>SJKF01000003.1:3600000-4271997 GCA_012980535.1 Pleurotus pulmonarius | reverse complement strand
GAGAGATAACCCTAACCCTAACCCTAACCTAACCCTAACCCTAACCCTAACCCTAACCCTAACCCTAACCCTAACCCTAACCCTAACCCTAACCCTAACCCTAACCCTAACCCTAACCCTAACCCTAACCCTAACCCTAACCCTAACCCTAAATCCCCTTGAGCAATCTCCTGAGGTGGTGTAGCCGTGCGAATGGGTGTAGACGTAGACTCGTGCAACGGGAAGCGTGGTGCTGAATCTGCATAGCGAATACCTTCTGATTGAGCAATGAAGAGCGCTTTCTGAACACCCTCTGCCACCGATTTCTGCACCTTGGACTCCACAGCATCCATAACCCGAGCCATGGCAGCAGTGACAGCGCCCGTAACCGTGTTGGCAATCTCAGCACTTATCCCTGCAAGCAATGCAGCTGTATCGATGGAAGGCGTAGCAGCCGTAACACCAGAGGTCGTGGAGGCAGTCGTAGTGGGGAACAGCTGATTGCGCTTCTTGACTATCAGCGGAACCATGGGTGGATACTCTGGGAAGCAGCCCATCATTCTTGCCCAGGCGTCAGAGGCGAAACCGAAGCGTAGCACCGTGTCGCTGGTCAGAGACGGAAGGTGGCCAGCCTCTGGTGCGTAGTGGGCACGTTCCACTCTTGTAGTATGACCACGAAGCTCAGCGAAAGCGTCTTCACCCTCCATGGCAAGCTGGAACTCTGAGCCCAAGTAGACGCGCCCCATCTCAACCGTAAGTTGACGGAAGTTGCGCAAGCCGCAGTCCCTAACACCAGCCTTCTGCTGCATGAACGTGGCCAGGAGTTCGCTGAACGTATCTGCAGTGATCACCTTCCCCATGTCGAGCCACAGGTACTCCGAATACAGCAGCGCAGTCTCTTCATTCCAAGCGACGCGAGCCAGAATCTGTTCCAGAGGACGTATACCAAGCAAGTAGATCTCCAGCAAGCGGGTGAGTTCTGGATGGCACTTCATAGCAATGAACGATTCTGCGCCTTGATTATGTTCTCCTTTGGTACGACGTGTGACGAGCCAGAGGTCCTTGAGCGAACGGAAGACAGTGCGAGGTCGATTCGAGTTGCGGATCTTGTGCTCCACAAACTCTGCGCCACGTGGATCAGGGCCAGCCGTAATGAAACTGTAAAGTGCTAGCGAGTGGTTGATTTCGCGCATGATCCCAAGTACCTCTAAGACGGCAGCCTGATTCCAAACAGCACCACCAGTGTTGTCCTTCCGTAACAGAGCACGGCCAGGCGTATTGAGTAGCGCAGCCATGAGCTGATTGCGCTTGGGAACCAGGGAGTCGATGTCGTCCATCCAGGAAGAACCTCTAGTTACAGTTCTCCAGTCGTCACTGATGTTGTCAGGAATCGAGTACTCAAATACTTCAGTGTTGAACAGAGAGGTAATCTGAGTCTGGATGTGCGTGGCAAGTCCTTCAACCGCAAGCCGTAACCGTGGGACGTCCAGAACACTGCGTTGGTACGTGATGAGTTGACCATCAGCGCTGACCATTGTTGCAGGAGCCGCAGTGGAGTTGTGAACGAGAGACGAGATGTACGACTGGTAGTTTGAAACCGTGTTGAAGGCGGAGCGTACGTTTGGTGCCAGATGAAGCTTGACCTGATCTTCTACAACTCTGATAGACAAGTTAGAAGGTGATCACCACATGATATTGCAAAGAACGTACTCCTCAAACTCCTTTCCAGAACCCTCATGATGGCCAAGCGCATGGATGAAGCACGTAATCCGGCAGAGATACTTGAGGATAGCCAGTGGTTGTGTCATGTAGTGAGGCGGTTTGAAAGAACCATCATCTTGAACCGATAATAGCGCTAAGAAGCATTCGATGAACCGACTCCATTTGCTGCTGCCGTCCTCAGACTCTGTAACGCTGGCGTAGCGACCAAGCATGGGCTGAACCAGGGAATGCATAGCTACGATCCGAGTATTCTTGTCGACTCCTTCCTCTAGTGATGCCAGAAGAGCTTGAGCATGCGCAATGTCGTTCTCGGAGAGTGGGAACTGGTAGCCTGACTTGTTGCGTGCACCATTTACTGACTTGATAATTGCGTTGGCCAGCTTAGCGAGAACCGTAGAGTAGGTGCGAATCGTAGAGTCGTCTTCCAGCGGCTTGAAGTGGACACTTTCACTTGATTTGAAGATTAGAAATGATCAGACTAGTATAATCAAGACGTACATTGGGTATTTCTTCAACATCTTGCGGATTTCGAACGATGATGCACTGATTCTGGCCCCAGCGATTTCCAAGTATTGATTTGCCACATCAGCAAGCTTGGCTAGACGACTTCCTGATCCACGTGTAGGCACCTTTACCAAGTCCAGAAGATCCTCCACCAGCCGACGATCATTCAAATAAGGCGCCAGGTGCGTATGCCAGCCAGTCATCTGAACCATGAGCGGGAGTTCGTGGGGATGAATAGGCTGGAGAATCTGAGTCGTGGTAGTGAGATCGGGCAGTAGTTTCGAGGCGTAGATGTCGAGCAAAGACGAATCGTTTGAAGGCGGTGGTGGTGGTGGTGCCGTAACTTCAAAGTAGTGGCGTTGAGTAGGGGAGAAGAAGGTCTGAACGTAACCCTTCGTATACTTCGAACCGTACTGTGAAGGCAACTCTTTGTGTTTACCGACATGTTTTTCAATCATGGACTCCTTCAGGCAGGCGTAGTCGCAGATACCGCAGCAGTAGCCTTCAGAGACTGTGAGCCCTTCAACTGGTGGCCCCAGTGCTTTCGGACGAAGTGGGAGTTCCTTGTCAGCGACGTGAAGTACGGCGAGAACATGGAGGAGGTCCTCTTCATCACGACGGGAGAGAGTAAAGCCGTGCGAGCGAAGATGGCCAACTATCTTCGATGGAATCCAGGCAACAAGACAGCCCATGCAGTGGATTGTAGAATAGTGGCGGTGAACTTGAAGGCCATACTTCCCTAACGTATCTGTCGTTGTCAAGTCGCTGATGGTAGGCTTAGTAGCCGTAATGTGCTGGGGCGGCAGACTTGGAAGAGGGCGTGGCGTAAGCTCCAGATCTGGCGATGAGGGGTAAGGCGAGTCGATACGTGGTGGCGTAGACGGGTGGGATGCCGCTGGAGGTGGAGGCGTAGCACTTGGACCAGCCGATGGAAGACGAAGAGGATGTGCCTTTGGAGTAGGCGAAGACTCAGGCGCATCCTGAGAACATATCCAGTTAATTAAAAGCAAATTGAATTAGATTGAATACATACTTGGACTGGCAAATCCACATCCATGAGTTCAGACTGCTCAACTCCTGCTGGAAGAGGAGGAGGAGAGGTGATATCCTCATCATCTGCAATAGTTTTATACTGAAAGTTGGCTACCCCATGAACTGAAGTAGAATGGAACTTCAAATTCTTGATATTCTTCATGGTATAGTCACACAAGGGACAGCAGAGTGTTTGGTCACTGCTCTCCCTCATGAGGATATAGGTCTCTTTATCTGAGGCCAATCTCAGTTGAAATATGACTCTACTCAGTGGATTATAGCTCACCTAGCTTGAGCATGTATCTTTGATGGTGGGTAATCTTCATATGCTCAGTATAGCTAGCCTTTCTGCCCCAAGACTTGTTGCAGATTGAGCAAGAGTGCTTTCTACATAATAGCTACTATGAAACTGGAAGAAGGAAAGCCCTAAGAATAGCTGCATACCCTTGAGATGATGCCATTTCTTTGGTGAAAGGTTATTGGAATGGAAAGGTGAAGTAGATGCAAAAATAGAGTGCAGTAGTGTGCAGGTAGAGCCAATAGGGGGTTCATTTCGCATTTTTTCACATTTGGAACCCAGCTTCCTAGCCCCTAGATCATGTGCTTACAGAAAGGCTCTGAGCCCTTGAGTAAGCACATGATCTAGGAGATCTAGGAGTCATTCTCCTGGCTGTACTTCGCATTTTTGGTCATTTAAATGGGAATACCTGCTGCTACAAATTGTCCATGACTTCGGACTTATGTTTTTTGACATTCTGAACAACTTTGTCCACTCAAGCAAGTGCTCAAAATCAATTCCTGGCCTTCTACAACCATGCCTCCTCCTCAATTTCGCATTTTTGGTAGTATAACTTGTCCCTAAAAAATGCTAGTGATGTCAGGTCAATTGTATCCAATGTAATTTCGCATTCTGAACAACTTTCTCCACCAAAGCTAGCCATGAAACTCAAATCCTGAGTCTCTATTGCACTATTTGCTGTTTTAGTTCGCATTTTTGCTCCTTTTGACTGCCTTAAAAGGGCCCTAACTACTCCGGAGTTTTTGCATTTT
Source organism: Pleurotus pulmonarius (assembly GCA_012980535.1). Classification (NCBI taxonomy): domain Eukaryota; kingdom Fungi; phylum Basidiomycota; class Agaricomycetes; order Agaricales; family Pleurotaceae; genus Pleurotus; species Pleurotus pulmonarius. The sequence continues at coordinate 4,267,710 of SJKF01000003.1, read as the reverse complement.
ATGTTTTCCATCATTCTGAACAACTTTCTCCTATATAGCTAAGCAATTGGAGCAAGTCCTGGCCTTGTATTCATCAAAAAAAGGCCCTCAGAGCGGATTTTGTAGTGTTCCTCACCAGCCACTGGCTGTGGGAATCTCTCCTTAACCCCCTGGATCATGTGCTTACAGAAAGGCTCTGAGCCATTGAGTAAGCACATGATCTAGGAGACCTAGGAGTCATTCTCCTGGCTGTACTTCGCATTTTTGCTCATTTTAAATGACAATACCTGCTGCTACAAATTGTCCATGACTTCGGACTTATGTTTTTTGACATTCTGAACAACTTTCTCCACTGAAGCAAGTGCTCAAAATCAATTCCTGGCCTTCTACAGCCATGCCTCCTCCTCAATTTCGCATTTTTGGTAGTATAACTTGTCCCTAAACAATGCTAGTGATGTCAGGTCAATTGTACCCCATGTAATTTCGCATTCTGAACAACTTTCTCCACCAAAGCTAGCCATGAAAATCAAATCCTGAGTCACTATTCCAGTATTTGCTGTTTAAGTTTGTATCTTTTGTCTTTTCACCCCATTTATATACATTCACCTATCAGATCATGTCTCAAGTTCAAGGACTTCACTGTGCATAAAGCATATATCATATTGCATACATCATAAAGTCATAAAGCATAAAACATGGGGCATAAAGTCTGAAGGATAAGCATGTAAACCAAGAAGAGAAAACTAGCAATGTACGTCATAATTCTGCCAACAGTTCAATGATATAAGTCATCTAATCCATTTCCATTCCATCTTCTTCATCACCACTATCAGATTCAATATCTTTTGTTGAACCTGGAGGCCCAGAGAGAATACCCTGATTCCAACTATCCTGCAGTATTGCTGGCAAGTTATTGATGTTATGCTCAAGACCGAGCTGTACATCTTCTGGCAGCTGGCTAACTGCATGCAACAACTTCAAAGCCAGGCTGTATTGGATGTTGTGCTTTGATTGAAATGCCCTCTTGTTGAGCAGCGGAGCGAATTTGGAAACAGCAAGTTCAGAGACTTCTTGTTGTTTCGACGAGGATGCTGATGTCTGTGAAGCGGATGCTTTGATACGAGATGATGATTGATTAAGATCCACATTGGTGGTGGTCTCAATCACGTCTTCAAAGTCTGATGGTACTTGTGATAAGGGAGTTGAACTTCTTGTATCAGCATCAATGTCGATTGCACGTTGCTTCCCCTTTGATTGCTGAAGTCGAGTAGCCAAGTCGACGTGTTCAGCTAGACTTTTTGCAAAAGACGAAGCATCAGTCTCATCAACTTCAGGACTGCGAATAGCACGGGGCCGCTTTGATGAAGGACGCATAGGTGATAACTCCACTCCAACAAATTCCAAACGACGACGTGGTGGAGGTCGTTGTGGAGTTGGGGATGAAACTGGCTGATTGAGTGAAGCAGATGAATCAGGGGGTGTGGCGTGAGATGCTTGTGGTGTTGTTTGTCGTGGAGGGGTCTGCAATTGTTCCTGATTGACTGGAGGTGGTGAAGAAGGTGGTGGTGGCGTATGGGACTCAATGCGAACCGGCTGTGTTTGCTCTTGTGTAGGCGAGGGTGGTGGCGGTGTGACAGATTGAGTACGAGTAGATGGTATTGGCGATTGTGAGGGTGGAGGAGGAGGAGACGGCGTGGCAGACGGAGGAGGAGGAGTGGCAGACGCTGATGTAGTAGACTCCTGTGCCGGCTGATCTGATGATGCTAGTACATTGCCTATTGCTACACCTTGGGAACTCGAGGAAGTTGACGCAGTGGGTTGCGAAGAGGTGGATGATGAGGCAATGGGATCCAATGGCTGAACCCTGCGTACTATTCGTGTAGTTGAGACAGCGAAAAACATTCCATCGGTAGGAAATCCAGGCAATCGTGCGCCAGGTTGAATGCAGAGAACATCCTTGAGGAGCGTATGCCAGGAAAGGGCATGAGCTAGGTTGTAGAGTGCAAGGATGATATCTCTGGACAACAAAGTCGCAACATCCTCACTGTTGAACCTTGTACCACATATCAACTTCTTGAACATTGAATCCAGCGGAAAGTGCTTTTCGATTTCTTCCCATAAAGCTACGCCATGCTTCAGGAGATGCACCACAAGCTATCAAAGTAATAAGCATAATGACTTGACTTATTGATAATATCATACCTTGTATGCCAAGTTGTTTTTATAAATATTCTCCATAGCTTTCTTCCTCTCTGCTGTACAGAAGGGCAGAGAACTTGTGAGAGCGAGCATGGGATATTGCTGCTCAGGATCCAAAGGTACGCCTTTTGCAACAGTCATAATTGAAACAAGGGATTGCGGATCACCCAATATTACAATCAGCTATTAAACTCAGACTCAGTTGTAGCTTATAGTATTGAATATAAACAACTTACAGTGCGCAATATAGTATTCACAATATGTATGACCTTCATGGGATGTCCATCCGGCAGGCCCAGAGTACCATCACGCATCTGACGTGTGGCGAAGGACCTAGGCGTCAACATCTGGGATTTGGATGAGAGTCTATAGCGATACACACTGATAATATAACTCACCAAGCTCGATTGCAGCATACCAAAGTCGTCGCGAATGTCATGAAACTCAAAGCCCATTTGAACGAACTCTGACTCATCCCATTTTTCGATGGGATGATCCCGAAGTGTGGGTAAGTATTCGACCCATTTCTTGTGGGTTGCTGGATCGATTATCCCACTAAAGACTTTGCGCCATGAGTCGCGGTCGGATGCATACCACGCATTACGCAACGGTGTTCTTTTCATCCCCCAATGCTTGTCGTTGTCCTCTGGGTCGCAATACCGCTCTAGCTTGCGCAGCGAGCCTTTGGTGAGACCCTTGGCGTGCACTTCGCATGTCTCCAAAATCATAGCAACGAGCTAGATACGAAAGAGATAAATTTATGAAAGACGATTTGAATTGTAAATCATACCTCAGGATTGCGACTTATACCCAACTCTTTCATCATGGTCTCGAACTTGGGCGACTGACCATAGTCGGGACAGTTGATAAGAAGGTCTCGTAACGGACGTATGGCGGATGGCATGCGGAGAATATAGTTGAGATAACTGCGGTTGGGGAATGCACGAATCGTTTTTGCTGCGGCGTCATACTTCTGCGTTTCGTAGCAAGCCATGAGGACGTTGATAACTGACGGCAGTAGAATATCGTCGGTGTTCTCCATCGCAGTCTGTTTCTCATTGACCTGCCCCATGTATAACTCCAAAGTCCGTGGCTTGCAGAACTCGAGTAACTCTGAATGAGCAGTGAGTAAATGTGATTGTAAAAATATGATTCAGCGTACCCCAGCGGTAAACAAGACATTTCCAGTGCTTCAGCCACAGCTTACTGTTGCGAATCGCCATGAAACGATGCTGACCAGCGATAATCAAAAATTGAACCGGGGCGCCGTTGACTACAGGATGACTCCAAATACCAGGCCCAGAAACGATTGGGCAAGGAGTAGTAGCGATGACGAGTAAGGGGCTGTTCTGATGATATGGCCCCAATAGGCCACTTTCAATGTCGTTCATGAATTGCATAACATGACTAGTAACCAGAGGACGTTGACCTAGGTCAAATGGATCAGCATCATCATGTACTTCGTCAGAAGAACGTACCTGGATGAGGCAAAGCAAAATTCAAATCAAGAATAAAATGTCCAAGTTCAAACTCTGATAGTAAACTACTAAGCTCACTAGGACTCTCTGCTTGAAGAGTGGCAGATTCTACATGAGCCTTGAGAGGAGCAGGAAGTTGTAAAGAATCAGAGGGTAACAAAGAAGGAAATTTATCTACAACTTCAGCAAAGGGAAGTAAAGAGGCCATTTTTTTGTATGTATTGTATATATTTGATCTGTTTTTGTATATAATGTATGTATTTATGTAGTAGAGGACTGATATAGCAACAATGAGTAACTAAAGGGCAGCTGTGGTTGTGAAACTCTGTTGAGCAGCAATTGACTTAAAGGGAAGGTGGTGGTCAAGAAGAAAGAAGAGAAATTGATAGATTGATGTGAAACTTCACTTTCAAACTCCGCTTGAACTATAAACTACCTGTACAGTTCTTTCATAACTCTTTCCCACACTAGTATCTGACAACAGATTTCGCATTTTTGACAATATAACAGACTGAAGGAGGATGATCTTTCAATTGTACAACATTAGTGCTATGTAACTTGACCTAATGAGCAACTTCAACCACTTAAATAACTCCTGAAAATCAATTCCTGGCCTTCTACAACCATGCCTCCTCCTCAATTTCGCATTTTTGGTAGTATAACTTGTCCCTAAAAAATGCTAGTGATGTCAGGTCAATTGTATCCAATGTAATTTCGCATTCTGAACAACTTTCTCCACCAAAGCTAGCCATGAAACTCAAATCCTGAGTCTCTATTGCACTATTTGATGTTTTAGTTCGCATTTTGGCTCCTTTTGACTGCCTTAAAAGGGCCCTAACTACTCCGGAGTTTTTGCATTTTATGTTTTTCATCATTCTGAACAACTTTCTCCTATATAGCTAAGCAATTGGAGCAAGTCCTGGCCTTGTATTCATCAAAAAAAGGCCCTCAGAGCGGATTTTGTAGTGTTCCTCACCAGCCACTGGCTGTGGGAATCTCTCCTTAACCCCCTGGATCATGTGCTTACAGAAAGGCTCTGAGCCATTGAGTAAGCACATGATCTAGGAGATCTAGGAGTCATTCTCCTGGCTGTACTTCGCATTTTTGCTCATTTTAAATGGCAATACCTGCTGCTACAAATTGTCCATGACTTCGGACTTATGTTTTTTGACATTCTGAACAACTTTGTCCACTCAAGCAAGTGCTCAAAATCAATTCCTGGCCTTCTACAGCCATGTCTCCTCCTCAATTTCGCATTTTTGCTACTATAACTTGTCCCTAAAAAATGCTAGTGATGTCAGGTCAATTGTATCCCATGTAATTTCGCATTCTGAACAACTTTCTCCACCAAAGCAAATGATGAAACTCAAATCCTGAGTCTCTATTGCACTATTTGCTGTTTTAGTTCGCATTTTTGCTCCTTTTGACTGCCTTAAAAGGGCCCTAACTACTCCGGAGTTTTTGCATTTTATGTTTTTCATCATTCTGAACAACTTTCTCCTATATAGCTAAGCAATTGGAGCAAGTCCTGGCCTTGTATTCATCAAAAAAAGGCCCTCAGAGCGGATTTTGTAGTGTTCCTCACCAGCCACTGGCTGTGGGAATCTCTCCTTAACCCCCTGGATCATGTGCTTACAGAAAGGCTCTGAGCCATTGAGTAAGCACATGATCTAGGAGATCTAGGAGTCATTCTCCTGGCTGTACTTCGCATTTTTGCTCATTTTAAATGGCAATACCTGTTGCTACAAATTGTCCATGACTTCGGACTTATGTTTTTTGACATTCTGAACAACTTTGTCCACTCAAGCAAGTGCTCAAAATCAATTCCTGGCCTTCTACAGCCATGTCTCCTCCTCAATTTCGCATTTTTGCTACTATAACTTGTCCCTAAAAAATGCTAGTGATGTCTGGTCAATTGTACCCTATGTAATTTCGCATTCTGAACACTTTTCTCCACCAAAGCAAGTCATGAAAACCAAATCCTGGGTCTTTATTCCAGTATTTGCTGTTTTAGTTCGCATTTTTGCTCTTTTTGATTGCCTTAAAAGGGTGCTACCTACTCCGGAGTTTTTGCTACTTATGTTTTTTGTGATTCTGAACAACTTTCTCCTATATACCTAAGCAATTGGAGAAGATCCTGGCCTTGTATTCACAAAAAAAGGCCATTAGAGCGGAAATTGAAGTCCCTAATGTGAGCTACTGACTGTGGGAAACTAGTTTGTAATGTGTTCACACTTGTGATGAGTTGTAACTGTGAGAAAATGCGAAAACTCAGCAGCCATAACAGGCAGGTCAGGGGAAAAGGGGAACAGGGGCCCATTAAATAAAACACAAAGTTAATTCTGTAGCTCAGGCAGCTGGTGGTACAAGTACTTGGGGGGGTGGTACAACTCTGAGGGATATATATAGGAAGGTTTGGAGCCCATTTGTAAGTACTTGTACCACTTTCCCAGTGCTCTGTAGCCAGTATAGTGGTTTTGCAGGTAGTAATCCAGCTGTAGCATGAGGGGAAAGTGGTACAAGTGAACGCCACAGGGCTTCCCAGATAGCCTGAGGGTATACCTAGAGATGGGTCTTTGTGGCGTTCACTTGTACCAACATCCTGACCATTGAGACCCTCTCCTCCTCGTCCCGAAACGGTATTTCGTTTATAGCACGAGCTAGAGGGCAGCTATCTCCGTAAGAATTATATCAGTATACTCTCCCAACATGCCCGGACGTATTTCGTCACCTAACCCGGGGTCGGGGAGCGATGGTTGCTTCGCTACGCTCAGCGAGATTCTGGACGAAGATGGGGGCGTGGAGGGACAACGGGACAAGAAACACGTAACGCCACAGGGTGATCCTCCATCAGTAGACCCTAACGGAGGATTGTGCCATTGTGGCGTTAGCTTTGGAGGAGGTCGTCGGATTACACCCTGTAATCTGGCGGATAATATAGATAGGACCTTCCGCGACGCGAACGTGGCGCGAAGATGCATGCTAAAGTTGAGGGTGCCGTTGGTCTGCGCCTCGCGACTCAAGGCGTCGTCGCCGCGAACGACGATGAGACGCTTGACGAGGTCTCGGACGGCATCGACGATATAGGCCGGTTCGAGATCGCTTGGTTTCCGCCGGTCGATGTGGAAAATCTGGCAGGCATTCTGCACGATGCGGTTGAGATTGACGGGGAGGTAGTGGGCCGAGCCGGGAACTGCTCGAGGGAAGACGAATTCGCGCAAGAGCTTCCTGTCTTCGCACAGTTGAGCGAACTCCTCGTCTAGCTTCGCCTGGAGCTCCGGAGAGGAGTCGTCGACTCCGACCTGCAGGACGCCTGGCAGGAAACCGCCAGCGGGATCAACGACGTCGACGTGGTAGTTGTGCTTGAATTGAGCGTGGTTGACGCCGAAGGTCGCGATGTTTTGCTTTTCGATAAAGGCACCGTCCATACCGTCTTCGCCATAGACGAATTGGATAAGATCGCCGAGGGAGTTCCTGACGGTCCTGTCGTAGCAGACCTGGACGTCCTCCAAGGCACCTTGCCGCCCACGGTGGTGTCGGTAACTGCGTTCGTAGTCCGTCTCGTCCCAGCGGCCAAGACCGTCGTCGGTACGTCGTATCGACGTTGTCTACACGCCTGGTGCGCTGGCCATGGTGAGTTTTGGATGTGTCAACTCGTTGCGGGAGACTGGGACGCCCGTGGCTTCAATGGGCATGGAGGAGACGTTGTCGCGGGCCACTGGGATGCCCGCAGGGAGGAGGGAGGTGGCAGCGGCGAGCAGTCGTCGCCGCGGGCGATTGGGATGCCCGCAGAGACATGCAGGCGTCATTGCGGGAGACTGGGAACACCCGCTGGGTGGCAGAGGCGAGCAGGTGTCGCCGCGGGCGACTGGGACGCCCGCAGAGACGTGCAGACGTCGCGGGCGACTGGGAGGTACACACGCGGGCTTCCCAGCAGCCCAGACTGTTGTATTGTCCTCGTCTACCCCCCTGGTGCGCTGGTTATGGTGAGTTTTGGATGGGTCAACATGTACGGACTTACCACTACGTTCGCAGAATCTCCGTGGGCTTCGCCCGTGATGAGGAAGGAGCCCCCTGTATGGGCGTCCTAGCAGCCCGCCATATACACTGCCATTGCCGTCGCGGGCTTCCTGGCCGCCCACGCTGGTGTCGGCGACTGTGTTCGTACTCCCTCTATACGCGGGCATCCCAGCAGCCCAGAACGTACGTCGTTATCAACTTCGTCTAGACGCCTGGTTATCCTCGCTGATCTTGGCGAGGGGAAACGGGTATAGGGTAGCAGACGAGGGCTGTCCAGATGCCCGTTGCCACTAAGTGAGTTTGGACGATGAGAGATAAGGTCGAGCTTACCAGTGAACCTGTCCATCCAGTTCCCCAACCAGCCCGATCGAGTATCAGCATGCCTGTCCGCGTTCGGCGCAGGCCATCGAGCCACCCGGATGGTAGTCTGCGCCGCCTGATCTCTCGTCGCGCGTGGGTAGTGGTGGCGGCTGAAATTCGAACAAGTCCGTAAGCGCCCGACGTCGAGTCACAGTTGTGACGTCAAACAGGGGTCACCGACCTGGGCAAGGGGTTATTGGACTTGCTCTCTTCCACCACCACCTCGTTCGCCACCTCGTTCGCATTCAACATGCCGTGGGCCACTCCCGAACAGCTCGAGTACATGAGTACAAAGGTTCTAGCTTACCACGCCACGATGAAGGGGTCTCCTGAGCGTAGGGAGTTTAATGCGGAGCTTCGGGAAGGTTGGTCGGAGCGGTGGCCGCTATTGGAGCAACATACAAAGGTGCGTAGCTCTGGAACTACTGGATACTATATACTAAACACCTCATTAGATGTTCTCCTCATATTTCCGCGACGAATTGGGCAGACGCGGCCTGATCCCAAAGCGCAAACGCAAGCCAACGCCCAAGAAGCCCAAGACGCCCAAGGCTGCTCCGTCAAATCCACCCGACCCCCCTGCTCGTGCTCCTCTCGCTTCGACATCTCGGCATCAAGACACGCGCTCGTTGACACCGATTTCGCGCTCCCATTCTCCCATTGCTTCGACGTCTCGCCTTCAAGACCCGGCGTCGCTTGAGGAGCTGACTCCTCGCGCTTCGACATCTGGGCATCAAGACGCGCGTTCGCTGAGGCCGATTTCACGCTCCCATTCCCCCATTGCATCGACATCTCGCCTTCAAGACCCAGGGTCGCTCGAGGAGGGGACTCCTCGCGCTTCGACGTCTCGCCTTCAAGACCCGGTGTCGCTCGATGAGCTAACTCCTCGCGCCTCGACATCTGGGCATCAAGACACGCGTTCGCTCAGGCCGATTTCACGCTCCCATTCCCCCATTGCCTCAACATCTCGCCTTCCAGCCCCGGCGCCGCTTGAGGAGCTGATCTCAGCGACTCGTTCTCCTGTCCCTTCCACGTCATTCCAGCAAGACGCGCGTCCTATTGAGGAGCTCGTACTGGGGCTTTTCGTCACCCCGCGAGCGACCCCGCCTGCAAGGTCCACATTGCGCCCTCCTTACTCCCGATCGTCGACGCTATCAGTCGAGCGGCTTCTCTTGGACGATATAGTTAGCTCCCCCCCACCAGAAGGCAGAGAGAGACAGGGCGATGGTATGGCAGCCGTTCTCCCTCAGTAAGTATTCTCCTACTCTCCCCCTGTTCTCTCAACTCCGTCGTTCGCAGGCATGTACAGCAGCGAGACGCGACGCGGTCCCTACGGTTCCAACTCGACATGCCGGGAATCGAGCACGACGATGTACGTCTGTTCGTACAAAACCAACGCCTGGCCGTTTGCGCGCACACCTCGAACGTATCGTACGAGTGGGAGATGGGATTGGGTGGTAACGTCTTGGTACGTCTATATTTTGCCATACAAGTTCGCTCGCTGACTTTCTTAGCCCGACCACGTCCATGGCGGTATGGTGTCGGGCAATCTACGGCTCGACATCGCCGTCGATGAAACTGACCGTGTCGATTCCGACATCTGGGTGTTCAGCGTCGCCAGTAAGTGGTTTTTTACGGTGCTTGCGTCTCTGACCCCATTCCTTCAGATGAATGGCCGTGGTAGATGCGCGGCACACACTCTCCCCCCCCTTTGCTCTTTGCTTCATTTCTTCACGCCGACGGGGACTTGCCCATTCATTCCATACGACCACCTGTATTGCTTGCCATACCGCCACTTGTATTTGCAAACCATGTACTGTATTCATTTGCCACGCCGTGTACATACTGATATCACTGACCTACCGTAGTACGGAATTCATGTACTTATCCAAAGTCGTTACGGGCTACTGAGGTGCCCGCAGAGGCGAGGTGAAGTTGCGGGGTGCCCATCCACGGCACGGGCTACCTGGGCGCCCGTCGCGTTGCGGGTGGTGCTGTCCACGCCATGGGCCACCAGAGTGCCCGTCGTGAGAGGGAGGACATGTGGGTGCGGTTCACGCGACGGGCAGCAAGATAGCCCGTGACAGAGATAGCACAATGTGCTGCTCTGCGTGTCACGGGCTGCCTGGATGCCCGCAGCGTGGAGGTGAATGGCCAAGGGGACCACAGCGTGTCGCGGGCTGCCTAGGTGCCCGTAGTGGGTGTAGGAGCAATGGGGCGGCACCGTACAGAGGCGACTGGCACCCACTCTCACTGCGGGCTACCTGGGTGCCCGTACGATGCTCACGTCAATTGAAACTTAGATTGGGGGGCATTTACAATGATAACAAATGTTACAGGGTAGTAGAATATGACCTATAGAGCCTCCTCCCTCAGTGCGGGCTTCCTGGGTGCCCGTACGTTGTTTACGATGACTCTGGGGGCTGTTCTGACCGTATGGAAATTGATTTAAACCCTATTTTAGGGGTTTGGAACCCCTCCCTAGGGTTCAAAAGGACGGTAGGAGGTCCCCTACGAACTATTTTTTTCACCAATAACCAAGCATTGGCTGAGGCTTTGATAGCTAGGGACGTTGTCAGAGTCATGAAGCTCTCGAATTGATTCCAGAGCAGGAGGAGCCGGCTGTTGAGGGCGTCGAGCAGCTCGGCGGATGGTGCGTACTGGTGTGTGTGTTTCGCGTCGGTGAACAGGTCGGAGCCCATGCCAAGACTAGCGGGCTCGGGGGTACGTGGCCTGCCTAGCTCTTCCTGTCTCTGCCGCCTTTCCGCGTCCTCAGCCTCCTCTTCTACATCTCGCACCTTCTCTTCGCGCGGCCGGCTTGTCTCTCCCTGTCGATTCTGACCCGCCTCCGCCTCTTTCTCCTGCTCTTCGTCCTCTTCAGCGACGGTCGCAAGCTCGTGGGGTACCACCGTAACAACGCTGCGAGCGCCGTCGTCATCGTCGTGGTCAGATTGTTCGGATTGGGCGGGATGTCGGTTGAAGTCGATGAATTGGCGGAGCTCGTTGACATCTCGTTAGAGGGACTCCTGCTCATTGAGGAGATCCTCCAATGCCCGAGTCTTGTCGATGTGGGAGGCGACGGATGCCTGAGTCTTGTGGAGCTGCGCTTGTAAGTCTGAAAGTGCCGTTGGTGGGATCGCAGGGCGGGCTTCGGGTTCGGGTTCGGGTGCGTCCAAGGTTTGAAGGGGACGGACGGGGGTGATATATGTGGGTATGGAGGTAGTTTCGAAGGCTGATGGGGATCAGTGAGCCTCGACGTATAGGTCAGAATGCGGAACTTACTAGTGATCCTCCAAGCGTATCGTGGACCTTGCTCATGGTCCCATTGAGGCTCTGTAGCTCCGTCCCGGTCTCGCGGCTCTTCTGAAGCTCGCCTTGGAGCCTGTTTAGGATGTGCTCGAACGTTAGGACGCTCTTCCCCGGTGCTCGCATGCCTTCACCCATCCCACCCATTCCAGCGATTGCTGCAGGCCCGACGGGGTACGCCGTGGTGGACCGCTGCTGTTGCTAGCGCCGAAGATGAGTGAGGAGTTGTTGATGGTCGAAGAGGATGGCCCGGCCTGCAGTGAGGGTGCGGTTGTAAGACCTGCTGATGGCGTTGCTGGTGTTGGTGTTGCTCTGAGCGGTGGGCAATCTGGAGATCTTGCTCGTTGAATAAGCAGAAAACCCGAGAGGCGACCTTGTAGTGGAGAATCTTGTTGTCGTCACCGACGATGTCGATACCAAATTCCTGCAAAGACGTGAGAGGTAGACAGAGCTACGAGTAGGAGAGGGACGCACCACAATGTCATCGCTTTTTAACTCCCAAGGATCGGATTCCATGCCCTCTAGGCTTAGCCGTTCACTGTTTATGAAGGTCCCGTTTGAGCTCTTGACGTCCTTGATGAATATCTACATAAAAGGTGAGCCGTGCCCTCAAAGGAGACGAAGTAGGCGACAAATACCTTGCCCGTCTCTTCCCATATCTCTGCATGCTGCCTACTGAGCACTTTCGAGTCGAAATAACTCCCCAAGCGTGTTCGTGTTCGTGTTCGTGTTAGTGTTCCTACTCGTGTTCGTATCCCCATCTGCGCTTGCGTTTGAGTTCGCATTTTGCGTCTGCGTGCGTGTCGTCGGCATCCACACCACAGGTCGTCACCCGTCCTCGCCATCGTCCAACGTGGATCTGCGGGCACCCGCGCTGACACGGCGTCGAGGCTGGGCACCGCGGTCTCGTCGTCAGCTCAATGCTCGATGCATCGCACGACGCGCGACACTCGAAGTAGGGCATTCACGCGTACGCATCCCCGTGTCTCGTTCTCGTCTATTCGCCCCTTCATCTCTTCTTCGCGTATCCCATTCCGCCCCCCCCCCCCCGCATATAGTACCCGTATATCGTATCCCGCATCGTCATACCCCGTCTCCCTTTCCTTTTCCAGATCACGGTCGCTTACGCTCCCATTCGCTCGTCTCCCTCCCTCCCTCCCTCCTCTCCTTCCGTCCCATCCTCTCCTCCCCTCCCTCCCTCATCATTTTGCAGCACTGCACACGGCCGCTGATCGAGATCTCACCGTCCCCGGCCCCCCGTTCTGTTGCTCAGCCGCGCGTTCTGTGATTTGGCCGTTTGGCCGTCAGATCCAGAGTCCCGCGCCCCGCGCCTCAGCTCGCAACGCGTGTTCGTTGGCGTACGACGAGCCGAGTTTTGTGTTCCGCGTGCCCCGTCGTGCGTCGTGGGTTGGATGAGTAGGGGAAGTGGCGTGGTGGCGCTGGTATTTGCGAGTTCCGCGATGTCGCGTCTTTCTCTTTTTTCATCGTCGTTTCGCCCTTGTTCGCCTCCCTGCGCGCTCACGGCACTTGCTCTGCCACATCCCATTGCGAACGGATGGTCTAGCCAGCTCGTTCGAATGCGCGTGATCGTCTCTGCGCGATCTGCGCTCCCCGTTTCTGGGACTCGTGTGTTCTCGAGTCCCCGGATGCTTTCTTGCCTGCGTGTGGCGCACGTAACCCCGTTTTCTCGGGATTTGTCGTGTCGAGGCCGCTAGACGCGCCATTCGCGTAGTCAGGCACGCAGGGGAACATGGCAAAGACGGGACTTACGCGTCCTCTTTGCGTTCGTTTCCCGTTCGTTTCGTTTCTTGTCGTGTTCCTTTTGGCATGCCCGCGTTACGTGTTTCTTTCGAACCTTTGGGTTCGTTTTCTCGTTTTCCCCGTCTCTCGAGTGATCGCGGCGCTCTTCAGCCGTTCCCCGCGCGTTTTGCTGCTTGTTTGTGCGGGGCAAACGAAATCGAAGGAGATCGTCGCAAGCGATCTCCGAATTCGTCACCCAGCGTTACCTGCACGCGTCGTTTGAGTCCGAAAACACGGGGTAACACGGCAGCAATCGTACTTACCCGTTCTGCCCCATTTCATTTCGCTTTCATCCCGTTTCCCTTCTCCATTTCCCTTCTTCCGTCCTCCCTTTTCCGTTTGCGCTGGCCTCGCCCTGGGTTCGCGTCGTCGCGTGCTCGCGTGGTGTTCCAGCCCGTCTTCCGCTTCCTTCCAGCCCGTTTTACGCGAGTCTGCGCCATTCTGGGTCGAAAACGCGGGGCTAAACGATCGTTAGCGTAGAGTAACGAAAAACAAAGGGAGATCGCACTTACGCGACGCGATCTCGCGCCCCTTTCGTTTGGGTTCCTTTCGTTTCTCCGTGTCCCTTTCATTTCTCCTTCATTTCGCTTTCCTCCTCTTCGCTATCTCGTTCTCTCGTCACCCGCTTCCCGCCTGCGCTGCCCTTCATTTCCCTGCATGCCATTCCCGCTCGCTTGGCCCTGACGGGTTCGTAACGTCATCCTCGTGGGGCATGGAGCATGCCGAGGTCTGGCTCAGTGGGCGCCGTGCGCGTCGTGGTAGTCTGGGAAGGGCTGCGAAGGGCTGTCGATGCCCGATCCCGAGCAGGCGCCTGCCCCGTTGGGGTTCCCTGCGTCTCTCGATCATGATCGAGTGAGCGGCGGTGGGGATGGGGTATGTCCCTGCCTCTGCCTTCGCGTGTGTCGACGTCATGGGGTTTCCTTGTCGTCGACGGATGTTTCCTTGCGGTGCACGCGTGTAAGTCGACGGACTTCGTACTATTCATTTCATACCTACTGACGCAGCCGTTGATCGAGCGTGTCGCCTGCTCGCTGCCCTGCGTGCTCACGGTGGTCCTGATCCGGCGTTGTGCTCGTGTACCTGATGCGACTCGTCGGTACTGGACACGGCCTCGCTGGCGACGGTGCTCGGGCTTGCTGGCGGCGTGTCTCTTGGAGGTAGATTTCTTCTCACCCGTTTCGACCCTCGTTTCTTCGTTTCGGGCTTCATTTCTCTTTGGTTTTGACGCGCTTGTGCCGTACCTCCCCGCTCGCTTCACGGTCCACCCGTTCTAGTCGTGTCCGTGGACTTGATGCGCACTGCGGTACTTCCACGGGCGCGCTGGACGAGCACTTTGACCGCGGCTGGGAGATTCGTATTCGATCCTTCCGCCGTTATTACCTTTCAACGAGCGGGCGCGTCGTTTGCTCGCTATGCTTCCATGCTGCGCTCGCGAGCGGTAGTCGACGTCCTTGATGCGCGCAAGCGGGACGAGCGTTGGCTTCGCTGCGTGTGCGGACTTGGTTGCATTGGTTTGCATTGTGCGCACTCCTTGGTGCACGCGTGTCAGTTTCTAATGCTGGCACTCGCTTTTTGATTCATTCGCGAGTTCGGCGATGTCGCGTCTTTCACTCCCTTCGTTCTCGTTTCGTCTTGATTCGCCTCCTTGCGCGTTCTCACCACTTGCGTCATCGCGAACGACGAAACGCGGGCGATCGTCTCTGCGAGATCTGCGCTCCCCGTTTTTGGGACTCGCGTATTCTCGAGAGTCCCCGGGTATTTTCTGGCCTGCGCGTGGCGCACGTAACCCCGTTTTCTCGGGATTTGTGGTGTCGAGTGCGCTAGATGCGCCATTCGTACTCAGGCACGCAGGGGAAATAGCAGAGAACGGACTTACGAGAGAGATCGCGCGTTTCGCGTTCTTTTCGCGTCGTCTTCCTTTTGGATGCTCGCGTTGCGTGTTTCTGCGAGACTTGGGCCTCATTTGCGTTCACTTTCTCGCTTTCCCCGTCCTTCGAGTGATCGCGTGGCGTCTCAGGCGTTCCCAACCATGTTTTCCTGGTCATTTGTGCGGGGGTAAACCAGATCGAAGGAGATCGTCTCATGCGATCTCCGAATTGGTCACCTAGCGTTACCTGCGCGCGTCGTTTGAGTTCGAAAACGCGGGGCAACATGACAGCAGTCGTACTTACCCAATCTGCCCCGTTTCATTCGCTTGCATCCCGTTTCCCTTCTCGGTTTCCCCTTTCCGTTGTCCGTGTTTCCGTTTGCGCTGGCCTCGCCCTGGGTTCGCGTCGTCGTGCGCTCGCGCGGCGTTCCAGCCCGTATTCCCGTGCGTTCGAGTCCGTTTTACGCGACTCTGCGCCATTCTGGGTCGAAAACGCGGGGATACACGATCGTTAGCGTAGAGTAACCGAAAACGCAGGGAGATCGCACTTACGCGATCTCGCGTCCCTTTCCCTTTCATTTCACTTTCCTCCTCTTTGCTATCTTGTTCTCTCCTCACCCCGTTCCCGCCATCTCGTCGCGCGGCCCTTCTTTCATCTCCCCACATGTAATTTCCCGCGTGGCATTCCCGCTCGTTTGGCCTTGGCGAGTTCGTTGCGTCGTCTTCGTGGGTGTAGAGCGTGGCGGGGGCCAGGGATGCCGTCTGGCGCCGTGAGTGTCATGCGTGTCGTGGTCTGGGAAAGGCTGGGGATGCCTGGTCCCGAGCAGGCGTTTGGCCCGCTGGTGCGTTGACGTCAACATCGTGGACTTCCGTTTTCATCGAACGACGCTGCGGTTGCTGTGTGTGCGCGTATGCTTGTCGTGTGTCAGTGTTGGCTTCGTCGCGTCCTTTCTTGCACGCCTTCGTTTCTCTTCTTTTCGTTCTCCCTTCACGTTGTTGTTCTCCCTTTCCTTCGCAGTTCACGTTGTCTCGTTCTCGTCCCCTTCACCGTTCGCCGCTAACCCATGCCCCACACGTCCCATAGCTATCACAGAGTAATATATCAGCTAAACAATACATGGAATGTGCTGCGAAATGTAAGTACGTACGTTTCTCCTTCCCTTCCTCTCTTTCCTCTCGTTCGCTCCCGTTTTCTCTCTTTCTCGCTCAATCTCTCTCTTTGGGCTTCGTTGCGCGTCTCTCTGTCTCTTTCCCGCTCCGTGCCGCGTCTCTCCGTTCCCCAGTTTGGCCTATTCCCACTTGCGCCGCGCCGCCGTTTCCATTTACGTCCCTTTCTTATCCTTTTTTCCCTTTTTCGTGTGCCTTTTCCTCCGTTTCTCCTCTGTTTCTCGTTGCTCGCCTCTCCGTTTCTCGCCTCTCGCTCTCTCGCTTCTCGATTCCTCGTTTCTCGCGTGTCCCGTCTTGTTTCCCCTTTCGTCGCGGCCGCGTAGTAGCCCCATGCCATGCCGTCTCGTCTCGTGGCGGAGATCTACGGTGAGGGATTGCGATCTTGACGTAACGCGTTCCGCTACCAAGACGGCGCAGCCACACGCCGATCATGTATCGTGTGCAGCGAGTACGTACGCTGTCATCCGTGTTGTCGTCGTCGCCTCTTGCGCGACTGGCCCTGCTTGGAAATCGGCGGCGGTCCCTTTGCCTTCCCCGCACGTCGTGCAGCCCTCGCGTGTGCCCATTTGCGCTTGACATTCCCCGTTTCCCCTTTGCGCTCGTCGTTTGTCGTTTGCACGTTGCGCAGCGTCACGTCTTGCGTCCCTTTCGTTTTCGTTGCGCCATTCCGCCAGCGCTCTCTCTCTCTCCCTCTCTTTCGATGCGGCGTTTGGCGTTTGGCGTCGTCGTTTGGCGTTTAGCGTCGCGGGTTTGGGTTGCGGGTTGCAGGTTGCGGGTTGCGGATTCTGGGCCAAGGGTTCTCCATTTGGAGGATGGAGTTCGAGGGCTGGCAGTTGGCGGGTGCCCCTTGGCGATTGGCCATTGGGTTTGGCCCTGGCGTCGTCGTCTCGCCGCCGCCGTAAACACAATCGTCGCCCGTTCCCATTCTTGTGTTCACCCGTGTCTGCGTCGTCAACGCGTCAACGTTCAACGCCGACCCGGCGCAGAGCATGCAGCATGCATCTGGCGGCGTGCAAGAGCCCTGGACGTCAAACGCCGGCTCGTCGTTAGTGCATGCTCGCGTGTTCAGCGGCGTAGACGCACCTCTATTTGACTTTTCTCTCGTTCGCCTTTTCTCCTGTTCGCGTGTCCGCTGCGCCTTCTCCCTGTGTGTGTTCGTGTCCGCTCTGCGTCCGCAACGTTGTCTCTTCCCCTTCCCCTCTCCCGTTGTCGTTTGATGACTTCGAGTTCCTCATTTCGCGTCACCGTCCCTCGTCTTCTTTGGTTCGCGTTTGGATTTGAGTTTGCGTTTGCGTTTGCGTTTGCGTGGGTTTCGCGGCTGGACCCCGTTCGTGGGCGATGAGCTCGTCTGCGCCATATAAGGTGAATGCGTGGGGCATCGAATACAATATGACTCACCTGAAATCGTCTGACGACTCACGTAGTCATTATCCACTTTTTTCACACTCTATTTCCCCATTTCTTCATTCACGTTGTCTCGTTTTCTCTTCGTTCATCGCCTGATGTTCGTTCCCCCGCTTCACGCTCCGTTGTGTGTCGCAGAGCGTGTTGGGGGGTCGAAGAGCGTGTTTTGGCGCCAGCTTGAGCGTCAGGGCGCGTTGGAGGGTCGTGCGCCGTGTTCACGTCCTGTGTAGGAGTTCGTTGGGTGTGGGAGCGCGTTGGGGAGTGTCGGAGGGCCGTGGAGCCGTGTTCTGGGGACGGGGAGTTATGAGGCGCGTTCACGGAGTAGTTAAAGTGCATTAGCGACTCTTGGGCACGTCTGAGTGATAAAGTGAGTGAGTGAGTGTGAGCAGCGAGCCAATGGGGTGCTCACCGGCGTGGGACCCGATTATGGACCGTCGACGACGCATGTAGGTGGTAATACGCGGCCCCGAGTGAAGCAGGCGGCGGCGACGAGGCGGTGACGGGAGGGCGTTGACTGTGTTGGGGGGATGTTGATGGTGGGACCCTGAGGACAGTTCGAGCTCCCTTCTTCGTTCTCGACGTTGCGGGCAATCGATTTCAGCAGCCCTGAGGGCGTAGCGAGCGAAGCGGGGATGGAGATGAGTGCGGGACGCTACCCCGCATTATTGGCGCTCGAACCAGCGCCACGTGCGCGATGGAACTCCGCCCTATTCCGTTGACCGACTCCCGACTTCAATCTCGCCACTCTCTGATTCTTACCACGACAATGCCGACAACGCTGGGGACATCGACGACAACTAGGGAAGGCCGCAGCGCCCCCATTTCACTCCACTTCCCCCTACTCCGAGTCTCCCCCAATCCAAGGGCTCTGGCGCGTAACGACATACGGAGAACACGCCAGCGTACAATTCCTTCGTGTTTTCAAGACGAACAAGGCCGCGAACGGGGGCCCAGAGTGTCAGGTGAAGGGGAGATGGAGTGGAGATGGAAAGGTCCCCCCCGTCAGGTGAGTCTCTACGCCGTTGGGAAGGCCACCTCATTCTTGTAGCCTGTAGTGGACGCGCGCGACGGCTGCGGAGGCGCGAACGAAAGCGAACACGAGCCCAAGCTGACGCCGTCGTCTTCAAGCTCTGCCGGGCGTCGTCGAGTTCCCCATATCCCCCAGCATCGCGCCTGGCGCTATCCATCCACCACTGGCGCGTCCAGGGCTCTTGCCCCTGCGTCTTCGACCTTGTGAGCACGTCACTTCCCCCTTGGTTCCCTCGCCCACAGTTGTGGTTCACAGAGGGAGCTCAAGGCGGACTGGTGCGCGCGCATATAGCGACACCAAACGCGACATTGGCGCCGTAGGGATAGTCAGAGGGGTAGAACCGGAGGGCCTTAGATGCAGGACATGGGGCTACGGCGGGTAGCCTGATCGTGGTACGTCGTTGGATATTCAGGTGCATATACACACTGACACGCGGTAAATTAGGCTGGCGGCGACTTGGGGGGTTGCGACGCCGCTGTCTCGATGAGACGCGCCCTCCTTCGACCGAGATGTCCGCAACCGCCCCCCCGACGGGGGGGCCCCTATCTTCTGTCTCGCGATGACGTGTACTCCCCCCCATCCCTCCACTTCACCAAGATGGCCGTAACCACCCCCTCGTTGGGGGGGCCCCTGTCTCGCACCTTCCCCCCTCCCTTCCCCTCCGCCGAGATGGCCGTAACCACCCCCTCGCTGGGGGGGCCCCTATCTCCCATCACTCCCTCAGCCTCTCCGTCGCCGCGATCCCTTAAGCGCCCCCCAACCAGGTGGGGGCCCCTATCTCTCGTCCCTCCCTCCGCCTCTTCATCAACGCCATCCCTGAGGCCATCGAAGCGCCCGAACCAGGTGGGGGCCCCTGTCTCACCTCCATCCCATTCTCCTTCACCAATATCCACTATCTCCATCCCCCTTGAATGGGGGCCCCTATCTCCCGTCCATCCTATTGTCCCTCCCGTCGCCGCAATCCACGAAGCTCGTGCTCGCTGTCTGTTGGCGGTCCCACCTTCCCTCCGAGGCAATATCCGAAGTGAGTCGTTCCTTTGTTGACGGGCCCTATCACACTCAGCTGCCACGCATACAGGTGTGCTCGCATGTCAAGCAATTGTTTTCGTTCATATTCAGTGGTGAGTCCGTGTTAGAGCTCGTAAACGAGCTCTAACACTTCTAGCTTGTAGGCAATGCTTAGTACATAGCTTTGCCCACTCACCTAACCTAACCACCGAGAGTCGCTCGTAAACGAGCTCCGAAATACAATATACCAGAACCCGAAGCCTTAACCTCCTAAGTCCCTAAGGCCGTAAAGGCCCTAATTCGTGTGGTGCGTATGATTTCCAGTCTGAGATTGGATTTAAATGGATGATCGGGGGTGGAATTGCGTTAGAGCTCGCGTTCGCGAGCTCTAACGCTTCAAGTTTATGCTTCTTACCCCTCAATCTAAGCTGTTCGGTAGTACATAATATGTATTTATATGATCATAGGCTCATCTCCAGTACAAATTGTGATACGAACACGAGCTCCAATGTTCCCGTGCTAGTCAACTTGGTGTTCTAACCGAGTAGTTTGATAGAAAATTATACATACCAATGTCATCGAGAAGAGGTTTACGGCTAATGAGTGATATAAAATACTTAAAAAAAGGGGGGAACAGCACAAAAGCCTAAGTTTTGGCCTGACCTAACCCTGCGTTAGGCCCGGACTCAGTGGATAGGCAGCTAGCACGATAGCAAGAGAGAATGTCGCTACGCCGAAGTGGCCGAGGCCTTAGTTAAACCGTAATGAAGGACTGTGCATGGTCGGCGTAACGAACGGAGGAGGTCAGCAGAATAAGGTGCCTATTCCAGCGGATAATATAGATAGGGTCCTTGTACGACAGAATCCCTAGAGAATTCTGAGGATCGGCCAAGGTATTCTACACGCATCCTTCCATAGAGTTCCAATTCGACGATCGAATCGGAAATGGGGGGTGAAAAAGAAGGCTATCCTTACTACTAGGTTCCCTGAAGGCGTCCTGTGATATACAAATGCAGTAGACGATTCACCGTCTTAACCTCCATGTCGCTCGTGCTGCGCAGCGGACCAGAATAAGGGCGGCAGCGGCTCCAATGATCAGAACCGTGCGTTCTTTTCCCTCCCCGTTGTGAAATAGAAGGGACGAAGTTAGAGACTGCGAAACAAACGACCGAAAATGTACACCGTGCAACTACACGAGGGTTTTAATATGTACGCATCCGAGATAAAGTGGCACTCACCTGATATGCGGCGTGGCTCGGGCATGGGTTCTGTTACATGAAAGAACGAAATAAGGTCCGAGTGTCGTCTGCGCAGACGAAGAGGGGACGACGCGAATTATAGCGGACTATTTCAGCGACATTAGCTGGAGGCGAGCTACATACAGCGGACGTCGCACCGATACTCGCAATTGCATTGTCTACGGTCTTACGGCTCCGCCACGCAAACCACTACCTAGAATAGGCAATAATTTGACTGTCAAATCAGTGTGAGGCCGTAGAATGGCTTGCATGCCATAACCATGTCTGAAAACAGAAAGAAGCACTTTGGACCGTGTGGTCAGGCGGTCTGACACCACACACGCGTCGGTCCTATTGATCAGTTCTTTCCAGAAGTAGCCTATCATAGCATCGTGCGCCTGCCGTAATGTGATAATACACTCTGCCGGACGTTCGATCTACGTCACGGTTCATCCTCCCTTCGGCGACATTAAGAACCTCATAGAATGGGAAAGAAACAGAGGACGAGGCTAAGGAGCTAGACCTGCTATATTCAAATGAGTAGACCCGTAGATATCTAAAGGACGACTCGATTTACCGTCATGATGACACAAACTATTGATGCGCGATAAGTTCGAACTGCATTCGAGCGCTCTCATGCTTGTATAGGTCATGCGGTGATTAAACGACAGCACGGTCGGTACACGATGATCCTGCGGTGGAATTACACACGTATGAAGCCCCGTATTGAATGGGGAAATCGGGTATATGCCATGCACACTGCAAAGCACACCCTACCCCCAGTGACGAGGATTTGTCCACACAAACCCCGTTGTGGAGGCCGACTCCCATGCAAAGTTACTGGTAGCGCAGAGATCACGCCTACAACGTAAGCCTCCACAGCAGTCAAAGAACCACGACCAACGTACCAATTCACTCGCTTCGGCCATCATTTGGCGCCGAAAAGCTGTTGATAGCATCGTTGGGGCATACGTTCGTATGAGGAGGGGCCTGACGGCACAAGAAGACGTATCTGGGAAGCATCACCTTGCTAGCGCGGGCAATATTGGAACTACGCCTCTTTCGAGAAGTTCTTTCTGGAAAGAAGAGAGCCATTGGGTCGCGCGACGGCCCGTACCCGAGCTGCGTTCGCTCATCCGCCATCAAATTAATCTCGCCTAATGAGTGGGTGACCCGCGGATACTGAGGACCGGTGCTCGAAGGGAGTTGGTACGCCTGAGACGGCCATCATGATGAGCTAATGCGAAGTCCTGGGTCCGGGGCTTGCTAAACCCCAGGTGGAAATGGATGGGAGCGTACATGGACAGCCTATCCCGCGCACATCGTGAGACACTCACTGGGCAGTGTCAGAACGGGAAGGCGTCACAATTAAGGCGTTGATGATGTAGAGTGTATTTACTCGACCTCGCGAAGCAGGGTGCACGGTGGTGATAAGCAGTCATCAGCGGGCAAACGCGGGGCAAGGACCCTTGAGATGGTGGCGCTGGCGATCGAGGAGCAACGTGTACACGATGGCGTACTCGAGGCGAATAGTGAAATAGAATGCGGGGAAATAGTGAACCGGCGGGAGGCGCCCAGGTTAGCTATGATACCAACGCATATTCGAAGTAGGTATCAGACCATTGGCGGTAAGAGAGGCATGAACATAGGGCGCGGAGAGGGGAGGGGAGATAAGCAAGACCGTCCACGCGCCGTGTGGATCGTGCCATGATGCTTGCGGCTGGTGGAGCGTAGTACGGAAGAACGATGCGCGACTATCCCAAGACATGCCGAGTTCATAACCACGCATGATACCGGAAATGTTATGGACGCTTGCCTTGTGACGTGAAATGCGTAGAGGGAACTGCATGAAGCCACAATCGTCAATAGGATAAGGGACAATTGCCCGTCGCGGAATTTGAAACGACTTACGGACTATCACTCCGCCATTGATCCCGTCACCCCTCCGGAACCAAACTCAAAAGAACAATTATAGGCCTTGGTCTAGGTCAAATGACGGCAGACAGGCGTACTGGGCGAGTAAATAAGGTCAGCGAAGTGATCTAGACTGAAGAAGCGGGAAGAACTACCACAGACATCGTACGATGCCCATTGTTACGTCGAGGAAGTCGGTCGTACAACCCACTCGATAGAAGGCATCCCCGTCTTCCTCGACATCGGGCCGCCTGGAGGCGAATATTAAGCCGCAAGGACGAGGGCTGCGCTTGAGACGTTGTCTGACACGAGGCTGGTGGCATGCAGGTTCGTCCCGATAAGCGTCTATTTCATTCAACAGAACGCAAGTTTGTCTTAGTGCGAAGAAGCACTGCGACATACATGGACAAACTTCGGTCGCGGCCAGATGATGACATTCGGAGGTCCTAGGCGTGTGACTTGAACCATAGAATACGGCAAGAACATTGTCGAGTTCCTTCTACCTCGCGCCAGCTGCGAGGCGATGTCTTTAGAACCATTGCGAATGTCAAAGTATAAATGGAGCTCAAGAGCTCATCGAAGTGATATCCCGGGATGCTAGAAGACTGTATGAAAATAAACCAATGTCGAGAAAGGTAAGCAACGTACGGGGTGCCGTGCGGGAGGGAACACCACCTCATGAGACATCGCCTGAAGAAGGGCGGGGCTGTCTACTAGAAGTGAGAGGGTACGCGTAGTTTGTTCCGCTATATACATTCGCGTCCTAGATTGAGACACTGCAGTTTCAACCGCGAACCGGCCCAGAAACCCGGACTTACTGTGTTTTATGCGAGATGAATTCCCATCAGTCGTCGAACTTGGAGGAGGCTTCCACGGGCGCCCATTGGTTGAGCAGCTGGGGGGTTGAGGTGGTGGGTCACAGGAACGAAGGGTTGGCTCGGAATGTACTCACTTCCTGTCCGCCGACGAATGAGGTTTAGAGGCGGGATTTTCGGCTGTCGAATGTCAAAAGTATCCGTTCCCGCCCCTGCGAATCTTCCCACTTGAGTGCATTAGCCGGTAGGTGGAATCTAATAGGATGGTGCGGTCGTGTAACCAATCGTCTTCCTTCGGTCCAACTACTGATGGTCTGATGGGCATCGAAACTAACTGGACACATAGACAAGGAATGATGCGCCTGTCAGCCGCCACCACTCCCATTTTGCTTCCATTGACTTACCAGCGTGTTCCATCAGTCCGTGGTACTGGGAAGTAGTAGCGAAAGAGGTTATAGTGCAACTGAGGATGGAGCCGCTCGCCGTCTTCGGTTCGCGAACAGGCATCGTGATGTACACGGTGAATGTTGGCCTTGGGACCGACATTGCGCATTCCCAGACGTGTGATTGAATCGAGGAGCTGAGCCAATTAAAGCGGGAAGACAGCGCCTTGTTGATGATGGCGTGCTTACTGATGCCGACGTTGATTGCACCCTGGCGGGGTCCCTGGGCGCTCATGACTTCGATCGGGTGTCTGGGTCACCCCGCAAAGGCGCATCAAAGCATATACCGTAGGGGTGATTGTCCAATGTGTGTTCCTTGGCTGATTGTGGGATTGTGGGCCTAGGCACTGCCACATCGGAGGGGAGGGGCGGCGGCGAGTGAAAGGGCGTAGTGAAAGATAACGACACGCTGGATATGGAAGTGATTGGACTGATAGTGGGCACAAGAAGGTGAGAGAAAGAAGAGATGGGGAGGAGTTGCGTGATGAGCGCCACGAAGTGAAGTAGGCGAGGCGGCCATGAGGCTGTCTGGCGCGCCATTTGGAATGACTGAAAGGGAGAGGGATTTCTCCGGAAGGATCATGGGTCGCGGCGTGGTAGAATGGGTGATAAGAGTGGGGTGGGGTATGGGCATAGAGTGACCGCGGAGGAGGAGAATAAGAGTAAGGTAAGTGCGTTCGGGCGGGAGGACCGGGGTCGGACTTGGAGAAGAAGGCCAACCATGCGCAGATTGGATTGGGAGCTGACGTGCGTGGGCTGCGGACATGAGGCTGAGAGCGGTGGCATTTCACCATTTGGGTTCAGGAATTCTAATGGATAATTCTGATATCCTTGACCGTAAAAGGTGAATACGACGCCGAGCATCCCGCCAACAACAAACCCAGTTCACTCTCCACCCGAACTTGAATCTCTGTCGCCGGCGCTTATTAAGACGGGACAACAGCGACGACTGCAGGTGCGGGCAGCATGAAAAACGACGATCGTCGGGGGCGGGAGCCGATCAATAGCCGATTCAAAAAGCGCTGGGCGGGAAAGTAATATGAATTGGTGCTCGGGGTCCGAGGTGGCATGACCGCCGCCGGATGATCTAGCCGCGTTTAGGGCGAACTTGCCCGAAAAAGAAGTATTGGCGCGGACTAAAGAAGAAATAGTTGTCTTTCCCCGATTTTCATATTAGTTTGTCCAAAATCCCCTTTCTTTTTCACCACCATGTCGTCGCCTCAAGATTCACCGTCACAGCCGACGACGACGACGACGGTGACGATGACCGACGTTTTATCCCCCCCGCCCATCTCAAATCTTCCTTCCCCCGACGCCCTCACCTCACAAACTCACTCCCAATTAGCCTCCATCCTCGCCGACGCTTGCAAGGAAGCAGAGCACCTTCGTCGTGAACTCTCGTCGACCCGAAAACGCGCCGAAAAAGCAGAACGCCTCGTCGCCGCGCTGTCCGCCATCTCAGGTCAAGGTCCCAACTCGCCGACCACCTCTTCGCCCAACGTGACACCATCGGCGGCCGCGCACAACCCCGACGCGGCGAGGGCCCTCATTCTCGAGTACGAAGAGAGGGTCGCCAAGGCGGAGCAGGCGAGAGACGAAGCGGAGGCTCGAAGACGGATGGTAGTGGATAATTGGCAGCAACTAGAGCGATACCTCCAGGGGCTCGAATTCCACGCCTCAGACGCTAGAGCGGGGTTCGCTAGGATCGTCGCGGACGGTGGTGGTCCGCTCGTTCTAGCAGATCTAAACGCCCTACCCCCGGCCAGTCGCTCTCTCTTCTCGTCCTCGTCGGCGATGGGCCCTCCCGCCAAAGGGCCCCATCGAAACAATTCTACTAGCTCGACAACATCGACGGGCAATCGGACTACACATTATCCTTTGTCTTCACTTCCTCTTCCCCCTCATCCTGCTCCGGGAAGCAGGGTTAGGAATCGCGATAGCAGTATGGACGAGGCCTCCCAACCACCTCCGAAAAAACCTCGCCATGTTTACGCTGAGCCAGTAAGTCTATCGTCGGTTTGGAGATATGTCAGCGCTAACTGATTCGCGTGACTCTAGTCCAATTCACCTCACCTCTCGAACGCCCAGTACGCTCAACAGCAATCATACGGCACCCCGACCCTTCACGCTATTTCACGCAAAGACGAGGTCCATGTCCAATACGTAGACCACCACGGACAACCGATTCCCCCTCCAAATCACGAATATCCATCTCCATATCCTCCCCCCCATACAATCCAGGTAATTAATAGATCGTCTAATTCGTGTCGCTTCTCTGACAAATGTCTTTCAGCCCCATCGCAGCAGCCGACATGCTGCCCAACCAGTATACCACCATCCCCAAGCCCGATTGATCAACGACAAATACGGCGCCTCCCCGAATCTGCACCCCCGTTCCCATTCCCGTTCCCGTTCTCGCTCGCGTTCTTCAAGCCCAGAATCGGAAAATATCGACGAACTTCTTTTAGCCGCTACTGGCGACGAAAACCAGCAGCAATTCCCGCATGGGACTCCGAATCACCCCAACCAGCCGCCACATCAGCCGCCACGCTCGAACGGCCAAGCAATGAACGGCGTCCATCACCACGGACATCATCCCGCGACCCATAGTCCCAACGCAACACCGTACCAGCCACACCAGCAAATTCGATCTTACAGCCCGCCCCCAAAATGGCGGCAAGCACCTCCCCCTCCGTCGAACGTACCCATGCCGTCCAGGCGGTACTCACCTCCACCCCAAGCGATCCCTCCTTCAATCGAGTATCGTGCTACCCGATCGGGCAGGCAATCGCAGGCGGAGCCAGGGCCTTTGCCCCAACCAGGTCAGGTCCAGACGTATCAGACGCACGTCTTCGCGCCGGTGGTCACGGGCGCTCCGGTGAAGAAAAGCAAGTTCGGCGCCAGTGGAAGTTCGGGGAATCTAACAGGTGCGTGCATTCTCCAGCCACGACGGGCCTGAATACTCACTCTTTTGCAGCGAATGGCTCGCAGAGCCAGGGCGATGTTAACGGCGTACAGTCGGCCCCTCCGCCACCCTCGTTTCCGCCAACGAATGCTCAGGGTCAGCGCATCTGCAGACAGTGCGGATTGCCTGGTCGGTATAAAGAGGGCAAGTGTGTGGAGAAATGGGGACCAGGTCCGCAAGGCCCAGGCACCGTATGCGACAGGTGAGTGATGATGGTATCGTGTATGAGATCCTTGCTGACGGCTGATCTTAGATGCCGCAAGAAGATGAAACGGGTGGAACGGCGCGGAACGCTGGAAGGGCAGCAATTAGCCGCGCAGACTGCGAACGCCGTCGCTGCAGCGCATAACGCGGCGTTCCAGCAACAGACCGCCCCAGTCCGAACGATCCAGGCCCCGCCGCGAACGGATACGATGCCCATACAGCAGTACAAAGACGATTCGAGCGCGAACCTGCGTTCTGCAATTACGAATTCACACCGGGGACGAGCCCCTCCTTCACCGCCCAGCATTGCGACCCTCCCGGAGGGTACACTCTCGTCCCATTCACGATCTAACTCGCGGAATGGCAATCGACGTCCCCCGAAGGCCGGTTCTTCGTCCCCGTTGGTCGGTGAAGGTGGCGCGAGGAAGGTTGGGAGGATGTCGAAGATGGATATCGATGCCGGGGACCCAGAGCCCGACGCGGACGCTGATGGGTCTGGTGACGGTGACGGTGACGGGCCAGAAGAAGAGGGAGACGCGCTGCGGGAGTTGGCGGAGATCGCAGGTGTTGCCGACGATATTGCCAGCAAGGAACCTGAAGCGGGGGAAGAGGGGGTCGACGCGGACGCTGAAGCAGAGGCAGAAGACGCCGAGGCGGATCTTCTGGAGGCGGTCGATGCTGCCGAAGCCAATAGCAGCAACTCGAGTGCCGGTGGTTCGTGGATGAAGTCGGAGAGTCTATGACATCCATTCTTCTTTCTTGTATGCCCCCCGTTCGTCATCTTGCTCTTTCATTCCGTTTGTTTTTGCGTCGCTCTCGTAGGATTACCGTGTATGTTCATATGTCCATATGTCCCATATCAATTCGTACGCTCTCCCATCATGCTCCTCATTTATTTTTGGGTTTAGTCGCCATTCGCTGTTTTGGATGTTTTGGGTGCTCAATCTTAGGCCTCGTACCCCATACGAATTAAGTTACAGAACATCACCACGGCCGAAAGGCGGATCTATTGAGGTCTAATGAAATACAATCGAAGTACGAGTGTTCGGCAAGCCCATCAAGTCAAATCACATTTTCTCATTGACGTAGTCTTTGAGACCACGGGCCTTGTCCCAATCCCTCGCAACGTCGAGCACTGTGTGTACGTGTTCCACAGAGAATGGCTCCTGGTGTTCCATCGCGAGCGTTTGTGCGGTGCTGATCGTGTTCTTGATCTAGAGCCGCCGTTAGTCCCAGGACCAGTATATAGACCGAAGAAGGTCAGAAACTAACCTGTCGCCCATTCAGCTTGAGTTGGGCTAACGAATCCACCACTTCTTCTGTCATACTAGCCGTATCGAGCTTCACTTTCCGGATAAATGTTCTCCACACTTCTTTGCGAGCATCTAAGTCGAGATCGGGGTAATGGACGGAGAAATGAATTCGACCTAGGTAACATGCAAGTGAGTTACGCTGGTTCCAAAGAGACGAGGTTCCTCGACTTACTCTCGAAGGCCAGGTCGCACTCGGAGACCATGTTCGTCGTCAGAATCAAGATGCCTTGGTAATACTCGAGCTGCCTTAGGAAGATACTGACGAGGGCATTTCGGTGTATATCAGTGCTGTCTCTTTGATGAAGGAACACCTCGGCTTCGTCGAGCAAGAGCACAGCATTCCACGTCTGAGCTAGCTCCAAAATCTGGGAGAGCTTCTGGTCAACGTCGGTGGAGAACGTTCCTAGCTCTCCGGCGCTGATAGCGTATAGTGGACGATGGGTCACCTCGGCGACAGCTTCTGCTGTGAGTGTTTTACCGCAACCTGGACGACCGGCGAGGAGGCCGATGAGGCCTCTCCCCTTGCCTACCACAATATCGTCGAAAACGTCGGCTCGAGCGGCATGTTGCTTGACTAAGGAGTGGATGAGCGACTTTTGCTTGTGCCCTAGCACAAGGCGGTTGAAAGCCTCGTCGGACCACACCACGTCCTCCATACGATCCAGTGCGAAGCCGCCTGGACGACAGATATCATAAATTAGGCCCAATGCATATTAGTAGTGAAGACGGGCCTACCCCATGTCTTCGCGCCGAAACAAAATCCAAGCAGAATGGGGGAACATATCATGTATTGTTCGTCTGTCATCTCGTCTCTGTCTATCGATTTGTTGACCCATAGGTTGATCTCTGCGTTGGGCTGAAACGTGCGGAATGCTGTCGGATCCACCATCACGCGGCCGTAGCTCTATTAAATAGCGGCGATGGTAGGTATGCTACGAATACATGAGGAAGTCGACTCACGTTGAACTTTTTCTTGCCGTCGACGGTAATACCAGGCCCGCTGATCTCGCGATAATTGAACTTGTTGGAGTTCATGGCGACGAACTTCTTCCCGCGTTCTAGGCATTTACGCCGAGTCTCTACAGGATCGTCGTGGAATTGTAACGGGTACGCCCCGAGATCGCTAATGGAGCGTATTCCTTTGAAGTTCTTGCAGATATTCAGTGACTCCCGAACGATTCCGAATGCGCGACCGTCGTTTCTGATGATGTCGCATTGCATGGTTGCTGTCGTAGATCCATCTTGGGCACGCTCGTATTCAAAACTTTGGCAGAGGACGATTCTAGGTTGCTCGGTGAAGTGGTCAAATGTGTATACGAGGGTGTTGGGAAGGAAAATTGCCCAAAGCATCGGGAACGTGATCGTTTTGCGGGGGAGAAGGTTGTTAAGCTCGATGAACAGTGCTGCGTATTCGTCTTCGACGTAGGAGATAGCGACATTGATATCTGCGATGAGGACTTCATCCTTCGGTGCCTTTTCTTCTTCCTCTGCGAGCGCTGCCTGCAAGCCGCGGTAGGATAAGAACAGAAGCTTCGGCTCGCACTAGAAAGAATTTCATGGGTATGAGAAGATATGAACAGTGTACGTATCATGAATCAAAAGGGAGGACACACCGTTGAGTCGGTGATGGTCAACTCCAAGTCTTCCATGCCAGCGTTGATGTCGATGAGCAACTGGCACAGCGCTGGGCTTTTGATCTCCACCTTCGTACCAGAGAATCGACCTCGAGAGTCGATTTCTCGGACTACAAGCAAAACCTTCTTCTTTTGACTCAACTTTTTCGAGAACTTCGACTCGACAGGCTTGTTTGACTTGCGATATACATAGGAAAACGTTCGGCTGAGGGTATAAGTCAGCCTAAGTCACGAAAATCAGTGCAAAAGTCGCTAACACGTCGTAACTATATTTCCCGGAGATCAGAGGCGACTTGACCTAGGCTGGGAGGAGTGCTTACTATCGGTCGTAGCGCGCAACTCGAGAGCGTGGATCCAGCTCAGACGCTTCCGTTTCTTCGCCCTTCGTCTGAGGGTGATCGTACTGTACGTTCTCGGGTGCGGCCGACATATATCGCAGATAAGAGAAGGTGGTAGGTCCGTCAAGGACCTTCGACGGGTATATATAACACAGGACACGGGCATCAAGTACATTGTAGTTGTGTCGAAGCTGTTTCAGGGTCAAGGATTGCTGTTCAAGTGATGAAGTGATTGGCGCCTGTCGTATCAATGAGGCAATACACGTCAATCTACCTACACCCCCCAAAGAACTTTAAACAACAGCTTGACACTGGACCGTCCTAGAAATTGCCAGCATCGCCCGCGATAAGCTGTCTACCCATTGGCTGGAAGTTTCCACGAGGCAACCTTGATGAAGTCCACGAGTTGCCCGCGAGCCGCTCATGAAGGTAAACGAGGCGGTGCCTAGATACCTTGATACGCTGGGGTCGGGATCATTGCGATGCAATCGATTGACGCTGAAGAGGCATATTTATCGGGGCCAACAAAGGTAGTAAACAGAAGTCCTCTTCGTAACGATAGTACGTGCTCAAAATGGGTGACAATCCTACGTGCGTCCCCTCAATGACGAGCTCTATGTAACTGACAACCAATGTTTAGGGATTCGGTGTTTCAGCGTGCATGGAACAATTACCTAGAAAATGAGTTACCGAAGAAGAAAAGCAAGACTAACTTCATCATGGCCGCCGAGGCTTGCTCAAATGATTTTACTATTACGCCCGAAGTTGTTAACGAGGCGATGAAAGCGGCAGAAGTCAAGCACTCCGAGCGCACATCTCGTAGAATCGTGGCCCATCTCAGCCCTGTCATCAGTGTCTTGCGAGGATATGGCGCTATTTTGGAAGCACTAGGTGGGCGCATCGCTTCCTATACTTCTAAAATGCAGAATCCTCATCCCTGTTCAGCGTCGGCGGATCCAATGCCATCCGCATTGGTATGGGCAGGCCTCAAAGTCATTATCGACGTACGTCGCTGCAGTGGCCTTGAATAAGGAACGCGACTGATAGCACTGGATAGGGACTTCATCGCTACCAAGACCTATTTGAGACAATCAAGAGATCTCTCGAGACTTTAAGTGGTCAAATATTGAGGATCACGCAATGGCAAGATCTCTATTCAGGCGACGAGAGAATGCAAGAACTATTCTACGAGACGTATATCCATATGATTCGTTTCTGGGCCCGTATTGACAAGGAATGCTCTCGATGTTGTACGTCAGACGGCTTTGCGTGGTCACATTTCCGCTTACATGTTGCCAGCCTTTACGTCGCGTATCCGCCGCGCGGCTGCCACGTTCAGCACGAGCAAGTTGGATAATATCCTCTCCGATATGCGAACAAGCATCGAGAGAATCGCCGATCAAGCTCAGATAGTCGAAGCGAACCTCAGCAAATCTGAACGTCGAGCTGCGGCGAAAGCACGAGCGGATAGCAGCAAGTTTCAAAAAGACGTACAACTGGAGCAGCAAGCAGCGAAGGAGCACCGAGAGGCTCAGAAGGCTATACAAGCCCGTAAGGGAGTCATCTTCCAGCGAAGTCCTTGTTGTCTTACCTCCGAGTTACTTTTGCGCAGTTGCCGAGTTTGATCGGGTCGTCCAATGGCTTAGAGCTGTTGACACGCAGATGGAAACCGATTTCCGGAGGCATAAAGACATTCACGAGCGTCGTATTGTGGGAACTTGCGAATGGTTGCGAGGAGATAGAACGTACAATGACTGGAAGGACGGTTCTTGCAGTCCGTCCGTATTGTGGATCTACGCGCCTCCAGGGGCTGGAAAATCTTACCTCTGCTCAACAATTGTGGACTCTTTGCAGTCGGACGCCGACGAGTCCGCCGTTGCTTTCCATTTCTATGATTTCCAACAAATGTATTCCGCTGATGACACGCTTCGACTTCTCGGCGACCAACTCCTTCGATATTATTGGGCTCAAACGAAATCCATTGCCTCCGAACTACTCGCCCTTACCCAGCAAAATCCGTACTGCCAAGAAAATATTTGCGACGTAATTCTGTTCCTAGTCAGCGCTCTTCCAAAAACCTTCATCCTGCTTGATGGCCTTGACGAAGGCCTCAGCGACTCTGGGTGGGAGCGCTCTGGAGTAAAGGTTGTGCTGGATTTCGTGATTCGACTCGCTAGCGATTGTCCCGATAAAGTGAGGGTCTGGTGCAGCAGCCAGTATCGTCCTTATTTCAACGAAACCCTCGGCGGATTCACCACCATCAACATCACCGATAACGCTCAACAAGATGTCACACGTTTCTTGCAGGCGGCTATCGACAAGCTCGATCTCGACGTCGGTGATCAAGTTCCTTTCCTCTCCAATCTAGTCTCTCGCGCAGGCTTCAATTTTCTGTGGGCAAGCCTGATGATTGAAGATTTGCAAGAACGCGCCACGAGCACGGCCACAATGCAGGAGATGGTCTACCAAGACCAACTACCAACGAGCTTAGATGACTATTATCGTGCGATCTTGAATCGCATTCAAGCCCATCACCGGTCAATTGCATGGTATGATATTGAAACAAGTATCACTTCATTCAGGCTAACGTCATGCACAAAGCAAAATTTTTAGCATGGTCATGTTTGCCAAACGCCCCCTGCGAGTCGAAGAACTCTCGGAGGCTGTGGGAATCCTGCAAGCTAGAGATCCTTCTTCTCTTAGCACGCGCGATCTCCCTCGGGAGAAGATCCTTCTTAACCTGTTTGCTCCCCTAATAGAGGTTAAAGAGCGGGAGGCGCTAGACTCCACCGACAAAATCTGTTATATTTTCCACTCGACAGTCAAGGACTTCATTCTCGCTCACCCCGACGTACTTTCATCCCCCAGCGACCCATCGGTTGACCTCCGCATCTCGCATTGCGTTCCCGCTACCGCCTGCCTCTTATACCTGGCACAATCTAAATACGCTGGACTACTCACAAGGGACAAAGTTTCCGGGGATTGGAGAGACATCAACGGCGATTCCGTCGATAGTGTTGGTCATCGATTCTTATTCTACACTGCAAAGTACTGGGACAAGCATCTTGACGACATCGACGACGCCAGTACATGTAACAACTTGCGCTCCAGGATCACTTCTTTCATACGATCTACAAATTTCCGAACCTGCGTACAGGTACAGAGTTTATGGGTCGACTCTCAATTCGCGGTCTTCAATCTAAGGCGGATGGACGGTCGCTCGTACCTCCGTCGCGTCTTTCCCAGCTGGTTCGTGGACGACGACGAGGGCCGCGCTTTGTGGGAGGATTATAGGCGGTTCCTTCACGACTGGAAGTATTTCCTTAGCTGCCAGGAGTGCGCTGGTAATTCGACCCATACATGCAAGGTTCTACCTTGTATAGGGGATTTAACTAGGTGCTGGTGGTCCGCGTTGGGGACATCGAACTTTTTGGCCAAGTATGAAGGAAGGTTCCAAAGTTTCAGCTTCCAGTCAGATATTGCCTTCGAAGGTCCCACAATGCAAACCTGGGAAGGCGTCAACGTTGCACAAAACGAGGTCTTCCGCCTTTCGGTCTGGTGGGTCTTGTTCCTTTCGCGACTCGTCATTTCCTCAGCCTTTTATTGCAGCGGGAAGGCCACGTCAAGCCAATCCCCTCAGGAGCTGAACTGCGACTATTGGTCGTTCAATTCCACGGAAGCACCTATCTTGCGGTCTCGTTACATTATTCATCTCACCGAGAACAGTCGCGACTGGAAAATATACAACAACACTCCGGAAGACGAGAAGATCTCCAAGGAGATGGCGCCGTTTCTTGCCTTCAGTAATGACTTCCAGACTCTTCGTATAGGAACACAGTTATACGCTCGACGAGGAGAGAACTCCTTCTTCGCTATTCAAGGCGCAAAAGCCACCGGCACCGAAAGACACCCAGCATACGTGGAGGAATTCGCTAGGCGCGACAATATAGTCATTCTCGCATCTCGATTTAGGCTGAACAATCGCATCTTGGAGGACCCTGAGACGACATCGGACTCAGACGACTGCGACGATGAATCTGATTCTGACCCGGAGGACGACTATGAATCATGGAGTGAAACTTCCTCTATCTATTCTAGCTCAGACGAGGAGCAAAGTAATTCCCAATACGACAGCGACGAATCGAATGAGGGAGTGTATTCTGTCCATCACACAAGTGACTCTGAATCAGACGAAGTCTCTGACATGGGCAATGACGCTGGTACTGTTGCTTCGGACTCAGAGAGTCTAGACATCGAGACCGAGGCAATCACCGGACGGGCTGAGGAGGAGGAAGAGTACGAGTGCGACTTAGGAGGAGACATAGAAGGCGAAACTGAAGATCAAAAAGTGTACAGTCATGCTTGGCGCACGAAGTTCCGAAAGTCGAAATTCCACCACACCTGGGCATCCATTACAATCATGGACACGAGTGGTACGAACGAGAAGACACTGTTCACCTTCTCGCGGCCTATTTCGTTCAAGATGTACGATTCTCCCCCAGTCATCCACCCATTCCATCCTCTCGCTGTTTGGCCTGTAGGCTGCGGTGACGTTCTCTTCGTCGATTTCGTCAGGGACTCTCATTTCGTTCGACGCCTCAGGCCATCGACTTACGGGAGTAAGCGAACAGTGCTCACCAATATTTCGTTCCGTTAACCTCCTTGTCCAGCACGTCAAGTATTCATGAAATGCTGCTTCTCTTCGTGCGGCAAGTATCTACATATCGTCACACTCGAAGCGAAGAAGGCGTCTTTTTGGGAGTACCGCCATGCAGACCGCACACCAATTAAACTGGCGATAGTGGTGTTGACGTTCTCTCTGTCTTCTCACAAGCCTTCGCGAGCACCACCACAACTAATTCATAGAGTGCGGGTTCCTGTTGGTACCACAACCAGCCTGCAGCCCGCGAAGCTTCCATTCACATTCACATGGCGACACGACCAAGTATACGTAACTTGCAGCTCGACAATTCTTCGCGTTTATCGCGTTCAGTTATTCGGCTGTAAACCATCCTCTAGGACAATGTCTAGGCCTGAAGGCAACGGTGGTCTCGTGAAGCATCAAGAGCCTGTCCTTCGACCCAAGAAGACTATGTTCCTTCCGGAATCGGCGAAGCATGGCTTGGTGTATTATTCGCCTCCGACGGTGGAGAATGAAACAGGGAAGATCATTGTCTCGGGCGGTTGTCAATTGAAGTTGAGGAAGCGGGAATTGGGCCCCGAAAACATCCTCGACATGCTTTTGTTCGATGGGCCCGCGACAATATTCGACTTGCGCACAGAACTGAGAACTACGGTTGGATGCTACATTCGTGAACAAGACGACCTGGGGGGGTGGGGAGTGTGCGCAGATGACGTAGAGAATATAACGGAAGCGCGAAATTCGGGGACCTTGTCAAGGCGGCTCGAGAAATTCGATCCTTCCGACGATTGCGACCGTGAGTCTTATCCTCGATATGGAACCACCACTCTTACCGAATCCACTCTAGTTGAACCGTATATCTATTAGATAAACATCGAATAGCTACATGTTCTTCCACGCGTGATAACGTTGTATTAATGTGCTCTAGTCTGTACTGTATATTCCAAAGTCCAACCTATCGACCTTGTTTCCTACTCCTCCCCTTGGTCTGCTGGTTCATAGAGGCTTGTTCCTCGTCTAGCAAGCCGACAACAGATATATCATCGAATCTCTCCACCTCCTCTATGGCGAGCTTGTCTTGAGATTCCCATGCCCGCCAGAGTTCGTCAGCGTCGCCATCATCATCTGAAGGATGTCCATGGACAGAGGGCGTGGACAGAGTAGTCCCTGAGTGTCGATTTCCGCCGCGAATGATGATACCTTTGTCTAACAAGCTATCCCTCGACTGACCTTCTTCGTCTTCCTCGGCGAATTCAAGCGGCGTTGAACCCGATCCAATATCGCCGCCGCGAGGTGAACGAACTCGTTGCTGAAATTGCGTTCTGATGCGACCAATGCCTTCGGACATATTATCGCTGATAGATCGTATGGGAATGGCGTTCCTAATGGACTTGGGCCCGGAACGAGGCGCACCGTTGGGTAACATGGGGAGCACTGGAGGCGCACGACCAGATTCTATGCCTGCGCCTAGCGCAGAAGCCAAAGGTTCGTCGAAAGACGAGGACGGCCGGCGAACGTCACGACGAGGAGCGAACCCTTCGACGAAGGACTCGCTAGTTTCAGCCGCAAACGCGCTGGCTTCGACCTCCCTTCTAACCTCAATCTTAGCACCACCGACGTCGAAGCGATATCGTCGTATCAACGCATGGTAATCTTCTCCGAGGGTCTGGAAAGTAAACTGATGGGAGAGATAGATGGCGCGTGGAATCATCTTAGTAGATAGAGAGTGTGTGGATAGCTCTGCTTGGGCGAGCCAGCTAGTGACGGACAGATGAGCGCCGATGGAAGGCATGATAGACGATCAAGACTTACTCGTTCTTAGAGACGCGGACACGGGCCTGGTGCGAAGCAGAATCACTGCGAACGGCGAGGGACTTGCGAGCCGGAAGCCTATCAAAATCCCTGCGCAGATTCCATGTAGCAGCTGTACGTTCCTTGCCTATAAGCTCCACGGAAGCCTCGTTACCAGGATTCGCTGGAGATCTACTAGGCTGTAGGTTGGAGATAGTATTGATTGCACCACTGGGCGAAGAGCTGAGCCGCCCAGCTGGTCCAATCTTCGGCAACGAGATGCTTGTGGAGCCTAGAATGGGAACTGAGGCGGGGAGGCCACGGAGACCGATGCCCTCATCGAGTGACTTCGTCTCAACGGTAATACGGCGGAGAGATAACATCCCATCCGCGGGATCGAAAACGAGGATGTCTTGATAGTTGCGTGGGCGGTCTGTTTGTCGAAGGGAGCTGTAGTCGGATTCGGGGGTAGACCCCAGAGAGCCAACATGCGACTGACGTGGGGAGGATATGGGGGCGGGTAAAAGATGGCTCGGGAGTGTGCGTGTCGAGGGCTTGAAAAAGGTGAATACGATGGGCGCTTGATGTTGATCTACCGCTAGTGGCTTCTGCGCCCTTAACCGAACGATGGGATGCACGTCAACGGACAAAGGTTGCTGAGAACTGAGATGAGCATGGCGCTCCCAACGAGGTAGATGATCACTCACCAATTCGACCGTGTTTCTCACAGTTCCTGACATATGGCTCATTATTTCAGGAGGGCCGCCATACGGGTTGATAGCGAAGAGATGTATCGTCCGTTTCCTCGTACCGATAGCGATCCAGCGTTCGTCGTCCGCCCATTCCATCTCCTCTACGACGGCAGTTGTCCTTCCGCGCCTGAGATTGTAAACCTGGAGGGGTGGATCTTGCACCACCGCCAGTTCCCCGCGTGGTCCAGCGGTGGAAGGAGATCGACTGCCTCCAGGAGAAGCAGTGGTCATCTGCAAAGCCGCAGATTGTCGACGTTGACCGGGGCTAGTGGGGACGTCGGTGGGTGCTTCGGGGGATATCGCGACAGAGCGCCCAATCTTCCCTGACAAACGACGAATGGCCATACTTTTTGGTCGTAGCTTGAAGACTTGCAAAGTCTGGCCGTCTTTGGGAGAGACTAAGAGGGAGGTAGCGTCGCTGGAAAAGCGGAGGTCTGCGATGGGCTGATGCCTAGACGCGAGGAATTCAGAAATGATGGGAGGGGAATCATGGCGGGGCGAGGATGGGCGAGAGGAAGGGGAACGTCGGCCCATGGATAATAGCGGCTTGAGGTCGACTACGGTGACAAAGTAGCCTTTCTCTGTAATGCCGCCCTTCGTCACCGGCGCGACATCCTTCGACGAATCCGCCGCTTCACTAGCCCCCGACGAGGAAGACGCCGTCGAATACCGCCGCCCCCTCGCCACACTGTCGCCCGTTCCACTAGCAGCGGGGGCGGATCTTGAAAAGAACTTGCTGGCAAAGCTCCCTACGGTACCGCCAAACCGACCTGTCCCGCCCCCTTCGTGCCCTCCCGCGCGGGAGTCATTCGAAGTAGCTCCTCCAAGCTGTTCTTCCGCTGCTGCCTTCGCAGCGGAGTACGCCATACCACCGAGCGTACGCATCCCGCTCAGCATCGTGCCTCCCACCTTGCTGAGCGCGGCCTGCCCCTGCGAGAGGGCCGTTGCGTTGGCGGAAGGAATGGCGGTGGGCTGGTTGAGGGGAGACGTCCGTGACGCGGACCTAGCGCGACCAGATGGACGCGCGGCTGAATCCATCGCGCGCTGAATGGGGGGAGCCGGGGACGCAAATGCGAGAAGTCGGTTCGAAAGCGCAAATACGGGGCACGGAGGTCCGTATTCTGCTGTCCTGTCGTCCGTGAATTGAGATAGTAATACAGATCCGATCTTGTTGGTGTTTATATTCGTACTGATGTTCGTATTCGAGGTATTGTAGGAGGGTATGTTTGCGTTGTCATAAATAGGATGAAGAGGCGTTGTAGTGTTGTACAAGTTGGGCGGCGGAGGAGTGGGCGAGGTTGCTAGCTTACGGGCAAAAGGTGCGAGAGAGGACGAAGCAATAGATGATAAGGTTTCAAGAGAAGTTGCCGACAAAATATGAAGGGTGGGAGGGTCCACCGTACTCTACGAAGACGTCAGTAACGCGAACTCCCATAGACGAGGAACTAAACTCACAAGTACAATATATGATTCATTGGCTTGAAAATGGTGAAGTCCGGAGAATACAAATTTGCGCACGATGCGATGTCTATACAGTGAATATATGATGAATGTGGGTTCGTCTTGAATGGTGGTGCTAGCAATGAACGTTAGTGGACGCTAGTCAGCGAGGGTACGGACGTACACAATGCCGATGACAGGTCTCTCGCCCTCGCAGACATCCTCTAAGGAACTCCTGGGCGAAGGAAGCACAGCCGCGTGAGTCACTCTACCCCATGCCTCTTCGTGTCTCCTCCCATCCTCGCCGCTCAAAAGGTCGTTGCTCGTGGTATTGAACACTTCTCGGACGGTGCTAAGGTCCGTGCAGTCCCAAATCTGCATCCCGCGAGCGTATCCAAGTAGAAGCAGGAGCCTATAACGTATCGTAGATTCATCGAGAATATGAAAGGGGGAGCAACCGCTTACCGATTCCCAGGTCTAATCGTATCCCACCTAGCCCACAAGACCTGGTCGAAATCCTTGCTCCTCGCAGGCCCGGAACCGATACCGCCAATAGAGCCGCCCGCATCCGATGCGCCGCCCAAACTCCTGGACGCACTGATGCCGCCCATCCCAGCGAGAATGCCGCCGACCTTAGCTCC
Organism: Pleurotus pulmonarius; assembly: GCA_012980535.1. Taxonomy (NCBI): domain Eukaryota; kingdom Fungi; phylum Basidiomycota; class Agaricomycetes; order Agaricales; family Pleurotaceae; genus Pleurotus; species Pleurotus pulmonarius. The sequence goes on along the minus strand of SJKF01000003.1, from coordinate 4,227,962 downwards.
CGCGCCGATGACCATCTCGCCCGCACCTGCGAACCCAGCGCCCCTCCTGCTCCGTGCTCCGATGGGCGATGTCAGCGTTGGGCTAACGCCTTCGCCGGCGTAGGCGTTTGCGGCATAACCGCCGAGACTGGTGCTTCTGGAATGACCTTGGAGGGCGGTAACGTCGCGCTCGCGCCGCCGATGATTCATATCGTCGTATCCCCGCCCCCAAGCCTGATGCCGACTTTCGCTGTCTTCTTGTTCGTCTTCTCTGCGATATCCATAGGACGACACGATCGTGGTATCAGCGAAAGTGGTGTTTGAGACGACGGCTGGCGACGGCGCGGCTTTGTAGCTTGGACCGCTTGATACACGTATGGTTCGCTGTTTCGAACCTTCGAAGTAAGAGTCGGCCGGCGGTTGATGGCTGCGACGCGTGGTAAGTACGAGGTGTAGAATGCCCAAATATAGACACGCACCGAGGTAAGCTGTCCTCGCGTCCATCTTTCACAGGAGCGTCCCATAACTTCAGCGATGCGGGTGGCTCTGCAGGCCGCACCTCCTCCGCCGGTTGGAACGACGTCGGATAAACTTCCGGCTCCGGCTGCTGCGTTGCTAGGATGAGAGGTTGCTCCGGAGGCGACGAGAGTCCCCGCTTGGGCTTCTTGCCTTTCTTCTTGGGGGCGGGGGCTGGCTCGCTGGATGCTTCATATGGAGCCAATACTGCGTCGTCGCTGGTGGATGAGGGGGTCTCTGAGATTGGAGGCGGCTCGAGAATATCGTCCCGTAAAGTGTTATCTAGTCGACTGTCAGTTACCGTAGCCGAAAGATAAGCTATTCGGGCGCACCATCGAAGCCAATCAAGTCCACCTCCGGTTCTACATTCCCAGCTTCTTGGAAGTCAATGAAGGGCCGCTCTTCGGATGGTAAAACTGGCACTGGGGAGTCTAATCGAGGCGCAGGCGAAGACGGTGGGGGCGATGGCGCTGGTTCGTAGGCGGCTAACTCTTCGTCCAGGGCCTTGAGCGGGGATGCGGGGCTGTTCATGGGGGATACTCGAGCTGAATTGGAGACCGATACCGAAGCTGACGTCCCGGACTCGGCTGAGGTGTTCGTCGAGCGCTGGTCCGTAGACATGGGGGGAGATAGATGTTTCTTTGACTTGCTGCGGCGTCCTCCATTTCCCTTTGATTGCCTGAGCATGAAGTAAACGGAATGGCTTTGGAAACGTTGCTTTCAGCGCGCAGTTCGCCTGGTACTGGGCTCCCCTGGTTCGAAACGCAGCAGTCTTATAATGAACGTAACGTGAAAGGGTTCGAAGTAAGAGATGGGGTCGTTGCAAGCGAATGCAAGATCCCTTGTTCGTCAATGCAAGGCCCCCTTGAAGGTGAGCTTGCCGTTGTTCTGCGGTGGTAGTGTTTGCGAGCAAGCCGAGTTTGGATGCCCTGGCGCGTTTGAGTCAGGATCGGCGCCTATTTCAACAGCCCCTATGTGAGTGAACCCGCCCCACAAAGCGTCAAAGTCCTCTTCCCCATCGTTCTCACCTGTGACAGTGCCCCCTTCCATGATCGAAAATCAAGCATCATGGTCGACATCGCTTCCCCGCAATCACGGAAATTAATAGGGAATGGCCTTGAAACCTGATCGATTGATCTTCAAGGTTTCAAGGTTCTTCAGACGAGGCGAGAATGGTCTGGATGAAGCAAGTCATGGGACCCGCTGAGAAGGCGAGCCGGCTACCATCGATTTGAGGCAGCTTTCTAAACTAACGTTTCCAGACGGACAATCAAGAAGCGGGAAGGAAGCCCTGGGGGTATTGGCGAGGATGAAGCCTCCGTACGTACTCAAGCGCACGTACACGATTTCTTCTTAAACGTTGCTCCCCCTCGACCCTCCAGTGCCTATCCTCGCTAGCCCAAAGCCAAAGAGACTTTTCTCGGTGCTGAAAGGTCCGTTAGGCGTTATAATTACCGCAACATGATGCATGCCCCCAGTACCATCGGCTTGAAGCTCGTTCGGCCTCCATGGCGCGATGTCGCGCGAAGACGATGGCGTTCGCCAAGCAGGAATTGAGAGAGGCCCTGCCGTCCCATCGCTTTGAGAGAGCGTAGCTCGGAATCCGGATGCACCACGGGAGTGGGTGTAGGGACATGCCCTGGGAAGTCAATACCGTCTTTACCGTTACCTAAAGCTCGAGGGAGGACGTTTGAACGCAGGCCAGCACCATGTGTACCGTACAACGTCTCTGGCGCGAGACATATTCGTCATTCCAACCCTCGCCTGTGCAATCGATCTGCTGGCACGAGGCATCTCGCTTCCTGGAATTTATGTACACCTCGGTCGATAACGTATCGGCGCGGGGTCTGGGGTAAGCGGGGTAACGGACGTACGAAATGGACCGTACCTTTGATTTCGTTCGGACATTCACATTCACGTTAATTCATCTGCGCTGTCTCTACTATGCATACCATTCAATTAATTTACATGCATCGAAAGTCGGGGACAGAAGGACGAGTAATCAGTAAGCTCAAAGATCGTCAAATAAGTTTATACGGAATGATTCGAGGAGACTCGATTGGGTTGCATCGATGAGACCGCAGTCTTGTCTTCCCTCCGCTTCGTCCGCCGTGGTGTAAGTGGACTCTCGCTAGCGGAAGGCTCGGGCCCCAGGACGAGCGACGACCAGTTGCGGGATCCATGTTCTGTGGAAGATTCCGACAGTGCTGTATTCGACAGAAGAAGCGAGGGCAAAAACAGGTTAGAACAGGAGAAAGTAAGAGTCATATATACGTTCACCGAGTACAACGTGCCTGATTTTGTCGAATACACAGGCGTACAGCCCATGTCACGGAGGACCAGCCTATCCCGGAATCGCATCGTTGCGGACGTACCGCCCTCACATAAACCATTCTTCACCAACACGCGACCGATGAAGGCCGCTAGAATCGCGTATAGCTACTAAGTGTGGGCCATGGTTCCCATGAAGGGTTTTTACATGCCTTCTCCAGGTCGTGTGTCGGGTTGCTTTTAGCCCAGGCTGCGAAGTGAGTGTATATAAACTCCCCGTTGGTATGCCGCTCTGATTCAACCACGTAAGTCGGAAGACGACAAGCACTCCTTAGTCGTCCGTTCAACCTTGGGACACATAGTAAGCTACGTGTAAGTTGCTCTCTTATTTTGACCGCAATCAATGGCAAGGAACGCCATTGCTTATCCGCTGCCAGCTCACCTACCTCGCCCAATGTCCCGGATCTACGTGCACGGGCGTGAACGCGAACTCGCTCCAGTGGGCACGACGGGTCCCTCTTCTCCATGTTCCCGCTCTAAGGACTGGATGATATGCGTTGTAGTTCAAGATCGACGAAGCAGGTTTGCTTTCTGGATCTGTCGACGCAGGGACATGGGGAGCGGGCAGAATGATCGCCCAGAACAACAGCTGGACTTCAACCATCCCCGCTTCCGTGCCCTCTGGCCGCTACTTGATCAGATTTGAGACCATCGCTCTGCATTCGATGCCCGCCGTGAGTTCTACGTTCCTCGTCTCCTCATATGATGGTATCGACCGAAATATTCGTGTAGCAATTCTACCCCGAATGCGCGCAAGTCACGATGACCGGAGGGGGCTCACGAGCTCCTACAGCTGCGGAACTGGCTTCGTTCCCCGGAGCCTACAAGGCCTCTAATCCAGGAAGTAAGCGTCAGCCATCTTCATGAATTTGGTTCTATGTTCTCTTACGACGCCCTTCTCACTCACGATCGACCTCTACACCCAATCTGCGACATCTCAGATGACCTACGTGATCCCGGGCCCACCTCTACGGCTCTGCGCCTCCCTCCAATCCAAGCCCTAGATTCGACGGCCGTCCCGACGTCCCCCGCCACTACCAACAGGCCCTCTTCAACAGCCGCTCCCGGATCCGTCGCGCAGTTTTGGTCAGTGTGGAAGTATTGGGTATACTGGAGCTACGGGATGGTGCGTTCAATCTGCGTGGAACGCATTGGACCCGTCGCTGATGGTTCCTTGTGTAGTGTTGCGCCATTCGTCTGCACAGCTCTGAATGGTACGTTCGCGCTTGCCCCTACCCGTTACTTCGAGGTTAATCATATTTCACAGATTATTACTCCCCTAAGCCGACATCTCGGCACTTTCAATCTCTCATACCTTCATATCTTCTCTATATTTGTGGCCCTTGTTCGTCCTTTACCGTTGTCTTTGTATCAACACTCAATATGCACCACTGACTGCTGCGTTTTTGCAAATAATGAAAATTCTTTTCTCTTCTGCACCAGTGGTGTACCCATGCCGTGAATAATACTAGATGAGAGGAGCCAGCATGGATTGCGAAGCAATCCGGGTTGCCGCTTCGCCGTTCCGCTACAGCGCCTTGCTGACTACCTTGATCTTTTGACCTGGTACGTTCTCCATCACAAGCGTTCTGAGCCCGTCTGGACATCTCAAGACGCGAGCACCGCCATTGAGTGCTCCGTCACGCCGCCCGTCGTTGCTTCCCGTGCGTATGTTGGTTTGGGTCCTTAAATTGTGATTACTTGACGGCACTTATACACGGCTCCTAAAAGATATCTAGGCGTACCACATTGATATCGCAGAGTGCCAGTACTGGGCCGTACGTTGTCTAGACCTCAGTTTGTGCCAGGTGAAGTTGAACCCTGCAATCGACTGACGACTGTGCAAGCGATGTTCTGAAGGAGACCGAAATAGTGTACAGAGCTGCGTCATATTGATATCTGGATACCCGGAGTTCGAGAGCTCTCAAGATCTCACAACGTGTGAGTCACTATCGTCCATCGTGTCGTACATCCATGAGGCCGCGTTGGTAATGAGAGCAAAGTGTATATTGTAGCGAGAAGCTATTACATTATCCGATAGCGCAGGAGCAAACGCGCCCGCAAACGCGACACCCCTACAGCGCGGAAACGCCAATTCCGCAGAAGTCGAGTTTCGTCCCGCGAAACTAGTGAGAAAACTACACGAGTTAGACGCGATACAAAAGATACTGTGCGTCGCAGCGACTGAGCGCTCGTGGCGCAAACGTAACGAGGTGGTCCATCCATGTGTGGGATTGCTACATAGCGGAATCGACAATGCGTACATCACTCCGGCGTGGCCCAGCGAGGACGCACTCCCAAAGTCGTCGCAACTCAGGCCCATCCTTTGAGCTGAACGATGCAGCCGCATCAGCGAAGAACAATGGCATAGAGACGCGATACGTGGCCTGTATCCTGAACGTTCAGGGAACTGGGCCCCATTTGTGCGACATCCGAGACGATGGGTCCGCCCCGACTCGAGCGAAATAACGGGGCGGTATGCGCCAGGACTTCATGCAGCGTATCGTCCATCCACATGAATTCAGGCAGAGTGGAAATCGGAGGAGTGGGCATTGGGAATCCATGAGGGCACCCCGGAAGATTGAAGGGAAAGTACAAGCTTTCTTAACAGCAGCTCAAACGGTATCTGCGCTACCCTGTTGCCACTCTCTTACCTCGCCTGAGTGAAGCGCGGTCCCCGTCAATCTGCCGGCAATCAAGGAGGACAAACCTGATCCTTGTCAGTTCGATCTACATCAATGTACTTGATTTCGTCGGCTCGATTTGCATCAACGAAATTGAAATTCGAATGGTGATAAGGTATTTCTCTTATTCTTCTCGTCGCTGCTAAACGACTATCGTCTCAGTGAGGCAATGAGAGAAGAAGGGAACTAAACGCACATTAATCGGCAATCACCAGGGAGTCCAACCACCAACCACCCCACATCCACATCATCATCGTCGGTCGGTCGGTCGACACCGTCGCGGTCGTCCAGCGTACACCTTGTCCACCAGCGCACGAGTAGCCATCATCAGGATCGGGTATGATATCAGCGTCAATAGAAGAAGGTCGGATAAGAGACACAATTGACTTGGGAGTGTCCTATAGCGACTGCAGGCGAGTCAGCTCACTCCGCGCCGCCAAAAAGGTATACTTATACCCTTCAGGGGAGTTTGGCACATCCTCGGAATCGTACTACTTTTGCTGTAAACGCCGGATGGTTGCGCTACTGCGGGGTGGTCCGATGGAGCGTCGATCTTCCTTCCGACGGTTCATGCTTGCATGCCTGTGCCAGTTTCGAAGTTGAAGAAGAGCTCGAAGCTGCTTAAGGCGCAAGCCCATTGGCGCTCATACAAACAAGGAGCAACAACGTACTATAATCGGCGGCGTCTCCAAAACCAGCACCTCCGACCAGCGTAAGTCTTCCCATCCTCTCGTTTTGCCTCGCATCTAAATATCTTATTGACGCTCCTGCCATATAGATAGATGCGGTGTTGGGCCGGACGATCTATTACCCTTGTCGTTGATTTTACCAGCGTGCAATCGCAGCCGCCAATTCTGGGACTATGTTTGAAAGGATATTCCAATATTGCTAGTGCGTGATCGTTCTACTCATGGCCAACCCTTTTCTGATACAATTTATCGGTAAGCCGGCGTCCTCCGACGCGTAGACGAATCTTTATTTCGTCGTTAGCCGATACGCCTCCACGACGAACCATTGGCCATGGGATTTCTGCGCTATGCGCCGCATCATGTCCTCGGGACCCTCGATATGCCTTTTCTTTTGCCCTGTTTACATCTCGTCTTCCACGACCGATTCGGCGACCTCCATGTCGCTCGTCTCGAGCTCAATCCCGTCACTGGCATTGTCAACGGCCTTCTCCTTCGATGGTTGGAGGATACTATACGGATGATGCTTATCCGGATGGTGGAGGTTCGATTGTCGGCGAGTGCGAGCGCCTTTGGCCTCTGCCCACGAAGACTTGCCTTCTCGCTCTCCCTCTGCCTCCACCAATGCCGAAGCTACCAGCCTGCCATACCATGTCATCGCGGTCCTTGAATGGAGGAGTGAATGAGTGAAGCCCTCAACGGCCAGGCGTGCTGCTGTGTCGTCGTCGGGGCAGAGATTGCGCTACATCGGGACCGCAAAATGGATGGCGAATGGGCGCATTTCGTACACGCACATGAGACCCACCCCGGATGACCTTGGGCAAACGCCTCCTCAGTACCAGCCGGTGACCCCTTGGACGCTAGTCATTCCCCCGTAAGCAACCTCCTGCTCAGAGTGTCGACTTCAGAGCTCGCAGGGTCTCGAGCTGTCAGTAACGGTACGCGCCATCGTTCGTTTGCCTGAAACGATACAGCCGTCGGTGGGGTCGCTCCACGGTGGAGTCGAGAATGGGCGTATCAGGATGCCGATGGACAGCGGCCAGGAGCCAGGAAGTCAGGTCGCAACCACGAAGCCATCGCAGCTCCCCGCGTGAGCGTTGGGGCTCGACGGCGTAGCTGCGTTCACGGCGCGCCTCCACCCCATCTTCGCTTGTTGTGACGAAAGTAACCGCGGAGAGCCTACAGGAAGGGAGATGCGGCGGTGGAAGAAAGCTTGACCCCCTAGGTGGTGGAGGAGAGTCGGAACGCGTGCCCCATCTACGGACCCCCTCAGCTGAATCCCTGCCTCAAGGTCCCTCCTCGGTATCAAGCAGCCTTGGGTCTATTTGAATGCTGGACGATATACGCGAGACTCCGGTTCGGTCACCTGCGGAATATACGTATCCTTTACAAGCCACGCAATCGTGCCTCGGCCTGGGCCGGCTCCAAGATATTCTGCGGCGCTAGGAACTCTGTGCTTTGGACTTTGGTGCAACTCTCGCTACAGGTTGGTTTTAGATCCCCCCCTGGAGATGTCGCTGACACATATGTTTAGGATGCTTGAGCAACGCTGGGAGTGGTGTTATTGTTCCCACGTTTTATCGTTGCGTATACATGATCAACGTTGACTTAAAGGAAGGTCTGCTACTGCATAAACAAATTTCAGCGTTGGATTCTCCCGTCTTTCCCTCCGAATGTCGTGGCAATCGCGGCGTTTTCTGTAGAAGCACACCTCACTACCATTGAAGACAGTGAATAATATCAGGGTATCGGTCGACGGCATGCACGTCGAGCGCCTCATGGACTGGCAGCGCACAGCGATCCTGCCCCTCTTCCTCCACGTCGGGATGCCCAGCGCCATTCAGCTCGAGCGGGATCAGCTCCCCCGGACGCATGGAATACCTGAGCCCGCGATCGGCTTCGAACGGCTGTCGGAGGATTAGCAGCGCAGGGAGACAGAGCTGCTCCACCTCCCCCGCCTCTACCGTCCCGCAGCAAGCAAGCGTTCAAAGAGATCCACCACGAAACCTGCAAGTACCCCCTCAGTGTTTTACGGACACTGATTCTCCGCCGTGCGTGCGAACTTCGGGAGGGCGAGTCGATCAAGCTACTGTGCGAGCTGACCGACACGGCGAATGGCTGGGAGGATTTATTGTCCTTCGCCCTCATGGACGACGAGAGGGAGCCGGCGGCGGAGCTTTATCAGAAGCTGAGCAACATGGGCGACAGGGAGACGATGCTGGCAAGCCTCGTCGTCTAAAAGCAGCGACACGTGAGTGTCTGTCGCCGATGGTACATGGTCAGGCTCATCCTCTAGCACGATTGAAGGTCTCCATCTCAGGCCCTTGGTGCTAGGGCCAGGAGTATATGAATTCAGCCGTGTTCACGTTCAATTTCCTACCAGTGAGGCCCTGAATCAAGCTTCGTAGAGTGTGTGGAGTGGGGATATTCAGAGGAAGAAAGAACTGGAGTACTTGGCCACGACAATGGAAGGGGTTCAAGCTCAGCAGCCGCTGAGTTCAACTCGCCACAAATATAAATACCTTCTCTTGCCCATCCCCCCTTCGTCTCCTTGCCTTCGTTTAAGCAATGGGGCAGTGGTTCGAGTTGTACGTTTCTCTCAATTCCACCTCTCCCTCCGCTAATGACGTCGCCCTACAGTATAAATTTCGACAAACAGCAGGTGCACCAGCCCCCGATGCGTAAATTTGGGGAGCTTGGAGGCAACGGGATTGTATCAAATCTCATGGCTCTCGAGCCATATCCCAAGCTCGATACCGCGCTCACGCGAATCTTTCTGTAAGACCTTCCTCCCATCCGAACTACCTATTTGCTGACAATGGATATGCATACAGCGGGTACAACCCGTCGAAGGCATTGTCCTGTAATAGAGCCGCGCTCGGCCGTTTGGGCAAGTTGCCCGTCGAGCTCATCGCCCTTATATTTGACGCCACTGATCTCGACGGCGCGACCATGCTCTGTGTCACCCACGCGCAGCTCTTCGCGATCGGTTACTCTACCGCACTCGTTAAAGCCAAAGCTATCGCCTTATCCAACAACTGGGCGTATGACCGCATCATCTTGTTTAGGGACTACTCAGACTCGCTCCCGGCCGGCTTTCTGTCGCCTGCGGAGAAGCACCACCTCATGAAGTGGGGGATTGCGCGCAAGGCGGCTGCCGGTGAAGAATCTGAGGACGCGCCGTGGGAGGACGTTGGTGGCATAACTGATCCCGAGGATGAGGACCAAGGGGGCCGTCAAGCAAGAGAACGTCAGCGCGACGAGGCGCTCGCAACGTACGAAGATCAAAGCTTCCATCTGTACGCGTATGGGGGGGACATGCCTCCGCTGCACGGCGCTTCGCGCGCAGGCGAGTGGTCAGCCGAAGTCGACCATGGGCGTATCCGGAGGACGAAAAGTTCCCGTCTAGACGCCAAACGCCTTCGTCGGACAAGGGTGCTCATGCACTTCAATCCGTACGACCCACGTCTGCAGCGCATCTCGTACACGTATGAAACAGGGGTGCTCATCAACATCACGAAGCGCGAGTTTGTGCCGGCGGTGGACGAAGAGGGGAGGTGGGTACTTGATCTCGCGATTCCCGTGCTCATTGTATGGGGTCACGATGATGGGTATCCGGGCAACATGATGAAGGGAAAATGGGCTGGCGACCGGCTGGCGATTATTTCCGCAGAGGAGATGAAGGAGCGGATGCAAGAAGAGGATGGCTGGACGGAGAGAAAGGAAAGATGGTCGACCGAGCCACCTTGATCAGAATGTCATGCTTTGAGTAGTAGTAATACTTGATTGTAAATCTATCCATAGGCGAGTGGGAGCTCATATGATTGTCGATCAAGGAGTCAACTGGATCGGTGATCGGCTGCTTGATGGCGCCATCGTCGGGGAGGACGACGAGTAATCTAGGTATGGGCCCCCTTTGAAGACGCTGGTCATGGAGACGGGACTGGGATATTGGGTATGGTATACAGGCGAGGTCGACCAAAAGAAAAGGGAAAGGGTGCGCACCGTCACCGTCAGCATCATTTGACGACGGCCGCATTTACTGCTGCGTTATCACCACCGAACGTTGAACGGATCGAGCGCTCACCGTCGAGCTTGGGCTCAAGTCCTGGGACGGATTGGTGTATATGATCGTCGCCTGTGAGACCAGAGAACCACCGGCGGACACGCGGCTGAGACGAAGGACGAGGCATGAGCAGCGCTAGAGGTTCTTGATGCAAATTTTGAGTTCCCGCAGAATTTCTCGTTGTCATCGAGAGGATCTTCTATGCTTGGTGTTCCCTTTCCTATCATATCCCGTGTTCAGCACGCTCCAACGGGCTAATGGAATCCCCACCATCGGAACCACACCAGCTGTTGTACCTCGTCTCCACGAGGTCCACTCGGGACATAACCAAGCGACACCATGCTTCGTATAGCATGTCCTCCGTCGCAGATACTGATCCCAGTGATGCCTAGGAATTCGAAGCACCGCGCTGGCGATTGATGCACCCGTTTGCCTTTGCACGCGCCCTTTGATGGCTAGCGGGGCGCATTCCGCTGGATAAGTAGACGGATTGCTATGAAAGCACGAGTAGAGAGAAGCGATGAGGGAAGACGTGGAGAGCGAAGAGAGCGAAGGAAACGTACCACAGTCGTAGTACTGCGTGAACCTCCTCCCTGGTATGCAAGAACCGTTGACAACACGCCCTGGGCCTCGTCGCCCTCTCCAGTTCTCCTCCTAGTTGTGAGACCTGGCGAAACAAGTGGCTCTGTGTCGCACCAAGGTAACACAAAATTCGCCAAGTGCACAGAGATTGGCTTGTCTCGTTTCGTTACGGGAGGGGTCTCCGGAGTGAGCCCAGCCAGCATGTCCTTTGTGGGGCAGAGTTGGATCACAGGCAGTAGCTGCACTAGTATCCGATGGCGAGCACCGATGTGTTGTACATCCGCTGCTATGGGAAAGCGTGAAGACTTTCTGGCGGGAAACCCCTTTGGCCGGCTTCTTGTCCCAGTCCTCGTTGGGAAACTAATCCAGGTCTTCCTAGCACTGTATTATGCGCGCAAATTCCAGATTATACATACCGATGATGTTACAGTGGGACCCGCGGGATCGAATGGAGCGGAAGAGCTTCTTCAGGATGTATGGCTGAAAAAGCACTTGTAACATTTGTATAACCTAGGGATGGTATCGTGCTTGCTGTGGTAACGGACTCGGATTGCCTACGCGGCATCTGCGTTTCGTCTCTCTGCGCACTGAGCCATCGTGCGCGGAAGGTAATGATGTCTGCGGCTTAGCCTACAAGCACACAATCATGGGTTCAAAATCCACTCTCCGACCTTTTCCTTCCAGCCCTCTTCGCCTGCCAGCATCTTCTCGAATTCCTCTACCGAGGGAAGGGCCAGCCGGTCCCCAGCCCAATCCCCGTGCAGCTCGTCTTCCCACACCGTCAGCAGCGGAATCGCATCATCGAGGACATACCGTCCCGCAGTATCCACTGCCCGCACGTACTCTCGCTTCGTATGATTGACCAACACCGAGTCGACGAAGCGATCAGGCGCGCTATCCGAGGGTCCCCATCTGTAGGACTCCAGAACATCAGAGACCTTAAGGACGCGGCGCATCTCCAGTAGGGTAATCCGGCATCGATACAAGTCGGTGACCGAGCCGTGCTTTGAGCGCCAAGATTTTATTTGCCTCTCCGAGTACAGCCCATAGCGTCTACGCAAGCCAAAAGTCTGGTCCTTGAACGCGGCGAGCTGGCGAGAGCGCGAATCGGCGTCGTCATCATCACCCGTTGCCTTATCTGAGTCATCATCGCTCTCCTCACTGTTTTCAATTGCGCACTTCATGAGGGCAAATTTCTCTTCATCATTCAAATACCCCTCTGGCAGGGTCCTCGCGTAGTCACCCAAATGGATGACACGGTCGCCGCTCCAGTAGTCCACAAATGCGGCGTAGCTGATCTCCTTCTTGATCGTTGGCCAGCCTATCACGAAAATGTGCCCGTGCGAGAGGCCGAAGATAAGTGCCTCCTTGATACTCAACGCGGCGAATATCTGGGCAATAATTTCGATGGGGAGCCTTCCGAGCTGCCCGAGAACCTTCCGATCTGCTATGCTCGGCGCGTCGTAGCTAGGCAGCGTGGTTCGAGTATCAGAACATGTTTAAATGAAGGTGTTACATGCTCAAGGCTTACCTGAAAATCTTTTTGAACGCCTCCTCGAGCGTGATGAACGGTGGACGAGTCGCCAAAAGCAGGGCGGCATCAGACCCGTCGGATTCTCCAAATTTTCCCCCTCCTACATTTGATGCTTGTCAATGTTAATGCTATTATGAATATATGAGTGACTGGCAGACTAAGGCATTGAACGTCCATACAATTCGAAGTATTGACCCATGAGTCAGAAGAATAGCAGCCGAAGAGACCAACATTGCGTTTATTCACTGCCACAATCACGCAGCTACTCCTGAATCACTCCTAAGCTCATAGGAGCTGAAGAAACAGTGCAACAAACGTCTCAGTGTACTGCCAATGGACTATCATATAATCAACATTTCAATGTAAAGTGTAGCCCTACAATTGAACTCCAAGATATCCGGTACTTTGACTATTCTATACTCCATACAAGGTCCGTGATACAGTTCTGCGCTGGGTATAATGAAGAGTACCTTTGGTCAACGGAGAGGGTGTCGGAGAATATTAGCGCAGCTTACTTGGATTCCATAGGCGGGAAACACTTACAGTGCCGTTCATGAATTTTGCAAAGAGGCTAACCCAGACTCGACGTCGAGATTCACGGGCCAAGATCCAAAACTATTCACCATGACGTATAAGTTATTCCTTGCAGATTTGCGAAGCTTGTGGGCCCAATTCCGGAAGACGCAAGTGGTTTTCATGAAGAGGAGGTTTTCCCTCGAGTTCTGTCTTCTTCTGCTCCGCTCTCCAAGAATTTGGGATGAGCTCCCTGTCGTAGGCCAGGGATCCCGGGTCGCGGCATCAAGATCCAAGATCCAAGATCCAAAAAGGTGTGTCCGATGGTTCGTTTTCCCTCATGTCTTGACTTTGTTTTCCTTGTTTTCTGTTCTGCGGTGACCTCTCTCCTCCTCTCCCTTCTACATTTCGCATTCCAAGAGATAGCTGCCAAACGCATTCATTCTTCTCGGGCTGCGCTTACTGCATGGTCAAGGCCCCATCGACTTCATTCCTCGATGCCTAATTCATGATTCGAGAACGTCAGCGTGCAGGAAATATGGAAGCGAGGCGAAGCAAAACGCACCGTGACCGAGACCTGCAGCTTCACCGTCCACGTCGAACCCGTGGGATCGTTCATCTATCATCCCAAGTTCCAGCGACCACAACGATTCGTGTTGAAGATCAAGATCAAATGCCCAAGCGTTCAGTACATATCATCGCAATAGTGAAATTTGAGTACGCACCGCGGTCGCCACCGTTCTCGCGTCCTGCACGGCCCCTGGGACTTGCAGTTGAACGATGAGAGGGTCTAGGAGTGGAACTGGTACTCCTTGCGTCTGCTGCGCAACGCTTTCTTGTTGTGCTTGTATCGATGGTGGTGGTAGGGCCGTGCTCGAAGAAACGATACCCTGCGCATCAGCATCGTCTACCTACGCAATCACAGCGTTCGGCATTCAGGATATGGAAATGCCAAAGCCGGACTTCGTACCATTGTCATTGCCATCATCGTCGTCGCTAACGGTGCTGGTATTGCTCCCGTCGCTGGTATCACCGTTATCGCTGGCGTTATTGCGGCGGCGACGGCAGTCGTGGTTATGGTTGCAGTTGAACCACCTGCTGGGCCCCATCGCCGGTGGCGCGCAGCAGGGCGCACGTACGGGTGGAAGCGGTACCAAGGGCGATGAGCAGACACTCGGCGCTCTACAGGCATCTTCAAAGCACCTCGTATCCTTCTCCAAGTTCTTCTAGAGTTTCTGTACTGTTGGGTCGATTTTTTGTGATTTTGGGGGCTTTTTGCGCGTTTTTTCAGAGTGGGATAGGAGGACAGGAGGGCGCAGAGAGGTGGGAGCGTTGACGGTGAGAAGACGGGGCTTTGGGGCTTTGTAGTGACTAGGCTAGTCGTGAGGGTACTGCCGACGAGCCTTGGAATCTAGGGATTTTCCATAACTTTATTCCTCACAGACGTGATGTGATTTTATTGGAGGGGCTCCTGCGGACTTGCGAACGAGTATTGGAGTTTCTATATGTGGGACCGTGTGGGAGGTTTGGGCCGTGGAGATTAGAGCACTAGAGGGATGGCTCGGTGCTGTTGATATAATCTACGGGGAATTTCCATGCGCATGTACGGATTGATGGGAATGAAGATACCAGGACCACAATCACATAATCGTCCTCCTCAAAACCGTACTGAAGATATGTAGGTCGGTGTCTTAATATATGCAAGATTCGGCAAAAAAGATGCGAAATTAAAAGCAAATATAGGTTAATGCAGCGAGTCAGCGAGCAGCAAGTCCGTGCCGAAGCAGGAAAAGTGAGCAAAACGTGATTCCAGCAATTAACGCAAGTCTGAAGGCGTAATGGCTACAGATGTACGGACACCGGAGCATCTAACCTACATCATCGCGACCATGGAATGGACTCGCAGATGCCGCAGAGCCGAGAAGGCTAGGCGTACGGCTGAAGCTGTCGTTGGGGAGACGATCGTGGCGTCAGAGTGATGGACGGCGGGCGGGCGCCTTCCGTACGCACATGAGCTTCAGCGGGACCATATCATGTAGAACTTCGGCGCGTCAGCCCTTAACTTGAGCCAGCAGTCAAGGGACACTCACCTCGCCCGATCATTGGAGATAGACGTCCAATGTGTGACATCACCCACCTCCGACTCGAAATAGGGCGGGAGGACGAGCCCATCAAGTCTGTAGAGCCATGATTATGGTTCGAATGAGTAAAAGGGCTAAATAAACTCAAGGGCATACCTATCGCTGACTTTGTTGACAAGGAGGAGATCGTGGTATCGTGGTACATCAGCCGACGTAGATGACAGATGGGCGCGTTTCGTACGCAGACGAGATTCACAAGTCCTTGTAACGTGTCAGTCTACTGCTTCGGATCACGCCAGTGATCAAGCAAAGATCGACTCACCGGATATTAGGAGATGGACGGTATATTACCCACCTCCGACGTCAGCTTGAACCAGGGCGGGAGGTATAAACTCCCTTCAAAACGGAGGCTGTTTTGGACTCGGAGCAGTAGTGGTGGAGGTAGTCTCCGTTGAGAGTCTTGCCAACTTCTGTCAAGAATTCAGCATCCAATAGCGAGTGAACTAGTGCTATCTGACAAAGGCTGGGGATGGCGTACCATGAAAGGTCTGCGTTGGCGACTTGATACTATTTGCGTTGCCTTGATGTTGACTGTAGACATTCAGGTATTTGTAGCTAGAGAGTCTTCGTCGTCCCCGAATTCCTTCTTCACCCCATTGCAAACGGCCGCGTCACTGTATCGCCCAATTACGTTTCATGCGCCCTCATCTCCTTCCTCGCCGAACGAAGTTTATGTTGAGAACGATACCCGCCGTACGCATGAGTATGTGGCACCTGAGACGAAAACTATGCTGGTGATAGCGTCTCGAGAAAAGAACCTTGGGTGACGTCGCGGTCACGACGTGACGCGCAGTACCAATCATCACCGTGTTTGATGGTGTTCGACAATCCCCACTCACGCGTCTTGTATGAGAATAGCGATTAGCTTCCTAGCTTCCTCCCCGCCCGCATCATAATCTTCTTCTCTCAGCGCTGGTGGTAGTAGGGCGCGTCTCTGTTGATGGACCCGTGCATTGTGAACGTTGAGGACGGCGATGGGCGTATGCACGTCGCAGTCTTAAAGGCTTCGATCTCAGAAAGGGCCGTCCCGCCCCAAAGCGCGGATATTTCGTTGGTAGCATTGGTCATAGCCATAAATGTACATTTAGCATAATTGAGTCTACAAATTTCAAATCTACGGTGGTTCTACACGACGAGCGATACCAGAAGTCGGTTGCTAGGTCTCGGGCAATCTGACGAATAGGAGAGGTGGTGGAAGAATCAAGGCCTGTGTCTGTCGAGCTTCGTTTTAGAAACTCAGAGGAAACGACGTGCATGAAGACGGCTACTTACCCAGATTATGATCCTGGGGAGGATCTCTCCAATCGCCCGTTATCCTGCCGAGTGAATCCTCAACCATGCAAGTCTCATCTACCACTACAACAGCCGGCAGCGGCGTCCAATACCTCCCCCTGGCCCCCATGAGTTGATTGTGCATACAGGCCATTCAAAGAGACTCACGTGGGCCGCACAATGGTGCATGTCTTCAATTGCGTGACGGAGTTCGGCTTTCTAAGGGATTTGAAGCCGACGAGGGAGGCGGGCTACCATGTGGCGGAGGATTATGGAAACTTCGATCTCGCAGCGCAGGAGCGTTGGCGTACATATCCCGTCCCGGAGTCAAGATAGTCGTTAGAAGAAAGCAGTGACGCTAGCGGGCGAGATGCAGCTCCGAGGCTATCGTACCTCAGTCGCATGGATACGGGTACCTGTGCCCAAAGAGAGACAGGGAGTCGACTCCCTAGCTTTCGCTGTTTTGCTGGATCGTGAACGCAAGGCAACGGGAGCCGTCTACTCCGACACTGTAGCCTCGTAACTTGATATCCGAAGTATCGTGTAGTGGGTGTTTATCGTCTAAATCGGAGAGCACGATGAGAATCGGTCAAGCTCCTCCTCCAAACTCAAAGGCGAAAGGCGGATGGGTGTAGATGGAATGGAAACAACGAGCGTAATGGTGTAATGGAAGACGAGAGATGGGAACCGCGAACCGCGACTCGGAGAATGGGGATTGATCAAAGGTAAGAGAAGACGACACTCACACGAACGAGTGGTTCAACCCAACGACGCCAGATGGACTAAAGCCCCTCCGAGTCCGATGACATCGATCGAGACATGAATGCATCATTCGGGAGCCCATTGGGACGCCTATCACCAGCACCTGCAGCACTTTTCAAAGGTACAGGACTGTCGCAGCCTTCAGAGTGGGTATGGTTTCCACTGCAAGAAAGGAATCAGTGCGTAGGCCCATACGCGATCAAAAGATGGGACAGTCCTTCGAGGGAGCCAAGTTAGTACGATGACGCGTAAAATAGCAGGGATATGACTCACAAACACACGCCGATTTCCTATTCTAACAACTGCAACGATATACACCTGGAGATCTTTTGCATACCTTGATCTGACCCAACGCAGCAGTCGAGTTTCAACGGGCCTCCTCAAAGAAGGTACATCTCTGTGTGAGAGGAGACACTTCGGGGTCTTGTCCGTCTTCTGGGAGAATTTTCGCGGTCTTGAGTGAAGGTACTAGGAGGGATACTAGATTTTGGGGAAACTCAGTCGTACCGCACGGTCACGCGCAACCCCTATCCATGACTCGCACAAGCGCCCACGAACTTGAACACATACCACTGCCTTCTCGGTAAATTCTCCTCACTTACCGTCAATTCTCCTCCTTTCTGCGTCTCTGCTTTGAATTTAGAATACCCGAGGTGTTATACGCTCTGATACAACATTTTCTCGGGCTAAAGACAAGGACACGACTCGCGATTGTTCCTTCGCGACTTGCATCGTATCGGTGATGATCTGATTGATGGTGAGATAAAGGGATCAATTGAAGCCGACGGTGAGTAGCCTCGTACGGAAATTTGTGATGAAATCTCATCTGTACAGTCTGTTAATATCGTACAGCGTCGAGCCTACACCTGCCATGTACGTTTCCAAAGTTGCAGATTACGGCGGCGCTCTGGAGAGGGATCATTCGCCGTTTTTCTGGAAACCTCGTATGAATCTCCCATTTATTCTCTGGGATTGGAAGTATTTACTCCCGAAAATGCATCAGCCGATCATTGGGGAACTTTGCGTCGAGTCCATGCGTGTTGGCTGTACGCCCATCTGAGGCGCTACGAATGATCGAGTTTAACGGAAATAAGGTACGCCTGATACCGCATCGGACTCGACACGCGGGGTAACCGTCGTTCGTAGATTTCCGCCGCCACTGTCTCCGCGCCCAAGGTGGGTTTCGTCAACGGAAGGCGTACGAGACCAATGTGACGATGAAGATCGAGGCCCTAGGATAAAGCGCGAATACAAGCGGTTCTCCATGCCGCCTTGAAGGCAGAAATCGAGCCGAGGGAGTATCTCCTACTCGACATCCTCGCGCGGTTCGTGCTATTCGGACCGTGGCGCCTCGCTCTGCCAAGTGGGCACTGTACGCTATCGCTCGGCAGCCTTTAGAGGAGAAGAGTGAGTTTGCAGGTGACCTCGGCGCCGTTTCCTTTCGGTTCGTTTCGCTAAATCTCAATGTCCCTAGCCACTCCGTCGTATAGTCACCACCGGCTCTCCGTTTCGACTTCACGGGCGAGCGCGGGGTCGGAGGACGAAGGAAGAGTAGGACCTTGGAGCTTTCCACTACTGGAAGCTGCGGAGGCGTCTTGCCCATGCGTAGCTGTGGCTATTTCATGCCGTGCAGCGTCTAACGCAGGGGGTCCCTTTATTCGCCTCGAAGCGCGTGTCTCGGTCTCTCCATGGCTCATAGGCGAGGAGATGGTGGATGATATAGACCCTTGCTCTACGTGGAGCGTAGATCGGCTAGTCATGAAGCCATCGGGCTTCGGGATGTCCACGACGACCCCTCCCGCATCGCTGGCTCCTTTAGTTTCTCGCTCGGATATGCCGTCTTAAGCTTACGGCCAACGCCTGACATCCTCTCCTTCAAGATACTGCTCTCTCCATCCAAAAGCAATTGTCGCGTATCCTGCTCGCCCCACCCCTCTCATCTTCGCAATCCTTCCAAAACGGTGCACCTCAAATACATGGGCATAGTCAAGGATACAGTGCGACGCTACAAATGGCGCGTACATGACGCGTTGAGGGGCATCCCAGGCCTTCGTATTGAAGGAGTCGTCAGAGAGCTGCGAACTCGAATCCTGGCGGCTTACTACAAGGCAACGCCGTCGAATTTCGAGAGGGGGGCTCATTACGACGATCCAGCAGGTGCCCGCCTTACTTCTACCTCGAGCGAAGACAAATCCTCCAAATCGATGCTCGCGATGGTGGCAGAACTGGGACGAATCACCTGTTCGTATAGGGTATAGGATGCGCGGGTTACAGCACCCGATACGGAGGCCTTCTCTGGCTTGAGCGAATCGCAGCATTGTCTGCTCCCGAACATGATGACATACCGTCAGTGAGGGTCTAGCAACGTCGATGCTCACAAATCCCTTGGTCATGCGCATGCTGCGCATCTCGTTGGACACAGGACGGACGTCACCCACCAGTGGCGGAGGCTCCTCATCCGCATGCCATCGCGCCCAGGCTGGCTACGTAGGACCCAAGCTCGATGATCCTTTTATACGGCATCTAGATTCTACTCGCGCGAACCAATCCTCGCCTTGCGTTCTCCACCCTCCGCATCGTCTCAAACACCCGGCGGTCAGAGCTCTTTCAACTTGGGCCCAGGGAGAACTGTGAGTAGTGGTGCGACATTGTCTTCTTCATCGCCCGTTGCCACCCATCACCTGTGATGGTATATTCGATTGACCGAGTGGACATGTCCTCACCATCGTCCTCTCACTCCCCTCCCTTTAAGTCTCGGCACTGCAATATTCGCGGCACGATTCCACCCATTCCCCATTCACCCATCCACCCATCCATTTCCATGTTCCATATTCTGCAAGATCACGATCGACGTATACCGTCGCCTCGGATGAATTGGATGAAGCGAAACCGGGGGCAGGCTGTAACGTACTCGAAGAGGGAGAGGACATCTTCGACGTTCAATTCCAACCTGGCGCTACCCTACGCTGTCTGCATCTTCTGCATTCATATCTGCATTGCATCTGCATTCCCAATATGGATCGTACGCACGCATCACAAACGGGTCTGAGTGTACTACGGTCCTCGGGACCTCGAGAACTGTCAGTGCCAACCCTTCTAAGCGGAAGGCAAGTATACGCCTGTATCGCGGCACCGTACCCTTACCAACTACACGGCGCATACGAGGGTGGAGAAGCGACAGCGAGAAACGAGCGAAGTCGAGAGTCACAATTCTCCTCCTCGAGACGCCGTATTTTGTTATACCTACGCTCTTCTCGTTCGCGAAAGCAAGGAAAACGGCCCCTCGCAACACTGGGATTCGTGGCCCGACGACACATCTCGTAGTACTCACGCCTCACGCTAACGACGTGCACAGCGACGCGCCCGTGTCGGCCTTGGTAAACGCTGCGCCGTCTTCGTGGCGTACCGTCTTCGAAGAACTACGGACCGCTGTGTTTGTCTTCGTACGGTTACTCCGTAGCGATATCTTGCGTTCTTATCCCTCCCATGGACGCTTTCCTTCCTTGACTTTTTCCGATGGGACTATTCTACGACCCCATATACTCTGCGTTTCCGTACCTGTATATGGTACGACACGCTTCCTGAGTGTCTGGTGCGAGATTCCCCCCGATACCCCCCGATACAATACTATGCGATGCTCATATACATCTTCAACGGTTACGCCTACGCCTACGTGCCAATGCCCCTAGACCACTACCTCTCTTCTGCTTTCGTACCTCCCTACAGCACAGGCGATCGTGCTTTTTCATTACCCTACATCGCACCCTTTTACCTTACATCGCACCGTCGTTACGTAGTCGGACTCGTACGGCCCCTCATCTACGTTTCGTACGAACAGAACGAAACGGATGTGCACGTAGGCATACGATACCCTTCTCCTCTACTTTCTACCGAACAAACGAGCAAAGCGCGCTCGGCTTCGCTTAGTAGGACCAGCAAGGAGGGAGAGGCGGGCGTGGCGAATACCCAGAGAGCGGCGAAGACATCGTCGAATTCGCCGTACAAGAACCGGGAGAAAAGAATACAACGCACCACATACCAGCTTTTCAAACTAAAAGACCCCCAGCCCGTCGGCTTCCCCCTTCTGGTTCTTCTCTTTTCCCGTGAAAACTCGCCTCGCCATCTCTCGCAGCATAAGACGGAAACGATGAAAGAGAGAGAAGAGAAGAAGGCGGAAGACACAAAGACTCTGTCGGGTTATGAAAATGTCCGTGCACAAACGGAGCCGACTGGGCTGACAGCCAGGAGGTCCAGGGGCTGTGCTCGCGATCTGCGCTCTCTCGCCTCCCTCTCTCCTTCTCTCAATCGCGAGTGAGACTGCCTGCGAATTAAGAACGACTGCGTATTGGCGGGAAGTCGTATCGGGTGTGGTGCACGTTTAGCCCCATGAATGGCGTACATGCGAGGCTGCACTATGGCAGGGTAGCAAGCGAATAGAACACGAGAAAACGATGACTTTAATATATAAAATAAATGAACATTAGGTGCAATTGAATGACAATTTAAACTATACGCTGATATATCTCGCGAGTCGCTTTGACACTGCGTTGATGACAAGCCAGCAGGCCATCTGAACTCAACATATGACGGCGTCGAAAGCCTGGGCCGGAAAGGCTACACACCAGACCATCTCGTACCCATATATGTATTGCCAATCAACCAATATACACACCGAAATGCGACACCTCGAAACGCGAAACGCGAAACGCAACCATCTCAGTCCCCGTAGAGCGCATCCGTAGCCCATAGACCAGCATGCATATACCCCATCGCAGGGCTTCGCGCAGCGGTTGCGCCGTATCCACAGAGCGACGATAGACGACGGAGCGCATTTCTGCCATCAGGTTGCGCGGTGAGAAGAGATATCCGTGCCAAGTTGAGCGATGATGGATCCCGCGGGCGTCTGGCATTGTCGTTACCTGGGTGAAGCGTCGACAAGGAAATTTGAAATATCAAACTCACCTCGCGACTCAGTCACCTCTCTGCCTAACAATTATCATCTCAATTCATCAGCTGACAACGTATAAGGGACTTGCTGCGTACTGAATGAGGATGAGACGACGACCAACTCGTCGGGCCTGAGAACGACATCAAGCATCACCACGACCACGACAAAAACAGTGAGCGTACCCACATCAACCGCCTTAGCAGATCGTTTATAGTGCACGGTGCACAGTGCATTCTTGCCTCTTAGGTTGTTCGGAACATCGACGTTGGACGAGGGGATGAAAGGCGTTTGATCACAGTTGCAAGTTGGTTCGCGCCAAGTTCGAGTTAGATGGAACGGGCCGGCACCACCGTGACACGTGTGGTCGGACCGAATCGTCAACTTCTTCAAGCGCCCAACTCCCTCCCTGCTTCAACTTTGGCGTGTTCTTGAATCTTGCTTCGTTCTGCAAATGCTGCAAATGCTGCGAACGCTGCAAACGCCTGAAAGCCTGAAGGCCTGAAGAATGAGATTCGCTCAGCGCGAGTGCCTCTCCCAGACAGGCTTCGACACTGCCTGCTTGGAGACGAGCCCCCTCATCATCGATCCTGTATCGCGTTTTTTATGACATGGGTCTTTCTTCCTGGAGGAGGAGGCGTGGTCGTTCAGATATGAGGATGTCAGGAAAGGCTGCATACTGGTATGTTCTCGGTCGGATTCCTGTGAGCTTCCGTCGCTGAATGATATCAGTGCCGTCAGCGGAATACACGACCTGACCATTTCTGACGCGACGTGACTGTCCTCCCAGAAGGCAAGGGAGAGGCTGACTGTGGCGATGCGTTGGGATTTGTACGTCCAATCTGCGCCTGAGACAATGAAAGGCGGATACTTTATCTGCGGTGGTTGACTGAAAGGTGTGTCGTTCCCTTCGTAAATTATGATTCGAGGCCTCAAGGGTAGCTATACAGGGTGCTTTTCTGTGCTCAAATCGCTCGACACAACGTCTCATTGCCAACGTCAGAGAACCAAGGCGTCGTCGGATCACGCAGTGAGTGCAGCGCGGCGCGTGACTCTATGATTGTCCCTCCGTGGCATCGTCTTGCCTCTAACGTGGACTCGACAGCCAACCGGAGGCGATGCCTGGGCTTCAGTCGGGAACTACGAATATGAGACTGGCGGACGGCGACGAGGTTGCGAGACGCACTACGTTGCATGACATACGTTCACAGCACTAGGTGAGCCCAAATTCACAGTGGCTTTCACGAGCTCTCTTCTCGCCTGGTATAAATCTGAATCCCCGTAATTTGTGAAGCTCTAGGACGTCTACATACGAGCAGAGCGAGCGACCTTGGTCATGCGCGTGGCTGGAGAATACCGACAATGTGCCACTCGCTCGACGTATATGCCTCTGGAAGATGAACCAGCTGAGGTAAGGTACGCTTTCCATTGTATTAGACCCTATTAAACGTCCATGTCTCGGATAGCTCGACCCATAGACGTAGCGGATCGCCGGGATGGACCATTTCAGAATTCGGGCTGCTGAGAATGTGACCAGTTGAACTGCTAGCTTCTATATTGTAATGTATGAGATTCACTGATCGGTACCATAGATGTAGTACGACAATTTTGGGGCGTAAATAGACGTGAATGTACTCGGAGTACATAGTCGGCCGGGATGAAAGGGAAATCCCAAGCAAGGAACGTCGACCGCAAGACTACGACCTTGTGTAGGTTCTTCGCCTGTCCGACGACGACCGTTCAAGCTTATGCCAAAATATCGACGCCTCTACCTTGAAAATCGTGGCATCGCGCTTGAAAACGTCGGAAGGCGGCCGCGGAGCATCTGAGGATATTTTGATTAGCCCGGAATCGGTGAACTGGATCAGTCCGTAGGAGACGGACTACTAACCTACCGATATGTCGTATGTGCACGCCTGAGTAGCACGAGCTAGCAGGCAAGTTAACAGTCTGAGTGAGCAAGTGGTGGGTTGACAGAGTCGCGAGGCGTGATTGGGCACGGCAAAATTCGTGGGTAGTGCGATATATCGCGGCTGGGGGTCGCTGGAGATCAGTTCGACACGAAAGATGGGCCTTCGAGAACAAAATCCAGGTTCCATTAGGTCATCGAAGAAAATGTTGGCGAAGGTAAGACTCACGATCTCCAGAATTTTTCGAAGAGTACCATTCATATCTCTTTGCCTGAATTTCCTGGTCCCAGCGGACGGAGGCATGACGTCCGAGGTAAGGGCCTCTGTTCGTATCCGGGATGGGGAGAGAGCTACGTACGTGCTGTCATGCTTGTCATGACGCACTGATGTTGGATGTTCTAGCCTAGTGCGTATTGATGATGCTGCACCCTCAGAAGAGTGATGTTATTCTGGGGGCGATGGGTCGAAGTCCGACAGCCAAGAAAAATGCAGACAGCGTACGGCAGGTCAAGACTCCTCAACCTCCTTAGGCTTGCGGAATGCTGACGCGTCGTTGAAGAAGGATGGGGAATGGGAGAAGACAGTCGCTTTTCCTTCAACAGTCAGTGACAGACGATCATGTGGAGCCCCTATGTCTCATTGAACACATAGGCGCCGACTAACTTGCGCTGTTCTCCTCCACCGCCGATTCAGCTTTGTTTCATGACACGCACCCGGGGGACTATACCATTTGTTTCCAACGTCCAGAAGAATGAAGAAAATGACGAGACGATGGCGACCACCGTATCGGTGATGATCGTGGTAAATCAAACTCGACGGTAAGTCAGCTTTGTTGGGAGCTCTCCTCGTCGTCGCCCCCACCCTACCCTTTCTGAACAAATACATTGTTTCCAGCCTCCTTTGGAAGGCCTCAGACTCGAGGATATGGAGTGTTGAACTAATACTGTTGTTCCGTTATAGGTACATCACCGTCGACCATATATCTGTGGCCTCGTAGAATGTTGCCTCGTGAATCTGCACGACGACCATGTATGTGTCCATCAGCGCTCCGAGCCAAGGTATTCCTACTGTTCTCAGGATCGCTATATTACTGCTTAGTGGAGATCGGAAGATTGCATCGTCGCTGCTCAGCTTGTCGGCCGCAATTACCTCCGTACCAGAGATTTGGATAAGCTGGCGGATCAAGGTATTCTCCTGTGAATACGAGACGACGAGATACAAGCAAAGGCGCCTAGTGCTAGGGAGGCAGACACTCCTGTTTGGCCCCCGGTTCGAGGTCGTGACCAAACCCTCCGAAGCTCATCGCGCGTCATTCTCCAACCGCTCGCCTCACGGTATCATCCCCGCAGCTCGTGAACGGGCCCAGTCTACTTCCAAAGGCACGCGCACTCCCGAGTCCCGACCCTTCGTTTCTACCAGGTAAGAACGATTTCCTTCGGGTTTATTCTCCTTGAACTCATGACGTTCACAACGACCTTGCCTTCCTCGCCTGCGACCTTTATATATTCCTCGGCGGCTTGGTTCGCTCGAAGTTCTGACTGACTCCTGAAGGATGCAGCCCAACGAGCGCTCTGTGTTGACCGCGCGGCTTCCTCTCGTTCGATTCCCGATTTCGATCTTACTGCTCATTGTCGCCGCTGCGTCGCAGCAATCGAGTCGCGCCAACATCCACTTTACCTACCGCCTTCAGCTTCGATACGTATCACTCCCGCGACAGGACACAACTTGGCTCCTCACTGTCGCTTTCTATCTTTGCAGAAGTAGGGGCCGTACCACAAGCGAGGGCTAGGGATCCCTTCATTTGAGGATAGGCAGGCGCCTTCCGCGTTTTCCTGTCATCGCGCGCATGCGCGACCTATGATTCTAATTATCGTAGGCTTGGACTTCTTGCTCGCACTTCTTATTGTGCCTATTTGCCCGTGTGCAACACCCCCCTCGCTAGGCTCCTGCTCATTTGAATTCATCATATCCTTACCTCTCATTCAGACCCCCGACTCGTCTATCGCGTATGGATGATTACTCTCTATTTTGTATCCTCTTGTAATTGGAAATATATAAGTGATTCCTCGTTCGATTCAAGCAAGCGTACGCGGTGATGAATATTATACAAAAAGCCAGAGATCCAAATGTACTACAAGTGTCCGTAGGATCTACAATAATACATCCGCATTCCAAATATGTACTTTGCCCTCATATGAACCCGTCACGACCTGCTTCCCATCAAAAGAAAAAGAAATAGAAAATACCAACTCTCCAACATCATAGATAGCCAATACCTCCCCAGACGATACATCCCACAGCCGAGCAGTACAATCGTCGGAGCCTGAGGCGACGAGTTTGAAGTCTGGTGAGAAGGCGACGCAAATGACCCCAAAGGTGTGCCCTCGTAGCACTCTCACCAAAGCACCAGAACCGGCATCCCATACTCGTATTGTATTGTCCGCTGAGCCAGAGATGATGTGGTCTTTCGAGAATGCGACAGACCATACTAAGCCACTGTGCCCTCCAAGCACCTTGGACTTCCCTGCTTCATCCCGCAGCCGAACAGTTCTGTCGTCAGACCCGGATGCGAGGCGAGTTCCATTAGGGGAGAAAGCCAATCCCCTGACCCAGTCGGTGTGTCCTTCCATCGCACCAAGCAGATCTTCGCCCGTCTCCGTATCCCATACTCGAATTGTTCCATCCACCGTTCCCGCTGCGATCTTGCTGCCGTCCGGTGAGAACGCCAAAGAGCAAATTATGCGTGAGTGACCTTCGAAAGTGCGTAGTTCCGTCCCAGTTTTGGTATCCCATATTTTGACGGTCCCGTAGTCGTCGCCTGTTGCGAATCTTGATCCATCTGCTTGGAATGAAACACTCGATTGATTGCCGATGTTGATGGGTCTCTCGCCTCCACCAGTCTGAACCATTACTTTTCTGTCACACACGGATAAAAGTACGCCGGTAGCCGGGATGGCAACAGCTATGATGCACTGCTCTTCGTGCAAGTTATATGAGACTCGGAGCAGATCTACACAGCAATTTAGCACTGAATCAGATTTACACAGTGAGTGTTATTACCGTTAGCATGACAAAGGACTCCAAGGGCCTGAGGGTAATGCTTGGATTTGAACACCCCCGCCACGCTCTGAGCGACGTCACAGAATGTAGCCAGGGGGAGCTTGTGATCTTTGTTTGGTTTGAGGGAAGCCAATGCCAAGAAAAGTGTTGGAATGACGGTGTCATGAACATCGTTCTGGGTTCCAGGTTGGCTCCCCAAGAATTTGACAGTGGAGAGTAAGGTCGGCAGCGCATCGTGGACCTCAGTCAGCACCCCAGTTTTCTGACTGGCACCTGGTGAATATATGAGCCTGTGTATTGTGCACCACTAACATACCCTCACCTGATGAGATATTCGTCGCTAGCATCTCAACCTCGTGCTGTAATTGTTTCAAATCGCCCGCCTTGGTGGCATCTTGAATCCCGGAGATCATGGCCTCAATATTGGTGAAGGGGTCGTGTTCAACAAACCCGGCAAGGAATGAGTGATTCTGCCAAGAGGCGGAGGGTTCGTTTGGCAGTGTCGCGTATGGCATGTAAGATGCGGGGTGGTCCATCGTGGGACGAAGGAGAGGAAGCTCTCCGCCACTAGATTTCGAGGCCGTATTCTTGGGTTTGTCCACTCTTATTCCCATCGCCGTATACACGGACTCATGGATAAGGTGACCCGATTGGACACGACGAGGGGCGCCCCTATGTAGTCTCCCGCCATAGGTGAGGTTTGTTATCCTGAAAGGAAATGAATTTACTTACTTCAGTCTAACCATTCCATTCTCATATGATGGTTGACGCAATGGCAACCACTCCAGAATATGCCAGGCTCCCTTGAGCGAGTGGGGCTTTGTTAGATCAGGGGGCACCCACTTGCCAGTATATGGATGCATCCGAAGCCCGTGTTCCTTGGCTTCGTGTGTCATCCAGCGAAGAGCCGGACCAAATGTCTTCAAATCTAGGTTTTCAGTGTTACCGCCGCCACTTGAATCGGGTAAGTCGTGTCACACAATTACTTGCTTTCATACTGGAATGCTTACATATCAGAGTGGCTTCCGGCAAACCATACTTCTTTGATATCACCGCCACGTTCCGAAGAGTTTGAGCCCTGCGTATGTGCATATTCGGGCCAGAACCTGACTCGTCGCTCATCAAGCGCAAGAGCATGGCGGAAGTGGCACACGTGCGACATTCCTGAGACTGTCTCCGGGAGACTTGCGCGCCTTGAGAAGCCAATAGAAGAAACTGTGTCCCTACATCCGTCATGGCTTGTCTCAGCGCCGTGACCTAGAATTACTCTTGAGACTCACCAGACACCGACAAAATGAACCTTCACATCGGGCTGTGAGAATGCCGCCTTGAACGTCCTGCACAACCTCATCGCCTTCTCGTACTTTTCAGGTTTGGACTCAGCCGATCGTTCCGTCGTTGACATGTAAAGCTTGAACACACTAGGATGGGAGATGTCAGATGCAGGTTGTTGTTTAGGAAAAGCACATACTCCGGGAGTTGGGCAGTACTCCCCGGGTAGATTAGCCCAACCTATTCCAGAGTCAGTAAGCAGTTGGGCGACGGATGTGGTACTACCGCTTACCCGCTCGATCATGCCAGCAATAACGCGCACTTGATACGCTCCCCGAGAAAATCCTGTATTAACTTAGCTGTTGCAAGTGCTCACCATGCCTCCGCACTTGCTCACCAAACATGAATATTCGATCCCCCTCTTCGTAATTCTCTGCCAGCCACTTATATGCTATCAGGATATTCGTTTCGAATGAGCTGTTCATGTACAGATAAGAAGTGTTGTATCAGATTGTCGTTCATGGACTTACTTTGCAAACACCATGTCGAGTACGCGTCCTACGGGGGACGGATTGTGCGTGCCAATGCCACTGATGTAAAAGGTAATTTGCTTCTTGTTCTTGACAATACGGCTATGAAATTCGACGACATTCGTGCTCTGAGAACGCCAGCTTAACGAGACAATCGTTCATCAATCAGCATCACTTACCTTCTCTCCAAATTTATTCGCTGTCCCGTCGGCACTGAGGACAATGATCCTGCCTTCGCGGCGGTGGGTACATGTCACCCGAATTTGAGTTTGCGGCTTCTGCACCTTAGGCATACACCATATTATACCCACACAGGTGTAATTACCTATATACGAATATTACACCTAACATGGTACAAAAATGTGGGCGCCGCCCACAGTCTGGGCATGCCCGTAGGCAGGGATATGGGCATGCCCAAGATGCCCAATGTACGCCCTTGGGCATGCCCCTTGAGGCTAATTTTCCTTGTGGGCATGCCCAACTCAGGAATTTTAAGCTATGGGCGTGCCCAACTTTATGGGCATGCCCGGCCCCAATATATCTCTGTCATGGGCATGCCCAACTCAGGAATTTTGAGCTCTGGGCATGCCCATAAAGTTGGGCATGCCCAGCCCCAATATATCTCTATCATGGGCATGCCCAGTTCAGAAAATATATGTCATGGGCATGCCCAAGTCAGAAATTATTTCCTCTGGGCATGCCCAGTTCAGAACATGATATGTCATGGGCATGCCCATAAGGTAAATATTTTGAGTATTTTGAGTCACTAATCATATATCATATTGCTTGATGACATCTTAACTTGGTTTGAATTCAAGGTCATCTATTACAGAGTTTCCATCTTCAAGCTAAGGCTCTTAAACACTAAGTTTTCACAGTGTTGAAGTCCAACAAATCTCACACATAGTTGGCACTAGAACTATATCAATAATGTTGATCACTATGCCCATAAATATGACAAGTTCATAACACTATCTACTGGAATGGATCATCTGCATCAACATAATTGTCTACTATATCTAGTTCCCCAATACCAATATCTGCCCGGAATGCATCTGCCATATTGATAGCATCTAATGCTGCAAAGTAAGTAGGATCCACATCTCCCTCATCTGCTTCATCATCAGCCAATTCATCTGCAAGTCCACCAAAAGCAACATTGTCTGTATAGCGTTCGACATCTGCAGTGAGAATATCTTCATCACTTGGTCCCCATGCTGGAAGCAGATTATCTCCCAGCCTCAAACCATCAAGAGATGATTGCCAGAGTGCACAAAGATTGATAAGCTCTGTTCGACGACGGATGAATTGATAGTTCTTGGGCTTATTATCCTCTAATAAAAACAATCAGTTTGTGGAATACGTGTATATCAAACATGACCTACTAGTTTCCTCAATACATTTTTCATTGATCAACCACTCCTCCGAAAACCACTCCTGCAGTGCGCATCGCTCATGCACAAGTCTGGTGTCTTCCTCATCACATCGATCCTTTGCAAGGACCCCCTTAATACCCTCACGAACCGACTCACTACTCAGCCATGGCGGAGGTCCAGTGGAAGCGTCATCTTCATCTTGAAGACCAACATCTTGCCAAATATCATCGTCCACGTCAAGGGAATACAGACCCTTCATATCAATTTTGGCTGGTGGTCGTGAGCCCCGGGGTGCTTTCTTAGCTTTGATGAGGGATTCCATTTCATCGCAGAGTTTGTTGAATTGCCTTGCAAGCTTGTCAATTGTAGGCTCACGACGCTTCACAGCATCCTCCGTCTGTCGATGAGCCTTTTTGTCTTTATTCTTGTTAGCATTAACTCTGTAAGGCAATGTACTGACTTACCAAGTGCTTTCCGTCTATGTGCGCGTTCGATGGGATCCAGTTCGAACTTACGGTGCTGCAGCCTTTCACGTAAACGGTGTTTGACGGCAATGGCGTTCTGCCTGGCGGAGATGTAGGGATTGTTCAGTAACTTCTTTAACTTGGTGATATCCGATACTCCAAGTGCTCGACGTTTATTCTGAAACTTGTCCTTGACCTTCTTCAAATCTTCCCTCGCCAACTCCAACTGTAACTCGGCTTGTGCGTATTCATATTCAGTGGCAGTGGCACTTGTTAGAGTATCTTCTAATCGCTTCAGTCGTTTGGTAGCCACATCAAGAGCTTTTGATAGGCGTATCACTTCCTCAACTGCTCTTTTCCCCTTCTTTGCGCTTTGTCGGGGCAGTGGTTTAGTCTGATGGGCGACTTGAAGCTTCCATTCCTTTCGTAAGTATTCTTCGTCTTCTTCGCAGTCAGTCAAAATGTCCAGGGCTTCGGTACGCTTCTTGAGGCAAAGTGCCTGCTTTCGTGTCAGCCAATGGCCAAAGTTCAGCAAACTGTTCCCTGAGCTATGCTCAACCTGCGAGTTGAGAGTGTATATGCGCCTATGATACTATAGCCGAATTGGTCAGTCACTGTTAGAAATGTTAAAGATGATTCACTTACACCGCATACCCGGAGATATGCCACCAATCCGCTGATAGAGTACCAAAAGCGCTCACATCCTTCACCGTCCGTGAGGCCAAAGCCGACAACCTTCCTGGGGTGGTAAGCGACTTGGCATGGCCACTGGTGGCCGAACGCATGAAA
This sequence comes from Pleurotus pulmonarius, assembly GCA_012980535.1. Lineage (NCBI taxonomy): Eukaryota > Fungi > Basidiomycota > Agaricomycetes > Agaricales > Pleurotaceae > Pleurotus > Pleurotus pulmonarius. The sequence continues at coordinate 4,196,550 of SJKF01000003.1, read as the reverse complement.
TACAGATATCCCAAAACTGATTCGGTTGAGATAACGGTCCAAAAATCCAAATTTGATGCAGCTGCGATGGAGCTGACAGGCGATGTCGTAGAGCACGCCCACTGAGAATGTATGGGGTAGATGCTGGAATAAAGTCTCCAAAAGCGCAATCACATAGTGCTGCTTCTCTCCCGCGGAAGACATATTGACGAGCCAGAGGACTCGGTCATGCCGACATATAAGCCCCATCAGAGCAGTACACCCAAAGAACTGAGTGCTGGCTTTCATTCGGGAATCATCGGCGGCGGTGAAGCTTTTCTCACAGCCAGCAAGCACGGCGTTCGAAATCAACATGCCCTTCTCAACCCTATCTTCCTCTTCATCCTCCTGTCGCTGCCGTTTCCGAGATCGCGATACACATGATCTGACCGACTCTACATATTCTTCTGTCGCATTAATGTCTTGCTCAGGAAGGAATACGGTTCGTGGATGTCCTAAATGCGGATCACGATCTTTCTGCCGTCGCTTTTGGGTGAAACACGCATCCAGAGACACTAGGGCGTCTGGACTGTGGGTAGATTAGCCATTTTACTCATATCGAGGGGGTGGGGGAAATTACCCCTTGAGTCCGTCTCTTGGGAACACCCCCCCGAAGCAGCAGGGGCACCGTGCTCGTAGATATTCGCTAGGTCTGTCGCGCATTGGAGGATCTGGGAACGGCGAACCATTCAGACATACATCTTCTTCATCAGTTTCTCCTTGGTCTCGGTGCCGTTTACGCAGATTTCTGGGCGTGGCTGGTGTCTGTTGGACAAGCGGTGTTGGCATAAATGGCGTGTCTTTTGCATCGAACTTGCCCGTATCTGGGTCTGGCGTATCCCCCTCTGGCGTGTCCGTCGCAGTAGGAACGGGGCTACGTATTGAGTTATTGACTTTGTCGAGCTCGACAGTAACTGAGTCCTTGAGGCAGTTGAAGAATTGTAGTGCGTTACCAAAACGCCGTCTCAACGGGTCCTAACGGTATAAGGTCAATTACCACCGATACTAGCAACTAGCATCTACACTTACCTTGCCCGCTAACGTATACCCTTGATACCTCAAGAAAGATTCCAAGGCAGCACACCAAGCGGTGTTATTTGGCGGGAGATGAAGGAAGAGTTGTGACACGAATTCGAGCACACGAATATCCACTGCTAATGTGGGCTGTACGGGGGCGCAAGGAAACATGCCGGTCTCTACAAGCTGACGAGCGGCAGGCCGGCAAGGGCAAATGGTCAAGTCCACCTTCGTGATGTCTAACAACCAATAAGCATAGGTTTTGAGAATATTTGACGGTCTCTCCCTTACCTGTAAAGGTTACAACCGTGACTGCCAGGGTCCGACATTCGTGTTGCTCGCACGTGCAGATATGTTCAATAGGCTCGGGAGGATAGTTACGAAGAGATTTTGTTCTGTATAATAAATCCAGGTACGAATCACGGATCGATGGTATTGTTTTCGTCAACCACGTCGTCCACTGGCTTTCTCGGCGCGTGCGATGCAGAGAGCGTGAAGGAACGAGAATAGGCGTAGCGAAGACGCCATGGTCAATATTACCGTAGTCGTTAGCGTACTCATGGTTGTGGCTGCCGAGTGGCACAGTGGGGGTGTTGGTGGGCCGATCCTTGTCTCCTCTGGTGGTCGAATTACCCAGCGCGAGCATAAAACCCGACTGAGTAGGTCGATCTGGTAAATTAAACGGCTGCGTCATGACTGGGCTTCCGTGTAGATACGCGAGGGGCGGTAGGTCATGTTTAGACCGGTGATGGTTCGGCTTTGTCAATGGGATCAGGGAATAATCAGGGACCGCAGGCTCGAGCCCATCTCCTTGTTGTCGTGCTCTCTCCTTGCCCTTTTTCGTCAGGCGTCGCATGGTGGTTGAGGTGAAGGAGATAAAAGTGGCAAGATGGCCACTTCACGTGTAGGCTAAATCCACGCCTAGCAGCGACGCTTGCCTAATCAGGATGCCGACGTAGTGCCTAATTAGGTTCAGAGGCAAAGTCGCAACGACACGGACAAGATAAACCAATCAAGCATTAGTTAATCACTACGAGAGTACATAGGCAGTGGTTAGGCGATGGAGTAATTAGGAGTGTAAGGCCACCGGGACAGTCAACGTTAGAAAGTTTCCTTACAATAGGTGACGGCACCATACCTTTTCAAATCGCACGCGTAGTCGCGATATCGAAATCGCGCCACGACAGCAACTATAGACAGACCAAATGAGTATCGCGTTGGTGAGTGACATTCTGTCAAAAAGGGACTTACTAGCATATTGCGAGTGCTCGCCGAACGGGCACGGTTCACCTGAATACACGTAGACGGTGACTGGCAGAGTCAAGCGCGGTAGGTAGGACGAGCCCCAGTGACTGCCAGAGTCAAGTGGGGGTGCAATGACTGGCAGAGTCAAGCGCAGAGTGACCTCGTCCGACGCGTACGGCACGAGGAGGCGTTGGACGAGCAACACAGAGGGGCAGAGGGGCCGGCGAACAGTGTTGGTGAGACAAAGGCGACCAAATGAGAACGAACGCTCCCCGACCCACGTTACACACGGTGACTGCCAGAGTCAAGCGCGGCAAGTGAAACGGGGTCCCAGTGACTGCCAGAGTCAGGTGGGGTGCGGTGACTACCAGAGTCATGCGCAAACGATGAGCGGGCGTGGGCAGAGGGGGCAGGAGCGTGCGGAGGGACTTAGCAAGCGTCGGAGCAAACAGGTCAAGGCATGTGACTGTAAGCGCCCGACGGAAGCGTGGCGCCCAGGAGAAGTCATCTGATCACAAGCGCCCACGGAATCAAACGGAATCGGGACTGAACGGTTGGTCGATGGCCAAAGCACAAGTCCCATCCTTCCCTCCCCCCACCATTGCCAAGGCCAAGCTTGCCACTGCGCCTCCGCCACTGCGCCTTCGCCACTGCGCCTTCGCCACTGCGCACTGCGCCTTCGCCACGCCCGCCCCTACGCCCGCCCTTTCTCAGTGCTCGCTTTGCTTGACCCGAACTTATCTTTCTCTTCTGCGCACACGGTCTGTTCCCACTCTTGTGCTCTTCCGACTCGCTCACGGTATCCCACAGGTTTCCCGGTGCTCATCGATCATCGTGATCTTAACTCTGCAGTGCGTTTCTTTCCGTCTGCTTCCTCGCCGCTCACCCTTTATTACAGGCCTTGTAAGTCCCACTCTTCCCCAATTCCACTCTCCCCCAATTCCACATCGTTTGCGCATGACTCTGGCAGTCACCGCACCCCACCTGACTCTGGCAGTCACTGGGACCCCGTTTCACTTGCCGCGCTTGACTCTGGCAGTCACCGTGTGTAACGTGGTTCGGGGAGCGATATTCCCTTAGGATCGTCGTCGCTCCTGCTATGCTCCACGACGTGCCCGCCGCGTGCATGACTCTGGTAGTCGATGCGCGTATTGGCACCGGGGCGCTGTTTGTTTCCACCCAGAGGACCTTGTGTATCGATACGTCCTCGTCCTCCGGAGACGTGTCAATGATGCTGGCCCCCGCTGGCTTTGACAGTCCCAGCGTCGCAATCGATTTCGTACCAATGGTCCTCTAACTCAATGCTTCATTTTCACCCTCGATTTCTAGACGTACGTGTGTTCCGTGCCTAATATCTTTTCAATGCTAACCTTCGCGCGGGCTTTACTCGTAGTATTTGATTTGTTCTATACATGTCGCGTACGTGACCCAATGTAATATTTCCTCCTCCTCTCAATGCATGGTTTGTAGTTATCACCCCTGATGAAATATTGGCGCAACCAAGTCGCTTGACCGCGTTCGGAACTTGGAACAAGGAAATACGTGAGTGTCTAGTAGTTGCAAATGGATAGATATTCATTTTTTTTGCCTTGAAGCATTCCAGCCGTGGGACGGAGTCGTTGGTGCCCTAATACCAGAATACTGCCAATTCATCACGTCGCCAAACGTCAGAGAAATTCCGAAGCCGCTGTTGTCTCCCCAGCAGAATGTCATACTTCGAGAGGATGGTCGGTGGGGCCCGGACGACCCCTTCAGGTGTCCTCAACTCTATCAACGAGTGTATTGCCATCACGCGTGCGTGCTCAAGCCGGTGGACGATCCTCTCGACGCGCTGTCCATTCTCTGGTGGACTCCCAAGATCTCCGAACTCAAGACAGACACAGCTGTCAACAACTTGTTTACCCTCCCAAAACATCGCCTCGTTCTTTTCGAACAATGCCTTTCTGATGTGCTCACAAGGTACGACAAGCACAAGGCCGCTTTGCTTACCGAGAGCAATGAGCACTTCGTGAATCTACTCGTCAACCAACTCGGTCTCTGGTTCAACCGTCTTGCCAACTTCACGAGCACCGTTCCCAATGTCATCTTCATGGTCGCAGAATTCCAACGACGCTGTCTTGATCTTCGAGCCTACATGGACTATATGCTTCTGGTTAAACAGAAGCTCTCCTGTATTCAACAAACATCAGCACGTGTAATACCATCTTGCCTTCCATTTCTTGGTGTAATCACCTATGACATGCAAGTTGTCGAAGACTTCGCGCTCACTGGAGTCCCTGTTTGGTACATTCGAGACCTCTCCCAATTCTCTTCCAAGGTTCGCATCAAAGACCTAGTGTCATTGAAAGACATGTCCACTTCGCTGGCAGTCCAGCCATTTCCCGGTGTATCTCGCTCGATCTTCGTCGGCGCCTCTGGGAGCTCCAAGAAGCTCAACGCAATCTACCGATATAGTCGGGAACATTTCTCCAGAGACAAACCAGAGGCAGATGATGCTCCTCCCTGGCCCGCTCCGCCCCCTGATTCGCGTATCATACGTGGCCCTGGCTCAACGTGTAGGTCTACCTCCTTTCCTGATGTGCTTGTGCTCATCTTGGTTGATTATAATTCAGCAGCGCGTCCTCGCATATCCATTACGCAGCACGACCGTCTGAAATTCACCCCTGGCAATCACTCTTTTTGGCCCCCCATGCTATCTGCTTGGAGCGCGGGCCTTCACTCGGTCACTGTGGATCCCAATCGTGTTGTTAGTGTATGGGTTCCTGGAGATAATGCGTATAGGTTCCCAGACCCACATATTTTCATTCCATCCGACCACGGCACTCAGGCGCGCGTGAGTTCCTACTACATCACATGGCTGAACTTCTGGGACTCCATCTGCCTCGCGCAATCTTCCCCTCACTTCAAATCTCTCTCGCCTTCTCAGTGGCGCGAGTTATTGCTGCTGGCTTTCAAAGAGGCGGGCATGAAGTTCAAGGAGAACAGCGGAGCTGAGGCGCGTAGCAACGAGATGAAGAAACTATTGACAGATTGGGCTGCTAGCAACTCAGTCCAATTGTGCACGAAAAATCAAACCACTGCAGAGGTGTATGGCGAAAAACTCACACTCGAATCCCTTCCAAGCCGGAAAATCACGCGCTCAGTCGTCTATCATTTGTGCGAGCTGAATTTCCGCAGTGATCTGCGAGCTTTGGATGCTTATATGCATGTTCCTGCCTCCTCTCCTAGACGCTCGGACAGTCGCGACGAGCTGTTGTCATCCTGCTTTCCGGAGTGGCTCAAAGGCCTGCAAGGCGGCGATTTCATCTCGATCGGCGATGCCGATGGGCGTCAAGGTTTGGCCGGCCCAACCATTCAACACCGTCGAGAATGTCTCCTGCAGCTAGCGAAACTGATGTCCACCTGGCGTGGTGTTCCTGCCACCATAAGTGGGCCCGCTACAACGATGTCCCCGTCTATTGATGCTGACCGCCTTGAACACCATTGTGCGGCATTCTTCGCGCAATCATTCTTCGACCGCTTCGCTCGCGCACCTGTCGTACCTCGCTATCTCGAACGTTGATGAACCAGGCAGAGCCCCCCGTCGAATGTTCTGCCACCACGGCTTTTGTTCAATCCCTATCACATGCTTTTTGTACTACGCACACAATTCAATTGCTATTGTTGTGATCCGCCTGCTGAGTTTGAATTATCTAGATTGCCTAAACAGGTATGTAGTGTTCAGGGATAAACAACCGCACAATTAGGCAAACACCATCAACATTGAGACTTGCCACTGTTTGCAGTTCAATCCACCACAATCGTCGACGGCCGTTCTCCCACTATCAATCATCCATCTATGCCCCCCGCAACTCGCTCGAAGAGAGCGTTGGAAGGAGACAAAGTTCCTGTGACGCGTTCCAGTCGCACTACTCGTTCGCTCGCAGCCAAAACAGGCGATCAAGAGCGTAGCAGGACAACTCGCTCCACCAAGACGGCTGATCCTATCCAGGTATGTCCAGTCGTTCCGCCAATTATATTCATCTATTGATCCTTTATTAGGTGGCAGAGTCCGTCCGTGATGAACAGAAAAAGATACAGAAGCGTTCAGGCGCGAAGACTGCGAAGCGCAGAAAGCCCAAGGTCAGTCATCACACGATCCACTACCTGTGTGTAGCTAACTTCCCTAGAAGCATGATGAAATTCTTGCCGATGAACAGGACCATCCCCCTGATGATATAGCCGAAAAGCAGCCTGGTTTGTCTCTTAATAATGACGAAGATGACCAAACTGCCATAAATCTCGGTCAAATTGACGGCGCAGGAGAACCGAAGGACAAGAACGAGCTTTACGACCAGATTGCGAAAGATGCGGAGCTGGAGAAAGCGGTCTCGGACATTCCTCCTGAGGAAATCCTTAACGACATTCCGCCACGTCAGACGACGTCTAATCCCCCTTCACCTACCGCCGTACCAGCTGACAATATAGACGGCGACTTCAGCACTGCCGTCACGAATCGAAATCAGCTCACCGTAGCTTCCTCCGAGGTTACGGCTCAGGACCTTCCTGTAACGACAGTTCCTCCCATTCCCCAACGTCCTCGGCCTCAGCCTGTCACCCGTTCCAAGGACCGCGGTGCTGTCTCAACTGATATGCTGGACTATGACGGCAACTTGATGGAACGTGTGCGTAGCATGCGACTCAAGGATCAAGCAGTCGCACTTGCTGAGCCGGAGACTTGTCCCGCAGTTGAGACACTATTTGACGATGGCGACGATGAAGCCCCGGTTTCCAAGGCTGCCATCGAGAATGATCGTCCAGCAGAAGTCCCAGAGGTGGCACACGCTCACGAGGATAGTGACTCAGCGTCGGAATTTATGTCAAGAGGACGTCAGCGAATCCGTCGACAAGTCTATGATTCTGACTCTGATGATGAATATGTTGCTTCGCCTCACCCCTCTCCTCCCGCCCAATCCCCAAATCAGCACGTTGTGCGTTGTTCGAACTCTGATACCAGCAATACGCGCCAAGACAACACTTCGCCCCGTCGATATACCGCTGCTGAAAAAGGTAAACAGTCGCAGGTTGCACCCGCTGGAGCTCGAAAGGCTAAGCAGGGCTCGTCGAATACAATGGCCCTGTATGCTGACGACAGTGAAGGCGATGTGATGGATGATGGCAACGATACAGATGAAGCTGAAGACGTCGACGGACATTCCAAGCGAGGCCCGTTTCCCAGTTGGGCGCTTGAAGAAGCTCAGGAGATCCGGCGTAGGTACATTGACAGTATATTGGCACTTGCTGTCCGAGCGAAAAAGTCAGTCGCAGCTACAACGAACTTGGTAGAAGGAAAGGAGTCCCCGAAGAAGGATCACTATTGGAATATGTTCCAATCGTGGTATGGGGAACACGGCTTGACAAAGAAGCCTGCAGAAAGCAAGTACACTTACAATTATTTGCGTCTTGTATCTGACAAACAACACAGTGAAGGTTGCGGAGTACACGAAAACGGTCGTCAAACCTGCATATGACGCATTCATAAATTCTAAGGACGATGAGACTACTCTATTCGATCACTTCAAGGACATTCGCAAGTTCTACGAAAGCGCGCAAAAAGAATCCAACAAGCAGCGGCAAGAAGATGGCAATGCGGCGGCATCCGTCAATCTGGTGACTGCAAAGTTCAAACACCTCGTATGTCTCCATTGACTGATTTATATTCTTACTGACCAAGAGGCATTAGTGCGAGTGGTCATTCTTGAATCATGACGTTCACGTCATCAGCTTCATCTTCTCACTAGCCAAGGACAAATTAGGCCGTGACTTGCAGGACGTATGCTCTGGGTCCCCGCACATGAAGATACTTCACAGTAACATGCATAGCAACATTCATCAGTCACTAGAAGATATTCGCGGGGAGTTAATGTATGTGTCCCATTTTCTCGGCAAGATATGTTGCTTAACGAGTATGCTTGTAGTGTGGCAAATACTCGGTTGCGGAAACAGACTCTTGATCCTTCGCCTGAGCCATGGCTGCACTTTGTTGACTTCTTCCCAAAGGCTGCCAATGAACGTGATCGACATCGTAGGGTCCTTCCAGAGATCCTTCGACATCTAGCCAGTACGCGGCCCAAATGTTCCGTTTTTGTCAACTAAACTGACTTTTCTCAGATCATGTCGTTGTCACAAACCACAAAGATCCTACCATTCCACTTCCCCGACCTTTAACATCCTTTCCTTGGGCGCGTTGGCCCAGTATCGCATTCAAATACCACCTCACCCTTGTGCAGTGGCCCGCTCATCTCTCACCCTGCCCTGGCCAGAAGGGCTTTGATCTCCATGCAATCAGCAGTGCCGATATGTCAAAGATAGTCCGCGTGTGGCGAAACTACAAGGATAACGAGCTTAGTGACCCAGACGCTGAAGATCGTGTGCACATTGTAAGCTGGTCTCAAAGTAAGCCTGACATTGTTACTTCTGTGAATGTCCGCTCAACATTTGTAGATGAGAAGGCATATGAACTAGAGGATCAGAAGAATATACCATTGGTTGTAAACAGCGATGGCGAGGTTGTTGTCAAGGTCCAAAGTGTACCGGAGTACCTGAAGTTGGTTGGAAAACATACGAAGGCGCGGGAGTTAGAAGAAGCACGCACTGAACGTAGGAAGCCGAAAGGCAAAGGACGACACCACTCTCCACCTCCTGAACCTCAACCACGTTCCCGTGCATTACCACCACGTCCAGCGTATCGCGAAATCGACGACTATGATGCACCCATGGCTGATCCGAATAAGCCTCGTGGTGCAGCTGTTGGGCCGAATGGTAGGCTACTCGATGCAACTGAAATTGATTTCACAGAAGAGGATGATAGCATCGCGCTTCCACCACCTCCTCATCCTCGTCACCGATCCCCCTCCCCTCGTCATCGCCGGTCTTCATCTCCTCGCCATTATCAATCCCCATCTCCTCGCCATTACCCATCTCCTCGCCGTCATTGCTCTCCATCTGCTCAGCAATATGGCTCACGTTCGGCCTATCACACTGATATATCTGAGCGCCCCACCAAGCGTGCTAGATATGAAGAGCCTAAACATAATACCTATACTCGGTACTCTCCAACCAAGCCTAGCCATAAGCGACCTCGTAATGAGGAGGAAGATGATCACCCACCTTTGGAAGCTGAAGACTTTGGCAGTCGGAAGACAAAGAAGCTTCCGCCACGTGCATATCACCCTCGCCCCCCCAGTCGTCCTCCTGCTTCAACGTCAAGCCAAGGCTCCCGATCCCGCCGCAAAAACTCCAATGATAATTATAAGTATCCATCACAGGCTGGACCTTCATCACAACTATATACCATAGATGATGATGAATTCAATAATGGGTATTAATTAGCTGTACTTTCTCAGTCAACATTTTTTCCCTTGTATCCATGCACTATGTTTGTATCTTGCTTGTACCACTATGCCTATGCCTGTACTCTAGTAGTTATAAATAAAATCTATGAATATGTCTATGAATTGATCTGAAATTACATTGGCTGGGTGTGCTTTAGAATTTTTTCACTCTTGGGCACGCCCAGTAATGATAATTTATGCAGTAGGGCATGCCCATTTCATGCAAGTTTAATAACTGGGCGTGCCCAATACAAATTTTGGTGACTGGGCATGCCCAACTCGAATGGGCATGCCCACTTGATGTAAGTTTGGTGACTGGGCATGCCCAACTCAAATGGGCATGCCCACTTGATGGAAGTTCGGTGACTGGGCATGCCCACTTGATGGAAGTTCGGTGACTGGGCATGCCCACTTGGACTGGTCCTGCCCACTTCAATTGGGCATGCCCATAGGTTCTGGGCAGGACCACTAACTCATACATTGACTGTGGAGTGGGCATGCCCATATCCCTGCCTATGGGCATGCCCAGACTGTGGGCGGCGCCCACATTTTTGTACCATGTTAGGTGTAATATTCGTATATAGGTAATTACACCTGTGTGGGTATATATAGGTGTATGCCTAAGGTGGCTTCTGAGTGATTGTGCTTGGTTCGCCTCGAAGGCGTTGATTTAACACTTGTGGGGACGGAGGAGTGGAGGACATTATGATTGAATAGTAATGAAGATGTCCTACAGGTTATAATATGGCTAAAGAACTACGTGCCGCATGCGCGAGGCGTGCGCTATGAAGGTAGGTGATGGACCTCGCATGCTCTACGGACACGAGGATGGGAATGGAATGTGTGTGGCAAGAATTAGGATGTTTTCTGACACGAGAGAAAGGGATGGATTAGGCACGCCGCATCTTTGATGTGAATGCCGCGATGATATGAGATCGCAAGATGCCTTTTCCTGATTCTGGACATCCTTCTCGCTGAGCGACGGGAGAGTCACTCATGGGTCACAATGAGGTTGACAGCTCCGTATGTTAATGAACTATGACAGTCGATAAGTGTTGCTTTCACCTTGGTTGGGCTTAGGCGCCGGACTGTGTGACGGTCTGTGACGTGTGGGCTTCTTTTCAACCACATCCTCAACGCCATACAAGACGGATTCCGAGGAGTCCTACGTTTATCGAATCAGCGTAGGCATTGTTGCGCGCGTCGGGCTACAAGAGTCAAGGAGCAGGGGTTTGGTCATCTGGGGTATGTGGGTTTCGATCTTGCACATCACCTCCCTCATGTCACGAAGGCACGAAAGGAGCCTCGTGTATACAGCATTGCACGCATGCACCGCGAGGCTTCGCCTTTTGAACGCTTCCGCGAACTGCACCCTTTCCTCTCCCATCATTGTTCAACCTCGCAGATGTATGGATCACCACGGTTCGTGACTGGACCCTCGCGCTATCATGCTCGCTGATCTTTTCTCAACAGCAAATGTAATGGAAGCCTCATCCTATTCCCGTTCAAACTTCGAAGCTTTTCTAGTGTTCGAAAATTCTCTCAAGTTCGCTGTCTTTCCTCGGCTGCTACTATAGCCTGATTCATGTTCGTTTGTCACAGCTAGCGTAACGGGCAAACGCCCTCTTCCGGCCTCAAGCAGTAATTGTCGAGGACACCGCTCTCTACCTTCTACATGAACCATCTCTGCCACCCCAAATTCCGATAAAGTACTACAGTCTTCTGAGTTTGACGTCTCAACAACTCTCATCATACGACACTGAAGCCTTCGAGTATCGGATGAGCGCCCGATGATGTTTCTGCACCCTGCACTCGCAGCACACTCCCACTAGCACAAGTATATCTACCGTCATAGAATCGCGAATATCGCACAATTGTCACTCCACGAGATCAATGGATCTCACGCTTCGTTCTTGCGTTTCTGTAACACAATCACCATAGACTTTTTGTCATCGTGGCCCGGGGGCCGAGCTTCATCGTGCACCAGGGTGATGCACTACTTCCTCGAAATGCAAGGACCTCCATCCGTTTCGTATGTGTCTCCCTTCTCATATCCATCACCCTCTCTTCACACACACTTATCAAAGTATTCCCAGGGACGTCACCATTCGCGCGTCTACGTCTGCTTCCCCGAGTGCGTGAGGCCGATACCTGCACCATCCTCTCCTTTTCCTCCTCCCCAACATGGTGGCTCAGTCACAAAAATATCTGTTTCCCGCGACATTAGGCACAGCTATGCGGCTCTTCGCGGGCATCCCAGATACCTCGCTTTGTCTCTAACCAGACAACTCAACGTTCTCGCAGCGTGTTAAGAGATGCCCCGCTAATGCGGGTCGCATAATGGGGGCGGTAATGGTGGCGTCGAGCTATCCAAATCGCGCCGCGCCAGCAGTGATGGGATATCATCAGAGGCGAGACGATTGTGTCGCTTAACCACCGTCTTATGTCCCACTCCCGTGGCGCACCTGTTGAGTTCCTCAAAGGCGCCACAGCACGTATCGGGATGAGACACGCGACACCACGCTAGTCTGCACGAGTCGAACTTTGCTATTTTACTTTTATGGGATGCGCGTAGTCTTGTGGTAATTGTGAAGGGCAGGGATGCGTCTCCCAGGTCGGCATTACGCATTCTATCACGTTCGCAGAAGGAAGTACGATGGACACAGAAACTCGCGCCGACGTTCCGGCTCAACGTGCATACGAATCGACGCTCTGTTCTCGCTCTCAGTCATCATCGACATCCAGACACGATATCGTGGAGCAAGCCTGTCAGGGAAAGAGTTCAGCGCCCAGTAAAGTCGAGTTACTTGGCTTGTGTGCATCCCTCCCTCCTTTCTCGAGTGCATCTATGCCATTCTCCACGCTCTTGCCGACCGACGATCTCCATTGGATGCGAAGATTTCTTCTTCTGCATCTCGCTGTCCTTCTCCCAGAGGTCGCCAGCGCTCCCTTACGCCGCCAATATGCAAGCCCCTACACCCTCGTCTGCACCACGCTTCTGCTCTTTGATGCGTACGTGTCTCTAGTGCGGCATATATTCCATAAGTCTCTGAAGGCGGCATTTACCCATCTCAGTGGCATTATCTCGTGTTGCACGCCGCTCCCGTCTACACGCCTACCTTCAACGTCCATGTTCCCTTGCGCTCACGAACGCCTCCGCCCCCGGCACACCTCCTGAAGATACCTTACGTATAACGGGTTCTTCGAAGCACCAGAGGATGTCCCCGTCTTTCGGGGGCACAGATTTCCTGACCACATCGCGGAACTCCATCACGCATATGCGAGCGTGGTGGCAGGGACAGATGCGCGATCGTGGATTCCATCATTGATACGCCGTGAGTTGTCCCCCCATTTCGTTCGTGGAAGGAAGGACGTCCCCTTGCTGTACCATTTCGTACCCTGGCGACAGTTTTCGTTGTTCTCACATTCATCGTGGACGATCATGAGCACATACACACCCTTGAATTTATAATTGGCCCAAATGGACTACATATCTTCCTTCCTTTCATGTGCGCGCCTGCCAGTGGACTCACAAACAAATGATTCTCCAGCTTTTGCGCTTCCTTAGATCTCCATTCTCCCCCCCCCTCTGCTTTTACTACTCGTTCCTGTCCAACGTGGTCCACTAGTCTACATACTATTCGACTACATTGTCCCATTCTGACTTCTCGCATTCGAAGAAAGAATATTCATTTGTCGACTATTTACCAGTCGTAGTCCGCGCAAGGGGTGTATGTTCTGTCTTTTCACGCCTTCTCGGTGACGCATTCCTACCCCTCTTCGACTCCTTTGGCTATATTACTACGTACCTCGTCTCGAGAAATTTGCTATTCAGGCGCCGACGTGGCTCATCGCGACGCCGCGATGGGCTGGGTACTCTACATTGAGTGCAGGAGATGTACGTAGATCCTGCTCGATCTAGCACGATAGCGTCCTCGATCTTCGAACTGCTAGTCGTCGCCTCAGCGACTCGGAATGACTGTCGTACTGGCGATTAACAGTCTGGCACCGTAATGGAGCTCCGTGCCACACAGCGCCGAAGGGATACATATAAATGAGGTAGAGACGTAGGGATACCAACAAGGAGTGCTTCTCTGAGACAACGGCAAAAGGCACGACCGAAGAAGCGGAGGGGTCTGCACGGCTATTCTCAGGCAAGCAACGTCTCACGTCTCGAAAGAACTAAATCTCAGGAAGAGTATCGCTTCGGCCGACACTCGATGACGCCGCAAAATTAGCGAATTCCCCTCAGATGAGGAGATAAGGGAAAAATGGATCGTCCTCGATCCAGTCTTATCTACTCGAATAGATGGTCGCCTTCATCTCAGCGGACCCAAAGCGGACCATTGTACATGCGGGCAGTAGAATTTACATGTCTGCCGCAGCATCAAATCAGTCTCCCCCGAGCTTTCGTTCCCGACAAGCGCAGAGGTCTTACGCAAAGATGGGTGTGCTACGAATCGGCAATAAGCGTCGTAGAGATGCACGAAAGACGCGGGGGTAACAGCCCCGAGATGTTCGGCCAGAGAAACGAGAACGCGCCGACATCAAGATACCAGCGCTAGACGCCTGCAGAGGTCCAGATCTCTGGAAGAGTACCTCTGAAATCCAATCAGATAACTGCGCAAAGGGATGCACATGAAGAGGTGGCCGTAAAACGGGAGTCCGTCGAGGGAAACGCCATGCAGCTATCCTTGCGGCATTATGAGTGCGCTCGGAGTAGTTTCGCGCGGTGCTTAGGCGGTATGAACGCATCCTCGGCCACAAAGCAGGCAACACAACGCGGAGACGAGATTATTCTGGTCAAGTTATAGATAGTACTTGCTGGTACTACGTAAATGAGGAATACAGACTGCTGTGAGTTTGAATCCCCGCAGAGGGCGCAGAGGCCTCGCGCCACGACGTGTATGCTTGTGGAGGAGAGCAAAAGGAGCGAATTCTCATTAGACGAGGAGATAACGAGAAACAAGATCCTACTTGATCGAGTCCTCTTCCTGGCGTTGCCCTTGACTACTCAAGTAGATGATAGACTGCATTTCGATGGTCCGCTTTGGTACCATTGGACTTGGGCAGATTGGACTTGGGCAGTAGAATTGATGGGTCTGATATACCAAAACATAGATCTAAACTCCCGGACGTTTGAGCTCTCGACGAGGCGCCGAGGTCTCGCGCTACGACGGGCGTGCTTGTAAAACGAAGCGCCGACGGCGACGGATGTAGGTGGCTGAGCCCCAGTGACAAGGACGATGTGCAGAGCACTCTGGTCAACAATGACGAGAAACACGGCCCAAGCAGCGCAGACATTTGCTCCGCGATCCTAGGACAAAACGACACCTCGAGAGCCTTAAACTTTGCAAAGAGTATCGCCTCTGCGGCCACTCAATGATGGTGTAGACGAGGAGTTGGCTAGAAACGAAACCATGATAAAATCCTTGCGGAATCACGAGTGCGCTCGCTGCAGTTTCGCGCAATGCACCGGTACTATCAATGTTCGAATCCCGAGCTACGGAGCGGGCAAGGCAGATACCCGACGACTCGCTCGCAAGTACTCACTTGTACCACGCGATTGCATAACGATATGGAGATACGACAGAGGAGAGTATCGGGCGAAGTTACTCACACGGGTCGACGGGGAGAATGGCGTAGGCGTCGTAGCTGCTCGAAGCCGAGAGGAAGATAACGAGATGGTTCAGCCTCACGCTTACGTAGAGTCAAACACGAGCCCGAGAGGAATGTATATGCGTAACATGCGCCGAGTATCGTCAAATGGATGATGAGGCAAGAGGGATGCTGCGGTTGAGAGCAATCTGTGAGGCTGGCGCCGAGCGCCGTCCACGGGAGGACCCGAACGATGGCACTAGGAAGGGGTCGAATTTATGAGGCACGGAAGAGAACACGGAGTGTCGCGCCGGTGAAGTCACGAAGAACAAGACGGCCGACAATATGAAGAAAAGACGGAAAATTGGAAATGAACCGCACCGCAAATAGCTCTACGAATAAGGAAAAAGGAACTGAGATTATTTGTATGGATCCATAACGGCCAACGATCAGTGGACGGGATGACTTTAATGCACGGGCAGGTGGGGCTAGATGGCGAGGAAGAGAGCAAGTCGCGTATATTCACCACCAAGGCAGACCGCAGAGTCGTCGACCAAGGAGGACTTACTAGCAGTATCAGGGGTGTGGAGGGGACGCTTAGGTGGTATTGGAGGGGAGGGACTCACTTTGGACCCAGGGTCGCAATGGGCGAGAGCGAGGCGCGAAAGGGGAGGGTATATGCGTACTATACGGGCCGTGGACGAAGTCTTTACTTGGAGAGCGGCAGGATGCGCGAGGAATGATAACGGAAGAGAGACAGGGGAGCATACACGTCGAAGAAGGGCGGGGAATGCATTAATGAACCAGAGGGAGGCCTGCGAACAACCAGAACAGCGTTGAAGCGAGGGAAGATGGCGAGAGACAATGACATCGGGAGTTGCAGAGCTGGTGGAGGGGCCGACAACGCGAGAAGATGAATGGAGACTCACATCACGCAGCAAGGGGATGGTCAAAACCAGAAAAAGGGAAGGAGGACGTGCTGGCGCCTGGTATATTGATGGTCTGGGGAGCGCCGGCGGCCTTTACGAGAAGATTGGGCAGAAATTACGTTACGGTGGCGGGATGCGGGGAAAAGAGAAACTGTTCTCAACAAGACCGCGGCGGGGAAAGACTGGCGCGTTGATATGTGGAGGGGGCGAGAGGGAAATGAGGGACGGCTAGTGAGAGCGGTGGCCGCTACACAGATCGCGGCCAAGACGTCGTCGAATTTGAGGCAGTGAAATGCCAGAGGCGGGGGAGAAAAAAAAGGAAGAGGACGCGCCACGTACCGGCTTTCAAAGAAAAATTATGTAGGCCCATGGAATCCCTCCGTCTATTTCTGCTATTTTTTCAGTGGAGACTTGCCTTACGATGTCGGCGCGGGGTAGCAACGGCGGCAACGACGGGAGAGGGAGGAAGCAGAGAAAGGGGACCACTTTGTTTGGCTGCCAACCAACGTCAAAAGGCCCGTGCACAGGCGGAGTTGACAGCTGGAGGTCTGTGCACTGCAGATCTGCGCTCAGTCTCTAGCTCATCTCAATCGGACTGCTGCCCAAAAACCCATGATTTCCTGTCATTTGGTCAATATTTTCATTACACCTCGATGATGATTTTTTTCTCTTCTAATTTGACAGTTCACTCGCGCCAGTGAGGGAATGCGCAGCCGTATACGACGCAGAGAAGTCCGCTGGGAATGTTCAGGCCGCTGTAGCAGCGTCGAGACGGGTAAAAAGTACTGGCAGCGAACGCGAGAAGAAGTTGCATCGGTCCTACTGCAAGGTTTTACACTATCAAGGTACTAAGTAATGCTGCGCTTAGTCCGAGCGTATCTGCGAACCAAAGACAACGTCACCAACCCTAATATACCGCCGATAAATATCAGATGTACGCTGATATAAGATCCAAGGTAAGTTCTTACCCATTTCCTGGATATCTGAGCATCCGTGGCGCTTGGCACAATCTGCACCCCAATTCGTTCTGAAAAGCGGTGCCAGGCGAGAAAGACTCTGTCAGAGACAATGTAATTACGGCCGTAAGCACCCGACGCTAGGGTCAGACCCGCTAGAAATGAGAGGCAAGAGGAAAGAGTAAAGGCGATGAGCAATCATGAATTCACAAGGGTCCACCAAGCACACCCCGCTGCTGTGGACAGTAACACGATTCGTCGCGCGGTGGAGACGCCAAAGAGGATCCTGGTAGCTCAACAGACAAAATGCATTAACTTCGAACGCCGGATTATCAAGGACACGAGAAACACCTTGTTCAACACCGCGTTAGCGAGCCAGCTAAGCGAAAGGTCTTCGAATATCATTTGCAGGATTCTCGTTCGCCTGTTACGCAGGGGGATGTATCTGCGGACGAGGAACCGGAGACTTGGTGTGGCGTAAGTGATACGCTGGGCAGTACGTAGGAGAGAAGCAGGAGAGAAGCAGCATACTTACCTGATGCTTCTTCCAAGCTCGCCCGGTCACGATTCTCTATAGCGTCTGAGGTCTTTGCTAGCTAGCCAGCACTCCGACAGCGTGTAGGTCAGTAGATCTGGAGAAAGGAAGACAGAGTATCAGTAACAATTCACCAAAGAAACGGCCGACGGACCTCAATCGCGCGTAGAAGCTTGATGGTAGAGTGGCTATTCAAGTTTCAGGGCGTCCTCGCCGGCGCAAAAAGCAGCATATATGTAGCCACGTACGCGGGAATGGATGCCGCGAACGAGACCGAGGGTCTTCATATAAAATCTGGGAGCCTTCGGGCGGTCATATATATAGATGATCCTTAAGAACGTGGCGGCGTGAAAGACATACGGACGATAGTACGATTTGACGAACCTGGGATCTTCGAAGACCGAATGAATCAGCATTTTCAGCTCAAACTTTTCTAGAGAACGTGGAGTACCTCGTCAGTCACCTTCAAGTCGATCTGAATCATTTGCACGCGTTACGGTTACGCAAAGGACGTGGAGCAGCATACGTAGACTCGGCCGCTTGGTGCAGAGTCAGAGATGCCTCAAGCCGAACGTGAAAAGAAAATTTACCGCGAGACAGCAGACAAAACAATGTATTTCGATGGAAGACATATGGACGACAGCACACTTCGTCGCACGAAGAGCGGCCTGGTAGCTTGACAGGACAAAATAATAAATATTCCCAATGCCAATTCAATAAAGACACGGGAAATACCTCGCCTGGAATAGTACACTCAAAGCAGCGGAGTCAAAGCTCATAAAACACCGGTTCCGAGAATGCGACCGTCTGCTACGCGTTGAAGAAAGTACGCAGAGCGGCAGGTATAAAACTGGCGGCCCGGTAACGAGTCAGCGACGCGTCAAGCCTGACGTGAATCATAACTTACTTGCCTTATGCTGCTTCTAACCTCGTCCAATATCGAATCTGTCTCAGCCTCTATAGTCCTCGCTAGCTAGCCAGCCGTGTCGACGGCGCGATGGTCCGCGAGCCTATTTGTAGGTAAGTGCCCGCAAAGTCACCAAGAGACAGTCTGCTGACCTCGCCGGAAGACGCCTATGTTATACTGGTAGACTCGCGGCACGATGCGGTGTCTATGGCGCGCGAAGGGGTTTACGTGGGTCTGCGCCACGGAGCTGTATCTCGCATGGAAGATCAAGGGTCTGCAGATTGGATGTGAGAGTCAGCAAGGCGCTGAGTGTAAGTAATTCACACCAAAGTACCTAGAAGCTCGTCGAGAACCTCGGCGCCGTCTGGATGGAAACGGACAGCGCGCAATCATTATCTACAAACGCGCTTCCAGTCGGCTCTGTAGACTGGCATCCCTGTTTTGAGGATAAGGAGAGGTGTCTGCAGACACTGTCTCAGTCGAGGGTTAGTACAGCATGGGGTGGAGAGCGGACTACGGACTCACGCAGCGCGGCGGAAGCCCTCACGGCGGTGAAAATTTCAAGTCTCCCTCGCCTCACCCTTTCGTCTTCATACAGTACCATCGACACCATCAAACGTTGCTCGCGAGCTTTGTATGGCGGACGATCTATTAGATCTGTCGGGAAATAGATAAACCCAGGCCCTCGCACCAGTAGTCACTCAACCGATGCCGACGTACCTCAACGTTTTGCGGGGTCCCATAGAGCCCTTCAGCCGTATCTATATAACGGCGATCGAAGTCTGGGCGAGTAGAGCTTCTTGTGATTAGGAGCCTGCAGACCCGGTAACGCGAACCATCAGAAAGCGTTCGTCGTTGAGTGGAAGGAAGAAACGAAGCTCGCTTGACGCTGAAACATCCAGCATCTACTACAACATCACTCACAGGTTCGTAATCAAAAACCCGCACAGTGGCTCGTCTGCGATACGACGACGATAAGCTGTGAACCGATACCATATCAGCACCGCCATTTACTGAAAAAGAAACGATGGCTCACCCTTCGGGTCCTGCAATGTGCTCATGGATGAGTTAGACGCGCATTCCGGCGGAGAAGCTTTTGAAGTTGGGCCCGTGTGCGGGCATGCAGAGAACAGATCAAGCTGCGAGTTGTTTGGTTGGTAGTTCGAGTCGAAGAAACGGCCCGGCGGCACCGTGATACGTGTGGCCCTACCCAGGCATCAACTTCTTCAAGCGCCCAACTCCTTGCTTCAACTTTGGCGTGTCCTTGAACCTCGCTTCGTTCTGCAAATGCTGCAAACGCCTGAGGGCACGAAGGCCTGAAGACTGAGATTCGCTCAGCGCGAGTGCCTCTCCCAGACCGGCTTCGACGCTGCCTGCTTGGAGACGAGCTCTCCTCATCGATCCTGTATCGCGTTTGTTATGACATGGGTCTTTCCTCCTGGAGGCGTGGTTGTTCAGATATGCGGATGTTATGCCGTATAAAGGCCGTATACCGGTACGTCTTTGGTTGAATTACCGGGAGCTTCCGTCGGGGAATGATATCAGTGCCGTCAGCGGAATACACGACCTGACGATTGCTGACGCGACGTGACCGTCCTCCCAGAAGGCAAGGGAGAGGTTGATTGTGGCGATGCGTTGGGATGTGTACGTCCAATCTGCGCCTGAGACAATGAAAGGCGGATAATTGATCTGGGGTGGTAGACTGAAAGGTGTGTCGTTCCCTTCGTGGAATCCTAACCACCGCAATTTGTGAAGCTCTAGCCGACGACGTCTACATACGAGCAGAGCGAGCGACCTTGGTCATGCGCGTGGCTGGAGAATAGCGTCAATGTGCTACGCGCCGGACGTATATGCCTCTGGAAGATGAACCAGCTGAGGGAAGGTACGCTTCCCATTGTATCAGACCCAATTAACCTTCCGTGTCCCGCATAGCTCGACCCATAGACGTAGCGGGGAGCTGGGATGGGCCGTTTCAGAATTCGGGCCGCTGAGAATGTGACCAGTTGAACTGTTGCACCCACCTCTTCCCTTATCGTACTTCACGCTAGCTTCTATATTGTAATGTATGAGATGTACTAACTAGTACCGTAGATGTAGTACGAGAATTTTGGGGCGTAAATAGACGTGAATGTACTCGTAGTACATAGTCGGCTGGGAATCCCAAGCAAGGGAACGTCGACCGCAAGACTACGACCTTGTGTAGGTTCTTCGCCTGTCCGACGACGACCGTTCTGGCTTAGGTCAAACTATCGGCGCCTCTACCAGGAGCTCGCAAGAGTCCCTTTCTTCAAATCGTGGCATCGCGCTTGAAAAGGTCGGAAGGCAGCCGCAGAGCATCTGGGGATATTTTGATTATCCCGCAATCGGTGAACTGCATCGGTCCGTAGGAGATGGGCTACTAACCTGCCAATATGGCGTATGCGCCTGAGTACCGGCCGATCGCGAGCATCAGAGTCGTCGAAGAAATGGCTCAGGGCTCATGCGCAGAACTTCGCAGTTCGGAAGCCTAGGGAGTTGAAGGGAATTAACTGTGGAATGGAATGACATAGGACGCTTTACTCACTAGTTGATTGCGGAAAGTGTCAGCCGTGCTATGATACGAGTGGTGAATCAACGATACTCTACCCGTAACACGTCTTAACTCTGGCGCACCCCAATGTAGAAGACATTCGGGAGCTGGACGTCGAGTTGCCACGGCCTGTATGCGCGGGGAAAAGGAGCGCTTGCAGATGTACGACGAGGAAGGGGCAGGGGCTTGGGAGATAACTCACTATGCGCACAATGTGGTAGACGGACTCCCAGTGAGAAATGAGTGAGACAGGCGAGAGGCGTGATTTGATACCGTGAAAGTCGCGGGAAGTGTAATATATCGCGACTGGGGGTCGCTGGAGATTACTTCGACACGAAAGATGGGTCTTCGAGAGCGAAATCTAGGTTCTACTAGGTCATTGAAGGAGATTTCAGCAAGGGTAGTGACTCACGATCGCCCGAAACTTTCGAAGGGCACCATCCACATCTCTTTGCCTGAATTTCCTGGTCCCAGTGGACGGAGGCATGACGTCCTAGGTGAGAGCTTCTGTTAGTATCCAGGATGGGCTGCGAGAAAAAGCTACGTACATACTGGCATGCTTGTGATGTCCCGCTGATGTTGGATGTTCTAGCCTGGTGCGTATTGATAATCCTGCACCCTCAGAAGAGCGGTGTTATTCTGCAAACAATGAGTTGAAGTCCGACACCCCAGGAAAAAGGAAAGGACGTACGGCAGGTCAAAACTCCTCGACACATCTGTACGTCCTTGGGCTTGGGGAATGCTGACGCGTCGTTGAAGAAGGATGGGGAATGGGAGAAGACAGTCGCTTTCCGAAGCTTCTCCAACAGCCAGTGACGCACGATCACGGGGAGCCCCTATATGCCTCATGCAACCATAGGCGCCGACTAATTCGAGTGCATGTCTCCTGATCTTCTCCTCCAACGCTGATTTCAGGTTGCTTCATGACACGCACCATGAATACTATGCCGTCCATTTCCAACGCTCTGCGGAGTAGAAAATGAGGAGACGATAGCGACTTTCACCGTATTGGCGATGATCGGTGTGAATCAAACTCGACGGTAAGGCAGCTTTGTTGGGAGTTCTCCTCCTCGTCGCCTCTCAGCATCCTCTATCACCTACCTTACCCCTCATAAGATCGTTCTTAGTGTCCTTCAGAAGGCCTCATGCTTGAGGATATGGAGTGTTCAACTAACATGTACATCCACCACCGTCGACCATATATCAGTGGCATTGTAGAAGGTTGCCTCGACGAAGTGCGCGTCGATCATGTGTCAGTCGGAGCTTCGAACGAAGGCATCCCTACCATCATCAGAATCGCTATGTGGCTTAGCAAACATTGACATTTAGTGTCGTCGCTGGTCACCTTGGCAGCCGCAATTACCTCTGTACCAGAGATGTGGAAACGTTCGAGATCAAGGGCTTGGTGCTGCCGTCTTGGGCTGCCTTCGGCTCGCGAGTGTAGAAACCAAGCCAGATACTCCCGCTTGGCGCTGGTTCAAGGTCGTGACCAAACCCTCTGAGGATCATCGATGATCATTCGTCTGCCTCTATGCTGGATTGACATCGAAGGTCTTTGCACGTCATTATCCCAACCGCTCGCCTCAGGGTATCATCACGCAGTTCATCAACAGCAAAATATGGCCTCGAGTCACTTTTAAATATACGCTCACTGCTCGCCAGTCCTCGTAAGACCCAATCAGGTAAGGAGGGTTGCCTTCTGGTCGATTCTCCTTGAACTCACGAGCTACTAGATCGCAGGCCCTATGAAGTCCGTCCCTCGCAGCCACGTTCCTGCTTTGAGTACCACCTCACGAGTCACCCCTTCGCCACGACCTTGCCTTCCTCCCATGCCACCTTCGTACAATCCTCGTCGCCTTGATTCTCTCGAAATTCTGGCCGAATTTTGAAGGATGCACCCCAACGAGCGTCCTGTGTTGACCACGCCGCTACCTGTTGTTTCACTCGAATCTCGACATTGCCATTATCACCGCCGCATCGCGGCAATCGAGTCGCATCAACCTCTGCTCTACCTACCGTCTTCAAATTCGCTAGGTGTCACTCCCGCGGCAGGACACGACTTGCCTCCTCACTTTGCTTTCTATCTTGGCAGAGATAGGCACTGTAACTCAAGCGTGGACTAGGGAACTCCTCAATTCGAGGAGTTGAAACCGTGTTCAATGATCTCCTACTACCGCAGCAATGTACCACGCTGCGTCTTCATATCCCTCTATGATTCTCACTACTGTAGCTTTGGACTTCTCGCTTGGACCTTTCTTGCATCCTAGAACGCCCTCCTGCGCTCGCTTTGCTTGTCTCCCCTGTATCGTTACCTCTCATT
Organism: Pleurotus pulmonarius; assembly: GCA_012980535.1. Lineage (NCBI taxonomy): Eukaryota > Fungi > Basidiomycota > Agaricomycetes > Agaricales > Pleurotaceae > Pleurotus > Pleurotus pulmonarius. Next base: position 4,173,083 of record SJKF01000003.1, on the reverse strand, counting down.
CAGTCCCCAAATTCGTCTACCCCGTGTGCATAATTACTCGCCATGCTATAATTGAAAATGTAAAAGCAATTCTTCGTCACATTGAAGTAAGCGTACGCGCTGACGAATATCGTACGACAAGCTAGAGGTCCAGATGTACTACAAGCGTCCGAAGAATCTACAATAACACATCTGCATTCCAAACATGTACCTCGCCTCTTGTTGAACCCGTCACGACCTGCTTTCCATCAAAAGAAAAAGCAATAGACCATATGAACCATCCAACATCATAGATAGCCAATACCTCCCCAGAAGATACATCCCACAGCCGAGCAGTACAATCGTCGGAGCCCGAGGCGACGAGCCTGAAGTCGGCTGAGAAGGCCACACAATAGATCCAAGTGGCGTGCCCTCGCAACACTCTCACCAAATCACCAGAAACGGCATCCCATACTCGTATCGTCTTGTCGTCCGAGCCAGAGATGATGTGGTCTTTCGAAAATGCGACGGAGAACACTGCGCCACTGTGCCCTTCAGGCACCTTGGACTTCCCCGCTTCATCCCACATCCGAACAGTATTGTCGAAGGCCCCGGATGCGAGGCGAGTTCCATCAGGGGAGAAAGCCAATCCGAAGACCGGACCAGTGTGCCCTTCCATCGCACCAAACAGATCTCGTCCTGTCTCCGTATTCCATACTCGAATTGTGCCATCCCGCGATCCCGCTGCGATCTTGCTGCCGTCCGGTGAGAAAGCCAAAGAGAAAATCTCGCGTGAGTGACCTTCGAAAGTGCGTAGCTCCTTCCCAGTCTCGGTATCCCATATTTTGACGGTCCCGTCGTCGTCGCCTGTTGAGAATTTTGATCCGTTTCCTTGGAATGAAACACTCGCTTGATTGCCGATGTTGATGGATTGCTCAACTCCATCACTCCGAACGACTACTTCTGCTCCGGATGCAGATAAAACTTTGCCAGTAGCTGGGATGGTGACGTCTTTAATTATACGGCCCCCGTGCACATTATAGGACGACTGTAGCAGTCCTACAGAAAGACAAATTAGCACTGTACTGCTTATTGTTTATATATTTAGGTTGATTCACCTATGTGCTGAACAAGCCGTGGGTAGTACTCTTTGGCCCCTGTTACCTTCCGAGTAACGTCACGAAGTGCAGACAATGAGAGTCTGTCACTGGGATGCTTTGGGAGCAAAGCCAGCGAAGAGAAGGCCGTCAGGATGACGCCATCGAGAGGGTTATTCTCAGACCCCAGGAAATCGAGTGATGCAAACAACCTGTGCAGAATGTCAAATACTTCAATCAACGGAGCAGTATCTTGGCTGATGACTGGTTTAGATGTCAGTTATATGGATCATATGTATGCGACAAATGTCTTACCTGAAATGTTTGTTGCAAGCACAACAACCTCCGACTGCACACGCTCCAGGTCTGCCTTCTCCGTTGCATTTTGAATCCTGGATATTGTTGCTTTAATGTCTGTGAAAGGATCATGTTCAATCACTCCCTCTGAAAGTGCATAATTTTCCCAAGATATTCCTTCGGGGAGCACCGCAAGTGGAACGTATGGGGGACGATGGGGGATGGGGAGACCTTCTTGACTGGGCGAATTCGGGCGCTCAGCCTTGCCCTTGATTAACGCTAAAACTGACTCGTGGATCCGCTGGCCTTTGTGGATATGCCGTGGGGAACCAAAGTGAGGTCTGAGTTCTGGTGAGATTTGATTTTAAGAGAAGAACGGATGACTTGCTTTCGTGTAATTGTATTGCCCTCATATGATGGGCGGCGCAAGGGCAATACCTCGAGGATTTTCCATGCTCCCATGAGAGACCGTGTTGGTTTCGGTAGTATCCATTCACCTCTATACGGATCCATCTTAAGCCCGTGGCTCATTGCCTCGTATGTCATCCAACGGAGAGCAGGACCAAATGTTTTCAATTTTCGATTGCGAACATTTCCGCCACCACTGAATGGCGATGTCACTCGCGTTTCGCACTCAAGTGAATGAATGCTTACATATCAGAGTGGCTGCCGGCAAACCATACCTCCTTGACATCCCCAGCCAGTTTTTCTTTATCGGAATCCCCAGTGTTAGCATGTTCGGGCCAAAACCTGACCCGTTGTTCATCCAGGGCGAGGGCATGGCGGAAGTGGCAAACATGCGACATTCCTGAGACAGTTTCTGGGAGACTCGCTCCTCTTGTAACACCGATTGACGAGACTGTATCCCTATGCATTGTAGTCAGCTTTGAAATAGCAGTGATATAGCGGAACTCACCAGACTCCAACGAAATGGACTTTGACATCTGGCTGCGAGAAGGCCATCTTGAATGTTTCGCATAATTCCATCGCATCCTTATGCTTCACTGTTTCCTTCCCGCTGGATCTCTCTGTCGTCGCCATGTAAAGCTTGTATACACTGTAGGAACAGCTTAGGTGTGAGTATCCATTCACAGGAATGACGTACGCGGGGAGTTGGGTATTATTTCCCGGGTAGATGAGTCCTACCTACGCCATCACAATTAAGATGAGCAGAGGATTTGATCCGATCACACTTACCCGTTCAATCATGCCTGCAATGACACGTACTTGGTATGCTCCTCGCGAAAAGCCTATCCTCGTAGTTTAGGACTTGTAGAAATGAAGTCGGATGCAACGTACCAAACAAGAATATTCGGTCCCCGGGTTCATAATTCTCAGCCAACCACTTGTACGCCAGCAAAACATTCCGCTCAAATGAGCTACGGAACGAGCCGTGAGTGTCAATGATCTGCGAGCAATAATATATTGTCCTTACTTTGCGAAAGCCAAGTCGAATAGGCGGCCTAGCTTAGATGTGGTGTGCGTCCCAATTCCGCTGATGTAGAACGTAATCTGTTTCTTCCCCTTGATGATCCGGCTGTAGAACTCGACGACATTTGTGCTCTGAAATTCATCAGTGATACGAAGGTGATGCTAAGGGGGTGGTTACCTTCTCGCCGAATTCATTGGAGGTCCCGTCTGCACTGATGACGATAATCCTCCCGTTGCGGTCATGACTGCACCTCACTCGAATGCCAGTTGATGGCTTCTCGTTGAGAATCCTTCGCTCGCCGTCAAGCTGTCGATCCAGAGTTTCTGGGGGTGGGGATACAGAAGACATCGCAATTATGCGCCATCATCTGTGCTGCATAGACTTTAATACCTGGGCAGAGAAGCCATCAACACGGGCATAATAAGTGGGAACAATTCGCACAACATCTTCTGCACAAGAACATGGCACAAAGCGAACGCGGTGAGAATATCATTCTGACAAGGGTTCTTACTGGCGGATTTGGTGAGAAGCAGGAGATGATCCAATACCCCCATCATTGATTTGGAATACATTGATACGAATTAAGTTGTCCAGATGACCACGGATTCCGACAGTGGCGGACGGGGGTCATAAAAGTAAACACTTCTAGACATCCTTCCTGCATAAAGGCATCCTTGTCTACACAAGAGTTGTTTGTTTAACTCGCAAGCATTATGAATTAGATGACGTTGGGGCGAAGCTGCTAGTCGTTGGGAATAAGCGCCGTACGTGAGGCCCCCTGCGGCGCGTCGGACGCTGCTTCTTTTCAACCCCAATCTTAACGACACGCAAGACGAACACCAATGAACCCTACGCTGCCTTTGGATTCTACCGATATATAAGCAATGTAGGCGCGTCAGACCACACAAGAAACCTGTTATGCAAGCGGGGCTAGGGGGTTGGGGGATCCAGCGTACGTGTTTCGATTTCTCATGTCAAGGTCGGCCAAAATCAAGTCATCAATTCTGTCAGGCAAATTCTCTACCCCGAAGTCTCACACATCGCCTTCATCATGTCTCGAAGGCGGCAATACAGCCTCGTGTGTACAAGCCCAGCACGGATATATGTCTAGCCGTCGCCTTTTGAACGCCTCTAAAACTCGCTTCCATTCTCTCCCAAGCGCGAATTGATATGAGACTACCAATACGTTCGTGTTCCATTGTCTGCAATCTCCTCATGTTTGATGACTGCCTATTATTAGTGAACACTCCTCACCACTTGGGCGTCGAAGGGTGGAAACTTCACATGGAGCCGGGAAATTCTATGCTGTTCGTTTTGCTTCCTTCAGTTTTGACTACCGTCTGATCCCATCTTTGCAGCAAGTCTCCCTGAACAGCGTCTAAGGAGGAATCCGTTCCTCCCAAACTTATGCGAGACCTTCTGTGCTTACTTCAACACCTATGCATAGGACTCCACACCTTCTATTTGTCTCTACCCTCCGTCCTTTACGTTCCACTGTCGACATCGCTTTCACGCTTGCACCTGGTCAGGTCGCGAAGTCAGCATTTCTTGTTTCTCGAAAGGATCCTCAATTGATCGGGGGGGAGGGGGGAGATGTATCCGCGCTGCTTCATTTTCGCCCCCTCCACGAAAGACTCGACGCCTGGACTTGATGACGCGAATTCAAACTCGTGCAGCCGCAGAGCGCTATAATCCGATATATCTCGCCTTGGATGAAGTGAAGCTTGGAAGCTGGGTGCAAATTCTAACGCCATCGGAGAGCTGCACCCTCAATTTCCATCTATCTCTAGACCGCCTACATTATCCGCATCCCCGATTCTGTGCATTCACGAATTGGCCCAAGCCAGGAACGACTCTGTCGACACAGGGTCACCACCACCAGGATGGTCGATGGAAATCATCAACGCGTGTCACAAAAACACGCCCATGGTTCATTACCGCAGCCCCGTTGTCTACACGGCGGATACGATGGCGGTGCGGAACTTGAGAGAAACCAGCGGCATAGACCGTTGCGAACCAGTTAGTCGTACGGAGCGTCCCGTCGGCTCTTGGTGTTTGCAGATGGGTGGACGATGTGCCCTCGCAGCAACGGTTCCGTATCCTGATTTCATGGTTGTAGATTCGCATTTACGCCGTGCACGATGGTACCCACCTCGGCTCGGACCTTGAAAATGATGGGCCGTCTCTGGGAGTACCCCGTCTTGCCCTACGAATTGGCCAAACGGACTACGGGCCACGCCAGGTGCCATTATTCAATATGTTCATTCCTGTTCTTCTCTTTCTTTCCACCTACTACCAGACGGACGAGTGATGTTGTAGCGTTTTGCTTATCCATATAACTCCCCCTGTCTTTACTCCGCATTCGCGTCCAACGTACCCTACTACATACACCCCGTTTGATGACTACGTTAACACCTCACGAGACGTTTGCGCGGACTGTTTCGTTCTACCTTCTGGCGTTCACTGCATCTAGTATTACGGCCGTCACGTCACGCGCTATGCTTTACCATCCACCTACCACTTCCATCTACGAGATCACCTACAGCAGCGTGTTCCCCGCATCCGTGCGGTACGCGGGTATTTTACAGGAGATGCACGACGATGATACGGATCGTGCTCGATCCCGCACGATGGCGACTAGTCGATGCTTCGTCCGTGGAAACGCCGGTCGTCGCCTCAGTGACTCAGAATAACTGCCGTACTGGAGATTCATGGTCTGGCACGGCAATGGAACTCCAGGCTCCCCTGAGTTTGAGTTTTCGGCCGGCCGCAAAGGTCTCGTACTACGAAGCGCTGAGAAGCGACGTATAAGTAGCGCAGAACCGCACGGATAACAACGGGGAGTGCTCACCTGAGTCGAAAACGGCAAAAGGTGAGACAGAAGACGCGTATGTAGGAGTCAGCATGATGATCCTCAGTCAATCGATGTCCCAGGCCTCTCAACGACACTGCGAAATCAGCGACCTCTCCTCAGAAGAGATAACGACAAATCAGATCGTCCTCTATTGAGTCTTCTGCCCGGCGTTGCACCTGTCTACTCGTATACTCTTTCGGGGGGCTCGCTGGTCTGCCATCTCTTTATCGTCTCTTCAGCATCGCGCTGCCGCGACGCCAGCACCTGGACAAAGTGCGCGTTGACGACGACAAGAAGCGTGATAACAGGAAAAGAAACACGCTAGACACCACGATCCCAAACAAGAAACCTCAAGATTTTGGGAAGAGTATCACAGCTTGCTGCGAGTGTGTATCCTCGACAGGCCGTACGGCCGCACGGCCGTACAAGCTTTACGCCAAAACGATCGTGCTACGAAACGATGAAGGTAACTTCGAAGCGCTGTAGATCCAGCCGAAGGAGGCGGTACAGGGCGTACGAGTTGACGACGACGAAAAGCACGGTCGAAGACGCGAAGACGTTTACTGAGCCATGATGATGGCTCAAGACAAATGTTGGGACGAGTATCACCTTGATCTGCGATCACTCGATCAGATAACTGCGCAAGGTGATACACATGAAGAGGTGGCCGCAAAACTGGAGTCCACCGAGGGAAGCCTCATCCAGCTATTCCCAGCGAACGAGTGCGCTCGCGGTAGTTTTTCGCTGTGCTTAGGTGCTCCCAACACATCCTCAGCCAAGAGCAGGAAACACAACGAGGAAAATGGATGACTCGGACTCGAATTATAATACTTGGTGGTACTATGCAATAAGGGAGGAATACAGACTCCCGCGCGTTTGAGTCCTCGACGGGACGCAGAGGTCTTACGGCACGACCTGCGTGCTGAGGGGAGGGGCGCATAGTGTTCGAGTTGACGATGAGGAGAAACACAGCCAAAGCAGCCGTACGTTTACCACATGATGCAAGCGCGAGACGACGCCTCGAAAGAGTATCGCCTCCGCCACCACTCGATGACCCCGCAAAGTGACATAATGAGAAACTAGATCCTACTTAATCGAGTCATCTGCCCGGTGTTACGCCTGTCTAGATGGTAGCCACGGCGACTCTGGGAGCGTAGGATCCGTTGATCTGAAGTGACAGTCGGACCACTGTCTGGGATCCTACGAGTTTCGTCCCCGACAGGCCGCGTAGGTCTTACGCCAAGATATACGTGCTACGAAACGACGAGGCTTACAGAGCGTTCGAGTTGAGAACAGCCGGGAGTGTGGTCAAAGCAGCGCAGACACGCCACTCTCCGAGGACAAGACGACATCTCGAGACAAATCTTGGAAGTAGCGTCACCTCCGCGACCACTCAAAGAACCCAGCTACCGCCAGCGACCCTTGGCGGCGTTACGAGTTGAGTGCCCTCGCTGAAGTTTCTCGCGATGCTTAGGTACCATTAACGCAGCCCTGACAGGTCCGGATAACAATCTCGAGAACTCGACGACTCAGATAACCGCTGGGTACTACACGATGGGAAAATACGGAGGTAGTAGTGGCGAGCATCCTGCGAAGTTGCTCGCGCGGTTCAATCCGGGGAACAGCGTAGGCGTAGCTGCGCAATGCTGGGAGAGCGAGAACGAGAACGAGAACGAAACGGAGCAGCGAGTCGTCCATGCACGGCTTGGGAAACAGAAGTCAAGAGACCCGAAGAGAGCGTATCTGCGCGACATGTACTTAATACCGTGATACGAGCGAGTGAAGAGAGGGGAGGCGCTACGTGTAAGGGCGGTCCATCAGGATGCTGCATATATGCGCACCAAGGAAGGCGCACGAGGTGTGGAAGAAGAGGGTACGTATGATGTGGAAGGGAGAGGGACTAACCGTGCAGACGCTGGTGAGGCAGGAACACGTAGGAGGTCGAAAGGATGGGCTATATGCCTACCTGAAGCTTTGGAGTCTTTGCGTGGAAAGCCGGGGCGCGAAGCGAGGCAGGTATCGTCAACGCGCGAGAGACAGGGAGCTGAAAGGAGGACACGAGGCGACACGAAGATGAGGAGACGGGGGCAACTGAGGCGTCTGCGAATGACCTGAACAGCTGTGATACGAGCAGATGGAGGGAGACAGTGACACCGGAAATAGCGGAGAGGGCCGAGGAAGCGGCGAGAGAAAGCCAACGGCCATTGGAATGGAGACTCACATCACGCAGCAGGGAGATAACCAAAGGCAGAAAAGGAGGGAAGACGTGCAGGCGCCTGGCATATTGATGACGTGGCGGAGCGCCGGCGGCGTCTATAAGAAGAGGCGGCGGGCATGACGTTAGGGCGGCGGGATGCGGGAGGGAAAAGAACCTCTTCTCATCAAGTCGGCTTGTTGGCGAGAAGCTGGGGAGAGAGAGGGGGAGAGGAACGAAGTCTAGTGAGAGCGTTGGCCGCTACACAGACATCGTCGAATTCGAGGCGGTGATGTTCAAGAGGCGGGGGAGAAAAAAGAAAAGAAGAGGACACACCACGTACCAGCTTCAAGGAAAACCATACGCCCGTCGGATTCCTCCACCCAGCATTGATTTTCTCAGGGGCGGCAGGCTCGCTCTGCGATAAACAGCGGCAACAACGAGAAAGGGTCGAAGTGGGAGCAGGAAGAGGGGTCGGGGGAAGGCTTTGTTTGGCTACCAACCAACGTCAAAAGGCCCGTGCACAAACGGAGTTGACAGCACGGGTCTGTGCACTACCGATCTGCGCTCATTCTATCCAATCGACGCAGCTCCCGCTACGGCCCGCAAATTCATGACAGCTTGCTCCTCAATGTCGTCATTATCCAAATCGCTGCACGAGTTTCAATGTATTATGAAAATATACCATTCGAATCTTGCTACTCGTCTGAGCGGCCCGCATTTGCGCCATCGGAGCTGGCAAGTGCGTCGCCAATTACTAAGCCGAAGAGAAGGCGTCGACCTGAATAAGTTTACGCCGCCCGTAGTGAAAGGGACAATAAGTTGCATTAGATGTACCACAAACTTATACAGCGGCAGACTGTCAGATTTACCCCCATATCCGACCCAAATACTGGGCTTCTCGTGCCGGTGACGCCAATGGGCTCAGCGCGGCCTCCTTTATGGCGCTAGGCTTCGCGATACGTGAGAATGAGATGGATCCTAATAATAAAGTATATGCTTACCTGTCTTCTCGGCTGCCAAATCATCTGGGCACGCCAGCACGCTAGCAGAATATATGAAGGGCAAGGAACGACGATGTCAGAACCCGACCACGGCGATGCATCAAGATTCTGACTCCCGTTGTTTTCCGTAAGAACGTCCGTACGTGAACGTCATAGCGCTATGGTTGGCTGCAGCGCGATGTGGACAGCGAGGAGCCCAGAGTCGGTACCTATTACAGTGAGAATGACTCAAATTCGTCTAGGAATGGCGACATACCTTGTGCATAGTTTCCATCGCCAAGCGCCGAAGAGAAGGCTAACCGAAAGCCCTTGTGGAGATTTTTCAATGGTCTGGAAACTTAGCAGCGGTCTGCGGGGAAGGAAAAGCTCGTCGATCCCCTTTGACCTTTATCGCAATGCTTGCCACGCGTTACGCAAAGGACGGGGAGCAGCATACGTAGACTGGTCAGCATAGTGCAGAGTCAGCGATACGTCGAGCCGAAGGTGTAAAGGAGACTTACCGCAAGACAGCAGACAAAACAATGCATTTCGATTGAAGACATATAGACGTCAGCATGCTTCGTCGCACAAAGAGCGGGCTGGTAGCTTGACAGGACAAAATAATCAATATTTCCAATGTCAATTCAATAAAGACGCGGGAAATACCTCGTCTGGATAGTACACGCAAAGCAGTGAAGCGCAAGCTCATCACACACAGTTTCCAGGACTTTGACCGTTTTCTAGACGTTACAAGCGGCAGACGTAGTGCTGGCGTCCCGCTACAGAGTCGACGATGCTTCGAGCCGAACGTGAACAATGGAGATAAACTGACCTGCATGACGGTGCCCGAAGCCCATGCAATCCCGATGCCCTCGACATCCACTGTAACCCTCGCCAACTTGCCGGCCGTCGTAGCCACAGCACTATGGTCGGCGAGCCTATTCGTAGGTAAGTGTCCGCGGAATCAGCAAGAGACAGTCGACTGACATCGTTGGAAGTCTCTGAAAGGGCCCGCTGGCAGAGGCGACGCTCGATGCGTTGTATACGCCACACCAAGTGGTGTATGTGAGTTTGCGCCCTGGGGTGTGACTATCAAGGATATGCAGAAAAAGCGAGAGTCAGCAACACTTTTGTAGAAGGATCCTACACCAGCTTACCTAGAAGCAATTAAAGAGTAACGCCGCCGTGGATACTCTGTCTGGGTGCATCCAGAAACGCGACAAAGTTCACGGAAGACCAGCGCGCAGACATCTCAATCGCCGCTCTGCTCGTATGATGACTGGCATCGCCATTTGGAGCATACGCGCAGGATCACGCTCCCATACACTGTATACACTGTTTCAGTCGAGTTTATCCTACTATGGGGTAGAGAGCGTACGACGGACTCACAAGCGCTGCGAACTCCGCCACGAGGTCAAAACCAGAAGTCTCCCTTGCCTTACCCCTTGATCTTCTGAAGGTGTCACTCACGCAATCGGGCGTTGCTTGCGAGCTAATAGCTATTTCATCTATTGGTAAACAAGTCAGAACTCAGGTCCTCGCGCCAGGCGTCGCGAACGTACCTCAGAATAGGGCCCCATAGAGCGCCTCAGCCGTATCTATATAACGACGATCTCAGTCTCATTGACACTGCACGGCTTGTCTTTGGGTACGCTTACGTGCAGACCGTGACGCGTTAGAGCTTGTTGAGATTAGGAACCTGCCGACCCGGCAACACGAACCATGAGAAAGCGTTCTTCGTTGAGTGGAAGGAAGAATCCAAGCTCACCTGTCGCCGAAACACCTAGCACGTCTATCACAGAATCCCCGTAGCATTTCCTCAAAGATTTTGCGCAATGGCTCTCGACGATGGGGTGACGATAAGCTTCATAACGATATCATATTAGCACCGATACTTACGGAAAAAGAACGACGACCCATGTCTCGTATTCATAGAACAATTGGACGCGCATTCGGAATGTCGTCAATTCCGCCGCACAAATGGTGGTGAAGCTTTGAACATTGGGCCTGCGTGCGAGCATTCAGGGAACAGATCAAGCTGAAAGTTGGTTCGCGTCAAGTTCGAGCTTGGATGGAACGGTCCGGCACTACCGTGACACGTGTGACCGGACCGAGCTTCAAGCGCCCAGTTCCTTGCTTCAACTCTGGTTCGTTCTTGGTTTGTTTTTCAAATGTCTTCGGACGGAGACTCTTGAAGAATGTTCACGGTTTCCTTCATGAAGATTGGCCCTTCTCCAAGACATTCTCCGACGCTGCCTGCGTGGAGACGATCAGGGCCTTCCTCATCTTCTCATTCATCTTATTAATCATGTTTTCTACGACAAGGGATTCTCGTCCTGGAGAAGGAGGCGTGATTGCGCATGTCAACATATTTCATCCTGTACTATGGTATGTCCTTGGCTGGATTACCCGCAGCTTTTGTGGCTGAATGATTGTATCAGGGGAATCGACCGGGATTGGTGATCCTCAGATGACTACTGACACAACGCGACGGGCAACCGAGGAAGCTGAGGAGAGTGATTTAATGTGGTGTGTACCTCCGACCCACAGTGCTGAGATGACACGGCGAAGGACTAAGACTTTATCTAGAAAAAGGGGTGTTATCTGCTTCGTATCAAGGCCTCAAGCTCAAGGGTATCCATATAGGGTGGTTTGCAGTGGACGCATGATCAGGCCGTCGGCTCCACTCGCTCTCACATCGCTCGTTGAAACGGCTAGTTGCGCGGAACCAGGGCAGCGAGTCAAGCAGGGAGGTCCGCGCGGGGCATAACCTCTACGAATGCTCTGCCGTAGCCTCGTCTTGCCAATAACGTAGACTCAGCAGCCAAGGAGTCGATGCCTGGATTTCAGCCCAGGATCTGCGATTATGAGACCGGTGGACGTCGACGGGGTTGCGAAACACAGTACGTTGCAAGGCATCCCTCCGACGTATGTATACTAACTACCAACGATAGCACTAACCGAGTACGCTTGCACCGTGGCCATCATGCCCACTCCTCGTACCTGGACCCCATCTAAACCGTTGCAATTCTTGAAGCTTCTAGGTGCTTGCCGTGCGCCTGGTTGGAGAAGGCGGGAAAGTGGCCGCGAGTTGGGCATCTGGAAGGTACGCTTACCCCCGTACTAAATACCACATCCGACTTAATAACCTTTGATGCAGAGTGTATTCCCGACGTTAGAAGACAGCAGAGAATTATGCGGGACGGTTGCGACTGGGACCGCCAAGAATGCGGGCTGTCCTTGGATTTCCAACTATCCAGTCGAAGTCGGGGACGTCCCAGTGGTTCTTCTCGAACCATTCTCGGAGCGCATTTTCAATTTCCTTCATACCAGTTTGTATGTTACTCGAGCATAATTCATGAAGTCTATTTAATACTGTCTAAGACTGGAATTTGCTTTTTACTGCGTAACTGGAAACGAGAGACGTAGAACAGAGTCGAAAAGCGAAGGCGGAAACTCGGAAAAGTGAGGTATACTGCAGTAGAGGTGTCATTAACCTCCGTACCTATACATAACTGCATGTAAGGTTGTTCGGCGGTCCATAGGCGGGCACTCCAGTTTAGATTGGTGACTGATTTGCTTTACTGAAGCCAGGACCTACTAGTACCTCGCTCTTCTGGGATCGGGTCACCTAGAGCTTCCGGAGATGTTAGTCGAAGATCCCGAAGGGCGCAGTAGCTGGGGTATTAGGGATAATGTGAACATCGTCGCAGGGAACTGAGCTAAGTCACCCACCGGTAACAGGCTTTGGGGACGTACACTCGAGTACAGTCCGCGCCGTCAGATCCGCGCAAAGCGTCTAAATTTATTATCGAAGTCATCGAAAGGAGAAAGCAGAAGTCGCGTATAAATCTCTTCGGTTGTGGTTTCTGTGGCGTCGCAGGGGAATGAGTATAGAATCCAAGAGAATGGAGAGCGCGTCTAGCTCACCTAGGCCTGCGTTACCTCAGCTAAGAATTGGCGAGCAATAGCGTGTGTCAATGCGACTAAAGCCAGCTTGCGAGCCACTTACCTGAATGGGCATGGAATTGTGATGATTCGGGTGCAAGGATGCTTTCAGGAGGACGCCGAGTGGCCATGGCCTGCTTGCGAGGTGAGAAGGGGAATGGTGGGATGGAATGTATGCCCAGGGCAGCAGGCAGACTGCATCCCGCAATGTGAGGAGCGTCCAAAGTTGATTTGGCACGACGACAGGCGCGAAGAGATATCGCCACTAGAGGAATTCGTACGTGTTGCTGTCTTGGTGTTGCTGTGTTGACGCGTCTCTACGATGACACGTTGATGTTGGATGTTCTTGCCTGGTGCGAATTGACAATGCTGCGCCCTGATCAGAGCAATGTTATTCTGCAAACAATCATTCGAAGCCCGGCACCCCATGAAAAGGCAGAAGACGTACGGTAGGTCAGAACTCCTCAATACATATGACCCTCCTTGGGCTCGCGGAATGCTGACGCGTCGTTGAAGAAGGATGGGGAATGGGCAAAGACCGTCGCTTTTCCGAAGCTTCTCCAACAGCCGGTGGCGCACGATCACGCGGAGCCCCTATGTCTCATTGAACACATATATAGGCGCCGACCAACTTGAGCTCATTCCAATTTCCAGCTGGTCTTGTGCCTTGTGCTGGCTTGGGCTCACGAGCGCAGGGAGCGAGCCAGACACCCCCACTGGTCGTGACTAAACACCCCGAAGCTCGCCATTCATCTGGGTCGATATTGGAGTGATCTCGAAGCTCGTCGCGCGTCACTCTACCGACCGATCGCCTCACATCAGCATCACGCAGCTCATGAACGGGCTCAGACTACTTCCAAATACACGCGCACTCCCCCCACAAATCCCCACTTTTTGTTTCAATCATGCTCGCTAATCAATTCTGTCTGTCACAGTATTATATACCACTTACCGTTCTTCATCGTCCGACTCGTGGCTCAGCGCTCTTCCCTTCCCCTCCTTTCTTCGCCTGTATCTCGTTAGATCTGTCGTAGTCATGGAGTGCTATAGACTGCGTCACCCGGTTCTATGTCACCACGACGCCTCTATCCATGCTGCTCGTGGTCGTTCCAATCGCGGCCCTTCACACCTCAGGTTCAGCACCATTTTCGAAGGCCGCAGGACTCAGTTCGACCACCCTAAGTCACCTCGATTTCGCGGAGGACACCACTCGTCTCCGCCCTTCCTCCTCGGCGCATTCAGCGCGTGTATGCGCTTTGGTAGCATGCCATATTAGGAGAGGTAGGTATGCGCACTATATAACAGATATTATATGGATGAATTGACGGAAGCAAGAAACGAGAGCCGTAGTAAACGCAGCGGAGAATCCCTTGGTCGGGGAAGAAGTAGAAGAGAAAAGCACTCGTAGTTGTCCGCTCGTCTGTAGCTATGTAGCGTGGTAGGCCCGGAAAATAAGAGAGGTGCGAGACAATGAGGTAGTAGTCAACCCCGGTAACTGCGCGGGAGATAGTGGGAGAAATAGGTACGGGAGAATTGAGAAGTCCTATCCGTCTTTGGGAGCAACGAAGGCTAGTACGGAAAGTATTAAATCGGATGTAGTATGGATCACAGTAGCGCGGATAGCCCAGCTCATTTGTGCACGGGGCACAGTGAACAAAAAACCAACAGAATCTGGTAAAACAATCGCCCATGGCACCGTCAATGATTACAGAGACGCGAAGACTTGGCTAGGCATGAGACGATTTATCGTTGACCAGGAGCCCAGGAGGCGCATCGTGTCCGTCGTGATTGCGAACACGGCGACACCTGGGGAGCCGACACTGCGAGGTGCCGTCGTCTGTTCGTCCGGGAACGTCAAGAGTCAACAGCGCGCACTGTTCGAGCACGAGTTCGATGATCCTCGACATTGACCTCGTTTGTGCCATATAATCGGCGCTTCGCAACGGCGGTCCGAAGGGCATCCTCATTGGCATCTCGTCGCAATCGTTGTATCCTATGCAGACGTGGGATGCCGTCCAATACCTCTTATTCGCGCTCTCATCGCAGATGAGCGTTCTTCCTGCGCTGTCCTCCTCCAAGGGCTTGTTTACTATGCTGTGATGTGGAGGCAGGCCTCCACATCAATCCACGACAGCGATCCTTGCGTCCCATAAAAAGACCACGGTTGGTTTGTACGCCTGCGCAAAACGTACGCCCGCACTTTTGGACGCCGGAGGTCCAGCGAGCGGAGTTGGTACTTTGTAGGGGGAGGATGTCGCATTCGTGCGCCCGCTAGCACTGGGAGAGGAGGGTGAAAGAGCAGACCCGGAGCTGGGGCTTTGGGTGCAAAGGTATAGGGATAGATGTGAACTCGTGTTCTGATTCAACAAGTCCTCGAGGCGGCGGGGCGTACTTGGAGGTACAAGGCCGCAAAGGAAACAGCATGAAGAAGTGCGTACAGACGATGCGCTTTACGACTTCCGGTCTTCGTACGTGATAGCGCGGTCTTGGCTGTGCTGCATGACTAGTTGACTTCTCATCCATCCCGATTCCTTGGAGTCCGACCGGCCTGCGAAACGTAGGTAGGTCCACAAATTTGGTTTCGTGGTTGAAAAATCGGTTTTTGGGTGGGTAAGAAGGCAGCGCCTGGGAGGGGAGTAAATGTAGAAGGAAGATAGAGCCGTAGTATCATCGGCTTGAAAGATGAACTTTGCGCACAGAAACTTCCCCCGAACGCTGCTTGTGGAGGAGGCTCTCGCGGTGTGGAAGATTGTATTGTTGGTTTTGTGGACAAACAATAGCGGGAAAGTCGCACGCCAAACTTTGTTGATCATGACATCGCTCATTCCTTTCCTCCTACGTCGCTATCAACTCCCTCATAAAAGAAATGAAATTTAACGTCGATTGGACAATCGACGATTCCACGGTGCTCTTTTGGCGTTAACGATCAGCTCACTCCGCGTGCGAGCGGGTTCGTTTCGAAAACCGGACAAGGCATCGTGACGTACCCGAGACTGACAGCGGCTAGAAGTCCTTCTATATCATCTACTACAGCTCCATCAGATAACTGTCGGAAGGGGAACAATGAGAGGCTGTAGCGTCACTGACTGGGATATCGCCTACGCTTCATACCTTATTGAGACCAATGTAGACTCTTTGTTTCAAATGTGTCATGATGAATTAACCCTAGCAACCAGCGAAAGAGCACTTTGTCTTCAATGTACAACAAGTGAGTATGTTCATCTCAAGAATGAAGCGACTGGGATGGGAGACAGAGGTATAAAGGCAAATAAAATCAGCTATATCCAACGCCTCCCATCCCCCTACACTCGATGTCCTCGAATCCCCCAACTAATGCTGACTTAGATGCGCTCGTTCGAGAAGGGCCAGACGTTATAAGTCAGAAAGGTTTGTTAAAAGATCGAGTAACATGCAGTCACGACCGCGGCGGAAGAATCATCGTGATCAGCGCAGATGGAACAGCGAATAAATTTGGAGAAAATGTGAGTGAAGCTTATTAACCAACAACAAGATTGCTGAACTAGCATTCTTAGAGCACGAACGTCGTCGAATTTCACAGCCGTATCGTAAAAAACAAGAAGCAGATTACTTTTTACATCAGCGGCATTGGCACGCACATGTAGTCCATTTGTACCAAATGGAATAGCAAGGCAAAGCGAACTCAGAGATGAGGCAGCGTTGCTCAAAGGCAGAGGGGATAAGGTACATTCCGTGGATACAACGACAATCGCGGCCAAGGTACGAACACGGTACTGCGAAGGGTCGTCGCCCTTGATTCGACAGGGGAAAGGAGTTGACAGTGCACGGCGTATAAGTGAAGGGATACGCGATCCCCACGGGAACGGCGTGCAACACGAGATAATGCCACTGAGATGGGTAAATGCCGCGTTCGATTTACGAGATTTATGGAATATATGCCGCACTAGAGACACGCGCTACGCATCAAGGCGCAGAAGCGTGGTGCAGAGGAGGGTGTAGGGGCTTGCATATTGACGGCGTAAGAGAGCGCTGCCGACCTCTGGGAGAAGGACAGCGGGAAGCAGAAGAAGAAATCTTCGCATCCAAGGGTGATCGTCGGTCGGCGAGAGCGTGGAGAATGGCATCGATGCACTGGAGGAAGGAGGGAGGATGCACACAAGCCACGTAACTCGACTTTACTAGGCGCTGGACTCTTTCCCTGCCAGGCTTGCTCCACGATATCGTGTCTGGATGTCGATGATGACTGCGAGCGAGAAAAGAGCGTCGATTCGTATGCACGTTGAGCCGGAAAGTCGACGCGAGTTTCTGTATCCACCGTACTTCCTTCTGCGAACGTGATAGGATGCGGTGCACCGACCTGGGAGACGCATACCTGCCCTTCGCAATTACCACAAGACTACGCGTATCCCCTCAAAGAAAAAAGAGCAAAGGTTTAGTCGTGCAGACTAGCGTGGTGTCGCGTGTCTCATCCCGATACATGGTGCGGCGCCTTTGAGGAACTCAACAGGTGCGCCACGGGAGGGGGACACAAGACGGCGGCTATGACGCACGGTCCTAATGACATCCCATCATTGCTGGTGCGGTGCGATAGCCGGACACCCCCACCGCTGCCCCCAGTATCCGTCCCGTCGGCTATTCGCCGGGCATCTTAGAATAGGCTGAACGTTGAGTTGTCTGGTCAGAGGCATCTGGGGAGGCCGCGAGAGACCGCGTAGCTGTGTAGAGATGATGGTGCATAGATCAGCCCCATGCACCCGGGGAAGCGGAGGTAGACAGACGCGCGAATGGTGACGACTCTGGGCATCCCTTGATAAGGTACGCGTGAGGAGGTGGACGGCTGTGAGAAGGGAAACGGCACCGAGGACACCGAGAAGAGGATTAAGCTACGCAGGGACGCCATGCGTACAAATGAATGTAACATGTTGTTCCGCATTCCCGCAAGACGAGGCGGGGGACTCATATCGCGGGTGTGAGTACTGCAAGTGCAGGGTGCGGTAGCATCGTCCGGCGTTGACCCGGTACTCTGAGCCTTTGATGACGTGTGGTGAGAGCTGTTGAGACGTCGAATTTGAGTACAGTGTAAGAGAGAGAGGGAGAAGACTCACGTTTCAAATGCGGGTACTGCCAAACATCTGCTCGCCCAGAGCTGTACACCACATTTGACAAGGCGTAAGCGGTGCTGCGACCAGCGTACACCCATTCATCACGCTCGTGATTCACCGGAATTTGCGGCTTGCCAGATGGTTCATGTGATAGGCAGGGGGCAATGCCCTCGACAATTATTCGTTGAGGGAGAGGAACGCGTGTTGGCCTGTCGAGCTATCTGTGACAACCAGCCATGAGTTAGGCTATATTAGTAGCTGAAGGACCCGAACGAACCGTAGAGAATTTCCCAACGCTGTGAGATTTTCGAGGTTTGAACGGGAATGACGCGAGGCTTCCATTACACTTGCTGTTGAAACACGATCAGCGAGAATCATGGCGCGAGTATCCGGTCATAAACGTGGTGATGCACCCATACATGTGCCAGATTGAAGAATGACTGGGGGGGAAAGGGTGGGGGTCGTAGAGGCGTTCAGAAGGCGAAGCCTTGGGGTGAATGCACGTATACACGAGGCTGTTATGGTTCCATCGAGACATGAGGCAGGCGACATGCGAAGTCGAAAGCCTAGATAAACAACTCACCGCTCCTTGAATTTTGTAGTCCGACTCGCGCAACAATGCCTACGCAGATTGGATAGACGTAGGACTCGTTGGAGTCGATCTTGTATGGCGTTGATGTGGTTGAAAAGAAGCCAACACGTCACAGACCGTCACACAGTTTGACGCTTAAGCCCAAACAACCAAGGTGAAAGCAACACTTATCGACATCATAGTTCATTAATATATGGAGCTGTCAAGCTCATTGTGACCACAAACAATGAGCGACTCTGCCGTCGCTCAGCGAGGAAGATGTCCAGAAAAAGGGAAAGGCATGG
This sequence comes from Pleurotus pulmonarius, assembly GCA_012980535.1. Lineage (NCBI taxonomy): Eukaryota > Fungi > Basidiomycota > Agaricomycetes > Agaricales > Pleurotaceae > Pleurotus > Pleurotus pulmonarius. The sequence goes on along the minus strand of SJKF01000003.1, from coordinate 4,154,363 downwards.
ATATCTAGACGACCATCTTGCGATCTCATATCATCGTGGCATTCACGTCAAAGATGCGGCGTGCCCGATCCATCCCTTTCTCTCATGCCAGAAAACTCGCCACATACATTTCATTCTCACACTCGTGTCCATAGAACATGCGAGGTCCATCACCTACCTTCATAGCCCACGCCTCGTGCATGCGGCACGTCGTTCTTTACCCATATTATAACCTGTAGGACATCTACAATACTATTCAATCACAATGTCCTCCACTCCTCCGTCCCCACAAGTGTTGAATCATCTTCTTCGAGGCGAAGCCAGCACAGTCACCCAGAAGGCGCCAACCGACGTTTGTGCGACATGCACCCACAGTCGCGGAGGAAGGATCATAGTTATCAGCGCTGACGGAACGGCGAATAAGTTTGGAGAAAGAGTGAGTGAACACCTGGCTGCGCGACATCCATCGCTCACAAGGCCCTCAGAGTACCAATGTTGTCGAGCTGAATAGTCGTATTATCAGGAATGAGAATCAAATTACCTTCTACATAAGTGGTATTGGGACCCAAAACACATCGAAGATAGGCCGCATATTCGACATGGCATTTGCAAAGTAACGTCCACGATCATATCTCACCTCGTTGCTTATCCATTCTCTGACAGCTCATTCGAAGTCAACTTACTCACCGCCTATAAATGGCTGGCAGAGAACTATAAGCAAGGGGACCGAATATTCATGTTTGGTAAGCATCGATCGTGACCCGAACTGAATGACCGCAGAAGATATGCCACCGTAACAGGTTTCTCCCGGGGAGCGTACCAAGTACGGGTTATTGCAGGGATGATTGAGCGGGTAGGACTCCATATCCCACCCTTGTACGTGTGTTGATGATCAGCTAGGTTGGATTGATCTACCCCGGGAATACTACTCAACTCCCTGAGTGCGTGTGTCACATGTAGAAGACCCCTGGTCTGATGAATTTGCGCTCAGTGTTTTCAAGCTCTACATGTCGACAACGGAGAGGTCGACTGGGGTTCAATCAGATAAGTATAAGAAGGCGATCAAATTATGCAAGACGTTCAAGGAGTCATTCTCACAACCCGATGTCAGAGTTCATTTTGTTGGTGTCTGGTACGCTTCCTTTTATATAAATGCTGCACCATAAAGCTTCCATCCCGCATGGTGTATTTAGGGACACAGTCTCGTCCATTGGCTTTACAAGGGGAGCAAGTCTCCCGGAGACAGTCTCGGGGATGTCTCATGTGTGCCACTTTCGCCACGCCCTCGCGCTCGATGAGCGACGCGTGAGGTTTTGGCCCGAACATGCAAGTACCCAAGACTTGAGCTCGGCTGAAACAAAGCTTGGTGGGGATGTCAAGGAAGTGTGGTTTGCGGGAAGTCATTCTGATGTGTAAGTGTTCATTTCTTTTCAGACAAAGGCGAGCCATCATATATCACGAGTCCCACCCAATTTTAGTGGCGGCGGTAATACTGAGAACCTAGACTTGAGAACATTTGGGCCTGCTCTTCGGTGGATGACACACGAAGCCAAGGATCATGGACTTCTGATGCGTCCGTATACTGGCAAATGGATGCGACCCGATCCAACAAAGCCCCACTCGCTGAAAGGAGTCTGGCAGGTTCTTGAGTGGTTGCCACTGCGTCGGCCCTCATATGAGAACAGTGCCGTTACACTCAAGTAAGTAACTTTGCTCTCTTCGAAGACAATCCACCTCACCTGCGGCTCAAGACCCCATGCCGGCGCCCCTCGTCGTATCCAAGCAGGACATTTCATCCATGAATCTGTGTTCGCAGCGATGGGAATAAGAGTGGACAAAGTCAAGGCTACAGACTCGACATCTAGTGGCCGAGAAGGTCCACTTCTTCATCTCATGACAGACCATTCTTCATCGTATGTGCCATATGCAAAACTTCCAAACGAGGCGTCTGCGCCTTGGGGAGACTATCAGTTCCTTGCCGCGTTGGTCGAGCAAGACCCCTTCACCAATATCGAGGCGATGATCTCCGGGATTCAACATGCCACTGAGGCGCGTGATCTGAAATGGTTGCAGCACGAGGTTGAGATGCTAGCGACAAACGCCTCATCAGGTGAGAGTATGTTAGTGGTGCTGGATACATATGCTGACATAGTAATTAGGTACCGGTCAAAATGCCGGAATATTGACAGAGATTCACGACACGCTGCCAGTCTTACTGTCTACGGTCGAATTCATGAGGACTGATCTTGGGACCCAGGATAATGCTCGCGATGCAATAATTCCAACACTTTTCTTGGCATTGGCTTCCCTCGAACCAAACAAAGATCACAAGCTCCCCCTGGCTACATTCTGCGAGGTTGCTTGGAGCGTGTCCGGGGTGTTCAAGTCCAAGCATTACCCTCAGGTCCTTGGAGTCCTTCGTCATGCTAACGGTGATAACACTCGCTGTGTAAATCTGATTCAGTGCTAAATCACTGTGTAGATCTGCTCCAAGTCTCCTATAACATACACGAAGGCCGTCACATGAATGCTGTTGCCATCCCGGTTACTAGCAAAATTTTATCTGCATGTGGCACAAAAGTAATGATTCAGACTTGTGGAGCCAAGAGATCTATCGACATTGGCGATCAGCAGCGTGTTTCATTCCAAGCAGATGAATCAAAATTCGCAACAGGCAACAACAATGGGACTGTCAAAATATGGGATATTGAAACCGGGACGGAGCTACGCACTTTCAAAGGTCGCTCTTACCCGATTACGTCTGTGGCCGTCTCACCGGATGGCCGCAAGATCGCAGCGGGATCGTTGGATGGCACAATTCGAGTATGGGATACGGGTACAGGTGGAGATCTGTTCGGTATGATGGGGCGACACACTGGGGCGATCCTTGGATTGGCGTTCTCCCCTGATGGAACTCGCCTTGTATCTGGGTCCGAGAACAGCACTGCGCGACTGTGGGATGAAGCGGGGAAGTCCAAGGTGCTTGAAGGGCACAGTGGCTTAGTGTGGTCTGTCGCATTCTCGAAAGACCACATCATCTCCGGCTCATACGACCGGACAATACGAGTATGGGATGCCAGTTCTGGTGATTTGGTGAGAGTGTTACGAGGGCATACTGGTTGGGTCGTTTGCGTGGCCTTCTCACCAGACTTCAAACTCGTCGTCTCAGGCTCCTACGATCGTACTGCTCGGCTGTGGGATGTATCTTCTGAGGAGGTGTTGGCTATCTATGATGTCGGAGAGGTGGTATCTTCTATTGCTTTTTCTTTTGATGGGAAGCAGGTCGTGACGGGTTCATCGAGAGGAAAAGTACATATTTGGAATGCAGATGTATTATTGTAGATTCTACGGACGCTTGTAGTACATTTGGATCTCTGGATCGTTGTGCAATATTCATCACTGCGTACGCTTGGTTCAATCGTGTATGTTGCAGTTCACCACATGTTCAGATGACCTTCACCTGAACTCCAGATGTTCAGGAAAAGTTCAGATAAAGTTCAGCTACTGTTCAGGCAGTGTTCAGATACTGTTCAGGTAGTTCGGATAAAGTTCAGGTAGTGTTCACCTACTGTTCAGGTAGTTTAGATAAAGTTCAGCTAGTGTTCAGGTAATGTTCAGGTAATGTTCAGCTACTGTTCAGGTCCTATCCGGATGATGTTCAGATGATGTTCAGATGGAATTCATGTATTTTTGTATGAATTATCATATCTGAACAACACCTGAACAAAATCTGAACATAACCTGAACACTAGGTGAACAATTCATGTGAATTCATGTAATGTTCAGGTGATTGTTCAGCTAATGTTCACCACATATAAATGTCACCTGAACATCTTTTGAACTTTATCTGAACTTTATCTGAATATTTGTTCAGAAATTGTTCAGAAAGTTCAGATGTTGTTCAGATAATGTTCAGATGATGTTCAGGTGATGTTCAGCTAATGTTCAGATAATGTTCATTGTTCAGGAAATGTTCAGAAAGTGTTCAGGTGAACCTCAGATGAACATGTGGGAGAGCGCGAGGTGCTCGTTCAATCCGACGAGGAATCACTTATGCATTTTCAATTACAAGAGGATATACAATGGCGAGTAATTATCCACATGGGGTAGACGAGTTGGGGTCTGTATGAGATGTAACGATAAAGTAAGCTAAGAGGGAGACGAACAAAGCGAGCACGGCGGGCGTTCTACACGGTCAAGTAGATGCAAGAAGAATTCCAAAGCTGCGATAGTGAGAATCATAGAACATGAAGACGCGGCATGGCGCATGGCTGCGATAGTAGGAGATCGATAGAAAGCGATAGTGAGGACACTAATTGTGTTCCGTCGCGGGAGAGATACGTAGCGAATTTGAGGACGGTAGGTAGAATCGATGTTTACGCGCCTTTAGCTCTGCGGTTTGGCAGTGATAATCAGCAATGGGGTCGAGGTCGAGAATCCAGTAAGGAGACATATCCTAGCCATGTGGTATACATAGGGCGCTCGTTGGGGTGCCTCCTTCAGAACTCGGTCAGAACTTCAGGGAGTCAAGGCGGCGAGGATCGTACAAAGGTGGCACGCGAGGAAGACGAGATCGTCGCGACGGGGTGACTCGTGAGCTGGCACCCAAAGTATGGACGTGCGGTGGACGGACTTCATAGTGCCCGCGATCTAGTAGCTCGTGAGTTCACGGAGAATTAGCAGATGGCAACCATGCTTACCTGATTGAAAGGAAGGGTCGGCACTCGGGAGTGCGCGTGCGTTTGGAAGTAGTCTGAGCCCGTTCATGAGCTGCGGGGATGATGGCGTGAGGCTGCCGGTTCGTGGAGTGACACACGACGAGCTTCGAGATCACTCCAGAATCAACGCAGATGAATGGCAATCATCGGAGGGTCTAGTCACGACCTCAAACTGGGGCCAAGTGGGAGTCTCTAGCTCGGTCTCCATAAGCCCAGCGTAGCGCAGCGCCCTTGTCTTGATCTCGTCGTCTTGTCGTCTTCGTCGGACATTCTCTCGAAACAACCTTCGATCCGGGAAACAATCCGCGCCTCTACTACGGAGGTGATCGCGGCAGCAAACTTGACCAGCGAGCCACATCGCAATTCTGATAATGATATGGATAGCCTTGTTCGGAGCCTCGAATGGCACATCATCGACATGCAGATCGTCGAGTCAGCCCTCCACGAATCCACTGATATAATGTCGATAGTGGAGTATCTGTAGCGAAACAATAGTGTTAGTTGAACACTCATCGCCGCTATGGTGGAAATCGGCATCGTCTCCTCATTCTGTTACGCCGAAGAGCGTTGTAAATGGTTGGCAAAGTATCCAGGGTGCGTATCATGAAGCAGGCCTGAATCGGGGTGGAGGAGAAGATCATGCACTCGAGGTTAGTCGGCGCCTATGGTTCCGTGAGGCATATAGGGGCTCCGCGTGATCGTGCGTCACTGGCCGTTGGAGAAGCTTCGGAAAAGCGACCGCCTTCTCCCATTCCCCATCCTTCTTCAACGACGCATCAGCATTCCGCAAGCCCAAGGAGGTACAGAGGTATTGAGGAGCTCTGATATACTGTATGTCTTCTGCCTTTTACTGCTGTACTGTGTCCGTCTTACGCCATTTTCCATCGCTGGCGCGACATCGTCGAACGGCAACGCGGCATCGCAAAGACGCGTCACCACGATCGACAACAGCAAGTATGTCAGGCCATCCCAGATGGCAGCATTTACGAGGCTCTCCCCTGCATCCCGTCCTGGACAGCAACGGCAGCTCGTAGCCAGTACGTCATGGATCATGTCTCCGTCGACTGGGACCAGAAAATGGAGCAGAAACGAGGCAGACGATGTGTATGGGCTTCATTGACATCCCCGGCCATCGTGAGTCCCCACCTTTGCTGCCATCCTTTTTGATCACGTACATCCTGAATTTACCCCCTAGAAGGCCCCATATTCGGCGTCGAAGTGACCATCAACCATTCGGCGCTCCTCACGACTTTTGTCGTGTCAAACCAATCCCTTCGTCTCTCACCTCACCCATTGCTCACGGGGAGCCTGCATAACACCTCGTGCGCATAGTGAGTTGCCTCCCCACTCCTGCGTTCTCTCCTCTTCTTACCTCCACCACTCCTCTTCGTCGTCACGCATACATGCCGTAGCCACTCGACGTCCGTCTCCCGTATTTCTTCTCGGCGTCAGGTAGTCTCAATTCCGTCTGGCCTGCAAATCGCGTTGAGTCACACGGACACGCACTATCGCTTGCCAAGCCTCAGCTGAGGTGCCGCTGGGCTGCGCGATTGGGTGAGTTAACACGGCCTTTGAGCGAACGTCGTTCATTCATCACCCGTATCATAGTACGGCTCACACCAGCGAGTAAAATTAGTTATTTCATCTCATTCCACACTTAATCCCACCCAACTCGCTAATCAAAATATCCCCAGATGCTCCGCGGCCCCCTTCCGCCGTTTTTAATGCGCAATGTCCTGTTGCAGAAGAACGGTGTTCTTGTCAGCTCCCAGTATAGTCAACGTATTACCAGTCGCTTCCGGAACGGTCGTCGCTGGACGACCCGGTGAGAATGCATATGGAACGGCCGAAGCTCTGTGGCATATGTCGTGCTGCTTGCCTTCTTTGCTTGTGTTTTCTCCTTCACCTTTTCCTCGACTTCGTCTCCGTGCTTCGAGGCCATTCCCACCTCTCTGCGCATTCCAGCCATTGTATCATATTAATCAATATAATTTATACGTCGTCAGGTAGAAACTAGGGTCAAGTACAATAACGGGAGAGCCGCGTTCCATAATGAAAGAAGATGGACTGGACGTAGTCGAAACGAACTCCAACGGGAGACTTGAATAGCTCGGGACAGTCTGCATCCTTCATGGCTGCAGCACCGCAGATGACCCGCCTAGCTCTCCGCTATATCTATGCGTCAAACTACGCCGTATATCGAAGGTCTATGAACCGGGTGTGGGGCCTCGTACAGTGATAAGCGTACCTTCCGAGCGGCGTTCGCTCCACCAGCAAGTAAAAATTGCGCCTAGTGCTTCAGAGATTGCGTCGGTTAGAATGGGCTCTAGACGAGCCGAGAATACATGGTGCGCGCACCTAGTGCATTACTGTCTTTGAGCCCTCGAGGAGTAATTCACGAAGGGAGCGACACACCTTCCGAACGACTACCATAGATAGTCTTCGTCTTTGGTCGTCTCATCTCAGCGTTGCAGGTTGGAGATACATCTTCTAGCTTATCATCATGCCTCATCTCTCCCTTTCCTCCTGGGATAACAGTCTCTTCGCGTCCGAAATGCACGAAGATAACTAGACCCTCGCTAGGTGGCATTGCTGTCATTCAGCCCAACAAGCTCTCGATAAACGAAGGGAAAACCCACCTCAGCGCTGCGGCCAGCCCTGTATCCCAATCACGTCTCCTCCTCAAGGACTCAATGTGTTCTCATTGTCCGGCCGTACGTTGGGTGATGATGAGAGGATGCCTGATGGGAGAGGAATGACGGAGAATGAGCGGCCAATATGAATACCAAGTATCTGCGACGAAGTGCCGCGAACATGAGTGAAGACTAATGAACCCGCCGACAGTGTATGAGTCTCGAGACGTTTGCGAAGCAAGGAGTTGGGCGCTTGAAGAAGTTACTGGCTCGGTCCGGCCGCACGTGTCACGGAGGCGCCGGCCCGTTGCATCCTTCCTTCCTCGCGAACCAATTTGCAGGTGGATCTGTTCTCTCTATGCTCGCACACAAGCCCGAGTTTTACCACCATACGTGCAGGGTAATGTGCGACGCTCGGAATGTGCGTCCAATTAATCCACGAATACGAGTGATGGCAGTAGCTGGCGTACGGCGCGTCGTTCTTTTTTCGCAAGTCGCCATTCAACCCAGTTCCAACTTTGATCAATTATCTGCATGCGCGCACATAGAGTCAAACTTCACCACAATCTAAGCCGTGCGAGTGAGCACGGCCAACTGACCTACGACCACAGGCGATGAATGTACCAGTACGTATGCTATTCATTCTTTCGCGGGCGTGGCTGATGTCGCTCTATAGGTCAGACGAGTTGGGCGTCGTATCAGCTTCATACAGTACGCGATCGTGCTCTTCTTCTTTATCGGTGAATGTATGAAGACGATAGTTATGAGGCAGAGAGGCAAGTCTCGTTACAGAATCAGGTGTGTTCCCCACTTCTTTCTCAACGCTCCACCCAGATACCAACAACGCCAGACTTCCGCGGGATCCATCGTATCTCACCGTAGCTCGAAGGCAAGCTCATCTCCCGGAATTACGCGCCGTCCTGTTAGTTCCATTGCCGCTCTACAGATACGGCGTAACGGCTCCACGACGCCCTGCGATGGGGTAAGTCGATAACATTTATGCTAACGATTCGGTTCTGAGACATTAATCACAGGCTTGATATGAGTGCCTTCACCTGCGCCTAGAGAACCAACCGTGGACAATACACGATGTCCGACCGGTGTCCTTTTCTTTGCGCGAAATGACTGAGAGAGAGGCATGCAGAGAGGAGGATCTTGGGTGCTCGTCGTTACGAATGCTTCCGCGGCGCGGGGTGAGTCTCAATCCGTCTTCGTATCCGTTGCTGGCCTCACCCTATACGCAGCCGCTCCATATTCTGCTTATCCCTCAGCTCGGTCGGCCGCATGCTGGCCGTTCGTGAATTTCTTCGCGTTTCCGGGTGTACCCGAAAGGTGCAGGAATGGCGGTGGACTCCTTGGCCCGTTACGCCCGTTCGTCTCCAGACGCCGGCGCTACCGTCAGCGCGCTTCTAGGTAAGCGGGTGTCGTTCCTTCTACGAAACCTCTCGCTGACTCTCGCTTTGCATCTGCAGACCATTGATCTTCCATGCGACCTACAGCACCGTGGCGCAGACCCACGTACACTCCTTCGCGCACCTTAGACAACGCATCGAGCCGCAAGTCTACCGGTATGACATAGGCGTCTTCCGGCGAGGTCAGTAGACTGTCTCTTGGTGGTTTAGCGGGCACTTACCTACGAATAGGCTCGCCGACCATCGTGTTGTCGCCTCGACGGCTGGCAAGCTGGTCGGGATTCCAGGCAGACTGTTGACCAAATCGTGATTGGATGGGGTTCGAACATCGTCATGCAGTTAAGTCGATTTTATTTTTAACGTTCGTATCGAAGAATCGCTGACTCTGTAGCGGGACGCCAGCACTACGTATACCGCTTGTAACGTCTAGAAAACCTTCGAAGTTCTGGAAACGGTGTGTAATGAGCTCGGGCTTCGCTGCTTTGGGTGTCCTATCCAGATGAGGTATTTCCCGCGTCTATATTGACTTGGCATTGGGAATATTTATTGTTTTGTCCTGTCAAGCTACCAGGCCGCTCTTCGTGCGACGAAGCGTGCTGACATCCATATGTCTTCCATCGAACCTGTCTTGCGGTAAATTTTTATTACACCTTCGGCTGGACGTATCGCTGACTCTGCGCCAAGCTGCCCAGTGTACGTATGCTGCTCGATGTCCTTTGCGTCATGCGTGGCAAGCCTTTCGGAACGACTTGAAGGTGATCGAAGAGCTTTTCCTTTCCTGCTTTTCGCATCCGACTATAGACGAGGTATTCCACAATATCTGGAAGAGTTTGGGTTGAAAATGCTGATTCATTTCGTCTTCAAAGTTACTAGGTTCGTCGAATTGTACTGTCGTCCATATGTCTTTCACCCGGCTACTATTTTCTGTCTCGTGCGCTATCAGTGTCAACAACATAGCAGGATGATCTGCCCATATGACCGCTCAAAGGCTCCCATTTTTTATATCAAGACCCTCTTCGTGTCATCCATTCCCGCGTACATGGCTACAAATAGTCTGATTTTGGCGCCGTCGACGACGCCTTGAATAGCCACTCTACTACCAAGCCACCACGCGAGGTCCATCAGCCGTTTCCTTGGTCATTTTCGGGGCGGTTACTGATACGATCTGTCATCTCCCTTCAGATCTACTGTCCTTCACGCTGTCAACGTGCCAGCTAGCTAGCCAAGATCTCAGACGCTGTGGAGAAGCGGGACCGGGCGCGTTATGAAGAAGTTTAGTTAAGTAAGGTTCTTCTCCCTGCGTACTTCCCAGCGCATCGCTTACTCCGTACCAAGTCTCCTGGTCCTCGCCTGCAGATACTCACCCTGCGCAACGGGCGAACGATAATCCTGCAAATGGTATTCGACGAGCTTTAGCTTCGTCGCTTTGCGAATCCGATCTTAGACAAGGTATTTCACGTTTTCTAGAAGAGTTGGGGTTGAAAACATGTATTCATTTTGCCTGTTACGCAACCAGGTTGATCTCCGTCGTTTCCACTGTGCAACGAATCGTGTTACTGTCCACATCAGCGGGGTGCTTGGTCGATCCTTGTGAATTTATGATTCCTCATCGCCTTTACTCTTTCCTGAGTCCTCTTGCCTCTCATTTCTAGCGGGTATGAGCCTAGCGTCGGGTGCTTACGGCCGTAATTACATTGTCTCTGACAGAGTCTTTCTCGCCTGGCACCGCTTTTCAGAACGAATTGGGGTGCAGATTGTGCTAAGCGCCACGGATGCTCAAATATCAATGAAACGGGTGAGAACTTACCTTGAATCTTATATCAGCGTACATCTGATATTTATCGGCGGTATATCAGGGTGTAGACTCCCATATATACTAGTGCTGGTGACGTTGGGACCTAAAATTGGCTGGAAGACAACGTAACGTGTCGTCGCTCGGCGGGATGGTTCGCGGATACGCGCGTCCTAAACGCGACATTACTCGGTACCCTGATATTGTAAAACCTTGCAGTACGACTAATGCAACTTGTTCTCGCCTTGCCCGCCAGTCCTTTTTACCCTTTACCCCATCTCAACGCTGACACAGCGGCCTAACCGTTCCCAGCGTCCTTCTCTACCCACTACACCGCTGCGCGTTGTCTCATTGGGACCGATGAACTATCAAATTAGAAGACAAAAGACCTCATGATTAATGTGTAAAATGAATTTTGACCGAAGGACATGGAATTATGGATTTTTGGGCAGCAGTGTGATCGCGATGAGCCAGAGACTGAGCGCAGATCCGCAGTGCACAGACCTCCTAGTTGTCAGCTCCGTCTGTGCACGGACCTTTTGACGTTGGTTGGGAGCCAAACAAAGCATTCCCCCTCTTCCTTCCTGCTCGTCTACCCCTCATCATTGCCGTCGTTGCTATCCCGCGTCGACATCGTAAGGCGAGTCCCCATGGAAAAGGATTCAACGTTCAACGCTGGGCGAAGGAATTCAACGGGCGTATGTTTTTCCTCGGAAGCTTGTACGTGGCATGTTCTCTTCTTTTTCTCTCTCCCCCGCCTGGCATTTCCCCGCCTCAAGTTCAACGACGTCTTCGACAATGTCTGTGTAGTGGCCAACGCTCCCATAGCCTCCCTCATTTCTATCTCGCCCACCCACATATCAATGCGCCAGTCTTTCCCCGACGAGCAGCCTTGATTGGCAGAGTTTCCTGCTACGTCCCGCATCCCGCCGCCTTAACGTAATTCCCGCCGCCTTTTTTCGTCAAGGCCGCCAGCGCTCCGCCACGCCATCAATATACCAGATGCCAGCACGTTCTCCCTCTCTTTTTCTGGCTTTGACCATCTCCGTGCTACGTGATGTGAGTCCCCGTTCCAACTGCCTATGCCATCATTTTGCCGCGTTGTCGGCCCCGTCCCCCAGCTCTGCAACTCCAGATGGCATTGTTTCTCCCCATCTTCTCCGCGCTTCAATGCCGCTATGACCATTAGCAGACCTTCCTCAGCCTCATTTTCTCCCCGACTTCCTTCGACGCCTCTGCCGCTCGCCGCCTCCGCTGTCCTTTCGTATACCTTCTTCTTCGACGTCTATACTCCCTTTTTTACTTACAACCTTCCTCGCGCCCGCCGCTCTCCCCTAGGCTTCGTGCATGGCGTGTCTAGTACGCATATAGCCTCTCATTTCCCCTTCCTCGCCGGCTCCTTGCTTCCCAACGTCGACTCACGTACACGGTTAGTCCCGCTCCTCCAATCCCACCTAAGCGCCCCATTCCCTCCGAACTCCTGACACTCATACGTATTACCCGTTCGTTGATAACTTGCGAGCCTTCCATCAGGATACGTGGCGCCATCCCTTCTTTGCCTGATACTTGACATTAGTCCTCTCGCGGTGTCCACTGAGTTGGAATCGTTATGTACGCATACAAATCCTTTTCAGTTCGTTTTCCCGCCTTCCCTGCTCTTCGTCGTTGTCCCACCGGCGATTCCTTCCCCTTCTCCGTCCTCCGTCTCTCGCCCTTACATCTTCACGGCGTCGCCGCATACTTTGGGATGTCAAGTTGCTGAGTACATGGGGTCTTCGGGCTCTTCGTCAACGTCCCGCTTCATCCCCTAGGCCCTCTTTACTGTGCTCTCTCCGCACCTCTCAGGTTCTTCGCCGCTTCCTAGTACGGTAGGATATCTCCCTCGCGTCAAACGCCGTCGGTGCTATCCTCGTGGATTACCGTCGAACGTAGCACCTCCACCTTTCATCTGATGCCCGCATATATACTCTTCTCGGAGTTGTTCTTGAGTCCATGGTTCCCGAGTTGTCTACGTGGGGCTCCGCCGAGAATTTTCGTTATACTCCCCTTCAGCATTGCGGGCTCTGACGCCTGCATTATTCTTCCCGTTGAAAGACCGGTGTGAACCCACTGTCTCTGTATTCCTGTCCCATCATCCGAGTACTTAAGAGTGAGTAATCTAGCTTCCATAGCTAGGGATTTAGTCCTCGACAGCACATATGCACCGCGCGAATCTGAGGCGAGAACATATGTAACGTCGCCAGGGATAGCTGAGTTAGATTTCCGAGGGTTTTCCTCCCTAGATCCTGGTCATCTCTCCGTCTGCAGCTTTTTCATGAGGCGGTGCAATCATGGATTCGACGTCTTTTCGCTTCTTTCGTTGTATCCAATGACTCAGCGAGCCGTCTCTGCCGCACCTATACGTCGCTTCTCAGCAGTTCATAGCACGCGTGTCGTGGCGCGAGACATCTGCACCCTCTCGTGGACTTACACTAGGGGGAGACTATGTTCTTCTATGGCAAACCCGTCAATCTCATTGCCCAAGTCCGAGTAGACAGGCGTAACGCCGGGCAGAAGTCCCGATGGAGGACGATCTAGTTTCCCGCCACGTCCTCGTCTAAGGAGAATTCAATGATATTATTTCTGAAATTCATTTCTCTCGAGACGTAAGACGTCGATTGCCTGAGGATCGTCGTGCCGACTCCTGCGCTTCTTCGGCCGTACCTTTCGCCGTTGTCGACTCAGCGAAGCACGCCCCATTGATATCGCTACGTCTCTGCTAAATCTATACGTATCTTCTCGCCGCTTCGTGGTACGCAGGGCCGTGGCGCGAGACCTCTGCTGCCTGTCGAGAACGAACGCTCGGGGGCGCTTGAAGTGCCATTCCCGTGCCAGACTGTTCATTGCCAGTACGACAGTCATTCCGAGTCGCTGAGGCGACGACCGGCGTTTCTACGAAAGCAGGCGCCATCGTGTCAGATCGAGAACGATCATCAGGATCTGCGCGCATCTCCTAACGATGCGACGCTGTGCCATAGCGAATGACGAATGTCGAACATCTGCAGGCGTATCGGTCTATCAGACGTCCCCATTCTCGCACGCCGTCCCTCTCGCCCTGCTGCCTCCGCCCATCCGCCCAATCGATCTACATGGATAGCACCTTTGCTTCCGAGACACAGGCACGACTTGCGCTGCCACCGTTCGACTGAGACCCCACACCCACTAGCACCAGGGGTGATGCAAACTGGGCGCAGGGCCTCGCAAAGGCGGCAGAGCGCCAGAGCATGTCAGGGCACTGAGCCGGAACGGTAAGCGGTAGCGACACAGTAGGGATTATGGAGCTCTAACCTGCTCGGACACGGTCGATGACAGGGCCCCTCGTTACCCGGCGGGCCTCTTACACCCGCTGCCGTCAAGCACTTCCTGCGACACCTCCGTCTACATATCCTGAATGTATAAGTGACCACTGGCCGCCAACCCTAATGCCCGTTGGAATATACAAGTATCTACCTACTAAGTTAAGTGGTACGGTGCGGTGTTCTTGAGAGTTTGTAGTCCCCAACATCCTCGTTGGATAATAATTGATAGGGAAGTCTAACGCAAGAGGATGGTGAGGCAAGAACGTGGATGAAAGAGTCAGAGGCAGGACGCCATGACTACAGCCACTGAGTATCTCTCATTGTTGCGCGCATTGCTGGCTCTCGCTTTACGTCCGCCTGAGGCAAGGCGCTACAATTCCAGGCTCGAGATATCATTTCGTGACAAGAACGATACGGCAGGAAGTGGCGAAGAAGAAAGTAAGAGACTGATAAGGGATGCTCTACGGCCACGCAATGAGACCGCGAAATCAACGAATTGTCTTCGCACGAGGAGATAAAGAGAAACTAGACCGTCCTTGATTGAGTCTTTTGCCCGGCGATCTGTCTAGATGTGTATAGATGGCGCGCGGTTCAACCCAGAAGATAGTACGCGATTGCGCAATGCTGGGAGGACAAGAACGAGACAATGCAGCCGCGAGCCTCCCATGCACACCTAGGGAAACAGAAAGAAAAAACCCGAAGAGAGCGTATATGCGCGATATGTATCGAATACCGTGATACGAGCAGTGCACCAGGCTAGCGCCGAGCGCTGTTGTCGAGGGGAAGATAGACCGCTAGGACTAAGAAGAGACGGAGAACGTGGGAGGTGTGAGAGCACGCAGAAGAGAATAGTTAGGCGCCGAAGCGGGACGTCGAGGAAGAGCCAGAAGATTCCGCGAACTCGGAAGCTCGACATCACGCAGTGTGCGGCGACGCCGCGAAGATGTGAAGACAAGGGACTGCGGAGGCAGAGGGGGAAGGAATTGCGAGTAGGATGACGAATGTTAATGAAGGGCAGACGAAGGCAGGAGAACGGATTGGAAAGTATTCGTATGTGTACATAACGAGCGCAACTCGGGGAACACCACGACGGGAGTACTTACAAGTAGCCGTACAGGTAGTGCTAGTGGACAATGAAGAGAACACGCCGCATATATGCGCACCAAAGAAGACTCACAAGTTGTCGACGAAGAAGTTGACATGAAGGTACCAGAGGGCATTTCAGGGGAGTAGGGCGCTTAGGGATACTGTATATGCGTCCTATCTACGAAGTGGTCGAAGAAGGGCGGGGAAGGGATTGTATTGAGGAATGTGTACCAATGGCTAGACCGGCGTTGAGAAAAGGAAGGACAGCGAGACCGGGAAAGGCGAAAGGTGTTGGAAGGAGTCGGCAAAGCGGCGAGAGGAAGTCAATGGCGGTTGGGTTGGAGACTCACGGATGGGGGAGCGCGGGTGAGAGCGATAGTTCCCCTACAGACACTGGCAAAGGTGTCGTCAAATTTAAGGCGGGGAAATGCCAGAGGGACGCGCCACGCACCAGCTTCCAAGGAAAAATGCGCCCGTGGAATTCCTCCGCCTGGCTCCGATCTTTTTCTGTGGAAACTGACATTGCGATATCAAGGATAACAACTGCGTCAACGAAGAGAGGGGGACGAAGTGGAACGTGGAAGCGTGGAAGAAGAGGGCACTGGGGAATGCTTTGTTTGGCTGCCAACCAGCGTCCAATGGCCCGTGCATGGCTGAGTTGACAGCTAGGAGGTCTGTGCTCTGCCGATCTGCGCTCAGTCTCTAGCTCATCTCAATCGGACTACTGCCCCAAAATCCATAATTGCCTGTCCTTTGCGCAACATCGTCATTACTTTCTTCTCTTCTGATTTGACATTCACCACTGCCAGTAAGGTATTGCGCGACGGTGTACCACGTAGAGGAGTACGTTGGGAATAGTCAGCCGCTGTAACAGCGTTGACATGGGTAAATGGATCAAAAGGACTGGTAGGGACGGCGAAAAGAATTTGGATTGGGTGTACTACAAGGTTTTACAGCATCAGAGTATGGAGTATTGCTACGCTCAGGACGTGCGCGTATTTGCGAGCTGAGCCTACCGCTGCTTCAGATCTCGCCGAGCGACTACGCGTCATATTTCATTGCCCCAGATATTGCGCACCGGCATCAACAACAGCAGTGAATGACAGTCTTCCGCCTGGAATATCGTTGGAGTCAGTGGTATAGAAATGAAAGGGTCGACATCAGCTTACCTGGTTCACGCATTGATGTATCTATGCATCAAAATGTCGCGGCCTCCGCAGGAAACAACGTACCTGCGATTCGTCGCGCGGTGGAGGCGACGAAGACCAGCCTAGTAGCTGAATAGAATGCAGCAGCATTTCCAACGCTACATCAATAAAGATGCCGGAAAGACCTTCTGTAGCACCGTATGCGCATCACAACGAAGGAAAGCTCATTAAACACCATTTACAGGACTTCAGCTGTTTGCTGCAGGATACGCAAAGGACACGCAGCGGCAGACATATACCAGGTGGCTTGGTGCAGAGGCAATGAAGCGTTGGCCAAGAGTGAACAACCAGCCTACCTTCCTGACGGCATTTGAACCTCATGCAATCACGATTCGCTCAACAGCGGCCGCAATCCTCGCCAGCTTGCCAGCCGTGTCGACAGCTTGATATTCTAGGGGCCTAATATGTAAGTAAGCCCGCGAGATCACTAAGAGACTGTAGACGGGCCTCGCTGGAAGACGCCGAAGTTCTACTGGTAAATGACAGCACATAGCTGACCAGAAGACTGGCTGGCCGCAGTGCGATTCGTCGCGCAATGAGGACGCTGAAGAGCGGCCTGGTAGCCTTGTAGACTGAATGAATCATCATTTGTAATGCGGAATCATCAAGGACACGGGAAATACCTTGCTTCGAATTTTATTCGCAAAGCAGGGACGTCGGCAGACATGGCAGCGGTGTCAGGAACTCCTTGATCATACAGCGAACAAGACACTTAGCTGCACGATACCGCCTTAAGCCTCACTCAATACCCCGCTGGCTGGCAGGTCGACGGCGTACTAGTGGTCAGCGAGTATACAGAAATATATATATAGATAGATGATAGATCGCACCCCGAAAGTCACCAAAGAAACAGGCCACATAGCTCGTTGGATGGTCCCCTAGATTCTCACCAGCGAAAGGAAATAGCCATTCGAAAGACCGTAGACGTCGCGGGTTGCTGCGTATGCGGGCTTGTCCGCCAGGGTCCGCCAGGGTGGAGGCCGCATTGAAGCTAGTGCTTCCTGATGATGTCGCGCGTGAATCAGCAAGGCGTCGGACAGGATGAAACTACTGTCACTGACCCGTAAACGCGCCGAGACTGTCACCCTCCTCAGTGGACCAGCGTCAGTCTCTCTACCACATTCAGATCGCGAAGACGAACTTCGCATAGCCATCATTCGAAGCGTCGCGTCCACGCCGTGACTTGAATGCCGTGTTCGCGGCTGATCGACGGATTACGCGTCTATGAATCTAGCGGAGAGTCAGTTGGTCGTCAGGGATAGGTAGAGAGGTAAGCCGCTCATTGAGTGCAGCGTCGAATCCTCTCAGTAAAATTTACCGTAAGATCTCCCTCCCTCCGCTCCCCGTCCACAAAGAATACCACTCGGCTATGAGGCGTTCCTCATGATTTGCAGCCCATAACTAGCCCATCGTATCTGTGGACAAGCGCACCAGTCAAGTACCCGCATTCACAACGGCGTAAAGCATCTCTGCATACCTAGATCATCGCAGGGATTCGTGTAGACATTAGGGCGCATTCGTAGAGGGGTGGTGTGATGCCTCGTTTAGGGCACGATAGATTGTGGCCCTGGGTAAGCGAGCTGCTGCGCTACGTTGGATAACAATAGATCCTTGGGATACTTAGTGGAAACACGCTTCGATTCTGCAACGAGACTCGCCTTTCAGCCTCATAACCATCATCTCAATTCATCTACCGATAAAAAAGAAGGGCCGATCGTGTACTGTACAAAGCTGACAGGAGGCCCAACTCGTCGGACCCGAAGAGCAACATCAGCCACGCCCACGAAAGAATGAATGGCATACGTACTGGTACATTCATCGCCTGTGGTCGTAGGTCAGTTGGCCGTGCTCACTCGCACGGCGTAGATCGTGGTGAAGTTTGACGTGCGTGCATGCAGAGAATTGATCAAAGTTGGAACTTGGTTGAATGGCGACTTACGAAGAAAGAACGACGCACCGTACGCCAGCTACTGCCATCAATCGTATTCGCAGAACGATTAGACGCACATTCCGAGCGTCGTCCATTACGGATGGCGGTAGAAATCGGGCTTGTGTGCGAGCATAGAGAGAACAGATCAACCTGCAAGTTGGTTTCTCGAGGAAGGAAGGATGCAACGGGCCGACGCCTCCGTGACACGTGCGGCCGGACCGAGTCACTAACTTCTTCAAGCGCCCAACTCCTTGCTTCATAAACGTCTCGAGACTCATACACTGTCGGCGGGTTCATTAGTCTTCACGCATGTTCGCGGCACATCGCCGCAGATATCTGGTACTCATTTGACCTGTCATTTTCCGTCCTTCTTTCTACCCGCAGGCATCTCCTCGTCATCGTGACAACATCGTGATCCCAATGTGGTCCTGCTCGCACGCTCAGGACAAAGAGAACACATTGAGTCCTTGAGGAGAAGACGTGATTGGAATACAGGGCTGGTCGCAGCACTAACGTGAGTTCTTCCCTCGCTTATCGAGAGCTTGTTGAGCTGAATGCCAGTAGTGCCACCGAGGGTCTAGTTATCTTCCTGCGTTTCGGACACGAAGAGACTGTCATCCCAGGAGGCAAGGGGGAGACGAGGGATAATGATACGCTAGGAGGTGTATCTCCAGCCTAATCCGCTGAGATGAGACGACAAAAGACGAAGACTGTCTATGATAGTCGTTCGGAAGGTGTGTCGCTCCCTTCGTGAATTACTCCTCGAGGGTTCAAAGACAGTAATGCAGGAAACGAGCTTGCGAGACGCAATACGCTGCATGGCATCCCTCCAACATCTGTACCGACTCCTCGCTATAGGCACTAGGTGAGCGCACCATGGATTCTCCGCTCGTCTGGAGCCCATTCTAACCGACGCGATCTCTGAAGCCCTAGGCGGCAATATCTACTTGCTAGCGGAGCGAACGCCGCTTGGAGGGTACGCTTATCACTGTACGAGGACCCACCCCCGGCTCAACGACCTTCGATATACGGCGTAGTTTGACGCATAGATATAGCGGAGAGCTAGGCGTGTCATCTGCGGTGCTGCAGCTATGAAGGATGCAGGCTGTCCCGAGCTATTCAAGTCTCCCGTTGGAGTTCGTTTCGACTACGTCCAGTCCGTCTTCTTTCATTATGGCACGCAGCTCTCCCGTTATTGTACTTAACCCTAGTTGCTACCTGACGACGTATGAATTGTATTGATTACTATGATACATTGACTGGCGTGCGCAGACAGGTGTGAATGGACTCGAAGTACAGAGACGAAGTCGAGGAAATAGTGAACGAGAAAACGCAAGCAAAGGAGGCAAGCAGCACAACATATGCCACAGAGCTTCGGGCGCTTCCTATGCATGATCATCGGGTCGCCCAGCGACAGCCGTTCCAGAATAGGCTGGTAATACGTTGACTCTACTGGGAGCTGACAGGAACACCGTTCTTCTGCAACAGGACACTGCACATTAGAAAACGGCGAAAGGGGGCCGCGGAGCATCTAGCGATAGTTTGATTAGCCTGGAATCGGTGAACTGTATCGGTCCGTAGGAGATGGAGTACTAACCTGCCGATATACCTGAGTACGCGCCGATCCCCAGCATCAGAGTCGTAGAAGAGATGGCAGGGCTCGAGCGCAGAACCGCGCAATTCGGAGCCATGAGTCCTGAGGCCTGAGGAGTTGGATGGAATTAAGTGTGGAACGAGATGAAATAAATGGTTGAATGTGGAGAGCGTGAGCCGTACTATGAGGCGAGTGTTAAATAAACAATGTTGTATTCAATGCCATGTTAACTCACCCAATCGCGCAGCCCAGCGGTACCTCGGCTGAGGCTCGGCAAGCGATAGTGCGTGTCCGTGCGACTCAACGCAATTTGCAGGCCACTCGATTGAAGGAGAAAGGGATTGGGACCACCCGGCGCCGAAAAAACATACGGTAGACAGACGTCGAGTGGCTACGGGATGTATGCGTGATGATGAGGAAGAGCGGTGGAGGTAAGAAGAGCAGAGAACGCAGGAGTGGGGAGGCAACTCACTATTTGCGCGAGGTGGTATGTAGGCTCCCAGTACGAAATGGGTGATGTGAGAGACGCGAAGGGGTTGGTTTGAGACGACTAAAGTCGTGAGGAGCGCAGAGTATCGCCGCTCCGAATGGTCAATCGTTATTTCGACACCGAATATGGGGCTTTCTGGGAGAAAATCCAGGATGTACACGATAAAAAAGGAAGATGGCAGAAAAAGAGCAGACTCACGATGGCCTCGGGGTGTCGATGAATGCCATACACATCGCATATCTCGTGTTGACTCCATTTTCTGCGGGTCCCAGTCGACGGAGACGTGACGTACTGGTTAAGAGCTGCCGTTGTTCCTGAAAACGGGCTGTAGGGGAGAACCTCATAAATGCTGCGATCTGGCATGGCCTGACATACTTGATGTGGTCAATCGTAGTGACGCGTCTTTGCGACGACGCGTTGCCGTTTCGACGATGACGCACGATCACGGGAGCCCCTATGTCTCATTGAACGCATAGGCGCCGACCAGCTTGACTGGAGTTCTCTTCCACCGCGGATTCAGCTTTGTTTCATGACACGCACACGGGAGACTATACCATCCCTTTCCAATGCTCAGGAGAGTCAAGGAAATGAGGAGGCGATGGCGATCTCCACCGTATCGGCGACAATCGCGGTAAATCAAACCCGACGGTACGTCAGTTTTGTTGGGAGTTCTCCTCCTCGTTGCCTCTCAGCATCTAACTTACCCCTCCTGAACACATAAATTGTTGCCAGTGTCGTTTTCAAGGCTTTAGACTCGAGGATATCGAGTGTTCAACTAACACTGTTCCGCTATAGATACAACACCGTCGATGATGAATCGGTTGCAACGTAGAAGGATGCCTCGACGAACTGCGCGTCGATCATGTCTCCGTCGGCGCTCCGAATGAAGGTATTCCTACCAGCATCAGAATCGCCATGTGTCTTAGCAAACATTGACTAGTGTCGCTGGTCACCTTGGCGGCCACAATTACCTCCGTACCAGAGATGGTGATAAGTTGGCGAATCAAGGCGTTCTCCTGCGAATGCGAGACGACGAGATAAAGGCAAAGGCCCCGAGTGCTATGGAGCGAGCCAGACACTCCCGTTGGGCGCCGATTCTAGGTCGTGACTAAACCCTCTGAAGCTAGCCATTCATCTACGCTGAGATTGGAGTGATCTAGAAGCTCGTCGTGCGTCACTCTACAGACCGTTCGCCTCACGGTATCATTACGCACCTCATTAATGGAGAAAACCAGGCTCAGACCACTTTCAATGTACGCTCACTCCCCACGAGTCGCAACCCTCCGTTTCTATCAGGTAAGAACGGTTGCCTTTTGGTCGATTCTCCTTCAACTCATGAGGTACTGAGGGGTTATATGAAGTGCGTCCCCCGCAGCCACGTTCCTGCTTTGCGGACCTCACGAGTCACCCCTTCGCGACGACCTCGACTTCCTTGCGTGCCACCTTCGTACAATCCTTGTCGCCTTGATTCGCTCGAATTCCTGAGCGAGTTATGAGGGCGCACCCCAACTTGGGTGTGGGCCACCATTCTGTGGCATGTACGGGTCCAGATTTCAGCTTTGAGTGGAACTGAGGATTGTTGTAATGCGGTAGTACGTTGCGCACCCGTACATTCCTCTATATACTTAACTATCACTACAAGACGTGTACCTATCCCAATGTAGTATCTTACGTACATTATCTATTCTTACTCCCAACTCCTACCTCGCTGTGAGCGCCCTTGTCGACTGAGGCTTTGACACCCTCCCCTGCCCGGGTACCGGCCCTTAGAACTTAAGGCATAAGTCGCCCAGGCCAGACGACGGCCCTCCTAGCTCTCGGAGTCCGCGAGCACCGTTCCTGTCTAACGGCGCGACCTATTCGTACACGGACGCCTTACAATTGTATTAGGCTCCATGGCTACGCAAATGGTCGTGCTTCTGGTATACACATCAAGAAGGTGGAATATTGAATGACATAGAATTAAACAAAGAAATTCTGAAAAATATGTAGAGAAGTAAAATTAAAAGTAGGAATATACTCAGAAGTGTCTCCTGAGCTATTCTAACGTTATACAAATGGAAAAGAAAAGAAAAGCAACCACGGCACTGGAGAGCCCCTGCCGTGACAGGGGGGTCATGCACTCAACTAGCCAATCAGGTTCATCAAGATTCACACGTGCTGAGAATATGCTCGCGTGGTGGTATTACTGTCGGTTCGGAGAGTTTCGGATGGTTTCGGAGTTGGATCTCGACACGTGAGTTTGGCACGTGTGGCAATTGGAAGCGCCCATATCGAAGTCAAACTCAGATTACCTTCAGATTCCGATCCCCCGATGGGCCGGCTACCGGGTATCTGAATACCCTCCCTCTTTTGTAAGCGCCCGCGCAGGCTGCGCAAATTAAGAACGTTTCCTTACACTTCGTTCCAGGACCCGTAACAAGCGCCCTGTGTTAACCGCGCGGCTACCTCTTTGATTTCGATCTCACTGCTCATTATCACCGCTGAATCGCAGCAATCGAGTCGCGTCAGCCTCTACTCTACCTACCGTCTTTAATTTCGCTGCTTATATCTCCCGCGACGGAACACAATTTACATCCTTACTTTCGCTATCCATCTTCGCAGAAGTAGTGCTCGTCCTTCAAGCGAGGACTGTGTATCCCCTCGTTCGAGGAGATGCAGGCTCGTTCAGTGATTTCCTGTCATCCCGGCCATGTGGGAGCTATAATTCCCATTATCATAGGTTCGGACTTCTTTATCGCACTTCTCGTTGTGCCTATTCGCCCATGTGGAACATCCCTCTCGCTCTCCTCATGCTTATTTTGACTCATCTCATCGTTACCTCTCATTCAGTCGCCAGACTCGTCTACCCCGTATGTATAATTACTCGCCATTCTGTATCATCTTGCAATTGAAAACAGATAATTGATTGTTCGTCCGATTGAAGTAAGCGTACGCAATGACGAATATTGTACAACAAGCCAGAGATTCAGACGTGCCACAAGTGTCCGTAGAATCACAATAATACATCCGCATTCCAAACATGTACTTTGCCCCACCGTGAACCCGTCACAACCTGCTTTCCATCAAAAGAAAAAGCAATAGACCATACCAGCTCTCCAACATCATAGATAGCCAACACCTCCCCGGAAGAGACATCCCACAGCCGAACAGTACCATTGATGGAGCCCGAGGCGACGAGTTTGAAGTCTGGTGAGAAGGCCACACAAAGGACCCAATGGGTGTGTCCCTGTAACATTCTCACCGAAGCACCAGAACCGGCATCCCATACTTGTATTGGATTGTCCGACGAGCTGGAGATGATGTGGTCTTTCGAGAATGCGACAGACCATACTAAGCCACTGTGCCCTTCAATCACCTTGGACTTCCCCGCTTCATCCCACAGCCGAACAGTGCCGTCGTCGGACCCAGATGCGAGGCGAGTTCCATCAGGGGAGAAAGCCAATCCCCTGACCTAGTTGGTGTGTCCTTGCATCGCACCAAACAGATCTCGTCCTGTCTCCGTATCCCATACTCGAATTGTGCCATCTCCCGATCCCGCTGTGATCTTGCTGCCGTCCGGTGAGAAAGCCAAAGAACAAATGGAGTTGGAGTGGCCTTCGAAGTTTCGTAGCTCCGTCCCGGTTTCGATATCCCATATTTTTACGGTCCCGTCGCCGTCGCCTGTCGCGAATTTTGATCCGTTTGTTTCGAATGAAACACTCGATTGATTGCCAATACCGATGTATCTCTCGGCTTCATCACCCCGCACAACTAAGTTCGCCCCACATGCGGATAACATTTTGCCAGTATCCGGGATGGAAACAGCCTTGATCCAACGGCCCTCATGCAAGTTATATGCGACTTGGAGTAGATCTACACAGGGATTTAGCACTCAATCAGGTGTACACAGTGAGTGTCATCACCGTTAGCATGACGAAGGACTCCAAGGGCCTGAGGGTAATGCTTGGATTTGAACACCCCCACCACGCTCTGAGCAACCTCGCAGAATGTAGCCAGGGGGAGCTTGTGATTGGCCTGCGGTTCGAGTGAAGCCAATGCCAAGAAAAGTGGCACAATGACGGCCTCACAAACATTATCCTGGGATGCAAGTTGGGTCCTCAGAAATTTGACCGTAGATAGTAAGGTCGGCAGCGCATCATGAACCTCAGTCAATATCCGGGGATTTGGATTTGTACCTTAGTACTACGTCAGCCTAGTATAACTTCCAACATTGACACAGTATTACCTGATGAGACATTTGTCGCTAACATCTCAACCTCGTGCTGTAGCTGTTTCAAATCACCTTTATCAGTGGCATCTTGAGTCCTGGAGATCATCGACTCAATATCGGTGAAAGGGTCCCGTTCAATTAAGCCATTGAGGAATTGATAGTCTCGCCAAGATGAAGAGGCCTCGTTAGGAAGTTTGGCATATGGCACATAAGGTGAGGAAGAGCCCTCCCGCGGATGAAGGGCAAGAAGTTCTCCGTCGCGTGACATTGACTCCGCCGACTTGGATTTGCATATTCTTATTCCCATTGCTGCGAACACAGATTCATGGATGAGATGTCCTGCTTGGATATGACGAGGGGCGCCTGCATGGGGTCTTGGCCACAGGTTAGGTGGATTGTCTTTGAAGAGACCAAAGTTACTTACTTGAGTGTAACAGCGCTGTTCTCATATGAGGGCCGACGCAGTGGCAACCACTCAAGAACATGCCAGACTCCTTTTAGTGAGTGGGGCTTTGTTGGATCAGGTCGCATCCATTTTCCAGTATATGGATGCATCAGAAGTCCATGATCTTTGGCCTCGTGTGTCATCCACCGAAGAGCAGGCCCAAATGTCTTCAAATCTAGGTTTTCAGTGCTACCGCCGCCACTAGAATCGGGTCAGTCATGTCACACGATTACTTGGAATGCTTACATATCGGAGTGACTTCCGGCAAACCATACTTCTTTGACATCACCCCCAAGTTTGGAAGAGTTTGAGGGCTTGCTATGTGCATATTCAGGCCAGAACCTTACACGTCGCTCATCAAGTGCAAGAGCATGGCGAAAGTGGCACACATGCGACATTCCTGAGACTGTCTCCGGGAGACTTGCACCCCTTGAGAAACCAATAGACGAGACTGTGTCCCTACATTCGTCGTGGTTCGTCTCAGCACTATGAAGTAGAATCAATCTCGAGACTCACCAGACACCGACGAAATGAACCTTCACGTCTGGCTGTGAGAATGCCGCCTTGAACGTCCTGCACAACCTCATCGCTTTCTTGTACTTCTCAGGTTTGGTGCTAGCCGATCGTTCCGTTGTCGACATGTAGAGCTTGAACACACTGGGATGTGATACATCAGATGCGGGTTGTTGTTTAGGAAAAGCACATACTCCGGGAGTTGGGCAGTACTCCCCGGGTAGATTAGTCCAACCTATTTCAGAATCAGTAGGCAGTTGGACGACAGATGTGGTGCTACTGCTTACCCGCTCGATCATCCCGGCAATAACCCGCACTTGATACTCTCCCCGAGAAAATCCTGGATTAACTTAGCTGTTGCAAGTGCTCACCATGCCTCCGCACTTGCTCACCAAACATAAATATCCGATCCCCCTCTTCGTAATTCTCCGCAAGCCACTTATATGCTATCAGTATATTTGTTTCGAATGAGCTGTTCATGTACGGATAAGGAGTGTTGTATCAGATTGTCGTTCATGGACTTACTTTGCAAACGCCATGTCGAGTACGCGTCCTACGGGCGATGGATTGTGCGTGCCTATGCCACTGATGTAGAAGGTGATTTGCTTCTTGTTCTTTACAATACGACTGTGGAACTCGACAACGTTCGTGCTCTGAGAAAGCTCATTTAACACCTGAACGGTCTACCGGGGTTCACTCACCTTCTCTCCGAATTTATTTGCCGTCCCGTCCGCACTGAGGACGATGATCCTGCCTTCGCGGCTGTGGGTACATGTCACCCGAACTTGAGTTTGCGGCTTCTGAGTGATTATGCTTGGTTTGCCTCGAAGGAGTTGATTTAACGCTTGTGCGGACGGAGGAGTGGAGGACATTGTGATTGAATGGTATTGAAGATGTCCTACTGGTTGTAATATAGCTAAAGAACGACGTGCCGCAGGCGCGAGGCGTGCACTATGAAGGTAGGTGATGGATCTCGGATGCTCTACGGACACAAGTATGGGACTGAAATGTGTGTGGCGAGTTTTCTGGCATGAGAGGCATGGATTGGGCACCCCGCATCATTGATGTGAATGCCGCGATGATATGAGATCGCAACATGCCTTCTCCTGATTCTGGACATCCTTCTCGCTGAGCGACGGCAGAGTCACTCATCGGTCACAATGAGGTTGACAGCTCCGTATGTTAATGAACTATGACAGTCGATAAGTGTTGCTTTCACCTTGGTTGTTTGGGCTTGGGCGCCAGACTGTGTGACGGTCTGTGACGCATCCTCAACGCCATACAAGACGGACTCCGATGAGTTCTACGTTTATCGAATCTGCGTAGGCATTGTTGCGCGCGTCGGGGTACAAGATTCAAGGAGCAGGGGTTTGGTCATCTGGGGTACGTGGGTTTTGATCTTGCACATCACCTCCCTCATGTCACGAAGGCACGAAAGGAGCCTCGTGTATACAGCATTGCATGCACGCACCGCGAGGCTTCGCCTTTTGAACGCTTCCGCGAACCGCACCATTTCCTCTCCCATCATTGTCCAACCTCGCAGATGTATGGATGCATCACCACGTTCGTGACTGGACACTCGCGCTATCATGCTCGCCGAGCTTTTCTCAACAGCAGATGTAAGGAAGCCTCATCCTATTCCCGTTCAAACTTCGAAGCTTTTCTAGTGTTCGAAAATTCTCTCAAGTTCGCCGTCTTTCCTCGGCTGCTACTACAGCCTGATTCATGTTCGCTTGTCACAGCTAGCGTAACGGGCAAACGCCCCTCTTCCGGCCTCAACCAGTAATTGTCGAGGACACCGCTCTCTACCTTCTACATGAACCATCTCTCCCACCCGAAACGAAGATAAAGTACGGGCGAGATGAATTGGTGTACGCTGCTCACAGCACCGCCTACGCCTTGCGAAATGTGGTGGAGAGCTTTAGGCGACTAACCGGATCTTCGGCAGTAGCGCATTTAGAACGTGAGGGTCTCCCTCTTTCACCTACAGTCTTCTGATCTTGACGTCTCAACAGGTCTCATCATACGACACTGAAGCCTTCGAGTACCGGATGAGTGCCGAATGCTGCTTCTGCACCCTGCACTCGCTGCACTCGCAGCACTCACCCCTGCGCCGTCTATGGTATCACAAGTAGATCTACCGTGGTAGGATTACGAATATCGTACAGTCTTCACTTCACGAGATGAATAGATCCGGCCCATTCTGGCGTTTCTGTAGCCCAATCCCGTAGACGTTTCTTTGTAATCGCGGCTCGGGGGCCGAGAGATGAGGCCGAGCTCTATCGTTCATCCAGGTGATGCACTACTTCTTCGAACCGCGAGGAACTCCATCCGTCTCGTACGTGTTTCCCTTCTCATATCCATCACCCTCCTCTTCACGCACACCTATCAAGGTATTCTTAGGGACGTCACCATTTGCGCGTCTATGTCTGCTTCCCCGAGTGCGTGAGGCCGATACCTGCGCCATACTCTCCTTTTCCCCCTCCCCAACACGGTGGCTCAGTCACAAAAATATCTGTTTCCCGCGACATTAGGCACAGCGATGCGGCTCTTCGCGGCCATCCCAGATACCTCGCTGTGTCTCTCGCCAGACAACTCAACGCCCTCGCAGCGTATTACGAGGTGCCTATCCACTACGGGGGGACAGCCATGGAGGCCTCGAGCTATCCAAATCGCGCAGGACCGACAGTGCCGGGGTGTCGTCAGAGGCGAGACGATCGTTAACCGCCGTCTTGTGTCCTACTCCCGTCGCGCACCTGCGGAGTTCCTCAAAGGAGCTGTGGCACGGATCGGGATGAAGCACGCGATATCATACTCGTCCGCCATCTTGCCCCAAACTTCTCCTCCCCGTCATGGACGCACGAGCAATGTTTGCTTGGATGCGCGTATTTCTGCCGTGGTTCTTGCCAAGGAGGAGGACAAGGGCCTCCCCAGCTCCGTTCACTGTTACATTTTTGGATCCCTATACTCGAAATACCGCGCATTCCTGGCACTCGCTGCCCGTATGACGCCCCTCTCCAGCCTCTGTACATCGAAATATTAGCAAGTGCGCCGACCCACGAGCCGTTTTGCACCGAGCAAAAAAGAGTATCCTGCTTCCACCCCTCCTCGTTGCCGCAGCCGTCACCGACATCCCGCGACGGCATCGTTTGGCAAGCCAGCCCGCGAAGGAGATCAGAACCGGATTCTGTATGCCGGATTCAGCGACACAAGCGCTAATATCCACGCCTCTCTTCTCGATGAGCACACTTTCATAGCGGGATTCTCATCACTCACCTTGCTATCGCGGCCTCTTAGCTGAGACTCCAGCGCTTCGCTACGCCATCAATATGCAATCGCCTGGACGCCATCCACGCCTCAAGCATGCGCCTTGATGCCACCTCGCTCAGTTGTGTTCATTGCGAATGCGAGCATCTAATTTAGCAGTCACCTCCAGATTTCTCCCAAGTTCAAGGACATTTTGGCTAGCGTTGTCCCCTCTCAGTGGCACTATCTCGTGCTACACACCACTCGGCTGTAGCCTGCAGGCAGACATCTACACGCCTGCCTTCAACGTCCATGTTCCCTTGCTCTCACGAGCACACATGTTCTGAGGATGTTGTTCGGAGATTACGGGTTCTTCAAAGCACCAGTAGATGTTCCCGTCTTTCGAGGGCACAGGTTCCTTGACCGCATCGCGGAAATCCATCACGCAGCGAGCATGGTGGCAGCGACAGATGCGCGAGGTTGGGGATCGTGCATACCTTCACTTATACGCCGTGCGCTGTCCACTGCTTTCGTTTGTGGAAGGAAGGATGTCCCCTTTCTGTACCGGCTTCCTACCTTGGCGACGGTTTTCGCTGTTTTCCCTCTCATCGTGGACGATGATAAGCACACACACCCTTGAATTTACACTACTGTCTATATTCCATTGCCCTTATAATTGGCCCAAATGTACTACATATCTTCCTTCATTTCTTTGACCGCGCCTGCCAGTAGACTCACGATCAAATGATTCACTAGCTTTTACGCTTCCTTAGATCACCATTCTCTGCACCCTGTTTTGGCTACTCGTTCGAGCTCAACGTGATCTACTGTTTTACATACCATTCATTCATCACTTGTGCTGATCCTTTCCTACACGTTGTCCCGTTCTGAATTGTCACATTCGAAAGAAGAAATCTCCCTACTGCTTACCAGTCGTAGTCGGCGCAAGTTCTGTTTTTTCACGCCTTCTCTGCGGTTCTTCGACTACGTTGGCTATATTACTACATACTTCGTGTCTAGAAATGTGCTATACAGACGCCGACGTGGGCCACCGCGATGGCGCGATGGGCTGGGTACTCTACATCGGGTGCAAGATCTACACGATTCGCACAAAAGATGACGCAGGAGAGCTCCTGATTTCTGGAAGAGGATCACTTCCGCAAGTACTCGACGACTGCGCAAAGTGATATGGCTGAGAGGGGACGGCCGCAAACCAGGAATCTGGCAAGGGAAGTGTGACTTTGCTATCCTCGGCGAACGAGTACTCTCGTTGCAGCTTCGCCAGATCCTTGTGCGGGGTGACGCATCCCTATGGAGCAGGCAACAACATGGATATATTCATACTCGATCTCAAGTATCTTACCATGCTTAGTTGTACCACGCGAACGGGAATAGTGGGTAGTACGCTGTGAAGTTACACCCGCTGTTCAACAAGGAACTAGCGTAGGCGTCGAGATCGCGCGATGCTGAAGGGGGGATAAAGAAAAATTATCGCCGGAGCCCTACCTAGACAGCTCGGGAAACATGGACTCAAGAACAACTCTGAGAAGAGTATATATGCGGGCATCAGATGAAAGGTGGAGGTGCTACGTTCGACGGTAATCCACAGGGATAGCGCCGACGGTGTTTGACGCGAGGAAGATATCCTACCGGACGAGGAAGAGGCGAAGGACCTGAGAGGTCCGGAGAGAACACAGTAAAGAGGGCCTAGGGGATGAAGCAGGGCGTCGACGAAGAGCCCGAAGACCCCATGTACTCAGAGACTTGACATCCCAAAGTATGGGGCGACGCCGTGAAGATGTAAGGACGAGAGACGGAGGACAGAGAAGGGGAAGGAATCGCGAGTAGGACGACGAATAAGGGCAGACGAAAGCAGGAAAACGAACTGAAAGGTATTTGTATGCGTACATAACGACCTCAACTCGCGACGGAACTGATGACAAGTATCAGGCAAAGAAGAGATGGCGCCACGTATCCCGATGGAAGGCTCACAAGTCATCGACTCACAATCGACGGAGGGGTAATATGTATGAGTGTCAGGCATTCGGAGGCGATGGAGCACTTGGGTGGCATCGGAGGAGCGGGACTAACCGTCGACGTTGGGCAGCAAGGAGCCGGCGAGGAAGGCGAAAGGAGAGGCTATATGCCAACCACGCACGTCATGCACGAAGCCTATAGTGCCAATCAAGGCTGCTCCTCGGGGAAATACTGGCGCATTCATATGTGGGCAGGGCAAAAGGGTTAAGAGGGAGGCCTGGTGGAGCGGTGGCCCTACGCAGACACTGGCCAAGAAGTCGTCGAATTTGAGGCGAGGAAGTGCCAGAGGCGTGGGGGGAGGGAAACGGCAAAGGGGACGCGCCACGTACCAGCTTTCAGAGAAAATTATATGCCCGTGGTATTCATCCGTCTACTTCTGCTACTTTTCTGTGGAGACTCAGTACTCAGTACTCATATTCCAATGTCGAGGCGGGATGCAACGGCGGCAACGACGAGAGAGGGACGAAGTGGGAGGAGCAAGGAAGAGGGGAATACTTTGTTTGGCTGCCAACCAACGTCAAACGGTCCGTGCAGAAACGGAGTTGACAACACGGGTCTGTGCACTACCGAGCTGCACGCAAATTCGTAACGACTTGCTTCATTATCCATTCATCCGTCAGTCACTGCACAAGTTTCAATGGATTGTAAAAATACTCTGTTCTTATCTGCGTCAGCGGCATTTGGTGCGTTGGAGCAGTATTTTGCTCTGGAAAGTGCGCTGGGAATAATAAGCCGGAGAGACGGCGTCGATCTGAATAATTTTACGTCGCCCGTAGGTAAGGCGAAAAGAAGTCGTATTGGATGTACCACAAGCTTATACAGCGGCATAAAACCGAGTCCCTTGAGGCTTGCAACCCGTATGATATCCACACCAAATCCACGGTTTTTCGGGCCGTTGACACGCCTGCAATGCGTGAATACGTGAGAATGAGACGGACCCTAACGATAAAGTATACGCCTGCCTGTCTCCTTGGCCTCCACATTAGGCTACGCCGGCACGCCAGCGAAACCCACATATGGGTATATGACGGGCAAGAAAGAAATAAGTCAGAACGGGACCACGGCGCTACATTGAGTAGCACACGCACGGAAATAAGAGGGCAGACGAGAGGCAAGCTGTCACAAGCGTTCGATCCATTACTAGAGTCGCCCAGGCCTCAACCATACCGCTGATACGACCGAGAGATGTCGGTGACATCCACGCATAAAATAGTTGTGGCATTGGCTGCGCAGGACGAAAGAAAATGTAGCTGCGCGGAATAAGGGCTATCCGTGGCATGTTTTGCCGCGCTGTTGAGAGACGAAGGGCCAGGACTTGGTAGATTCGTAGACAAAATGACTTAATGAGCATTTCGAACTCAAAGTCATACTGGAATACTATAAAACGCGGAATACCTCGTTGAGAATCGTATTCGCAGAGCAAAGCAGCGGAGCCAAAGTCGTCGAATACCATTTGCAGGATTCTCGTTCGCCTGTTACGCAGGGTGAGTTTCTGCGAACGAGAAACGGGATACCCTATGTGGGTTCAGTATTGCGCTAGGAAATATTCAATGCGGAAACAGCTTAGTTACTTACCTGACGCCACTTCAAATCTCTCCCTGTCCCGCTTCTCCGCACCGTCTGAGACCTTTGAATACCAGTAGATCTGGAGAAAGGGAGACAGATCGTGTCAGTAACCGCCCCGAAAATTACAAAAGAAACGGCCGACAGACCTCTACCGCGCGTAGAAGCTTAGTAGTAGAGTATGTCTTCAAGGTGTCGGCGGCGCCGCCAAAATGCAGACTATTTGTAGCCATGTACGCGGGAATGGATGCCCCACAGAAGATCGAGGGTCTGCGAATGCAAAGCGGTAATGATAGACGAGAGGGAGCGGTTGTATACGAAGATGAACCTGCTACGTTGTTCACCTTGATAGCACACGAGACCGAAGAACATAGCTGCGTGAAAGAAGTAAGGACGATAGTTCGATTTGACAAACCTAGTAACTTTGAAGACGAAAGGAATCAGCTCAAACTCTTCTAGAGCACGTGTAATACCTCATCTAGAATCGGATGCGAAGGCAATGCCCATCGATCCCCCCATTTCGGGATGCGCGCCACGCCATACGTAAACTGGGCCGCTTGGCGCGGAGTCAGAAATGCGTCGAGCCGAACGTAAAAAATGAAAATAAACTGGCCTGTATGACGGCATTCGAAGTCCACCCAATCCCAACGCCCTCTCCAGCCTGTATAGTCCTCACCAACTTGCCGGCCGTCGTAGCGACAACATGATGGTCCGCGAGC
Organism: Pleurotus pulmonarius; assembly: GCA_012980535.1. NCBI lineage: Eukaryota > Fungi > Basidiomycota > Agaricomycetes > Agaricales > Pleurotaceae > Pleurotus > Pleurotus pulmonarius. Next base: position 4,121,447 of record SJKF01000003.1, on the reverse strand, counting down.
CTATTCGTAGGTAAGTGCCCGCGAAATCACCAGGAGACAGTCGAATGACCTTGTCGGAAGACGCCTAAGTCCTATGGTAGACTCGCCGCTCGATGCCCTGTTCACGGCGCAGCAAGGGATGTATATGAGTTTGTGCCCGAGATTGATGATCATAGGTCTGCAGATGCAAAGCGAGACTCATCAATTGGTTTCGTAGGGAAAACCTACACGAAATTACATAGAAGCGCGTCGAGAACCTCGGCGCCCCTGGATAGGAACTGACAGAACGGGCCAGGAGACCACCGCCGTTCCTGCACCTTTCGAGCACACCCGGAAACGCGACGAAGTTCACGGAAGACCAGCGCGCCGCTCTGCTCGTATGACGACTGACATCACCGTTTCGGGCATACACACAGGATTACGCTTCCATACACCGTCCCAGCTGAGGGTTAGTACAGCACGTAGTAGAGAGCGGACGACAGACTCACGCAGCGCCGCGGGAGCCCTCACGGCGGTGAAAATTTCAAGTCCCCCTCGCCTCACCCTTTCGTCTTCCGAAAGTGTCCCCCACACCCTCAAGAGTTTCTCGCAAGCTTCATAAGGTGGAACGCCCATATAATCTGGGTGAAAACAGATAAACTGAGGTCCTCGCGAAGACTTGGTGAGTAGAGTTTGTTGGGATTAGGAGCCTGCAGACCCGGTAACAGGAACCATTGGAGAGTGTTTGTCGTTGAGTGGAAGGAAGAATCGAAGCTTACCTGACGCTGAAACATCTAGCATTTCTGCTACAACATCACTCGCAAGTTCGTCATTGAGAACCCAGTGGCTCGTCTGCGATGCGATGACGATAAGCTGTGAACCGATACCATATCAGCACCGCCATTTACTGAAAAAGAAACGATGGCTCACCCTTCGGGTCCTGCAATGTGCTCATGGATGAGTTAGACGCGCATTCCGGCGGAGAAGCTTTTGAAGTTGGGCCCGTGTGCGGGCATGCACTGCAGAGAACAGATCAAGCTGCGAGTTGTCTGGTTGGTAGTTCGAGGCGAAGAAACGGCCCGGCGGCACCGTGATCCGTGTGGCCCTACCCAGGCATCAACTTCTTCAAGCGCCCAACTCCTTGCTTCAACTTTGGCGTATCCTTGAATCTTGCTTCGTTCTGCAAATGCTGCGAACGCCTGAAGGCCTGAAGACTAAGATTGTTCCAGTGCGAGTGCCTCTCCCAGACCACTTCGACTAGAGACGAGCCCTCCTCATCGATCCTGCATCGCGTTTTCTATGACATGGGTCATTCTTCCTCGAGGAGGAGGCGTGGTCGATTAGTTATGACGTATAAAGGTCGTATACTGGTATGTTTTTGGTCGGATCACCGGGAGCTTTCATCGCTGAATGATAGCAGTGCCGTCAGCGGAATAGACGACCTGACGATAGCTGACGCGACATGACTGTCCTCCCAGAAGGCAAGGGAGAGGCTAATTGTGGCGATGCGCCGGGATGTGTACGTCCAATCTGCGCCTGAGACAATGAAAGGCGGATACTTGATCTGGGGTGGTTGACTGAAAGGTGTGTCGTTCCCTTCATAAGTTATGATTCGAGGCCTCAATGATAGCTATACAGAGTGCTTTTCTGTGCTCAAATCGCTCGACACGACGTCTCGTTTCCAACGTCAGAGAACCAAGGCGTCGTCGGATCACGCAGTGAGTGCAGCGCGCGGGGGTGACTCTATGATTGTCCTTCCGTGGTGTCTTGCCACTAACGTGGACTCGGCAGCCAACCGGAGTCTATGCCTGGGCTTCAGTCGGGAACTACGAATATGAGACTGGCGGGCGGCGACGATGTTGCGGGACGCATTTCCCTCCAACATCTGTACTGACTCCTCGCTATAGGCACTACTAGAGCCTGGATGAACCGTCGATTCTCCTCCTGCCTGTGGCCATTCCTAACCGTCATGATCTCTGAAGCCCTAGACAGCGATCAGTGGAGCGACTCGCCATGCGCGTGGTTGTGAAATACAGTCAAGGACTTCATGCTAGTTTCTACATTGTAATCTATGAAATGTATTATTCACTATCCGTGGTTACGGCCCAAATATCGGCGCTGGTTCAGATATCGGTGGGCATAAATATACGTGAAAGGACTCGGAGTACAGATTTGGATGGTAGAGAACCGGATGAAAAGGAAGTCCCAAGCGAAGGAAGCCAAACGAAGGAAGTAGACCTACGACGACGACCGTTCCAGTTTAGGTTCGTAATATTGGCGCCTCTACCAGGAGCCCGCAGGAATCCCTGTTTGAAAATCGTGGCATCACGCTTGAAAACGTCGGAGCGCAGCCGCAGATCATCTGAGGATATTTTGATTAGCCCGAAATCGGTGAACTGGATCGGTCCGTAGGAGACGGACTACTAACCTGCCAATATGGCGTATGCGCACGCCTGAGTACCGGCCGATTGCGAGCATCAGAGTCGTCGAAAGAATGTCAGGGTTTTGAGCGCAGAACCTCTCAGTTCGGAGCCATGAGTCCTGAGGACTTGGATGGAATTGAGTTTGGAACGAGATGGAATAGATAATTTTACTCACTGGTTGGATGTGGAAGGTGTCAGCCGTGCTATGATATGAGTGGTGAATCAACGATACTCTACTCAAAACCCGTCTTAACTCTGGCGCCCCCCAATGACTTGGCGCCTAGAAGTCATTCGGGAGCGGAACGCTGAGTTGCCACAGCCTGTATCTGCGGGGAAAAGGAGGACTTGTGGATGTAAGGCGAGGAGAGGGCAGGGGCTTGGGAGATAAATCACTATGCGCACAATGTGGTAGACGGACTCCCAGTGCAAAATGGGCGATCGGGGCCAGAGGCGTGATTTGATACCTCGAAAGTCGCGGGAAGTGCAATATATCGCGGCTGGGGGTCGCTGAAGATTACTTCGACACGACAGCATCGATGGGCTTTCGAGAGCAAATCTAGGTTCTATTGGGTCATCGAAGAAAATGTTAGGGAAGGTAAGACTCACGATCGCTGGAAGTTTTCGAAGAGCACCCTCCATATCTCTTTGGCTCAATTTTCCCTGGTCACAGTGGACGGAGGCATGACGTCCTGGGTGAGAGCTTCTGTTCGTATCCAGGATGGGCTGCGAGAAAAAGCTACGTACATACTGTCATGCTTTTGATGACGCGCTGATGTTGAATTGTTGGAGCCTGGTGCGTATTGATAATGCTGCACCCCCAGAAGAGCGATGTTATTCTGGCGATGGGTCAAAGTCCGACAGCCAAGAAAAATGCAGACAGCGTACGGCAGGTCAATACTGCTAAATACCTCTGTACCTCCTCAGGCTTGCGGAATGCTGACGCTTCGTTGAAGAAGGATGGGGAATGGGAGAAGACGGTCGCTTTTCCGAAGCTTCTCCAACAGCAAGTGACGCACGATCACGCGCAGCCCCTATGTCACATTGAACACATAGGCGCCGACCAACTTGAGTTCGTTCCTGGTGTTCTCTTCCACCGTCGATTGTGGTTGGTTTCATGACATGCATGAGGCAGAATATCCGATCCCTTTCCAACCCTCGGTGGAGTAAGAAGATGACGAGACGATGGCGACCTCCACCGTATCGGCGATGATCGCAGTAAATCAAATCAAATCGACGGTGAGCAGCTCATAGAACCCACTTCAAGGCCTCAGTCTCGATGATATCGAGTGTTCAAGGTAACACTATCGTTTCGCCATAGATGCACCACCGTCGATGATATATCACTGGCATAGTAGAAGGTTGCGTCGATGGACTGCGCGTAGATCATGTGTCCGTTGGCACTCAGAGCGATGGTATCCTACCAGTATCAGAATCGCTATTCGGCTTAGCGAACATCGACTAGTGACGCTGGTCACCTGGGCGGCCGCAAGTACTTCCGTACCAGAGATGTAGATAAGCTTGCAGATCAAGTGTTCTCTCCCTCGAATACGAGACAAAGAGATATAGGCAAAGGCTCCGAGTACTAGGGAGCGAGCCAGACACTCCTGCTTGCCCCTAGCTGGAGGTCGTGACCAAACCCTCCATTCATCTGCGTCGATATGAGAGCGATCACGGAGCTCGTCGCGCGTCACTCTACCGACCAGTCGCCTCGCTTTACCATCACGCAGCTCATGAACGTGCTCAGACTACTTCCAAACGCACGCCACTACCGAGTCCCGAACCTTCGCTTCAATCGGGTAAGAACGGTCGCCCTGTGTTGATTCTCCTTGGACTCATGAAGTAATCATAGATTCTATCAATTCCATCACCTGGGGCGACGTTCCTGCTTTGCGGACCATCTCACGAGTCACCCCTTCGCGACGACCTTCCCTTCTTGGTATGTGACTTTATATGCAATCCTTGTCGCCTTGATTCGCTCAAGGTTCTGGGTGATTCCTGAAGGATGCAGCCCAACGAGCGCCCTGTGTTGACCGCGCGGCTTCCCCTCGTTCGATTCTCGATCTTGATCCCATTGCTCATTGTCGCCGCTGCATCGCAGCAATCGACTCGCGCCAACATCCACTCCACCTACCGTCTTCGAATTCGCTACGTATCCCTCACGCGACAGGAAACGACTTGGCTCCTCACTGCCGTTTTATATCTTTGCAGAAGTAGGGGTCGTACCACAAGCGAGGCCTAGGGATTCCTTCATTTGAGGATAGGCAGGCGCCTTCCGCGTTTTCCAGTCATCGCGAGCATGCGCGACCTATGATTCTAATTATCGTAGGCTTGGACTTCTTGCTCGCACGTCTTATTGTGCCTATTTGCCCGTGTGCAACACCCCCCTCGCTAGGCTCCTGCTCATGTGAATTCATCTTATCGGTACCACTCATTCAGACCCCCCACTCGTCTATCGTGTATGGATGATTACTCTCTATTTTGTATCCTCTTGTAATCGGAAATATATAAGCGATTCTTCGTTCGATTCAAGTACGCGTACTCAGTGATGAATATTGTACAACAAGCCAGAGATCCAGGCGTAATACAACTGTCCGTAGAAGCTACAATAATACATCCGCATTCCAAACATGTACTTTGCCCTCGTATGAACCCGTCACGACCAGCGTCCCATCAGAAGAAAAAGCAATAGACCATACCGGCTCTCCAACATCATAGATAGCCAATACCTCCCCGGAAGACACATCCCACAGCCGAGCAGTACAATCGTAGGAGCCTGAGGCGACGAGTTTGAAGTCTGGTGAGAATGCCACGCAAACGACCCCAGAGGTGTGCCCTCGTAACACTCTCACCAAACCACCAGAACCGGCATCCCATACCCGTATTGTCTCGTCCCACGAACCGGAGATGATGTGGTCTTTCGAGAATGCGACGGACCATACTGAGCGACTGTGCCCTTCAAGCACCTTGGACTTCCCCGCTTCATCCCACAACCGAACAGTGCTGTCTTCGGACCCAGATGCGAGGCGAGTTCCATCAGGGGAGAAAGCCAATCCAAAGACCAGCCGAGTGTGTCCTTCCATCGCACCAAACAGATCTCGACCCGTCTCCGTATCCCATACTCGAATTGTGCCATCCCCTGATACCGCTGCGATCTTGCAGCTGTCCGGTGAGAAAGCCAAAGAGCAAATCTTTCGAGAGTGGCCTTTGAAAGTCCGTAGCTCCTTCCCAGTCTCAATATCCCATATTTTGACGGTCCCGTTGGTGTCACCTGTTGCAAATTTGGATCCATCTGCTTGGAATGAAACACTCCATTGATCGCCGATGTCGATGTATCTCTCGCCTCCACCAGTGTGAACCATTACTTTTGTGGCACATGCGGATAAAACCTTGCCAGTATCCGGGATGGTAACAGCGTCGATCCGACGGCCACCTTGCAAGTTATATGAAACTTGGAGCAGATCTACAAAGTGATTTAGGACTGAATCAGATTTACACAGTGAGTGTCATCACCATTAGCATGACGAAGGACTCCAAGCGCCTGAGGGTAATGCTTGGATTTGAACACCCCCGCCACGCTCTGAGCGACGTCGCAGAATGTAGCCAGGGGGAGCTTGTGACCTTCGTCTGGTTCGAGGGAAGCCAATGCCAAGAAAAGTGTTGGAATGACGGTGTCATGAACATCGTTCTGGGTTCCAGGTTGGCTCCTCAAGAATTTGAGAGTGGAGAGTAAGGTCGGCAGCGCATCGTGGACCTCAGCCAGCACCCCAGTCTTCTGACTAGCACCTGGTGAATATATGAGCCTGTATGTCGTGCATTACCAACATAGTCTTACCTGATGAGAAGTTCGTCGCTAACATCTCAATCTCGTGCTGTAACCGTTTCAGATCACATGCCTCGATGGCGTCTTGCATTCCGGAGATCATTGCCTCAATATTTGTGAAAGCGTCTTGCTCAACCAACCCGGCGAGGAGTGGGTAGTCGCGCCAGGAGGAAGAGGGTCCGTTTGGAAGTGTTGCGTACGGCATGTAGGATACGGAGTGGTCTCCCATAAGACGAAGGAGAGGGAGCTCTTGATCACTAGATTTGTAGCCTGTAGCTTTGACCTTGTCCACTCTTATTCCCATCGCCGCATACACAGACTCATGGATACGATGCTCTGGTTGGATACGACGAGGGGCGCCGGCATGGGGTCTCAAGCCATAGGTCAGGTTTATTTCTTGGAAGTAAATCAAGTGGCTTACTTAAGTGTGACGGTTCTATTTCCGTATGATGGTCGGCGCAAGGGCAACCACTCGAGAATATGCCAGGCTCCCTTGAGCGAGTGGGGCTTTGTTAGATCAGGGGGCACCCACTTCCCAGTGTACGGATGCATCAGAAGCCCGTGTTCCTTGGCTTCGTGTGTCATCCAGCGAAGAGCTGGGCCAAATGTCTTCAAATCTAGGTTTTCGGTGTTACCGCCGCCACTTGAATCGGGTAAGTCGTGTCACACAATACTTGCTTTCATACTGGAATGCTTACATATCAGAGTGACTTCCAGCAAACCATACTTCTTTGACATCACCACCACGTCCAGAAGAGTTTGAGCCCTGGGTATGTGCATATTCGGGCCAGAACCTGACTCGTCGCTCATCAAGCGCAAGAGCATGGCGGAAGTGGCACACGTGCGACATTCCTGAGACTGTCTCCGGGAGACTTGCGCGCCTTGAGAAGCCAATAGAAGAAACTGTGTCCCTACATCCGTCATGGCTTGTCTCAGCGCCGTGACCTAGAATTCATCTTGAGACTCACCAGACACCGATAAAATGAACCTTCACATCGGGCTGTGAGAATGCCGCCTTGAACGTCCTGCACAACCTCATCGCCTTCTCGTACTTTGCAGGTTTGGACTCAGCCGATCGTTCCGTCGTCGACATGTAAAGCTTGAACACACTAGGATGGGAGATGTCAGATGCAGGCTGTTGTTTAGGGAGAGCACATACTCCGGGAGTTGGGCAGTACTCCCTGGGTAGATTAGCCCAACCTATTACAGAGTCAGTAAGCAGTTGGACGACGGATGTGGTACTACCGCTTACCCGCTCGATCATGCCAGCAATAACACGCACTTGATACGCTCCCCGAGAAAATCCTGTATTAACTTAGCTGTTGCAAGTACTTACCATGCCTCCGCACTTGCTCACCAAACATGAATATTCGATCCCCCTCTTCGTAATTCTCCGCCAGCCACTTATATGCTATCAGTATGTTCGTTTCGAATGAGCTGTCCATGTACGAATGAGGAGTGTTGTATCAGATTGTTGTTCATGGACTTACTTTGCGAACGCCATGTCGAGTATACGTCCTACGGGAGATGGATTGTGCGTGCCGATGCCACTGATGTAAAAGGTAATTTGCTTCTTGTTCTTGACAATACGGCTATGAAATTCGACGACATTCGTGCTCTGAGAACGCCAGCTTAATGAGACAATCGTTCATCAATCAGCATCACTTACCTTCTCTCCAAATTTATTCGCTGTCCCGTCGGCACTGAGGACAATGATCCTGCCTTCGCGGCTGTGGGTACATGTCACCCGAATTTGAGTTTGCGGCTTCTGAGTGATTGTGCTTGGTTCGCCTCGAAGGCGTTGATTTAACACTTGTGGGGACGGAGGAGTGGAGGACATTATGATTGAATAGTAATGAAGATGTCCTACAGGTTATAATATGGCTAAAGAACGACGTGCCGCATGCGCGAGGCGTGCGCTATGAAGGTAGGTGATGGACCTCGCATGCTCTACGGACACGAGTATGGGGATGGAATGTATGTGGCGAGGATTAGGATGTTTTCTGACACGAGAGAAAGGGATGGATTGGGCACGCCGCATCGTTGATGTGAATGCCGCGATGATATGAGATCGCAACATGCCTTTTCCTGATTCTGGACATCCTTCTCGCTGAGCGACGCCAGAGTCGCTCATTGTTTGCGGTCACAATGAGGTTGACGGCTCCGTATGTTAATGAACTATGACGTGGATGAGTGTTGCTTTCACCTTGGTTTGGGCATAAGCGCCAGACTGTGTGACGGTCTGTGACATGTGGGCTTCTTTTCAACCACATCCTCAACGCCACACAAGACGGACTCCAATGAGTCCTACATCCGTCGAATTTGCGTAGGCATTGTTGCGCGCGTCGGACTACAAGAGTCAAGGAGCGGGGGCTTGGTTATCTGGGGTACGTGGGTTTTGATCTCGCATATCGCCTTCCTCATGTCTCGAAGGCACGAAACGAGCCTCGTGTATGGAGCATTACATCCATGCACCGCGAGGCTTGTATGGATGCATCAGCACGTTTGTTACTGGACACTCGCGCTATCATGCTCGCTGATCGTGTCTCAACAGCAACTGTAATGGAAGCCTCGCCTCATTCCCGTTCAAACCTCAAAAGTCTCCCAGCGTTGGGAAATTCTCTACGGTTCGTTCGGGTCCTTCAGCTACCAATATAGCCTAACTCATGGCTGATTGTCACAGATAGCTCGACAGGCCAACACGTGTTCCTCTTCCTCAGCGAATAATTGTCGAGGCCATCGCATCATACCGACCACATGAACCATCTCGCACGCCGCAAATGCCGACGAATCACGAGCGGCGTGATGAATGAGTGCACGCTGGTCGCAGCTCCGCTTACGCCTTGTCAAATGTGATGTACAGCTCTGGGCGAGCAGCAAGATGTTAGGTAGTAGTACATTTGGACCGTGAGCCTTCTCTCTGTCTCACTCACTGTATTCGTAATTCGACGTCTCAGCAGCTCTCACTACACGACACCGAAGGCTTCGAGTACACGGTCAACGCCAGACGACGCTGCTGCACCCCGCATTTGCAGTGGTCACACCCGCGATATCTATGGCATTACCGGTAGATCTATTGTGATAGGATTGTGAATCTCGCACGGTCGTCACTCTACGAGATCAATGAATACCCCGCCTCGTCTTGCGGGAATGCGGAACAACAAGCATACGCATACCCAGTCCCATGTTACATTCATTTGTACGCGAGCGGTGTCCTCGGTGTCGTGGCCCTGGGTACGTGTTTCCTTTCTCACAGCCGTCCACCTCCTCACACGCACATTATCAAGGGATGCCCAGAGTCGTCACCTTTCGCCCGTCCATCTCCCCCTCCCAGGGTGCCTGAGGCCGATCTCTTCATCATCTTCTCTCTTTTGCCCCTTCCTATGTGGTGGCACGGCTACGCTGTCTCTCGCGGTCATAACAGATGCCTCGCCTTGTCTCTGACCAGACAACTCAACGTTCTCGCAGCGTATTATGCTCGATGGGCCGGCCGTGGAGGCGTCAAGCTGTTCAAATCGCGCGGGATCGACAGTGCCAGGGTGTTGTTAGAGGCGAGACGATTGTGTCTCTCCGCCCTGTGTCCCACTCCCGTATTCTGTACGTCAAATTCAGCGACGCAAGCGCTGATCTCCATGCCTTCGCTTCTCGATGGCCTTACTTTCATAGTGGAAGTCTCATCAATCACCTTGCTATCGCGGGCTTTTCTCTTCTGTGAGAGGCATCCAGCACTTCACTGAGCCGCCAGTATTCGAGCGCCTGCAAGCCATCCGGCCCTCAATTCTGCGCTGCGATTCCACCTCGCCCAGCCGCTCTTGTTGCGAACACGGGTCCCTTGTCCAGCAGCTACTCCAAGTCCCCCGAGCCTTTGCGGGGTTTTTCACCAACCTTTTTGCCTCTCGATGGCTCTATCCATACACACGCCGCGGGCACTTCGAGGGATAGTAAAAGGATATGATCGTGGTTTGACGACATAGCTTCTTGCCTAGAATACGAGGGCAGTGAGACAACAACAAGATGGAAGTGAAGTCGGGGATCATGCCTCGTCGTTGATAAGCCTACCCCTGTTCGTTCCTTGCGTTGGCAGAAAGAGGACGAGAGAATGCAATGGCACTCACAGCGAAAGCCCCGTACCTTGGACGCAGTCCTATTGTTTTGCTCACAGCGTTCCCTTGCGCCTGGCCAACGCTGAAACATGGCCTCACCTCGCTTGCCAGATACCCAGTGCTGGCCTAATAAAACTAGCCATCTCATTCGTTGCATCTTCTTCCCCCGTGGTTATGTCTAGGCATGCCATTGTAAAAGATGTCTTTGTCTCTGATGTGCACTTGTAACACACTACACGTCCCTCGTATCTGCTCATAGTTCGCCCACCGTACCGTATCGTACCGTATAATCCGCTCTATCTCTGCTCCGCCTACGTTGTCCGGTTACCACCCAAGACGCTCCGGTATCTTCGGTTATAGCGTATCGTTATTTCATGCATTATTACTGTCTTGTTTCAGTGCTACGCACGACTTTCTTGTACTATTCACCAGTCCCATAGACGGACGGACGGACGGACGAACGAACACAATACCCTTGCCAATTCACCAGCACATATTCTTCTTGGACTACTTGGCCTATATCTTACATCACGTCTACCACGTACGTGTCAGTTTACTGTATGCGGAGACTTGCGGCTGCATGTACCGTACCAGCGATAAGCTTCGGGCTCTAGACAGGATGCAGGAGACTTTTTGGATCGTCCTTGCTCGAATCTGGCCGGCGCTACATCAACCTAGATGGTCTCCGCCCCCTCACCGCCTCGGCAAATGAGGCAATAGAATCTATTGTGTGGCTCCTCAATGCTCCAGTCCTCGACGAGCAGAGGTCTTGCGCCGAGATGTACGCGTTGAGAAGGGAGGTGCATATACCGGAGAGACGCAGGCGCAACAAGAAGGAGCGGCTTGCTGAGTCGACAACGGCGAAAGGTGCGACCGAATAAGCAGGGAGCCAGCACGACGATTCTCAGGCGATCGACGACTTAATTCTTGAGGGAAATATATCTCAAAAGGAACCACTCGATGACACTGAAAAAGGAGCGACCCCTCCTTGAACGAGGACATAACGAGAAACTAGATCGTCCTCGATCGAGTCTTCTGCCCGGAGTTATGCCGGTCTACTCCTACACTCTTTCGGGGGGCTCGCTGCTCTTTCGTCTCGTTATCCTTCCCTCAGCATCGCGCCGCCACGACACCAGCACCTGGACAAAGTGCACGGAGATCATGTTGAGGACGTCGAGAAGCAAGCTACCATTATCCCAACGCAAGACACCTCAAGAGCTCCAGATTTCGGGAAGAGTATCACAGGTTGCTGCGAGTGTTTATTTTCGCCAGGCCGTACAGGCCGTAGAAGTCTTACGCCAAAACGATCGTGCTACGCAACGATGAAGGTGTCTCAGATGGGCCGTAGATCCAGCCATAGAGGCGCCACAGGGCGTTCGAGGTAAGAACGGCGACAACCACGGTCAAAGCAGCGAAGACGCTGACTATACGATACCAGTACACGACGACGCTTCCAGAGGTCCAAATCTCGCGAAGAGGATCGCCTCGACCTACCAGCACTCAATCAGATAACCGCGCAAAATGAAGTGCTTAGGTGCTCTCAACACATCCTCAGCCACGAGCAGGCAACACTACGCCGAAACTCGATTATCCCGCTCAAGTTATAGTACTTGCCGGTACTACGAAGTGAGGGTGGAATAGACTCCTGGGAGGTTGAGTGGACGCAGAGGTCTCGCGCCACAACGTGCGTGCTTGTGGAGGGGAGGACGGGGTGCAGAGTTCGGGTCGACAATGGGGAGAAGCACAGCCAAAGCAGCGCAGACGTTTACCACATGATGCGAGCGCGAGACGACGCCTCGAGGGTTCCAACTTCACGGATAGTATGACCTCTGCGACTCCGCAAAAGGCTGCAATCGAGGAGATGGCCAGAAGCAAGGATATAGGGAAAGCGTTACATAGCTATCGTCTGCCGCGTTAGGAGGGCTCGCGTGGCGGTTACTCCCGATGCACAGGGACTGTCAACGCAATCCGGGCAGAGGCAACCTAGCAGGCGACAACATCGAGAACGCGATGCCTCAGACCGGGGTATCCCCTGCGTACCACACGACGGCCGGAGAAATACGTAGATAATGAACGGGGAGTATTCAATGAAGTTACACCCGCGATTCAACGGGGAGAATAGCGCCGGCATCGTGACTGCGCAGCGGTGGGAGGTCGAGAAGGACACGATGGAACACCGAGCCTCACGCTTGCGCACTAGAAGCAAAGAGTCAAACACGAGCCCGAGAGGGATATCTATGCGTAACATGGGCCGAAGGCGTCAGATACATGGGGGGAGGCAAGAGCGAAGGTGCTACGGTCGAGGGCAACATACAGGACGAGCGCCGAGCGCGATTAACGCGAGGAAGATAGAATACAAGGGCGTAGTCGATAACATGGGAGGCGCGCGCGAGAACCCGGATGAGAGCGTCTCGCCGCTGAAGTGAGACATCTACGGCGTCACCAAGCGCCAGAAGTTCCCCAAGGACTCGGAAGTTCAACATCCCAAAGTATGCGGCGACGCCGTGAAGATGTAAGGACAAAGGAAGGAGGACGCAGAAGGGGAGGGGAAGGAATCGCGAGTAGGACGACGAAGAAGGGCAGACGAAGGGAGGAAAACGAACGGGAAAGCATTTGTATGCGTACATAACGACCTCAACTCAGTGGACACCGCGACGGGACTAATGTCAAGTATCAGGCAAGGAAGAGATGGCGCCACGTATATATGCCCGATGGAAGGCTCACAAGTTGTCGACGAACGGGTAATACGTATGAGTGTCAGGAGTTCGGAGGGAATGGGGCGCTTAGGTGGCATCGGAGGAGCGGGACTAACCGTGTGCGTGAGTCGACGGTTGGGAAGCAAGGAGCCGGCGAGGGAGGCGCGGAAGGAGAGGCTATATGCATACAACGCACGTCATGCACGAAACCTATACTTAAAGAGCGGCTGGAAGGGCGAGGAAGGAGAGCATAGGTTGGTATACGAAGAACCAGAGCGTCGCTAAAACGAGAGGACGACAGCGAGAGACAAAGAGACCGGGTATGGCAAAGGGGGTCGACAGAGCGGCGAGAGGAAGGAATACACCGCGGCTGGACTACTCACCAGTGTCGACGCAGATGGCGCTAGCGGGCGAGGAAGAGAGCACGCCACGTATGTGCAACCCGAGGAAGTACTTATGGGTGTGCCAGGCATTTCATGAAAGAGGGAGTGGCGTGCTCGGGGGTCTTCAGAGAGGAGAGACTCACCAGGCAGGTAGGTCAACGTTGGGAAGCAAGGAACTAGTGAGAGACGCAGAAGGAGGGGGTATATGCGTACTATTCGCGCGAGAATCGACTCAGGGGGACGAAGGGGAGCTTCGGCGTTGAAGGAAGTCGGGGAGAAAATCAGGCTGAGGAAGGTCTGCGGATGGCCATACCAGTATGAAAGGGAGGGAAGATGTCATCGGGAGTGGCAGAGTTGGTGGAGGAGGCGGACAACGATGACATAGGCCGTTGGAACGGGGACTCACATCAGCAAGGAGATGGTCAAAGCCAGGAAACAGAGGTAGGACGTGCTGGCGCCTAGCATATTGATGGCGTAGCGGAGCGCTGGCGGCGTTTACGAGAAGAGGCGGCGGGAATTACGTGAGGGCGGCGGGAAGCGGGAGGGAAAAGAAACTCGTCTCATCAAGACTGCTCGTCGAGGAGAGACTGGCCCGTTGATATGTGGAGAGGGCGAAGGGGAAAGGAGGCAGGGCGAGTGGAGCGGTGGCCCCTACGCAGACATTGTCGAAGACGTCGTCGAACTTGAGGCGGGGAAATGCCAGGCGGGGGAGAGAGAGAAAAAGAAGAGAACATGCCACGTACAAGCTTCCGAGGAAAAACATACGCCCGTTGAATTCCTTCGCCCACCTTTGAATCCTTTTCCATGGGGACTCGCCTTGCGATGTCGACGCGGGATAGCAACGACGGCAATGATGAGAAGTAGACGAGCAGGAAGGAAGAGGGGGAATGCTTTGTTTGGCTCCCAACCAACGTCAAAAGGTCCGTGCACAGACGGAGCTGACAACTAGGAGGTCTGTGCACTGCGGATCTACACTCAGTCTCTGGCTCATCGCGATCACACTGCTGCCCAAAAATCCATAATTCCATGTCCTTCGGTCAACATTCATTTTACACATTAATCATGATGTCTTTTGTCTTCTAATTTGATAGTTCATCGGTCCCAATGAGACAACGCGCAGCGGTGTACTGGGTAGAGAAGGACACTGGGAATAGTCAGGCCGCTGTAACAGCATTGAGATAGGTTAAAGGGTAAAAGGACTGGCAGGGGAGGCGAGAACAAGTTGCATTAGTCGCACTGCAAGGTTTTACAATATCAGGGTACCGAGTAATGTCGCGTTTAGGACGCGCGTATCCGCGAACCATCCCGCGAAGCGACTACGCGTGACGTTGTCTTCCATCCAATTTTACGTCCCAACATCCCCAACACCAGTACATATGGAAATCTACCTCCTAAAATACCGCCGATAAACATTAGAGGTGCGCGTATACAAGATTCAATTCAAGTTCTTACCTGTTTCCAGAATAATTGTGCATCCGTGGCGCCTCGGCACAAGTGGAGCTCAATTCGACCCGAAAAGCTTTGGAAGACTCGGTCAGAAACCATACCATCACGGCCGTCGCGGACGAAGAGCAGCCTGGTCGCGTAACAGGAAAAATGAATCAACGTTTTCAACCCCAACTCTTCTAGAAAACGTGAAATACCTTGTCTAAGATCGTATTCGCAGCGCGAAGCTAAAGGTCGTCGAATACCATTTGCAGGATTCTAGTTCGCACGATACGCAGGAGGACCCGACGAGGACCCGGAGACTTGGTGTGGCGTAAGTGATGCGCTGAGAAGCATGCAGGAGCGGACCAACCTGCTGACCTGATGCTTCTTCAAGACTCGCTCAAGCAAGATTCTCCTCAGCGTCTGAGATCTTTGCTAGCCAGCCGGCCCGTTGATAGCGTGAAGGTCGGTGGATCTGAAGAAAGGAAGACAGACCGTATCAGTAACCACCCCGAAAGTCACCAAAGACGACGGACCCCGATCGCGCGTAGAAGCTTAGGTAGAGTGGCTATTTAAGTTTCAGGGCGTCGTGGACCGCGCCAAAAGCAGAGTATTTATAGCCACTTACGCGGCAGGGAGCAATCGTATGCGTAGATGAAGACGTCACGTTGTTGACGCTGATAGCGCAGAGACGGAAGAACGTAAGCTGCATGAAAGACATATGGACGATAGGACGATTCGACGAACCTGGGAGCTTCAAAGGCGGAATGAATCAGGATCTTCAAACCAAACTGTCCCAGAGAGCATGGAGTAGCTCGTCAATCACCTTCAAGTCGATCTGAATCATTTGCACGTGTTACGATTACGCAAAGGACGTGGAGCAGCATACGTAGACTGGGCAGCTTGGTGCATGGTCAGCGATGCGTCGAGCCGAACGTGTAAAGGAGACTTACCACGAGACAGCAGACAAGACGAGGTAGTTCGATGGAAGACACATGGATGTCAGCACGCGTCATCGCACGACGAGGCCTGGTAGCTTGACAGGACAAAATAATCAATATTTCAAATGCCAATTCGATCAAGACACGGAAAATACCTCGTCTGGCATAGTACACCCATAGCAGCGGAGCCCAAGCTCACCACACGCTGTTTCCAGAACTTCAACGGTTTTCTAGACGTTGCAAGCGGTATACGTCGTGCTGGCCTCCCGGTACAGAGTCAGTGATGCTTCGAACCGAACGTGAAAAATGAAAATGAACTGACCTGCAAACGCTCAGGCAATCCCGATTCTCTCAACAGCCGCCGAGCCCATTTGTAGGTAACTGCCCGCGAAATAACCAAGAGACAGTCAACTGACATCGTTGGAAGGTTCTGAAGGGTCCCACTGGCAGAGGGTCGGCTGGATGAATTGTATATATGCCACACCAAGTGTCTGCGCCCTGGGGTGTGACTATCAAGGATACGCGGAAAAAGTGAGAGTCAGAAACGAAGGATCCTACACCAGCTTACCTAGAAGCGCGTCGAAAGTCTCATCGTCGTCTGGATAGGAACTGACAGAAAGGGCCAGGAGTCTACCGCCATTCCTGCACCTTTTGAGCACATCCGAAAACGCGACGAACTTCGCAAAAGACCAGCTCACAGCTATCTTAATCGCTGTTCTGCTCGTATCATGACTGACATCACCGTTTGAGGCATACGCACAGTGTTACGCTTCCATACGCTGTGCCAGTTGAGAATGAGAACAGCCTGGGGTAGAGAGCGGACGACGGACTCACGCAGTGCCGCGGAAGCCCTCACGGCGGTGAAAACACCAAGTCCCTCTCGCATCACCCTTCATGCTCCGAAGGGACCATTCACACCATGAGGCGTTGCTCAAGAGGTTCATATAGCGGAACACCCATTGGATCTGTGGGAAAACCGATACAATCAAGCCCTCGCGCTCGAAGAAACTCAACGGATGTCTGCGTACCTCAACGCGGGATCCCGCCATGCCATTCAGCCGTCTCTATATAACGACGATTGAAGACTTGGTGAGTAGAGGTTGTTGGGATTCTGAGCCTGCAGACCCGGTAACACGAACCATCAGAAAGTGTTCGTCACCTGTCGCTAAAACATCTAGAACCTCTACCACAATATCCTCTATAGCATTTCCTCAAAAATCAGCGCAGTGGCTCTGGTGAAGATAAGCTGTAAAACGATATCATGATCAGCACCAACACTTACGAAAAATGAACGTCGACCCGCCGTACGTCAGCCACTGCCATCAATCGTGTTTGTGGATCGATTGGCTGCGTGTTCTGAGCGTCGTAAATTACGCTGCACGGATTGTGGTAAAAATTGGGCAGGGAACAGATTCAGCTGAACGTTGCAACGTTGATTGGCGCCAAGTTCGAGTGGACGGAACGGGCCGGCGCCACCGTGACACGTGTAACCAGATTGGCTCACCCAACTTCTTCAAGCGCCCAACTCGTTCCTCAAACGTCTTGAGATTGAGACTGTGTCGACCGAAGTTCTAGCCGTCGCGCGCAGCCTTGGGATACTTTCCCGAGGATTGGCCCTTTCCCCCGACACTCTTCGACGACCCCTGGGTGGAGATGGTCCCTCTTCCTTATCGATCGGAGCCCACGTTTCGCGTTTATGTGCCATGGGACTCGCGGAATGCAGCATGGAATGTGGTCGTTCAGAGACGAGAATGATATGCCGTATAAAGGCCGTATACCGGTACGTCTTTGGTTGGATTACTCGGAGATTCCGTCGCTGAGTGATAGCAGTGCCGTCGGAGAATCGACGCTCTCACAATTTCTAACGCGACGTGGCTGGCAGCACAAGATTCAAGGGATAGACCGGTTGTGGTCATGCGCCGGGATACGTACGTCCAGCCTGCGCCGATGAGATGAGATAAGACGATGAAAGACAAAGACTACCTGGGATAGTCGACCAAGAGGTCCGTCGTTCCCTTCGTGAACCACGATTCTAGCCCTCAAGGACGGCAATGCAGGTGGATTGCAGTCGACACAGGACCTCACCGTCGACTTCACTCGGTTCCACACCACGTATTTTGCTACACTCTACGAGTGTCATTCTGTGGCTTCATCATGGGCTACTCGGGAACCGCGAGTCTAAATGTCACGGCCGGCAATGGCTTTGCGAGACGCAGTACGTTGCAAGGCATCCCTCTGACATCTATATTAACTCCCCACTACAGCGCTAGATGAGCCCAGATTCATCGTGGCTTTCATATCCTCTCCTCGTGCCTGGAACCCATATTCACCGTCGCGATTCCTGAAGCTCTAGACGCTTGCCCGTGGTTGGAGAAGGCGGGCAAGGGGCCGCGAGTTGGGCATGATATAACTACTCGATGGTACGCTGACCCCCCGTACCAAACACCCATCCGACTCAATAATCTTTGATACACAACGTATTCTCGACGTTAGAAGATAGCGGAGAATTGTGCGGGACGGTTGCGCCTGGGGACCGCCAGGAATGCGGGCTGTCCTTGGATTTTCAAGTATCCAGTCAAAGTCGGGTCGTCCCAGTGGCTCTTCTCGAACCATTCTCGGAGCTCACTTTTCATCGTCCTTCATACCAGTTTGTATGTTACTCAAGCATAATTCATGAAGTCTATTTAATGCTGTCTAAAGCTGGAATTTGCTTTCGACTGCGTAACTGGAAACGAGAGACGTAGAACAGAGTCAAAGAGCGAAGGCGGAAACTCGGAAAAGTGAGGTATACTGCAGTAGAGGTGTCATTAAGGGTTCGATCCGTACCTATACATAACTGCATGTAAGGCTGTTCGGCGGTCCAAAGGGGGACACGTGGCCGATTTGCTTTACTGAAGCCAGGACCTACTAGTACCTCGCCCTCCCGGGATCGGGTCACCTAGAGCTGCCGGAGATGTTAGTCGAAGATCCCGAAGGGCGCAGTAGCTGGGGTATTAGGGATGATGTGAACATCGTCGCAGGGTACTGAGCTAAGTCACCCACCAATAACAGGCTTTGGGGACGTACACTCGAGTACAGTCCGCGCCGTCAGATCCGCGCAAAGCGTCTAAAATTATGAGAATCGAACCCGTTGAAAGGTGAAAGTAGAAGTGGGCTACAGAACTCCTCGGTTGGAATTTCTATGGTGTCGGGGGGGAATAAGTTTAGAATCCAAGAGAATGGAGAGCGCGTCTAGCTCACCTAGGCCAGCGTTACCTCAGCTAAGAATTGGCGAGCGATAGCGTGTGTCAATGCGACTAAAGCCAGCTTGCGAGCCACTTACCTGAATGGGCATGGAATTGTGATGATTCGGGTGCAAGGATGCTTTCAGGAGGACGCCGAGTGGCCATGGCCTGCTTGCGAGGTGAGAAGGGGAATGGCGGGATGGAATGTATGCACAGGGCAGCAGGCAGACTGCATCCCGCAATGTGAGGAGCGTCCAAAATTGATTTGGCACGACGACAGGCGCGAAGAGATATCGCCACTAGAGGAATTCGTACGTGTTGCTGTCTTGGTGTTGCTGTGTTGACACGTCTCTACGATGACACGCTGATGTTGGATGTTCTTGCCTGGTGCGAATTGCAAATGCTGCGCCCTGATCAGAGCAATGTTATTCTGCAAACAATCATTCGAAGCCCGGCACCCCATGAAAAGGCAGAAGACGTACGGTAGGTCAGAACTCCTCAATACATATGACCCTCCTTGGGCTCGCGGAATGCTGACGCGTCGTTGAAGAAGGATGGGGAATGGGCAAAGACCGTCGCTTTTCCGAAGCTTCTCCAACAGCAAGTGACGCACGATCACGCGGAGCCCCTATATGCCTCATGCAACCATAGGCGCCGACTGACTCGAGTGCATGTCTCCCTCCACCACTGATTTCAGTTTGCTTCATCACGCACCATGGATAATATGCCGTCCATTTCCAACGCTCTGCGGAGTAACAAATTGAGGAGACAATGGCGACTTCCACCGTATCGGCGATGATCGCAGTAAAGTAAAACAAATCACATCGACGGTGAGCAACTCATGCGGCTTCGCAAGGATTTCTCCTTTTCTTCACCTCGCGGTGTCATGTATAAATAACCTAACCCTTCTTGAACCTCTAGGTATGCGCACTATATAACACATATTATATGGATGAATCGACGGAAGCAAGAAACGAGAGCCGTAGTAAACGCAGCGGAGAATCCCTTGGTCGCGGAAGAAGTAGAAGAGAAAAGCCCTCGTAGTTGTCCGCTCGTCTGTAGCTATGTAGCGTGGTAGGCCCGGAAAATAAGAGAGGTGCGAGACAATGAGGTAGTAGTCAACGCCGGTAACTGCGCGGGAGATAGTGGGAGAAATAAATGTGGGGGAATTGAGAAGTCCTATCCGTCTTTGGGAGCAACGAAGGCTAGTGCGCAAAGTATTAAATCGGATGTAGTATGGATCACAGTAGCGCGGATAGCCCAGCCTATTCGTGCCCGGGGCACAGTGAACTAAAAACCAACAGAATCTGGTAAAGCAATCGTCCATAGCACCGTCAATGATTACAGAGACGCGGAGACTTGGCTAGACATAAGACGATTTATCGTTGACCAGGAGCCCAGGAGGCGCATCGTGTCCGTCGTTATTGCGAACACGACGACACCTGGGGAGCCGACACTGCGAGTTGCCGTCGTCTGTTCGTCCGGGAACGTCAAGAGTCAACAGCGCGCACTGTCCGAGCACGAGTTCGATGATCCTCGACATTGACCTCGTTTGTGCCATATAATCGGCGCATCGCAAAGGCGATCCGAAGGGCATCCCCATCAGCATCTCGTCGCAATCGTTGTATCCTATGCAAACGTGGTATGCCGTCCAATACCTCTTATTCGCGCTCTCATCGCAGATGAGCGTTCTTCCTACGCTGTCCTCCTCCTAGGGCTTGTTTACTATGCTGTTATGTGGAGGCAGGCCTCCCCATCAATCCACGACAGCGATCCTTGCGTCCCATAAAAAGACCACGTAGGGCACGGTTGGTTTGTACGCCTGCGCAAAACGTACGCCCGCACTTTTGGACGCCGGAGGTCCAGCGAGCGTAGTTGATACTTTGTAGGCGGAGGATCTGCTAGCACTGGGAGAGGAGGGTGAAAGGGCAGACCCGGAGCTGGGGCTTTGAATGCAAAGGTAGAGGGATGGATGTGAACTCGTGTTCTGATTCAACAAGTCCGCGAGGCGGCGGGGCCTACTTGGAGGTACAAGACCGCAAGGGAAACAGCATGAAGAAGTGCGTACAGACGATGCGCTTTACGACTTCCGGTCTTCGTACGTGATAGCGCGGTCCTGGCTGTGCTGCACGACTAGTTGACTTCTCATCCATCCCGATTCCTTGGGGTCCGACC
This sequence comes from Pleurotus pulmonarius, assembly GCA_012980535.1. Taxonomy (NCBI): domain Eukaryota; kingdom Fungi; phylum Basidiomycota; class Agaricomycetes; order Agaricales; family Pleurotaceae; genus Pleurotus; species Pleurotus pulmonarius. The sequence goes on along the minus strand of SJKF01000003.1, from coordinate 4,100,296 downwards.
GGCCTGCGAAACGTAGGTAGGTCCACAGATTTGTTTTCGTGATTGAAAAATCGTTTTTTGGATGGGTAAAAAGGCAGCGCCTGGGAGGGGAGTAAATGTAGAAGGAAGATAGAGCCGTAGTATCATCGGCTTGAAAGATGAACTTTGCGCACAGAAACTTCCCCCGAACGCTGCTTGTGGAGGAGGCTCTGAGTTGGAGTACTTTGGGATTTGGTTCGTGTGTGTAATCTGCCCACGCCGTCTTGAGCCATTGTTTCCCGCTGAACAAAAGGCCAAGGTGGGAAGCAAGGCCTGTCATATCTGAGCTAGATGTCAATGGGATCACGGCACTGTTACTTACCTGTCGTTGTTGTATCTGTAGCTTTGATACACACGCCGCCTGGGCCCTGCAACCATCGCCGCAAATCAACCAAGGGCTCAGTGAAAAAAAATCAGGATAAGGGTGACATGTCCTGCGTCCCCATGTTTCTGATGGTTGTCAATCGATCTATTAGGCATTCGGGTCTGATGTTCAACATGTCGTGGTCGCGGTGTGGAAGATTGTATTGCTGGTTTTGTGGACAAACAATAGCGGGAAAGTCGCACGCCAAACTTTGTTGATCATGACATCGCTCATTCCTTTCCTCCTACGTCGCTATCAACTCCCTCATAAAAGAAATGAAATTGAACGTCGATTGGACAACTGACGATTCCACGGTGCTCTTTTGGCGTTAACGATCAGCTCACTCCGCGTGCGACCGGGTTCGTTTCGAAAACCGGACAAGGCATCGTGACGTACTCGAGACTGACAGCGGCTATAAGTCCTTCTATATCATCTATCACAGCTCCATCAGATAACTGTCAGAAGGGGAACAATGAGAGGCTGTAGCGTCACTGACTGGGGTATCGCCTACGCTTCATACCTTATTGAGACCAATGTAGACTCTTTGTTTCAAATGTGTCACGATGAATTAACCCTAGCAACCAGCGAAAGAGCACTTTGTCTTCAATGTACAACAAGTGAGGATGTCTATCTCAAGAATGAAGCGACTGGGATGGGAGACAGAGGTATAAAGGCAAATAAAATCAGCTATATCCAACGCCTCCCATCCCCCTACACTCGATGTCCTCGAATCCCCCAACTAATGCTGACTTAGATGCGCTCGTTCGAGAAGGGCCAGACGTTATAAGTCAGAAAGGTTTGTTAAAAGATCGAGTAACATGCAGTCACGACCGCGGCGGAAGAATCATTGTGATCAGCGCAGACGGAACAGCGAATAAATTTGGAGAAAATGTGAGTGAAGCTTATTAACCAACAACTAGATCGCTGAACTAGCATTCTTAGAGCACGAACGTCGTCGAATTTCACAGCCGTATCGTAAAAAACAAGAAGCAGATTACTTTTTACATCAGCGGCATCGGCACGCACAATCCGTCCCCCGTAGGACGTATACTCGACATGGCGTTCGCAAAGTAAGTCCATGAACGACAATCTGATACAACACTCCTTATTTGTACATGGACAGCTCATTCGAAACGAATATACTGATAGCATATAAGTGGCTGGCGGAGAATTACGAAGAGGGGGACCGAATTTTTATGTTTGGTGAGCAAGTGCGGAGGCATAGTGAGCACTCACAAAAGCTAAGTTACTACAGGATTTTCTCGGGGAGCATATCAAGTGCGCGTTATTGCCGGGATGATCGAGCGGGTGACCAGTAGTACCACATCTGTCGTCCAACCGCTTACTAATTCTGAACTAGGTTGGGCTAATCTACCCGGGGAGTACTGCCCAACTCCCGGAGTATGTAATTTCCTTGGGAAATGAACTTATATTTGACGTATCGCATTCCAGTGTGTTCAAACTCTACATGTCGACTACGGAAAGATCAACCAATGTCAAAACTGGGAAGTACGAGAAGGCAATGTTATTATGCAGGACATTCAAGAAGGCATTCTCACAGCGCAATGTCAAGGTCCATTTTGTGGGCGTCTGGTGAGATCATATGTTATTACCACTGTAAAAGACTGTATATCATAGGGATACAGTGTCGTCGATTGGTGTTTCAGGGAGGGCGAGTCTCCCGGAGACCGTCTCAGGGATGTCCCATGTATGCCACTTTCGGCATGCCCTTGCGCTTGATGAGCGGCGGGTCAGGTTCTGGCCTGAACATGCGCATGCAAAGAGCCCCACTGGCCACTTAACGCCTCCCGGAGACGTCAAAGAAGTATGGTTCGCCGGTAGCCATTCCGATATGTAAGCTTTTCCGCATGTTGCGTAGAAATGACGCTAACCACTATATCAGCGGCGGCGGTAGTGTCGCCAACCCCGAATTAAAGAGATTTGGGCCGGCGCTTCGATGGATGACCTACGAAGCAATGAATCAAGGTCTTGAGATGGAACCATATGAAGGACAATGGGAGTCATTGGTTTCGACGAAATCGAACTCACTCAAAGTTGCCTGGTGGTCTCTTGAGTTATTGCCATTACGTCGCCCATCATACAAAAGTGACAAAGTTACTCGGATGTAAGCAACATCGTTTCTCCTCCAAAATATGGATTTCATTGATGAATAAAGACCACACCTTGGCGCCCCCCGCCGTATCCAGAAGGGCCAGTATGTTCATGAATCCGTGTTCACATTGATGGGGCTTGCGGAGGCTAAGACAGAGCCCAATGAGGCACCTGCTCAAATGACAACCCCTCTTCATCGTGTGGATGATTCCGCATCATATGTGCCCTATGCAGCACTTCCTGATGATGGTTCTTGGGATGATTGTAAAATTCTCACTGAATTGATGGAGCACGATCCATTCGCCAAGCTCAATGCGATGATTTCGAGGATTGAAGGTGCTACAAATACAAGAGATGTGGAGTGGTTACGATCAGAGGTCGCTCTACTCGCCACAACCATCCCTTCTGGTAAGCTTACAACTATATCTCAATCTATTTGCTCAACCTCGCCTATGGCCAGGGCTCCGCCAGAGTTCTTCTCCACTAACCGAGGTTGTCAATGCCTTACCCAATCTACTTTCCGCAGTCAACTACTTCAATACTCAAGGCAATGCCAATGACCGTGTCTTCGTCACACTCTTTGCTGCGCTGGCTTTGCTCCCATCCGATCCCGAGCACAAGCTTCCATTCTCCATTTTTCATAATGTTTCTCGGAAGGCTCAGGGCACTTCAAAGTATTATGTGCAACTCATTCGCCTTCACGCTAGTGGTAAGGTTGTCTATTGGCTTTGACTCAATTTTGCTTTCTGAATGCTCTTCATGCAGGAATTCTCCAAGGCTCATATGCATCACACGAAGGCCGCCCGATCCCGGCCGTTGCCATCCCAGCTATTGGCAAAATGTTATCTGCATTCAGTGAAGAAGTAGTCGTTCGGAGTGATGGACATGAGCAATCCATCGACATAGGCAAACAATGGTGTATTTCATTCCAAGCAGATGGATCAAGATTCGCAACCGGCGACGACGATGGGACTGTCAAAATATGGGATATTGAAACTGGGAAGGAGCTACGAACTTTCGAAGGTCACTCCGACAGAATTCAATCTTTGGCTTTCTCACCGGACGGCCGCAAGATTGCAGCGGGATCAAGCGCTGGCACAATTCGAGTATGGGATACGGAGACGGGTCAAGATCTGTTTGGTGCGATGGAAGGACACACAGACTTGGTCAGGGGATTGGCTTTCTCCCCTGATGGAACCCGCCTCGCATCTGGGTCCTTCGGCAGTACTGTTCGGTTGTGGGATGAAGCGGGGAAGTCCAAGGCGCTTGAAGGGCACAGGTCTCTTGTATGGTCCGTCGCATTCTCGAAAGACCACATCATCTCCAGTTCGTGGGACCAGACGATACGAGTATGGGATGCTGTGTCTGGTGATTTGGTGAGAGTGTTACAAGGGCACACTCATCCGGTCTATTGCGTGGCCTTCTCACCAGACTTCAAACTCGTCGCCTCAGGCTCCCACGATCGTACTGCTCGGCTGTGGGATGTATCTTCTGGGGAGGTATTGGCTATCTATGATGTTGGAGAGGTTGTATGGTCAATTGCTTTTTCTTTCGATGGGAAGCAGGTCGTGACGGGTTCGCTCAATGGCAAAGTACGTGTTTGGAATGCGGACGTATTATTGTAGATTCTACGGACGCTTGTAGTACATTTGGATCTCTAGCTTGTCGTACAATATTCGTCAGCGCGTACGCTCACTTCAATCGGACGAAGATTCACTTCTATATTTCCAATTACAAGAAGATACACCATGGCGAGTAGTTATCCATACGGGGTAGACGAGTCGGGGGACTGAACGAGTAATAACGATAAGATATATAAGCACGAGCATAGCGAGGAAGGTGTTCCACACAGGCAAATAGGCACCACAAGAGCAAGCGGGGCGCCCGAAGGCTGCAGCAATGAGAATCGTAGGGGGACCATAGTGGGAGTGCGTCGAAGGCGGCTACCCTTCCTGGGACGAGGGAGGCCGTCGTCCTCGGTGTAGATTCATCAGGGCCACGGCCGTATTAAGCTCGAAATTTATGACCAGTTCCCGGTTCTGAAAGACTTTAGAGAAACGGCCAAGTGGTATCCTGTAGCTAGAGAACCACTTAGCGCGAATTTGACGACACTGGGCAGAGTAGATGCCTACCTAATTCGACGCGAACAGAGTGCCGAGATGCGGCGGTGATGGTGAACAATGGGGTTGAGATGGAGAATCGAGCGAGGAAGTCAGGCTTGGCAGTTTCGCATACACGGGACGCTCGTTGGGTGACTCCTTCACCCCTGCGTCAGGACTTCGCAAGAATCAAGGCAACGAGTATTGCGTAAAGTTCGTAAGCGAGGAAGGTGGGGTCGCGGCGAAGTTGTCATCTTTGAGACGGTGAGAAGCAGAGACGTAGTTGCGGGAGGATGGAATTGATAGAGCCTATTTCCTAGTGATTTATGAGGTCAAAGTGAATCGACCCGAGACATGTAAAGTGAGGAAACAAGAAATGTTGAAGACTCGATATCCTTGAGCCTGGAAGGACAAGGTAGTAAGGAGAGGATACCGCGAGGTGAAGAAAAGGACAAATCCTTGCGAAGCTGCATGAGCTGCTCACCGCCGATTTTGATTTACTGCGATCATCGCCGATACGGAGGAAATCGCCATCGTCACCTCATTTTGCTATTCCACAGATCGTTTTAAAGGGATAGTATAGTATCCAGAGTGCGTCACATGAGGCAAACGGAGGAGAACCAGGAGCGAGACTGAGTTTCTCGGCGCCTATGTGCTCAATGAGACATAGGGGCTCCGCGTGATCGTGCGTCACTGGCTGTTGGAGAAGCTGCGGAAAAGCGACCGTCTTCTCCCATTCCCCATCCTCCTTCAACGACGCGTCAGCGTTCCGTACGCCCAAGGAGATTCAGAGATATCGAGGAGCTTTGACCTGCCGTACGTCGTCTGCCTTTTACTGGTGTATCGGGTCCCTACTCATCGAGCCATTCTACATAGTCCTTCTACAGAAAGGAAGAGGTCCCAAAATCGTCGACTCGCACCAAGATGCCGGATCCAATGGCAACGAGTCATTACGACGACGCATCACCACGATTGACAATAGTAAGTATGCCAGGCCATCCCAGATGGCAGCATTTACGAGGTTTTCCCCTGCCACACGTTCTAAATAACAACGGCATTTCTTAGCCAGGACGTCACGCATTCATGTCTCCGTCGACTGGGACCAGAAAATGGAGTCACAATCAGGCGGACGATGAGGATGGGCTTCATTGACATCCCAGGCCATCGTGAGTCCCCACCTTTGCTGCCGCCTTCCTTCTTGATCATGTACATCCTGGATTTTACCCCCCAGAAGGCCCCATATTTAGTGTCGCAGTAACCGTCAACCACCCGGAGCGTCAATATTTTGCACTCTTAACGACTTTTGCGTCGTGTCCGATTGACCCTTCCGCCTCCCAGCTCTTGCGCTCTGTTCTCTTCTCGCCTCCACCACTCTTTCTCATCCTCACGCATACATCCCGTAGCCGCCCGACGTCCGTTCCCCGTATGTCTCCTCGGCGCCAGGTTGTCTCAATTTCGTTCTCCTCCCGTCGACTGGCCTGCAAATTCACTTTGAGTCGCACGGCCGCGTACTATCACTTGCCGACCTCAGCTGAGGTACTGCTGAGCCGCGCGACCGGGTAAGTTAACACGGGCTTTGAGTAGAACGTCGTGCATTTAACACTCGTGTCATAGTACGGCTCACGCTCTCCACATTCAACCATTTACTTCATCTCGTTCCACACTTAATTCCATCCAACTCCTCAGGCCTCAGGACTCATGGCTCCGAATTGCGAGGTTCTGCGCTCGAGCCCTGCCATTTCTTCTACGACTCTGATGCTGGGGATCGGCGCGTACTCAGGTATATCGGCAGGTTAGTACTCCATCTCCTACGGACCGATACAGTTCACTGATTCCGGGCTAATCAAAATATCCCCAGATGCTCTGCGGCCGCGTTCCGCCGTTTTCTAATGCGCAGTGTCCTGTTGCAGAAGAACGGTGTTCTTGTCAGCTCCCAGTATAGTCAACGTATTACCAGCCTATTCTGGAACGGCTGTCGCTGGGCGACCCGATGATCATGCATAGGAAGCGCCCGAAGCTCTGTGGCATATATCGTGCTGCTTGCCTTCTTTGCTTGTGCTTTCTCGTTCACTATTTCCTCGACTTCGTCCCTGTACTTCGAGTCCATTCACACTTCTCTGCGCATTCCAGTCACCAGTCATTGTATCATATTAATCAATATAATTCATACGTCGTCAGGTAGAAACTAGGGTCAAGTACAATAACGGGAGAGCCGCGTTCCATAATGAAGGAAGACGGACTGGACGTAGTCGAAAAGAACTCCAACGGGAGACTTGAAGAGCTCGGGACAGCCTGCATCCGGAATGGCTGCAGCACCAGCTCTCCGCTATATCTATGCGTCAAACTACGCCGTATATCGAAGGTCTATGAATCGGGTGTGGGGCCTCGTACAGTGATAAGCGTACCATCCAAGCGGCGTTCGCTCCGCTAGCAAGTAGAGATTGCTGCCTAGGGCTTCAGAGATCGCGCCGGTGAGAATGAGCTCGAGACTAGCCGGGAATACATGGTGCGCTCACCTAGGGCCTATAGCAAAGAGTCGGTACAGAGGTTGGAGGGATTCCATGCAACGTACTGCATCCCGCAAGCTCGTTTCCTGGATCAATGTCTTTGAGCCCTCAAATAGTAATTCACGAAGGGAGAGACACACCGTCCGAACGAATACCATAGACAGTCTCCGTCTTTCGTCATCTCATCTCAGCGGCGCAGGTTGGAGATACATCTCCTAGCGTATCATTATGCCTCATCTGTCCCTTGCCTCCTGGAATGACAGTCTCTTCGCGTCCGAAACGCAGGAAGATAACTAGACCCTCCCTAGGTGGCACTACTGGCATTCAGCTGAAGAAGCTCTCGAAAAACGAAGGAAGAACTCACGTTAGTGCTGCGGCCAGCCCTGTATCCCAATCACGTCTCCTCCTCAAGGACTCAATGTGTTCTCATTGTCCGGCCGTACGTTGGGTGATGATGAGAGGATGCCTGATGGGAGAGGAATGACGGAGAATGAGCGGCCAATATGAATACCAAGTATCTGCGACGAAGTGCCGCGAACATGAGTGAAGACTAATGAACCCGCCGACAGTGTATGAGTCTCGAGACGTTTATGAAGCAATTAGTTGGGCGCTTGAAGAAGTTAGTGGCTCGGTCCGGCCGCACGTGTCACAGAGGCGCCGGCCCGTTGCATCCTTCCTTGCGAACCAACTTGCAGGTTGATCTGTTCTCTCTATGCTCGCACACAAACCCGATTTTTACCACCATCCGTGCAGCGTAATGTACGACGTCCGACTGATCTTTGAATCCGAGTGATGGCATTACTTGCCGTACGCGGTGTTCTTTTTCGTAAGTGTCGGTGCTGACTATGTAGTATGATATTGTTTTACAGCTTATTGTCCTCTCTTCGTAGACGAGCCATTGCGCAAATTTTGAAGATATTCTACAGGGACTGCTGTGGGAGAGGCCCCAGATGTTTCAGCGACAAGTAAGTCTCGTTTCTTCCCTCCACTCAACGACCAACGCTTTCTAGGCCTGCTGGCTCCTCATCTCGACGGGCTCTACCGCGTCACGGTCTGCACGTAAGCGTATGCACTCACACTGCGCAAAATGCCACTAAGTCTTCGATCGTCGTTATATAGATACGGCTGCAGGGCGCGACGGGATGCTGCGTTGAGGTACGCAGACATCCGTCGAGTTCCTTCCGGCGCGAGGACCTGAGTTTATCTATGTCCCCACAGATCTAATAGATCATCCGCCATACAAAGCTCGCGAGCAACGTCTGATGGTGTGGATGGTACTGTAGGAAGACGAAAGGGTGAGGCGAGGGAGACTTGAAATTTTCACCGCCGTGAGGGCTCCCGCGGCACTGCGTGAGTCTGTCGTCCGTCTCCACCCCATGCTGTACTAAACCTCAACTGGGACGGTGTATGGAAGCGTAACACTGTGCGTATGCCCGAAACGGCGATGTCTGCGCGCTGATCTTTCGCGAAGCTCATCGCGTTTGCGGGTGTGCCCGAAAGGTGCAGGAATGGTGTTGGACTCCTGGCTTGTTCTGCGCGATCGTCTCAAGACAGCGGCGCTACTCTCAGCGGGCTTCTAGGTAAGTTGGTATATGTTTCCTCTACGAGAACTCTTGCTTACTCTTGCTTTTTGCATTCGCACATCCTAGATCTTCCAAGCGACCTACACCCCGATGTGCAAACCCACGTAAACCCTTTCGTGCGCCTTAGACAACACATCGAGCCACAAGTCTACCAGTATGACATAGGCGTCTGCCAACGATGTCAGTCGACTGTCTCTCCATCATTTCGCGGGCAATTACTTACATATTAGGCCCTTAGATTATCATGCTGTCGGCTCGACGGCTGGAAAGCTTGCGAGTATTACAGCGGCTGGCGAGGGCATTGGGTTGCGTTGGTTGCGAATGCCGTTATGCAGCTCCGTTTATTTTCATTTTCACGTTCGGCTCGAAGCATTTCTGACTCTGTACCGGGAGGCCAGCACTACGTCCGCCGCTTGCAACGTCTATAACACAGTCGAAGTCCTGGAAACAGCATGTGGTGAGCTTGGGCTCCGCTGCTTTTGGTGCACTATTCCAGGAGAGGTATTTCCCGTGTCCTTACCGAATTGGCATTCGAAATGTTGATTATCTTGTCCTGTCAAGCTACCGGGCGGCTCTTCGTGCGACGACGCGTGCTGGCATCCATGTGTCTTCCATCGAAATACATTGTTTTGTCTGCTGTCTCGCGGTAAGTTTCCTTCACACGTTCGGCTCGAGGCATCGCTAAATCTGCAGCAAGTTTCCCAGTCTACGTACTCTAAGGTGCTCCACGTCCTTTGAATAATCGTAACGCGTGGAAAGCGATTCGGAACGACTCAAAAGGAGACCGACAAGCTTTCCCTTCGCCGCTTTTCATATCCGATTCTCAACAAGTTATTCCACGTTCTCGAGAGGATTTTGGTTTGAAGATGCTCATTCATTTTGTCTTAGAAGCTTCCAGGTTCGTAGAATCGTACTATCGCCCATACTTCTTTCACGCAGCTACGTTCTTCCGTCTCGTGCGCTATCAGCGTCATCAATGTGGCATTTTCATCAGTGCATACGACTGCTGCCTCTCGTCGATTACTTCCTCTTTGCATCTGCAGACCCTCGATCTTCTGCGGGGCATATATGCTGGCGTACTTTGCCCAAAATATTGCACATATGCAGGTATGCGCGCCGCGGACGATGCTTCGAACGGCTAATCCACCGTTGAGCTTCTATATGGTCTTGATGCGAATTGTTTATTCTTCTACAGATTTACCGGCCATTACGCTGTTGACTGGCGACAATTGTTCGAAATCGAAGATGTTCCCAGACTGTCTCCATCTAGACAACAAGCGATCGAAATCCTGCTTCGGAGCTTGGCCAATAGAACTATACACAGGGTATGTCGCTGTTCCTTGACGAGTTTGAGTGAGGTATAAATGCATTTTCGCTGGAATAGTTACCGAATTTGGGCTCCTCCCTGTCTGCATTGCGCTGCAACCAACCATGGCGCTAGGACGATCGCGTACGGCCGCTCGTACGGAATCAACGAGAAGCATGCATCTTGGACCTTATTTTCCCGAGGGGCTTTCGCAGCTTTCTCCTACTCTGCCCTTTTGCTTTCCGGGCGTCTGCTGCTCTATGTACCGCCGTGGTCGCGTTCTGACATAGTTGCCATGTTTCCAGACTCCCTTTGCTTAACTAATTCTGCACAAGTGTGCTTGACGACGTTGAGCTTCTTTGCTCTGCGAATGCAATTCTCGACGAGGTATTTCGCGTTCTTTGGATGACTTTAAGTGTGAAATGCTCATTCATTCATTTTGTTTACAAGGCTCCCGGGTCCTGGCCCTTCGTCTCTCAACAGCGCGGCGAAACATGCCGCGGGTAGCCCGTATTCAACGCAGCCATTTTCTTTCGTCCTGCGCAGCCAATGCCACAACTATTGTATGCGTGGATGTCACCGACATCTCTCGGTCGTATCAGCGGTATGGTTGAGGCCTGGTCGACTCTACTAATTCATCGAACGCTTGCGACAGCTTGCCTCTCGTCTGCCCTCTTATTTCCGTGCGTCTGCTACTCAATGTAGCGCCGTGGTCCCGTTCTGACATATTTCTTTCTTGCCCGTCATATATTCATATGTGGGTTCTGCTGGCGTGCCGGCGTAGCCTAATGTGGCGGCCAAGGAGACAGGTAGGCGTATACTTTATCGTTAGGGTCCGTCTCATTCTCACGTATTCATGCATTGCAGGCGTGTCAACGGCCCGAAAAACGGTGGATTTGGTGTGGATATCATACGGGTTGCAAGCCTCAAGGGACTCGGTTTTATGCCGCTGTATAAGCTTGTGGTACATCCAATACGACTTCTTTTCGCCTTACCTACGGGCGACGTAAAATTATTCAGATCGACGCCGTCTCTCTGGCTTATTATTCCCAGCGCACTTTCCAGAGCAAAATACTGCTCCAACGCACCAAATGCCGCTGACGCAGATGAGATTGATATAGAGTATTTTTACAATCCATTGAAACTTGTGCAGTGACTGACGGATGAATGGATAATGAAGCAAGTCGTTACGAATTTGCGTGCAGCAGTGGGAGCTGCGTCGATTGGCTAGACTGGGCGCAGATCGCTAGTGCACAGACCCGTGCTGTCAACTCCGTTTGCGCACGGACCGTTTCACGTTGGTTGGCAGCCAAACAAATTATTCCCCTCTTCCCTCCTGCCCCCACTTCGTCGTTGCCGCCATAGCCATCTCACGTCGAGATCGTACTATCACAGGGCGAGTCTGCCTCCATAGGGGACAAAGTCAGAGCTGGGCGGAGGAATTTTGCAACGGGCATATGGTTTTCGGAAGCTAGTACGTGGCGCGTCCTTTCTTTCCTCTCCCCAAGCCTCTGGCACTTCCTCGCCTCGGATTCGACGACATCTTCTCCAGCGTCATGCAGAGGCCAACGCTCCACTGGCCCTCCCTCCGTTCCCCCTCACGCTCCCTACACATCGCTGCGCCAGTCTTTCGCCGACGCGGTCTTGTTGAGAACAGGTTCTTTTTTTCCCGCATCCCGCCGCCGTAACGTAATCCCCGCCCTAACTTCTCGTAAAGGCCGCCGGCGCTCCCCACACCATCAATATACCAGGCGCCTGGATGACCTCCCTCTCTTTTTCTGGCAGTAGCTATGACCATCTCCTTGCTGCGCGATGTGCATGTGAGTCTCCATCCCTATGCCATCATCTTCTCGCGTTGTCGGCCCCTCCACCAACTCTGCAACTCCCGATGGCGTTGTCCTTCGCCATCTTCCCCTCGCTTTCGCCCGGCTCTGGCTATTCGCAGACCTCCTTCATTCTGGTTGTAATCATTTCCCGCCCTTCTTTGACGTGTATGCTCCCAAGTCTCTCTTCCGTTGTCGCTCCTCGCGTCTCCTGCCGTTCTTCAGGCACGTATAGCACGCATATATCCTCCCCTTTCGTGCCTCTCTCTCGTCCCTTGCTACCCAACGTCGACATTTGGCCCACGGTGAGTCTTTCCCCTTCCAATGGCTCCCAAGCGCCCCATTCCCTCAAAATGCTCTCCTCGCATCTACTCCTTCGTTGACAACTCATCGACCTTCCATGGTTCACACATACGTGGCGTGCTCTCTTCCTCGCCCGCTAGCACCACCTGCGCCGGTATCTGTAAGTCGTCCCGTCCCGGTGCCCATGGTGCCCATCATTGACTTTCGGCGGTTATATACGCACCGCAGCTCCCTTTCCTTCCCTCTGATATCCTCATTCTTCCTCGCGTCGTCGCTTCGTCCGCTAGTTTTGTTGGTGGCTCTCGCACGTAGCACCCCCTCTCTTGCCTCCCGCCGTCCATTGGACGATATCCGCCGCATATTCCGCATATATACTCCCTCCGTGGTCGCTTTTGGGCCAGTTTCCGCAGCCGTACGCGTGGGGCTCTCCCGAGTCATTGTCCAGCATCGCACGATCTCGATGCCTTCAATATTTTCTTTGTTGAACCGCGCGCAAAGCTTCAGAGTACCGTTCATGACATACCAGTAAGGAATGGTATCGAGCGCGAGTTTCTGTGTTGTTCCCTGCCCGGATATAGCAGCTATACATTGCACGGAATTGCAGCGACAGCACTCGCAACGTCGCGGAGGATGACTAGCTTTCCCATGTCATTTCGCGCAGTCATTCGATTGAGTGCTCGCAGATCGAGGAATAATCTATCTCCCCGAGATGGGGACCTTTGGAAACGTCTTCTTGCGCTGAGTTCTTCGAGTGGGGGTCGTCGCTTCACCGCCTCTCGCCTTCGTCTCCAACCTGCAATCTGGCTCTGACGCATCTATACGTCGCTTTCCAACGCCACCATCTCGGCGTACGGCCTCAGCGTGCTGTGGACTCCTCAAACTCGCAGGAGCGTGGAAAACCGTCGCTTGTGTTCCGCAAATCCTATAGCTCCAGATAGGCTGAGGGGACGAGTATGACAGGCGAAGCATTGAGCAGACGCTGCGTCTGCATAGCGTATCCGTGTATTATGAGTTGTCAAGTAAAATGTAGTGCTCAACACGAGGGCCCCGATACATTAGAAGTCGGGGAATGGGAAAGGAGGAAGCGTACACCGCCTGCAAGTAGCATAGCGCACGGGCTAATAAACGACAGCGAGTGCCAGAAATGAGGATATAGACTGGGTGAAGAAACCTGTTCTTCAACATAATATCAGAAAAGCAGACAATGTGATACTCGTGCCCGTAGAATAAGAAAAAGAAGCAAAACAGGAGCGATTCGTCCGTCCGATCGCGGGGAGAAGCAAGCAACGTCAAGGCGGTATTCACAAGTGGTTGTAATTCCCTTCGGCTGGCACCGAGTGCGACATTAGCCAGAAGTCGAGCAGAAACATGGTCCACACGATGGGTACAATCATACGATACCTGCGACCTGCTTTGTACAAAGCAGGCACACCGTTCGTTTCCGCTGTCCTCCCGTTTGAGACCGTACAACCAAGGGAGTATCCCAGTCCGTGACTTTTGGTTTCCCGCTGCCTCCTCATCGTCCCTGTTCCGAGGTGTAGTCAACGAACGTGAGATGCGTTGGCGGTGGTCAAAGAAGCGCCGCACCATCACCTACATCCCGTGGAAATATGGAATATAGTTGGTTTACATACTACAGGTACGCCCACAAAGGAGGCTCGGGGAGCGTAATCTGAGCTTCGATGAGGAGCTGCAGTCTGGGATATATCGTGTCCATGGGTTCGATACCGCTTGTGTGGCGCCATGGAAAGATGGGCACTGAGGTGGAAGGCACGCACAGAGATGGCGAGATGTATTTGAAGATGCGAGACAGTAACTGAAACAATATAGGCATGGTCTGACGCAACTCTATCAGAGTGAGGCCCCCACGATTCACGGGGTAGGCGCAATGAGGTTGCGGTCGTGGTGCGCCGCCGGGATAGCACAATATCCTCTGTGCCTCGTGTGATATGTCATTCCAGCAACTGCAGCGCCTCGATCTGTGCAGAAGATTGCATCTCCTGAACCACAAAGGCCGAAAACGCCTCGCAGTTCGAAGGCATCGTGCCATGATAGTCGACACATCCGGTTCGGGGCCACAACATCGAATTTGGTCGTGGATTCTTCGCGGGGCTTATTGAGAAAGCCTGGGACGTGCTAAAGGCGAGGCTTTTTCGCTAGCAATAAAACTATCAACGAGACAGAATGTTGAAACATGAACATGTCGATAATCTGAATTGTCTGACAGATTGATTGGCGCCGTCGAAGGGAAAGAGCCGAGTACATAGAGGGATTGGAACGGCGAGGCCCGGTGCTCAGCGCGTTTCGGAACGTGATGGAGGCGACGTGTTGTTGAGGTTTACACTTCTTCCTTACTTTCTAGAGATCTTCCTGAGGGAAAAGTGTAGCGTAAGATTTGGGAGATTGAAGCACGTACCCCAGATTCCCGATTCCCCGAGCACTGCCTCGGGATCATCCAATATTTGAGTTTCTGTCATACAGCGCGTAAGGCCCAGATACAAGTGGGATTCGAATTTGAAGGTGTCGGCGTAGGACCCATCGGTGTCCGTCTTGCATGACGTTTAAAGGACGCATCACAGAGCTTCACATGCGAGTCTGGCGCTTGTACCCAAACATATCGACATCATAGTCAGCAAACGAGGTCAAGCTCATGGATGGCTCTGCGCCGGCGGGAGTATTCTTCTGCAACACTGATATCCAGAGTCAGGTCTGGCTATCTAAAAGACTCAATCTCTATCAATCCGCTGTGCCATTACTTCGATCTCGTAACATTGAGGCGTGTCACATCAATGATGCGGTGTGTTCAATCCACCTCGTGTTCCTTACATAGATCTCCGTGTCAGAACACATCACGACTCTCGACACGCTCATTCCCTTCCCATACTCGCGTCTGACGGACATGATACCATTAACTCATGCACTCCTCGCGCGTGAGGCGCGTCGTTCTCTAGCCGTATAAAGGCCTGTAAGACTCATGCAATGATATCCATTCTCAATGTCCTCCACTCCTCCGTCCCCCCAAGTGTTAAATCAACGCCTTCAAGGCGAGCCCAGCACAATCACTCAGAAGGCGCAGACTCAAATCCGGGTGACATGTACCCACAGCCGCGAAGGCAGAATCATCGTTCTCAGTGCAGACGGGACAGCGAATAAATTTGGAGAGAAGGTGAGTGAAGCCCGGTGGACCGTTCAATCGCTAAATGAGCATTCTCAGAGCACGAACGTAGTCGAGTTCCACAGCCGTATCGTCAAGAACAAGAAGCAAATTACCTTTTACATCAGTGGTATCGGCACGCACAATCCGTCCCCCGTAGGACGCATACTCGACATGGCATTTGCAAAGTAAGTGCATGAACGACGATCTGCTACGACACTCCTTATCCGTACATGAACAGCTCATTCGAAACAAATATACTGATAGCATATAAGTGGCTGGCGGAGAATTACGAAGAGGGAGATCGAATATTCATGTTTGGTGAGCAAGTTCGAAGGCATGGTGAGCGCTCGCAACAGCTAAGGTACTACAGGATTTTCACGGGGAGCGTATCAAGTGCGTGTCATTGCCGGAATGATCGAGCGGGTGAACAATAGCACGACATCCGTCGTCCAACTGCTTACTGATTCTGAACTAGGTTGGGCTAATCTACCCGGGGAGTACTGCCCAACTCCCGGAGTATGTGCTTTCCCTAAGCAACACCCCGCATCTAACATATCACATCCCAGCGTGTTCCAGCTATATATGTCGACGACGGAACGATCGGCTTACTCAAAACCTGAGAAGTACGCGAAAGCAATGAGATTGTGTAGGACGTTCAAGGCGGCATTCTCACAACCCGATGTGAAGGTTCATTTTGTCGGTGTCTGGTGAGTCTCGAGATGAATTCTGCTTCACGGCGCTGAGACAGGCCACGATGGATGTAGGGACACAGTCTCGTCTATTGGTTTCTCGAGGGGTGCAAGTCTCCCGGAGACAGTCTCAGGAATGTCGCACGTGTGCCACTTCCGCCATGCTCTTGCGCTTGATGAGCGACGTGTAAGGTTCTGGCCCGAATATGCACATATCCAGCCCTCAAACTCTTCTGAACTTGGGGGTGATGTCAAAGAAGTATGGTTTGCCGGAAGTCACTCTGATATGTAAGCATTCCAAGTAATCGTGTGACATGACTGACCCGATACTAGTGGCGGCGGTAACACCGAAAACCTAGATTTGAAGACATTTGGTCCAGCTCTTCGCTGGATGACACACGAAGCCAAGGAACACGGGCTTCTGATGCATCCGTACACTGGCAAGTGGGTGCTCCCTGATCTAACAAAGCACCACTCACTCAAGGGCGCCTGGCATATTCTCGAGTGGTTGCCCTTGCGCCGACCATCATATGGGAATGGAACCGTCACATTTAAGTAAGTCACTTGATTTACTTCCAAGAAATAAACCTGACCTATGGCCTGAGACCCCATGCCGGCGCCCCTCGTCGTATACACACTGGCCACCATATTCATGAGTCCGTGTATGCGGCAATGGGAATAAGAGTGGACAAACCCAAGACTACGGACTCAGACTCGAGATCTAGTGACCGAGAGCTTCCTCTCCTTTGTCCCATGGCAGGCCACCCTGCATCTTATGTGCCATATTCAAGACTTCCAAACGAACCCTCTGCTTCTTGGGGGGATCATCGGTTCCTCGCCGGGTTGGTTGAATATGACCCCTTCATCAATATCGAGGCGATGATCTCCGGGATTCAACATGCCACTGAGGTACATGATCTGAAACGTTTGCAGCACGAGATTGAGATGCTAGCGACGAACATCTCATCAGGTGAGAGTATGTTAGTGGTGCTGGATACATATGCTGACATAGTAATTAGGTACTGGTCAAAATGCCGGAATATTGGCAGAGATTCACAACACGCTGCCAGTCTTACTATCTACGGTCGAATTCATGAGGACTGATCTTGGGACCCACGATAATACTCGCGATGCAATCATCTTGACACTTTTCTTGGCATTGGCTTCCCTCGAACCGCATGCCAATCACAAGCTCCCCCTGGCTACATTCCGTGAAGTTGCTCAGGGTGTGGCGGGGGTGTTCAAAGCCAAGAATTACCCTGGAGTCCTTCGTCATGCTAATGGTGATGACACTCGCTGTGTAAATCTGATTCAGTGTTAAATCGCTGTGTAGATCTGCTCCAAGTCTCCTATCAATTGTACAGAGGCCGTCGGATCGAAGCTGTTTCCATCCCAGATACTGGGAAAACGTTATCCACATGTGGGGCGGGATTACTTGTGCGGAGTGATCAAGCCAAGAGATACATCAACATCGGCAGTCAGCGGCGTGTTTCATTCCAAGCAGATGGATCAAGATTCGCAACAGGAGACAACGACGGGACTGTCAAAACATGGGATATTGAAACTGGGAAGGAGCTACGAACTTACGACGGCCACTGGCACCAGATTTGCTCTTTGGCATTCTCACCGGATGGCCGCAAGATCGCAGCGGGATCGAGGTATGACAAAATTCGAGTATGGGATACGGAGACAGGGCGGGATCTGTTTGGTGCGATGGAAGGGCACACTGGGCCGGCCTTCGGATTGGCTTTCTCCCCTGATGGAACTCGCTTCGCATCTGGGTCTGATGACAGAACTGTTCGGCTGTGGGATGAAGCGGGGAAGTCCAAGGTGCTTGAAGGACACAGTGGCTCAGTATGGTCTGTCGCATTCTCCAAAGACTACATCATCTCCGGCTCGCTAGACCAGACAATACGAGTATGGGATGCCGGCTCTGGTGCTTCGGTGAGAGTTTTACGAGAGCACACTGGCTCGGTCTATTGTGTGGCCTTCTCACCAGACTTCAAACTCGTCGCCTCGGGCTCCCGCGATGGTACTGCTCGGCTGTGGGATGTCTCTTCCGGGGAGGTATTGGCCATCTATGATGTTGGAGAGTGGGTATGGTCTATTGTTTTTTCTTTTGATGGGAAGCAGGTCGTGACGGGTTCAGAGTATGGTGAAGTACATGTTTGGAATGCAGATGTGTTATCGTAGATTTTACGGACACTTGTAGCACGTCTGAATCTATGGCTTATTGTACACTATTCACCACTGCGTACACTTACTTCACTCCGACGAAGAATCACTTATAAATTTTCAATTACAAGAGGATACACAATGGCGAGTAATTATCCACATGGGGTAGACGAGTTGGGGTCTGTATGAGAGGTAACGATATAGTAAGCTAAGAGCGAAACGAACAAAGCGAGCACGGGGGGCGACCTACACGGTCAAGTAGATGCAAGAAGAAGTCCAAAGCTGCGATGGTGAGAATCATAGAACATGAAGACGCGGCGTGGCGCATGGCTGCGATCGTAGGAGATCAATAGAAAGCGACAGTGAGGACACCAATTGTGTTCCGTCGCGGGAGATATACGCAGCGAAATTAAAGACGGTAGGTAGAGTAGAGGTTGACTCGACTGGATTGCTGCGATTCAGTGTGACAATGAATAGTGGGATCGAAATCGAGGATCAGACGAGAGGAAGCCGCGCGGTCAACACAGGGCGCTCGTTGGGCTGCATCTTTCAGGAATCACTCAGAACTTTGAGCGAACCAAGCCGCCGAGGAATATATAAAGGTCGCAGGCGAGGAAGGCAAGTTCGTCGTGAAGGGGTGACTCGTGAGATGGTCCGTAAAGTAGGAATGTGGCCGCGGGGGACGGACTTCATAGGTCCAACGATCTAGGACCTCGTGAGTTCACAGAGAATCGACCAGAAGGGGCCATGCGTACCAGATTGAAACGAATTGTCCGGACCCGGGAGTGGCGTGCGTTTGGAAGTGGTCTGAGCCCGTTCATGAGCTGCGTGATGATGGCGTGAGGCGACCGGTTTGTAGAGTGATGCACGCGGAGCTTCGTGATCACTCTAATCTCGACGCAGATGAATGGCGGTCCGCGGAGGGTTTGGTCACGACCTCGAACCAGTGACAAACAGGAGTGCTTGGCTCGCTCCCTGGTAGAACAATGCGGCTTTCCCTATATCTTTTCGTCTCGCATTCGAGGAAGAGAACACCTGATCGCCAAGGTGACCACTGACGACACAATCTTCCGATCTCTAGTAAGCAGCAATGTAGCGATCCTAAGAACAGTATGAATACCTTGTCCCTGAGCGCTGATGGACACATACATGGTCTCCGAGCAGACTTTCGAGGCAACGTTGTACGAGGCCACAGATATATTGTCGACGGTGGTGCACCTATAACGGAACAACAGTATTAGCCAAACACTCCATATACTTGAGCCTGATGCCTTTCAAATGACGCTGGTAGCACTGTATTGGTTCGGAGAGGGCAAGGTAGACGCGACGACGAGGAGACCTCCCAACAAAACTGACTTACCGTCGAGTTTGATTTACGACGATCATCGCCAATACGGTGGAGGTCGCTATCGTCTCCTCGTTTTTCTTACCCCGCAGGACGTTGGAATTGGACGGTATAACATCTCAGGTGCGTGTCATGAAACAAAGCTGACGGTGGAGGGAGAACACCAGGAATGAACTCAAGTTAGTCGGCGTCTATGTGTTTCCATGAGACACAGGGGCTCCGCGTGATCGTGCGTCACTGACTGTTAGAGAAGCTTCGGAAAAACAACCGTCTTCTCCCATTCCCCATCCTTCTTCAACGACGCGTCAGCATTCAGCAGGCCCAGCAAGGATCAGGTGGAGTTGTGCCCTGCCGTACGTCGTCTGCCTTTTGCTGGTGTGTCGGATTTTGACTCGTTGCAGCATCGTCAATTCGTACCAGGCCAGAACAACCATTGCCAACGTCAAGATCAGTGCGTCATAGAACACGGCAGCTCTCACCCAGGCCAGGACATCAGGCACCCGTCGACTGCGACCAGGGAATTAAGCAAGCAGATGTGTATGTGAAGTTCTTCGAAGTTGTCAGGCGATCGTGAGTCTTCAATACTGCGGACGTCTGCTTCATTGGCCAGATACAATGTAGCTTTTATTCGGTAAGCTTGCCTTTCGTGTCCGCGAAAACGGCAACCCCCCGGAGGGCTGGAGGGGAGATACCGTGCACTTTCCACGATCTTCGTCGTGTCGAATCAACCCTTCCGCCTCTCTCACCCATTCCTCGCTGCGCCGTCAGTATTCCCCCCGCCTCGTGGTCCCAGTCAGTTGTCTTCCAATATCCTACCTACGCCATTCCCCTTCTCCCCTTCTCACCTTCTCAACGCACGCGAAGGCCAAGACCACTCGACTTCCTCCTCCTGTCAGCCTTCTGCCCGCCACGGCATCAACACTTTGTGCCTCTCGACCTGACTGAACTTCAAATTTCCTTGAGTGGCGCCGGGACACGACATCGCTGGCCAAGCATCGGGGATAGACGGAGGTAGAGTGCGCGGCTGGGTGAGTCGAAATGTGTTTTGAGTAGAGATGGATTTTCTGACGACTCATACCGTTTAGGTACAGCCCGGGCCCTCCGCAATCAACATGTGAGTAAAGCCTACTCATCATCTCGCATTTGCTCAATCCACTCCCACTCCCTATAGGACCCCCGAACGCAAGGCTCTCCGCTCGTCCGCTGCGCGATCCCAGAGTTAACCCACGCGCTGTTGACGAATATGATGGCGATGTGTACCCAAGCGTACGCATACAGGGCAATTCCAGTGAGTAGTTTTACTTGGTTCTTCCGAGAATACGTGCGTGTATCTAATCCAGCCTATCGCTAGCTACAGTTGTCAGAATATGTATAATATATTCAACGGCGCCGCGACACCATTTGCTATGTCACCATCTACTTTAGAGCACCGAGCTTCATGCCGTCACCTCGGGCAGTAATCAATAGCTTTTGTAAGCTGTAACTGGCATAGTAGACTATCTAATAGACATCGGTGCAAAAGGTATAGTGCGACGGTTATGAAGACCCGATTCATAGTATCTCTCTACATCGACAGATTTGACCGGCTTTGAAGGCGCAGGATCCAGTGGTCCGCTATGCCCATACATCCAACACAAGTCAATATCTCAAACTGTCGAGCCGTGTGGAGTCTGACATGGCGATAAGCGTACCTTCGATACGTTGAGTCATCCATCTGTGGGACTCATCTTCAGGGTGCAGCTCGTTGACATGTCGCTGAGGTATCGTCACGAATCGCATCAGCTACATGCAGTCACGCTGTGCTCTAGGCGTGAAGGGGGGATATGAAGCGACGGTGCGCAGATTAGATGGGTCCCTCTAAAGATAAGTCAGTACGCGTCTGGGAAGTACTGTCATGGAGCGTACTCGGCTTCAGAAAGCTTTCCCCGCTCCCTTTCGTCCGGCTCGTACAGTGTGATCGGTCCTCAACCATGGCTGAGTCTACAGCCCAAGTACAAGAAGCGGCTGCGTTCTCGGCTGGTAGCCAGTTCCCCAGTGTCGCAAGGTGTAGCGGGTAAGCGCGATTGAATGGGAGAGCCAGGTTCTACGTCGAGTGCATCCTGTCTCTGCTCTTGAGTCATTAAATTGAAATGGCGAAGAAACGACTCACCCACTGGCTCAGGAAGTTCTCCGTAGAATGACGCTTAAGAGTTGGGCGCTTCTCAAGAAGTTGGGTTGGTCCACGTTTTCGGTGGCGCCGGCCCGTTCCAGCCACGCGAACTTGGCGCGAACCAACTTGCAGCTTTGATCCATTCTCTGCAGGTTTGCACACTATCCTCATCACCATTCACGTTGTCCGAATAAGCACGGCCAACGGATCCACGAGTACAGATCATGACAATACTCGACGTACGGTACGGCGCGGTCGTTCTTCGTAAGTGTTGGGACTGATATGATATCTTCTTGTAGCTTATCATCACCGCATCGTAGAGGCACCTTTACGCAAATTCTTAAGGAAATGCTGCGGGGGATGTTGGGGTATAGGTGCCAGATGTTTTAACGATAGGTGAGCTTCGATCCTTCCTTCCACTCAACGACGAACGCTTTCTGATGGTTCGTGTTACCGCGTCTGCAGGCTCCTAATCACAAGAAGCTCTACTCGCCCAGTCTTCGATCGTCGTTATATAGATACGACTGAATGAAGCGACGGGACCCCGCAAAACGTTGAGGTACGTAGATATCCATCGAGTCCCTTTAGGCGCGAGGACCTGAGTTTATCTATTTCCACACAGATTTCATGGGTATTCCCCCTGAGCCGAGCGAGCGATGCCTGATGGTATGGGGGACACTTTCGAGGACGAAAGGGTGATGCGAGAGAGACTTGAAATTTTCACCGTCGTGAGGGCTCTTGCGGTGCTTAGGAGTCCGCCGTCCGCTCTATACTCCATGCTGTTCTCACCCTCAACTCGGGCAATGTATGGGAGCGTAATCCTGCGCGTATGCCCGAAACGGCGATGTCAGTCATCAAACAAGCAGAGCGGCGATTGAGATGTCCGCGCGCTGGTCTTTCGCGAAGTTCGTCGCGTTCTCGGATGTGCTCAAAAGGTGCAGGAATGGCGATGGACTCCTGGCCCTTTCTGTCAGTTCCTATCCAGACGACGATGCGACTTTCGACGCGCTTCTAGGTAAGCTGGTGTAGGATCATTCGTTGCTGACTCTCACTTTTTCCGTATATCCTTGATAGTCACACCCCAGGGCGCAAACACTTGGTGTGGCATATATACAATTCATCCAGCCGACCCTCTGCCAGTGGGACCCTTCAGAACCTTCCAACGCTGTCAGTCGACTGTCTCTTGGTGATTTCGCGGGCACTTACCTACGAATAGGCTCGCGGACCATCATGTTGTCGCTACGACGGCCGGCTAGTTGGCGAGGACTATACAGGCTGGAGAGGGCGTTGGGATTGGGTGGACTTCGAATGCCATCATACAGGCCAGTTTATTTTCATTTTTTACGTTCGGCTCGACGCATTTCTGACTCCGCGCCAAGCGGCCCAGTTTACGTATGGCGTGGCGCGCATCCCGAAATTGGGGGATCGATGGGCATTGCCTTCGCATCCGATTCTAGATGAGGTATTACACGTGCTCTAGAAGAGTTTGAGCTGAAAATTCTGATTCCTTTCGTCTTCAAAGTTACTAGGTTTGTCAAATCGAACTATCGTCCTTACTTCTTTCACGCAGCTACGTTCTTCGGTCTCGTGTGCTATCAAGGTGAACAACGTAGCAGGTTCATCTTCGTATACAACCGCTCCCTCTCGTCTATCATTACCGCTTGGCATTCGCAGACCCTCGATCTTCTACGTGGCATCGATTTCCGCGTACATGGCTATAAATAGTCTGCTTTCGGCGCCCTCGACGACGCCCTGAAACTTGAATAGCTACTCTACCACCAAGCTTCTACGCGCGGTCGAGGTCCGTCGGTCGTTTCTTTTGTAATTTTCGGGGCGGTTACTGATACGACCTGTCTTCTTCTCTCCAGACCTACTGTCCTTCACGCTGTCAATGTGCCTGCTAGCGAGCAAAGATCTCAGACGCTGTGGAGAATCGGGACCAAGCGAGGTTTGAAGTAGCGTCAGGTAAGTGAGTAAGCTGCTTCTCCCTGCGTATTTCCCAGCGCGTCAATTACGCCACACCAAGTCTCCGGATCCTCGTCGATAGATACAGCCCCCTGCGTAACAAGCGAACGAGAATCCTGCAAATGGTATTCGACGACTTCTGGCTTGGCTGCTTTGCTAACGCCATGTTAACCAAGGTATTTGCCGCGTCATTGTTGACTGGTCGTTCCAACCGTTGATACATTTTTGCCTGTTACGCTACCAGGCTGCTCTTCGTCGTCTCCATCGCGCGATGAATCGTACTACTTACGTCACCCGTGGCCGCTTCGCGGGATGGTTCGCGGATATACGCGCGTCCTAAACGCGACATTGCTCGGTACCTTGATATTGTAAAACCTTGCAGTATGACCAATGCAACTTTTTTTCGTTTCCCCTGCCAGTCCGTTTTACCCTTTTACCCATCTCAACGCTGTTACAGCGGCCTGACCATTCCCAGCGTACTTCTCTACGCAGTACACCGCTGCCCATCTTCTCCCTGGTGCCGATGAACGGTAAGATTAGAGGACGAAAAAAAGTAATCGACGTGTAACGACAATTTTTACCAAAGGAGAGGGAATTATGGAATTTTGGGAAGCAGTACGATTGAGATGAGCCAGAGACTGAGTGCAGATCTGCAGTGCACAGACCCGTGCTGTCAACTCCGCCTGTGCACGGGCCTTTTGACGTTGGTTGGACGCCAAACAAAGTGGTCCTCTTTCTCTGTTTCTTCCCTCTCTCGTCGTTGCCACTGTTGCTATCCTGCGCCGACATCCTAAGGCCACTCTCCACTGAAAAAAATAGTAGAACTAGACGGAAGGGTTCCATGGGCCTATATTTTCTTTGAAGTTGGTACGTGGTGCGTCCTCTTCTTTTCTCTCCCCCGCCTCTGGCATTTCACCGCCTCAAATTCGACGACGTCTTGGCCGCTGTCTGTGTAGGGGCCACCGCTCTCACTAGACCTCCCTCATTTCCCTCTCGCCCCCTCCACACAGGGTCCCCCCAACGAGCAGTCTTGATGAGACGAGTTTCTTTTCCCTACCGCTTCCCGCCGCCCTAACGTAATATTCGCCGCCTCTTCTCGTAAACGCCGCCAGCGCTCCGCCACGTCATCAATATGCCAAGCGCCAGTACGTCCTCCCTCTCTTTTTCTGGCTTTGATCACCGTTGCGATGTGAGTCTCCATTCCAACCGCCGTTGGCTTTGGCTTCCTCTTGCCGCTTTGTCGACCCTTTTTGCCACTCTTCTGCTATCGACCTGTTCTGTCCTTCCTCGCGTCTCCCGCAGTTCTACAAGCAAGTACTTCGTGCACGACGCGCATGGTGCGCATATAGCCCCCCTTCCCCATCTCTCGTTGCTTCCTTGCTTCCCAACGTCCACCTTCCGTGCATGGTGAGTCTCTCTGCCTCTGAGGTTCCCCTCAGCCCCCATCCCCTCCAAATTCCTGGCATTCCTCATACTTCCTCCTCCGTCAACCACTCGGGACCTACCCTCCGCCTTTCACTAACGCCACCCGCGTCGCTATTTGAGATTCGTCCCATCCCCATCGGTATTGACTTTTGGCCGTTATAATATGCCTACCATCGCATCCCGATTAGCATTCCTCCCACTTTTCCCTGCTTATTCGTCGTCCTAATCGCCATTTCTTCAACCCCATCCTCTGTTCCTACCGTCGTCTCGTTGTGGACATGTGGAACTCCTGGCTCGTCGAGGACATCTGAACTTAGCCGCGGGACGCTCTCTTTGTTCTCTCTGGCGGCCCCCAGGTGCTTCGTCTCTCCTTCGTCCTAGTAGTCTATCTTCCCCGTGTCAACGGCGCTCGGCGCTAACCTGATGCACTCCTCTCAAACATAGTACCTCCCTTCTCCTCCCCTGCCCGTATGACGCTATTTAGTACACATCGCGCATATAATCTCTCTTCGAGTCTTTCCTTCTGTCTCCCAAGCCGTGCATGCGAGGCTCGCCGCTCCCCCTCGTTCTCGTCCTCCTAGCATCGCGCAGCTCCGCCTAAACTCTTCCCTCGATTGAACCGCGCGAGCATCTTCGCACAGTGCTCGCCTCCACTACCTCCTTGTTTCTTGCCTGTAGTGTGGTACACAGGGGGTACCAGAGTCCGAGTCGTTGAGTTCTCGAGATTGTCGCCTAGTGGGCTGCTCCTGCTAGGATTGCGTCAATAGTACCTGAGCATCGGGAGAAACTACCGCGAGAGCACTCGTAACGCCAGCAAGGGTCGCTGGTGGTAGCTTGGTGACCCCGCCCGTCTGAGTGGTCGCGGAGGTGACGCTACTTCCAAGATGTGTCTCGAGATGTCGTCTCGTCCTCGGAGTGTGGAGCCACCGAGTGCGCTTCTTTGGCAAAGTATCTCGCCGTCGACAATCCGAGCGCTCTGCAACTCCTCTTTCCCCCGCGGCTCTGATGGGTATAGGGGGCTTCTAGGACAGCCTCGGAGTTTCGCAGCACGCACGTCAAAGTGCGAGACCTCTACGGCGCGTCGAGGACTCGAACTCGCAGGAGTCTGTATCCCTCCCTCATTGCGTAGTACTAGCAAGCGTTGTAATTGAGTCCGAGTAATTGAGTTTCCGCCGCGTTGGCGCTCCTGCTAGGAAACCGCAGCGACAGCACTCGTTCGCTGGGAATAGCTGGATGATGTTTCCCTCGATGGACTCCCGTTCTACGATTACCCCCTCGTCTACAACACTTTGCGCAGTCATTTCATTGGGTGATCGCGGAGG
Organism: Pleurotus pulmonarius; assembly: GCA_012980535.1. Lineage (NCBI taxonomy): Eukaryota > Fungi > Basidiomycota > Agaricomycetes > Agaricales > Pleurotaceae > Pleurotus > Pleurotus pulmonarius. The sequence goes on along the minus strand of SJKF01000003.1, from coordinate 4,073,954 downwards.
TGATACTCTTCCACAGAATTGGACCACTGGAGCCGTCTAGCACTGGGATCGTCGAGACAACGTCTTCCCGTCTTTGGCCGTGTTTCCCGCTGCTCTCGCCCGAACTCTGCGCCCCGTCCTCCCCTCTGTGGCTCGCTATATATAGCACCTCTCGGGCTGTCTATCGCTGGAGTCAACGTCTTCGCTCGTGCAAGTGTGAGAGCGATGTCGGCAGATATGAGGCCTGGCAGGCGTGGAATCGTATGCATAGCAACACACTTTACGGAAGTAGGTACAGAAGATGTCGCATACGTTTGGGAAGAACGGATTTGTTCGGGGAGATGGGCTGTAAAGATGGGACAGCCGAGTGGTTGTGTACACAAGGCTGTATTAGCTCCTTCGCAACATGATAGAGGCTATGTGTGAGATTTCGGGGTAGACAAGTCGCCTGATGGAATTGATGACTTGATTTTGGTCGACTTGGCATGGGAAATCGAAACATGTACGCTGGATCCCCAAACGCCCTAATTCATGATGCTCGCGAGTTTTAAAAAAACAACTCTGACATAGACGAAAGTGCCTTTCCGCAGGAAGGATGTCCAGAAGTGTTTGTTTTTATCACCCCCGTCCGCCACAGTGTCGGGAAAATGTGTGGTCATCTGGACAACTCAATTCGTATCAATGCATCGTGCCCCAAATCAATGATGGGGGTGTTGGATCATCTCCTGTTTCTTAACAATCCCTTGTCAGAACGAATTGAGATTCTGACCGCGCCCAATGCAGAACATGTAGGGTGAGTTGGTCCCGCTTGTTATGCCCGTTCTGATGGCTTCTATGCCCATGTATTTAAGTCTATACAGCACAGATGGTCGCTCATAGTTGCGATGTCTTCCGTATCCCCACCCCCAGAAACTCTGGATCTACACCTTGGCGGCGAGCGAAGGATTCTCGACGAGAAGCCATCAACTGGTATTCGAGTGAGGTGCAGTCATGATCGCAACGGCAGGATTATCGTGATCAGTGCAGACGGAACCTCCAATGAATTCGGCGAGAAGGTGGACACCCACTTGGCACCACCTTCGTGATAACTGATCCATATCAGAGCACAAATGTCGTCGAGTTTTATAGCCGTATCGTCAAGGGAAAGAGACAAATTACGTTCTACATCAGCGGAATCGGAACACACTCAACATTTAAGCTAGGCCGCATATTCGACTTGGCTTTCGCAAAGTGGGGACAATCTCATCGTCTGCAAATCCTTAACACTCACGGTTCTGTTCGTAGCTCATTTGAAAGGAACGTCCTCTTGGCGTACAAGTGGTTGGCTGAGAATTATGAACCCGGGGACCGAATATTCTTGTTTGGTACGTCGCCCCCTACTTCCTTTCTCCAAGCCCTAAACTTCAATGATAGGCTTTTCGCGAGGAGCATACCAAGTACGCGTCATCGCAGGAATGATTGAACGGGTAGGTGGATCTGACTCAAATTCTGTATGCGCTCATTTCAACTATGATGGTGTAGGTTGGGCTCATCTACCCAGGCAATAACACCCAACTCCCCGCGTACGTCTTCACCATCACTGTGTAATTACAACTAAGTTATCACCGTAGCGTTTACAAGCTTTACATGTCGACAACTGAACGATCGAGTGGGAAAGGGACCGCGAAGTACAATAAAGCAATCAAATTGTGCGGGACATTCAAGAAGGCATTCTCGCAGCCCGATGTCAAGGTCCACTTTGTCGGCGTCTGGTGAGATATCATTCAAATGTGGCAGAGACATTTGTATCTAATGGGTGCAGGGATACAGTATCGTCTATCGGCCTAACTAGAGGGTCAAGTCTGCCAGAGACTGTCACTGGGATGTCACACGTCTGCCACTTTCGCCATGCCCTTGCCCTTGACGAACGAAGGGTCAGGTTCTGGCCCGAATATGCAAGCACTTCAGCAGTGTCAGAGAGTCACCCAGAATATGGTGATGTCAAAGAGGTGTGGTTTGCAGGAAGCCACTCAGATATGTAGGTTCTCCCTGTCTCATCTTTGGAAAGCTAATGAAGTACACTCGGGGTTAGCGGTGGCGGAAATGTTGAAAATCCAGAGTTAACGACATTCGGACCAGCACTTCGTTGGATGACTTACGAGGCCATGAACCACGGACTTGCAATGGAGCCATATCACGGTACATGGGGTCTCACTAGTCCGACGAAGTCACTGAAGGCAGCCTGGCGTATTCTCGAGGGGCTCCCTATGCGTCGTCCTTCATACGAAGGGGACAAGATTACACGAAAGTATGTACCATGGCTCTCCATTATTCAACAAAGAGAGTCTTAGTTATTGTTCAAGACCCCACTATGGCGCCCCTCGCCGCATTCAAGAACAACAGTACATTCATGAATCAGTGTTTAAACTGATGGGCATGGAAGTTACCAAGCCTACCACATCTTCAAACAGTTCAAACCTACACCCTTCACTTCACCCATTGCCGGCGACTTCAAAGTCAGATGCTGTCTGCACGAGACCATACACGCCGTACGGTGTGCTTCCTGGCGATCACTCTTGGGACGATAATCACTTCCTCGCTGAAATTATGGAACAAGACCCTTTTGAAGATCTTGATTCAACAATCTCCAGAATCGAGACTGCTACGAAGGAAAAGGACATGGAGCGAGTGCAATCAGAAATTGATGTACTTGCTACAAGTCTTTCATCAAGTATGATTCCCTTCATTTTTCAACATATATGTGCCTTACAGATTACTACCAGATGCACACCAAAATCCTTCCAATGGACTGCTCAATCAGGTTGTCGATGCTTTGCCAAAGTTGTTATCAGTGGTTGAATTCTTGTCAACTCAAGATCACGTTCGCAGTCCTGTAATGCTCACCCTTATCTCTGCTTTGGCTTCACTGCCTCCAAGCCCAGAGCACAAGGTTCAATTATCCACATTCCGCAATATTGCCCACAAACTCAATGAAGCCTGCGACTCTGAGATTCACCCCAAATTACCTGGAGCCCTTCGTCATGCCGGTAAGGTGGTTGATAGGCAACAAGTGATTCACACTGAATTTTTCGCTATATAGAACTGCTCCAAAGGAGCTCGTATGATCTACACAACAGCAGGGCAATTGAAGCTGTCAATATCGCAGCTCCTGACAAATTTGTATCTGCATCTGACAGGACAGTATCAATTCAGGTCAAAGGAATGGAGAGATCCATAGACATCGGCAATCAGTGGTGTGCTTCATTCCAAGCAGATGGATCAAAATTCGCAACAGGCAACCACCGCGGGACTGTCAAAATATGGGATACCGACACAGGGAAGGATATAGGGACTTTTGAAGGTCACTCACGCCCAATCCGCTCTTTGGCGTTCTCACCGGATGGCCGCAAGATCACAGCAGGATCGGAAGGTGGCACAATTCGAGTATGGGATACAGAGATGGGTCGAGATCTGTTTGGTGCAATGGAAGGACACACTGGGACAGTATACGGATTGGCTTTCTCCCCTGATGGAACTCGCCTCGCATCTGGGTCCTGGGACAGTATTGTTCGGCTGTGGGATGGGGTGGGGAAGTCCAAGGTGCTTGAGGGGCACACTCGCGCTGTTAATTGTGTTGCATTCTCGAATGCGTATGTCATCTCTGGCGCAGATGACCAGACAATACGAGTATGGGATGCCATTTCTGGTGATTTGGTGAGAGTATTACGAGGTCACACTGATTTGGTCTGTTGCGTGGCCTTCTCACCGGACTTCAAACTCGTCGCCTCAGGCTCCGAGGATCATACTGCTCGGCTGTGGGATGTCTCTTCTGGGGAGGTATTGGCTATCTATGATGTTGGAGATTGGGTTGTGTCTATTGCTGTTTCTTTCGATGGGAAGCAGGTCGTGACGGGTTCATATTGGGGAAAAGTACATGTTTGGAGTGCCGACGTATTATTCCGGGACTTGTAGTAGGTCTGGATCTTTGGTTTGTTGTACAATATTCATCACTGTGCACGCTTACTTCAATTCGACGAATAACTACTAATGCATTTTCAATTGCGAGAGGATACACCATGGCGAGCAATTATTATGCACGCGTGGTAGACGAGTCGGGGAACTAAAGAGGTAACCATAAAGTACACTAAGAGGGAAGCGAACAAAGCGAGCACAGGGGGGAGTTATACATGGTCAAATAGATGCAAGAAGAAGTCCAAAGTTGCGATAGTTAGCATCATAAAAGGACATGATGATGACGCGCGGCGCATTTCTGTGATAGTAGGAGATCGTTGAAGACGGTTGCCTCTCCTCGAATCCAGGGATCCCTACTCCACACTTGAGGTACATTCTCTACTTCTGCGAAGATAGACAGCGAGAGGCAAATGGGTTCCGCTGCGAGAGATATAAGTAGCGAATTTGAAGACGGTAGGGACAGTAGATTTTGCCGTCATGGGGCGGCGACAATGAGCATTGAGGTCGAGATCGAGAATCGACTGAGGGGGGCAACAGGTAGCCGCGCAGTCAGCACAGGGCGCTCATCGGGGTGCATCCTTCAGAACTCGGTTAGAACTTCGAGGGAATCCAGGCGACGGGGATTGTATAGAGGTCGCACGCGGGCAAGACGAGATCGTCACGAAGGGGTGACTCGTGGGATGGTCCGCAGGAATGTAGTCCCAGGGGATGGAATTGATAGAACCTATGAGTACCTCATGAGTTTAAGGAGAATCAACCACAGGGATACCGTTCTTACCTGATTGAAGCGAACGGTCGGGACTCGGGAGCGGCGTGTCTTTGGAAGTAGTTCGTGAGCTGCGGGGATGATGACGTGAGGCGCGGTTGGTAGAGTGACGCGCCACGAGCTTCGGGATCACTCCAATCTCGACACAGATGAATGGCAAGCTTCGGAGGTTTCAGTCACGACCTCGAACTGGGGCCAAACGGGAGTGTGTGGCTCGCTCCTTGCTAGAGGCGCCGATATTTCTCACCTAAACTGGAACAGTTGTTGTCGGACAGCCAAAGAACCCCATATAAGGTCGTAGTCGTGCGGTCTACTTCATTTGCTTGTGATTTCCCTTTCATCCTGTTCTCTAACGGCCGGCTATGTACTCTGAGTCTATTCACGTCTATTTACGCCCCAAGATTACATCTACGGTACTAATCAGTACATCTCATACATTACAATATCGAAGCTAGCGTGAAGTACGATAAGGGAAGAGATGGGTGCAACAGTTCAACTGGTCACATTCTCAGCGGCCCGAATTCTGAAACGGCCCATCCCAGCTCCCCGCTACGTCTATGGGTCGAACTATGCGGGACATGGAAGATTAATTGGGTCTGATACAATGGGGAGCGTACCTTCCCTCAACTGGTTCATCTTCCAGAGGCATATACGTCCCGTGCGTAGCACGTTGACGCTATTCTCCAGCCGCGCGCATGACCAAGGTCGCTCGCTCTGCTCATATGTAGATGTCCCCGGCTAGAGCTTCACAAATTGCGATTTGTTTCAGGCGAGAGGGGAGCTCGTGAAAGCTACGGTGAATTTGGGCTCACCTAGTGCTGTGAACGCTTGTCATACACCGTGCTCGTAGCAGCGAGACGTTCTGTCGAGAGATTTAAGCACACAAAAGCACCCTGTATAGCTATCCTTGAGGCCTCGAATCATAATTTACGAAGGGAACGACACACCTTTCAGTCAACCACCCCAGATAAAGTATCTGCCTTTCGTTGTCTCAGGAGCAGATTGGACGTACACATCCCAGCGCATCGCCACAATCAGCCTCTCCCTTGCCTTCTGGGAGGACAGTCATGTCGCGTCAGCTATCGTCAGGTCGTCTATTCCGCTGACGGCACTGATATCATTCAGCGACGGAAGCTCCAGTCATACAACCAAAAGTATACCAGTATAAGGCCTCTACACGGCATAACATCCTCATATCTGAACGACCACGCCTCCCCCTCGAGGAAGAAAGATCCATGGCATAGAAACCGCGATACAGGATCGATCAGGAGGAGGGCTCGTCTCCAAGCGTCGAAGCCGGTCTGGGAGAGGCACTCGCGCTGAGCGAATCTCAGTCTTCAGGCCTTCAGGCGTTTTCAGCATTTGCAGAACGAACCAAGATTCAAGAACGAAGGAAAGTTGGCAAAGCTTGAAGAAGTGGGGGACTGGTTCGCTCACACGTGTCACGGAGGCGCCGGCCCGCTCCATCCACGCTCGAACTTGACGCGAACCAGCAACTTTCATCAAACACCTTTCATGCCCGCGTCCAACATCGACTATCCACACAGCAGGCTACGCGCAAACTACTGCGCACAAAGCGCGCGACAAACACTCTGCGAATGCGATGGACACAGGTATGTCAGCCGCTCTGCTGGGCCCTGGCAGATGCAGGTGCTGATGTATTGGCTTGGCAGATCTGACGAGTCGGTCGTCGTCTCAGCATATACACACAGCCGCTCCTTTGATTCTGCCACGCGTATGAGTCACGATGAGTGTTATGAGGCAGAAAGGCGAATTTTGCTGAAGCGTCAGGTGAGTTTGGCACTGCTTTCGACTCCGAGTCTACACCAAAGTCCCAACAATCTATGTACCAGAGCGGTATTCACAAGATACGTCCTAGTTCAGCACAGCACAGCAGCAAGCTCATCTCCCAGAACTACGCGCCGTGCTGTAAAAACTTGATCCATCGTCATTCTACAGATACATACAGCGCAAACGGTTCTTTGACGCCCTGGGATGAGATAGGCAGACGGGCTTAACGTCGCTTTGAATGTGGGCACTCGAGTCCTGACTCTTTTGCTCACAGATACGGTAGGCTAGTCGTGTGCTGTGACTCACTATCATCGCATCACAACCTGGTGGTGTTCTTTGTGGACGGAGGGCGGAGGGAGGGACATCTCACCGTGATCGTGACTGAGAGGATTCGACGCTGCACTCAGCGAGCGGCTTACCTCTCTATCTATACCTGACTACCGACTGACTCTGCACCAGATCTCCAGCTGCGTAATCCGTCGACCGGCGGCGAACGCGGCATTCAGGTCACGGAGCGGACGCTCCGCTCCGAATGATGGTTATGTGAAGTTCGTCTTGCTATCCGGCCGTCGCGGAGAGACGACCGTTGGTCCCCTGAGGGGTTTAGAGTCTTGTCGCGCTTACGGGTAAGTGATCGCAGTTTCATCCTGCCCGACGCCTAGTTGATTCCTGGGCGGCATCGTCAGGAAGCACTAGACCCAACGATGCCTCCACCTCGACGTACAAAGCCACATAGACAGCGAGCGCGATGTAAACAATGCTTCGAACGCGTACTCCTTGCTGCCAATAAAAATATATGGGATCAAACGAGGTGCGTGGCCCCTTTCCTTAGTGACCTTCGCGATGCAATCTCTCTACAGATTTCGTGACCACCACGAAGTCAAGCTAGCGGCTCGCGATTACTCCGAGGCTGAGGCACGTTGAAAATTGGGCGAGTTTCGAATGAGAATAAGGTACCAGGTAGGTTTCCTCCTCAATGTCGGCTGAACGGTTTGAATTGAAAGTGCTGATCCACTTCGCCTTCTAAACTTCTAGGTACGTCAAATCGCACCACCGACCGTGTGCCTTATCACGCACCTATGTTCTTCTGTCCCGTGCGCTATCAGTATCGACATCGTAGCGATTTCATCTGCGCATACGACTATCCTACCTCTGTTTCCTGGCTTTGACCATCTCCTTGCTGATGTGAGTCCCCGTTCCAACGGCATATATCATCGTTGTACCAACTCTGCCACTCCCAATGATATCTTCCCTCGCTTTCATACTGGTATGGCCATCCGCAGACCTAGATTTTCTCCCCGACTTCCTTCAACGCCGAGGCTCCCCTTCTTCCCTCTGAGTCGATCCTCGCGCGAATAGTACGCATATAGCCCCTCCTTCTGCGTCTCTCACTAGTTCCTTGCTTCCCAACGTTGACCTACGTGCCTGGTGAGTCTCTCCTCTCTGAGGACCCCCGAGGACGCCACTCCCTCTTTCATGAAATGCCTGGCACACCCATAAGTACTTCCTTGGGGTGCACATACGTGGTATGTTCTCTTCCTCGCACGCTAGCGCCATCGGCGTCGACACTGGTGAGTCGTCCCGTCGCGGTGCGCCTATTCTTTCCTCTCACCGCTTTGTCGACCCCCTCTGCTATCCCCAGTCTCTTTGTCTCTCGCTATCGTTCTCTCGTCACAGCGCCGCTCGTTCGTATACCTTCCTCAGTCTAGTTCCCTCCCCGCCCTTCTTCGACGTCTATACTCTCTTGTTTACCTACAACCCGTGCTATCCTTCCTCGTCCTAAAGACTTTGTACATGTCGAGTATAGGGTGCATATAGCCTCTACTTCCGAGTCTCTCGCTGGTTCCTGGCTTCGCAACGTCGAGCTTTGGTGCACGGCGAGTCCCTCCCCTCCAAGGCCACGTAAGCGCCCCCTTCCCTCCGAATGCCTTGTATGTACTCCTCCGTTGACAACTCGGCGGTCTTGCTTGGTGGCGCATGAACGCGGTGTGCTCTCTTCCTCCCCCACTAGCGCCACCTGCGTTACTACTTGAGATTCGTCCCATCGCCGTGCCCGTCTATATTGAGTTTTGGGTGTTATATATGCATACCAACGCATCCCAGGTGGCATTCATCCCATCTTTCCTTCCTTATTCGTCGTCCTACTCGCGATTCCTTCGACTTCGACCCTATTTTCCGTTCCTTTCGTCGACTTGTTGGGGAACCTTGGCTCTTCGAGGACATCCGAATTTAGCGTCGGGACGCTCTCCGCGTTCTCTCCCGCGGCTCCCAGCTCCTTCGTCTCTTCTTCGTCCCAGTATTCATCTTCCTCGCGTCAACTGCGCTCAAACGTAGGACTCAGATCTTGGGCGCATCTTACGCATATATTTGGGATCGTTCTTGAGTCCATGGTTCCCGAGCTGTCTAGGTAGAGCTCCGCCGATAATTTTTCTTTATCCCCCCCTTCAGCATCGCGCGATCTCGACGCCTACGCTAGTTCCTTGTTGAACAGCGGGTGTAACTTCACAGAGTACTGCCTACTATTCCCGTTCGCGTGGTACAACTAAGTATGGTAACATACTTGACATCGAGTATGAATATATCCATGTTGTTGCCTGCTCCATAGGGATGCGTCACCCCGCACAAGGATCTCGCGAAGCTGCAACGAGAGTACTCGTTCGCTGAGGATAGCTGTGTTACACTTCCCTTGCTAGATTCCTGTTTTGCGGCCGTCCCCTCTCAGCTCAGGAGCTCTCCTGCGTCGTCTTTTCTGCGAATCGTGTAGAAAGCGCCTGCGCTGCTTTGGCCGTGTTTCTCCCCGCCGTCAATCCGACTCTGCAACCGGTCTTTCCGTCTGTGGATTTGCGGCATATATACGTAGGCTCTCGCCGCTTCGTAGTACGCTCGTCGTGGCGCGAGACCTCTGCGCCCCGTCGAGGACTCAAACACGCGGGAGTCTGTATTCCTCCCTCATTGCGTAGTACCACCAAGTACTATAACTTGAGCGAAATCCTCGAGTTTCCGCGTTTTGTTGCCTGCTCTGTGGCTGAGGACGGTTGAGAGCACCCAAGCACCGCGAGGAACTTCTGCGAGCGCAATCGTAATGCCGCGAGGATAGCTGGATGACGTTTCTCTCGACGGACTCCCGTTTTACGCCCACCTCCTCGTCTACTTCCGTTTGCGCAGTCGTTTGATTGAGTGATGGCGGAGGTGATTTTCTTCCTGAGATTTGGACATTGGATGCATCGTCTTGTGGTGGGATCGTACAGTTAACGTCTGCGCCTTTTGGCCGTGTTACGCGACGACCGTGTTACCACTCGTAGCTGATTGAACTGGTAAATAAGGGACTGTTTATTTGCGTGAACGCCAGAAGGTAGAACGAAACAGTCCGCGCAAACGTGTCGTAAGGTGCTGACGTAGACATCAAACGGTGTGTATGTCGTAGGAAGGGCATGAAACTTTGGACACGAATGCGGAGTAAAATAAGCCGCAGTAGCGAGGAGGATGGTCATCCAAGAATAAGAACGGGCCAGAGAGACATCTATTCGTGAGTCCGCCAGTAAGCGCAGAAAAGAACACGATCGCTAGGGCGTGCGCGTGAAAGGAAGGAAGATACCTAGTCCGTTTGAGCCAATTCGGGGGAAAAGGCAAGGCGAACTCAGAGATGAGGCAGCGTTGGTCAAAGGCAGAGGGGATAAGGTACATGCCGTGAATACAACGACAACTGCGGCCAAGGTACGAACCCGGTACTGCGAAAGGTCGTCGTCCGTCCTTCCACAAACGAAAGGAGTGGACATCACATGGCGTACAAGTGATGGGATGCACGATCCCCGACCTCGCTCATCACTGTAGTTTAGCGCGCGATCTTCCCGGCTTTGTTTGTCCACAAAGCCTGCAGCGGAGCGTGAAACAATGCGATCTTCCACGCCGCGACCACGACATGTTGAACCGCTTTCGCCAAGGCGCAGACCCGAATGCCTAATGAATCGATCGCCAATCATCGAAACCATGGGAGCGCGGAACATGTCGCCCTCATCCCGATTTCTCTTCACGAAGCCCCTGGTTGGGTTTGCGGCGATGGTGGCAGGGCGCAAACGGAGCGTGTATCAAAGCTATGGACACGACGACGACAGGTGAGTGAAAGGGCTATCATCCCATTTCGATCCAACTCAAATATGAGCGGCCTCTCGCCCAGCGGAATCGATGGCTTGCGACGGCGTGGGCAGATTCCAAACACCAACCAATCCCAAAGTACCCCAACTCCGAGTCTTCTCCACAAGCAGCGCTTGGGGAAGTTTCTGTGTGCAAAGTTCAGCTTTTCGTCCGATGATATGACGGATCTATCGTCTTTCTACGTTTCCCCCGCCGAAAATGATTTTTCAATCACGAAGCCAAATGCGTCGACCTACCTACACTTCGCAGGCGGGTCGGATCCCAAGGAATCGGGATGGGTGAGAAGTCGCCCAGCACAGCGAAGACCGCGCTATCACTCTGCCCGCGTACGAGGAACATAACTTCAGGAATTCTGAACTATGACCCGTGGGTGGAAAAGGCGTTGCCCGGTTATAATTGCATCACTCCATCATCATGGGGAACTCGTCAAGCGCAACGCCAGTCCAAGCTCGTTTGTGCCGTTTCCTTTGCGGTCTATGCGGGGTTTCCCAAATTGGGAATCACGCAGGAGTTCGCGCCCTCAATTTATTACCACCCTCCACTCCAGGTCTTCCCTTTCATGCTCCTCTCCCAGTGCTAGCAAACGCACGAATACGACATCCTCCGCCTACAAATCACCTACCCGGATCGCCGGACTTCCGGCGTCCAAAAGTGCGGGCATACGTTTGGCGTAGGCGTACAAACCAACTGTGATCCTACGTGCTCTTTGTATGGGACGCAAGGATCGGGGTCGTGGAGCGATGGGGAGGCCTGCCGCCGCACCATAACCTTGTTAGCGAGCCATGATACAAGGATAGCGGGGGAGAGAACACTCATCTGCGATGAGATCGCAAAGATCGCGACGAGATACTGATGGGGAGGCCCTTCGGAATGCCGTTGCAAAGCGCTGATCATATGGCAAGTTGAGGACGAGGACGCAGTAGCAAGAAACCAGCGATGTCGAGGGTTACGGAACGCCTTCTCGTACAGCCCGTGCTGTCAACTCATGACGTTCCCGGACGGACCGACGTCGCAGTGTCGACTCGTACCGCAGCTCCAAGTGTCGTAGCGTCCGCACTCACACAATGCGCCTCCTCGGCTTCTAGCCAACGATACATCGTCTCATGCCTGGTTAAGTCTTCTGTTCTGTGAGCTCGCCTTGACGGCGCTCTGTCAGGATTCTGCTTTTCATTACATCACTGTTCTACGGGCACGGATAACACGCAGACCGCGTTTGTTATACTATACCTTCTTCAGGGCTATCCGTGCTACTATAGAATCCAAAATACTTGCAATTTAGTAGTCTCCGTTCTGGCCGTTGTGACCCCCAAAGACGAATAGGCATCTTTCCGTTATCTCATATCTATTTCTTCCGCTATGTCTCTCTCCTCTAATCTTTACCGAGCCCTTAGGACAGTTCCTAGCCACGGACGAGCGGACGACGACAACTCCTTTCTCCGCTGCGTTTACTACAGGTCTCGCTTCTCACTTCCGTCGATTCACCCATATATTATCTGTTATATAATACACGCGCATACCTACCACTCCCGATAAGGCATCCTACAAAGGCCCGTCCGTGCGCTGGATACGTCGAAGAGGAAGGGTAGTGGAGAAGAGTAGTGAGCTCCGGGAAATTGAGGCGACTTCGCGGCGTCGAGCTGAGTCCTGCGGCCGTAGAAAAGGGTCCTGAACGCAAGGTGTGAAGGCCCGCGATTGGGTGGACCATGAGCGGCATGGATAGAGGCGTCGTGATGATCGACGAGGTGGATACAAATAGAGGCCACATCCCAGCAGAGCTGGTCGGTCAGATATCCAGCTGACAGTCGTGGACGTGCACGTAAGGAATACGATAACCCATAGGGCGGTCGCAGAAGAGGAATATAGAGGGGCGGGAGCAATAACCCTCCATGAATACGGGGAGTCACGAGTTCGACAACGACGTGGAGCAAAAAAGGAAGGGGTAGGTGATATATGATGCCGTGACAGGCAGAATCGATCAGCGATGGATACTCTAGATGATCACGACTTCGATAGCTCTAGCCGACGAGGAAGACAACACGACGTTTGTATGCGCGGAATGGAAGACACGAGTGGTGCACAAACTGAAGTAGGTATGCTGAACCTTCGGTACCTCGGTGGGAATGGGGCGCTAGGAATGGCACGTAGAAGGATAGGATCACCACAAAATTTGAGTAGAAGGAATCGAGATCGTGTATGCATCATGGCCGTACATTGAGGGCGACAAGAGGCGCCGGGACGGGCAGAGGTAAAGAGGAGGGCACGCTCGTCGCGAGAGGAACCAGAAAAAACGCTGTGAAGATCGCCTGGGAACGACTCAGGCGGCGTTGAGGGGACGTTGGTGGGATCAAGCGACAAAGCGGCAAAGATACCACAGGCAAGATGATGATCCATCTGGAAAAAGTGCTGGCGCCTGGGACGTGGATCGCGCGGCAGAGCGCTGACGGCCTTTACCAGAAGAGACGGCGGGATGCGGGAGGGGATGGTCAAATTTCCTTCCCAAGGACTGCTCGTCGTTAGGCTTGGGATCGCTGATGGTGTTGGGCGAGGAGACCGACAGAGGAGGTCGGCTGTAAGTGCCCTAGAGAGGGGTGAATACATCACCGACTACGAGGCAGGGGGGAAACACAAGAGATTGGGAAGAGAGAAAAAAAGACAACGCACCACGTACCAGCATTCAAACAAAATTCCCCGCCGAATGACTTCCTTTATCTGGTTCTCGTCAACCGGTTCTGATATCTTTCCTGTGGAGACTTGACTTGCGGTTTCGTCGGGGAAGATAGGCAAGGACGGGAGAGGGGCGAAGTGGGAGGATTGGAACATTTTGTTTGGCCCCCATAACACTGTCGACGGGTCCGTGCGATGGCGGAGTCTCTGCACTGCCGATCTCCCGAACTAGCTGTGGTGCGCCTTTCCTCCTTTTCTCTCCGCTCCTCCACTGGAATTCATCGACGTTTTCGCCAGCCTCCAAGCATCTAATCGATATACGTCCCGGTCCTCCCCTGAATCAACCGTTCTGGCGAGCAGTCCACACAAAAGCGTATCCCGCCCTAACGTAATGACCACCTCTTCTTATAAAGGCAGTCGGCGCTCCACGCACCATGATATTTACCTACGAGCACCAACGACGTGTATACTGTCGCCATTCTCAAGTACCTCTCTCCTCACACTCTTTGTCGTGTGTATTTCTCCCGCCTCCTTGGTTTCCGTATTACTAAGGGAGGTCGTTTGTCCTTGAATCCTGGGTCTCCCCTTTTCAATCTGAATGTTTTCTGCCTCTTTCATTCACGTCGTCCGTCGTCTGTCTCCCATATAGAGAGCACACGGGAATGGTGGGCGTATACCCTCGCCCGTAATCTGTGTCGCTTCCCTTTTCTCTTTTAGCGTACATACGATCGAGACACTGCAGTCATTTATTGCACGACTTCACTTCGGGAGCATTGTTACCAGGTTTGTCCAACGTGTCGAGTTATATAATCATGTATTGTTATCCACTCATCGACTTCACGTCTGATCGTTCCCCAAGTCATCGAGGCAGAGGCTACTATTCGGACAGAGCAAGGAACAGAGCACGCACTGCGTCCCAGGAATCCCGATTGGTGGATATAAGATGCTTGAGATGTCTGAGGGGCAGCTACCTGGATAATGTCTTTAGATAACAGCAATGACAAAGTGCGGTACGGCCCACGTCAGAAATGCACTGCTTCTACTCTACGAGTCGGAGAAAGTCTTAATGGACGTCGGAAGCTATGCGGCCCATTTCACGAATCGTCGGCGGTGTCTTATTCACTGGATTCGACCCCGAGAATGTTCGAAGTAGACGAGATTCCGCAGACTTTAAGAAACGACACTGTTGGTGTTGACGAGTCTGATTCTACGTACTGATGAATACGAAGAGTGTAAGGAGCAAAGCGAGGGGACGAACCACAAAACACAACGCTGGGCATCTGTCGGGGATGGGAAACTCAAGCCTTGTTGCCCAGGCGTGTTCGCTAGTGATGGACGATCAACGAACACGAGGAGGCTGCCCGTGGCGATTCAAAAGTTGAATCAAACGCAATATGTCTCAAGGTCTCATATGATCATCACTAGTGTTGACGGTCCCAAGAAGCTTCAGCGCACAGGCGAGTGGAACTACGCCCTTCCATTCTGCATCTGAATCTTTTAGACATCAGTGTTCGTGAAGCGGACGCAACACTAATGACATGCATTGCTGTCAAATGGAAGCGGCTGTTGGAACTCCGTGTGTTTTGTATCAAGCTTCCATGTCAAGTACACGAACGTTTTTTGTCACACCAGCTGACTTCTCTCGGGAACAAAGATAGCACGATGCACAGAGTAGAAGAAACTGCAGGCGCCAAAGCAACCTCGCCAGCATGGAGTGAAGCCTCGCCATTTCAACGCCTCTTGCCTCTTAAATCACTTCTTCGCCAATAATGGTGATCATCACGGTGTTTGTGATCCAACGATGGTATGCGTGCCGTTGAGATCATATTGAAAAGAAGCATGACATGTCAGCATGTTGCGGTGTATATTCAATGCATCGTGGATGGAAACGGCACCTGCGGAATGTAATATACGCAGTGCGGTGAAATGCTCAATCAACAACTCTCGTTTGTGTTTGGGAGAGCATACTGCTCGCAAGACATCTTGCATCAGGAGAACGCACGGCTATCTGGATGGCCCTATCACCGTCAATCAATCATGTCGACTTCTACAGTGCGGGCCCATCGCACGAGTACGACTTAGCCACAAGTGTTATCTGCCCTTGATCTGCTATCAACCTCGTTTCATCCAGATGGTAGCGTACACGTTTATTTCACAATCACCACCCATCATTCCGGCCTCGCGCTACTGGTATGTCGCCTCATTGTCACTCGCATGAGCTGTAGCATACTTAAACCATATGCAATGTGGGGACAAACACGCAAACTCAATGTCTGATGTTCCTCCCCCACAAGGAGCCATTGCCAAACACATTTGCGCCCATAAAGACGGGAGAATCATCGTAGTTAGCGCGGATGGGACTGCTAATGAGTTTGGAGAGATGGTGAGCGACATCCAGGATGCGTCCGACGATCTCACCATTATTCGCTAGAATACGAATGTCGTGGAGCTACATAGCCGTATCCTCAAGGACGATGATCAACTCACATTCTACATCAGCGGCATCGGGACGTACGGGGACTCTTGGGTCCAACGCACCGCGGACATGGCTTTCGCATCGTGAGCATCAATACAGTTTTATCTAGCATGTTTGAGGTTAACGAACTTTGAATAGTACATTCAAGCGAAATGTATTCAAGGCATATAAGTGGATAGCGGAGAATTATAGGCCAGGGGATCGAATTTTCCTCTTTGGTCACTGCATTTTATTTAATGGTGTTCACAAGTTCTGACATTGTCGCGCAGGGTTCTCGCGTGGTGCATATCAAGTTCGTGTCATTGCAGGAATGATCGAACGCGTGCGTACTTGACCTTTGGTATGCCAGCAATTATACTGATTTTGACCCAGGTCGGTCTCCTACACAAAGGAAACAATACCCAAATCCCGTCGTGAGTTACTGCGATTGCATATATACAACGTACTCATTGCCAACATCTTACATCACAGGGTTTTCAAACTCTACATGTCAACGATGAAAAGATCAGGTGAAAAGGGAAATAGAAAACAAGACAAGGCTTTAGAATTGTGCGCGGATTTCAAGAGATCGTTCTCACACCCGGACGTAAAGGTCCATTTTGTTGGTGTCTGGTGAGTTCCGTGTTCGCGATAGTTACTACTATGGCCAAACCATAAATCCTTAATAGGGACACTGTCTCCTCAATCGGCTTTCTAAATGGAGCCAGCCTTCCTGAGACTGTCAATGGGATGGCCCATGTTTGTCACTTTCGTCAGGCTCTGGCGCTGGACGAGAAACGTGTGAGATTCTGGCCCGAATATGCAAATACCTTTCAGCCTCCTTCGTCTGAGAAGACCGTCTCATCATCTTCTGGCAGCGACGTTAAAGAAGTCTGGTTTGCGGGGTCGCACTCTGATATGTAAGAGACAGTTTCTCAGAGTCGGAAAGATATAGACTCAACTTGAATACTATAGCGGGGGTAGCATTCCTGGTGAAAAGAAATATGGACCTGCTCTTCGATGGATGACAAATGAAGCGATGGCTCATGGCCTTCAGATGCACTCTTACGCATGGAAATGGCAGCTTCCTGACCCAAGACAGTCACTCAAAGTAGGTTGGGCGATCCTTGAAGTATTACCGCTACGTCGCCCGTCAAACAAGAGGGAAACAACACGAAAGTGAGTCTTTCCTTTTCCCAAATTTATGGATTTATTTATTTTACTTGTTGTCTAGACCGCATTTTGGTGCTCCTCGCCAAATTCAACATGGGCAACATATTCATTCATCGGTATTGGCCTTGATGAAGGCTAGAGAGTCAGAACCACACCTTGAGAAAGGTATAAGCTATGCAACACAAGCACGGCTTCCATTGGATCTGGAACTCTCTTGGGGCGACCTGGTCGAAGGTCATGGATCCGAATTCATCGAGCCTGACCCATTTTCCGACTTTGCTGCTCTTCCGCTGTACAACATTCAAAATGCCACCTCATTGCGAGATCTGCCACGATTGCAGTCAGAGATTGCAAAACTTGCCACGAATATCACCGCAGGTCAGAGCTTCTATCCGGAAATAAACTATGAATCTGTAGACTCATGATCTTGATTAGAGAACATCCCCAAGTCGCTGGCTGAGGTCCCCGATGCATTGCCAATGCTGCTATCCGCACTTGACTTCATGAGCACTCAGGTCGATATCCAGGGTAACAATGTCGCTGCCCTCTTCTCAGTACTGGCACTGTTTCCTCCGGATGTCAAACACAAGCGCACCCTACCCATGTTCCGTGGGATTGCTCAGAAAGCACTCAATACTCCTCATGTACAGTTTGATCGAGGAGTGCTTCGTCATGCTACTGGTATATTTCAGTTCGAATTCTGATGCAATCAGGGCTAAATTTTGTTTCTATAGAATTGTTGCAAACAACATACGGCTTGCACAATGGCTCACATATTATGGCTGTTGCCCTCCATAGTACCGGCACAATATTCTCCGCATCCAACTCAAAGGTAATGCTTCAGAGTGATGGAAGCAAGAGATCCATCAACATCGGCGATCAATGTTGTGTTTCATTCCGCGCAGATGGATCAAGATTTGCAACAGGCAACAAAGATGGGACCGTCAAAATATGGGATACCGAAACTGGGACGGAGCTACGCACTTTCGAAGGCCACTCGCACCCAATTTGCTCTTTGGCATTCTCACCGGACGGCCGCAAGATTGCAGCGGGATCGGGGGATTGCACTATTCGAGTATGGGATACAGATACAGGTGGAGATCTGTTTGGTGCAATGGGAGGACACACCGGGGTAGTCTCTGGATTGGCTTTCTCCCCTGATGGGACTCTCCTCGCATCTGGGTCCTTCGACACTACTGTTCGGCTGTGGAATGAAGCGGGGAAGTCCAAGGTGCTTGAAGGACACAGTGGCCCAGTATGGTCTGTCGCATTCTCGAAAGACCACATCATCTCCGGCTCGGTGGACGAGACAATACGGGTATGGGATGCCGGTTCTGGTGCTTTGGTGAGAGTGTTACGAGGGCACACTGGCTCGGTTTATTGTGTGGCCTTCTCACCAGACTTCAAACTCGTCGCCTCAGGCTCCTACGATCGTACTGCTCGGCTATGGGATGTATCTTCGGGCGAGGTATTAGCTATCTATAATGTTGGAGAGGTTGTATGGTCTATTGCTTTTTCTTTTGATGGAAAGCAGGTCGTGACAGGTTCAGAGGAAGGCAAGGTACATGTTTGGAATGCAGATGTATTATTGTAGATTCTACGGACACTTGTAGCACACATGGATCTCCGTCTTGTTGTACAATACTCATCACCGCGTACGCTTACTTCAATCCGACGGAGAATTACTTCTACATTTTCAATTACAACATGACGAGTAATTATACACACGGGGTAGACGAGTATGTGGACTGAATGAGAAGTAACGATACAGAAGTCCAAAGCTGCGATAGTGAAAATCATAGAAGGACATGAAGATGAGGCGTGGAGCATTGCTGCGATAGCAGGAGATCGTCGAACATGGTTGCCTCTCCTCGAATGACATTACACACTTCTGCGAAGATAGAAAGCGACAGTGAGGAGGCAAATTGTGTTACGTGGCAGGATGGATACCTAGCAAAGTTAAGACAGTAGGTAGAGTAGAGCCTGACGCGACTCGATTGCTGCGATGCAGCGGCGACAATGAGCAGTGAGATAGAATTCGAGAATCGAACGAGAGGAAGCCGCGCGGTCATCACAGGGCGCTCGTTGGGGTGCACCCTCAGAACTCGGTCAGAAATTCGAAAGAATCAAGGCGACGAGGATTGTATAAAGGTCGCATACGAGGAAGGCAAGGTCGTCGCAAAGGGGTGACTCGTGAGATGGTCCGCAAAGTAGGAACGTGGCTACGGGAGACGGACTTCATAGATCCAACGATCTAGTACCTCGTGAGTTCAAGGAGAATCAACCACAGGGCGACCGTTCTGACCCGATTGAAGCGAAGGGTCGGGACTTGGGAGTGGCGTGCGTTTGGAAGTAGCCTGAGCCCGTTCATGAGCTGCGGGGATGATGGTGTGAGGCGGCCGGTTCGTGGAGTGACTTCGGGATCACTCCAGTATCGACGCAGATGAATGGCAATCTTCGGAGGGTTTAGTCACGACCTCGAACTGGGGCCAACTGGGAGTCTCTAGCTCGGTCTACGCACCACCATTGTCTGGATCTCGTCGTCTCGTCGTCTTCGTCTGAAATTCTCTCGAAACAACCTTTGATCCGAGAAATCATCCATGCCTCTTGTACGGTGATCACGGCGGCAAACTTGACCAGCGAGCCACATCGCAATTCTGATATTGGTATGGATAGCCTTGTTCTGAGCCTCGAATGGCACATCATCGACATGCAGATCGTCGAGGCAGCCCTCCACGAATCCACTGATATAATGTCGATAGTGGTGTATCTATAGCGAAACAATAGTGTTAGTTGAACACTCGATATCGTCGAGCCTGGCCTTGAAGCGGATAATACCAGTAGTCAAAATATCCGGGAAGGGTGAGGTGGTTAATAGAGGATAACGAGGGGCAAATAAAAGTACAAATCTGTACGAAGCTGCTAAGGTGCTCGCCGTCGATCTGATTTGTTATGATTTACTGCGATCATCGCCGATATGGTCGAAATCTGCATCGTGGTACTCCGAAGAGCGTTGTAAATGGGTGGTAAAGTATCTATGGTGCGTGTCATGAAGAGGGAGAACACTAGGAATGAACTCAAGTTAGTCGGCGCCTACTATAGGGGCTGCGCGTGATCGTGCGTCACTGGCTGTTGGAGAAGCTTTGGAAAAGCGACCGTCTTCTCCCATTCCCCATCCTTCTTCAACGACACGTCAGATTTCCGCAAGCCCAAGGAGGTTCAGAGGTATCGAAGAAGTTCGACCTGTTGTACGTCGTCTGCCTTTTTCTGGTGTATCGGGTCCCTACTCATCGAGCCATTCTACACAGTTCTTTTACAGAAAGGAAGAGGTCCCAACATCGTCGACTCACACTAAGCACGCATTCATGTCTCCGTCGACTGGGACCAGAAAATGGAGTCACAATCAGGCAGACGATGAGGATGGGCTTCATTGACATCCTAGGCCATTGTGAGTTCCCGCTTTTGCTGCCGTCTTCCTTTTTGATCATGCACATCCTAGATTTACCCCCAGAAGGCCCCATATTTGGTGTCGAAGTAATCGACAACGACTCGGAGCGGTGATATTCTGCGCTCCCCACAACGTTCGTCGTGTCAAACCAACCTCTTCGCCTCTCTCACCTAACCCATTGCTCACGGGGAGCCTGGATACCACCTCGTGTACATAGTGAGTTGCCTCCCCACTCCTGTGTTCTCTCCTCTTCTTACCTCCACCACTCCTCTTTCTCGTCACGCATACATGCCGTAGCCACTCGACGTCCGTCTCCCGTATTTCTTCTCAGCGCCAGGTCGTCTCGATTCCATTCTTCTTCAGTGGACTATCCTGAAAATTCCCTTGAGTCGCACGGACGCGCACTTTCGCTCGCCAACCTCAGCTGAGGTACCGCTGAGCCGCGCGACCGGGTAAGTTAACACGGGCTTTGAGTAGAACGTCGTTCGTTTAACAATCGTACCATAGTACCGCTCACACCAGCGAATAAAATTAGTTATTTCATCTCATCCCACACTTAATTCCTCCCAACTCCTCGAGAAGTTCTGCACTCAAACCCTACCATTCCTTCGACGACTCTGATGCTCGCGATCGGCGCGTACTCAGGCGTGCGCATACGATATATCGGGAGGTTAGTAGTCCATCTCCTACGGACCGATACAGTTCACCGATTCCGGGCTCATGAAAATATCCTCAGATGCTCTGCGGCCGCCTTCCGACGTTTTCAAGCGCGATGCCACGATTTTCAAAAAGAGATTCCTGCGAGCTCCAGGTTGTAGCGCCGACATGACCAGCCTATTCTGGAACGTTCGTCGCTGGACGGTCCGATGATCATGTATATGAAGCAACCAAAGTTCTGTTGCATTTGTCGTGCTGCTTGCATCCTTTGCTTGTGTTTCCTCGTTCACTATTTCCTCTACTTCGTCTCTGTACTTCGAGTCCATTCACGCCGGTTTACGCACACTAGTCATTGTAAATCGTATTACGGTACTCAATATAATTCATATATTATAAGGTAGAAACTAGGGTCAAGTACAATAACGGGAGAGCTGCGTGACATAATTAAAGACATGACTAGACGTAGACAAATCAACCCTCAATGAGAGACTTGACGAGCTTCGGATAGACTGTATTTGCAGTGGCTGCAGCGCCGCAGATGACCCACCTAGCTCTCCGCTATATCTATGCGTGCAACTACGCTGTATATCGAAGGTCTGTGAGCCGAGCGTAGAGTCTAATACAGTGGTAAGCGTACCTTCGGTAATTTGGATCATCTTCCAGAGGCATATACATCCAGTGCACAGCACCTTGACGGTCTCCTCCGACCACGCGCATTGCGAGCGGTCGCTCTGCTAGTATGTGGACGTTGCCGCCTAGAGCTTGCGAGATCGCGACGGTTAGGATGGGGTCCAGGCAAGCGGATAATCCACGGTTCATCCGGGCCCTCGTAGTGCCTATAGCGAAGAGTCAGTACAGATGTTGGAAGGATACCTTACAGCGTACCTGTCTCGGAGCCCCGTTCCCGGCCGCTGGCTTTCAGACGCACGGTTCCCGACTAGCCCACGTTCCTGGTAACATGGAGCCACGGAAGGAAACTCCTAGAATGTAACGAGTAGACGTGAGGTTGTGCTATGTGAGAAGTGGAGTCGACGGTCAGATCCCGCGTCTATCAAGAGGTACCCTGTATCACTGCCCTTGAGTCCTTAATTAGTAACCACGAAGGGAACAGCACACCTTTCAAACGACTACGTACTTTGTCGTATCATGTCAACGTCACAGGTTGGACGTATGTATCCCAGCGCATCACCACGACCGGTCCATCCCTTGAATCTTGGGCTGCCAGCCACGTCGCGTTAGAAATTGTGAGAGCGTCGATTCTCCGAAGGCACTGCTATCATTTAGCACTGTAAGCTCCCGGTAATCCAGCCAAGGACATACCAGTATGCAGCCTTCATATTCTTGTATCTGAACGCCCACGTTCCATGCTGCATTCCGCGAGTCTCATGACACGTGAACGCGAAACGTGGGCTCCGACCGATGAGGAAGAGGGCCGTCTCCATACAGGCGCGACGGCCAGCAATTCTGTCGACAGACCCTACTCCCAAGACGTGGAAGAATGCAGGAAGGAGTTGGGCGCTTGAAGAAGTTGGGTGAGGCGGTCCGATCACACGTGTCACGGTGCCCCCAGGCCGTTTCTTCCACTCGAACTACCAACCAAACAACTCGCAGCTTGATCTGTTCTCTGCATGCTCGCACACAGGCCCAATGTTAAAAGCTTCACTGCCATTCGCTCAACGTAACTGATGAAATTCGGAATGCGCTTGATCTATGAATGAGAGTGATGGCAGTAGCTGAAGTACGATGGGTCGTCGTTCTTTTTCGTAAGTGTCGGTGCTCATTATGATATCGTTTGACAGCCTATCGTCATCGCATCGTAGACAACCTACGGTGCAGGTTGTCGATTACGAACTTGCGAGTGATGTGGTGGTGGAGGCTTTGACGATAGGTTAGTTTCGTTTCTTCCTTCCATTCAACGAGGAACGATTCAGTTCACAGGTCTGCTAGCGCCCAATTGCAACGAGCTCTACCGACTCGCGATCTGCAAATCGGCGTACCTAAAAACACCGTGCCGAATGCCAATGAGGGTTCTGATCATCGTTATGTAGATACGGCTGGAGGGATCTGCGGGACCCCGCAAAACGTTGAGGTACGTAGATATCCATCGAGTCCCTTCAGGCGCGAGGACCTGAGTTTATCTATTTCCACACAAATTTCATGGGTATTCCCCCTGAGCCGAGCGAGCGGTGCCTGATGGTGTGGGGGACACTTTCGGAAGACGAAAGGGTGAGGCGAGAGAGACTTGGAGTTTTCACCGCCGTGAGGGCTCCCGCGGCGCTGCGTGAGTCCGTCATCCGCTCTCTACTAACCCTCAACGGGGACAGTGCATGGAAGCGTAATCCTGTGCGTATGCCTCAAACAGTGATGTCAGTAATCATAGAGCAGAGCGGCGATTGAGATGTCTGCGCGCTGGTCTTTCGCGGGGTTAATCGCGTTTCCAGATGCACAGAGACGGATTGACCACGGCGAAATTGTGGGCCATTATTCCCGTGGCTATCCAAACGTAGGCATTACGCTCGACGCGTAGGCGGGTCTGGGCTCCTTCTACTCAGCGCCTTCCTGACTCTCGCATTCACTCTGCAGACCATTGATCTTCCATGCGACCTACACCCCCGGCCGCACCCCCACGCATCCCACCGAAGGCTGCGCATCAAGCAGCTCTTCCTTCTACCAGCAGGACTCTTCGGCGCCTTCCAACGATGTCAGTTGACTGTCTGTTAGTGATTTCGCAGGCACTTACCTACAAATGTGCTCGACGGCTGGCTAGTTGGCGGGGATTACGGCGGCTGTGGAGAGAATCGGGATTGCCTGGGCGTTGAACAGCCAGGTAAGTTTATTTTCATTTTTCACCTTCGGATCGAAGCATCGCTGACTCTGTAGCAGGACGCCAGCACTGCTTCTTCTGCCCCACGTTTTTTGCATAATGTCTATAACCCGGTAGAAGTCCTGGAAACGGTGTGTGATGAGCTTTGACTCCGCTGCTTTGGGTGTACTATTCCAGACGAGGTATGTCCCGTGTCTTGATTGAATTTGCATTGGAAATGTTGATTATTTTGTCCTGTCAAGCTACCAGGCCGCTCTTCGTGCGACGAAGCGTGCTGACATCTATATGTCTTGCATCGAAATACTTTGTTTTGTCTGCTGTCTTGGGGTAAATTTTCTTTTCACGTTCGGCTGGATGTATCGCTGACTCTGCACCAAGCCACCCAGTCTACGTATTCTGCTCCACGTCCTTTGCATAATCGTAACGCGTGGAAAGCGATACGGATCGACTTGAAGGTGATTGACGAGGCTTCCCTTCGCCGCTTTTCGCATACAATTCTAGACGATGTATTCCGCGTTCCCAAGGAGAGTTTGAGCTGAAAATGCTGATTCATTTCGTCTTCAACGCTCCCAGGTTTGTTGAATCATACCATCGTCTACATGCCTTATCACGCAAATTACGTTTCTCCGTCTCGTACGCTACCAGTGCCAACACCGTGGAGTCTTCATCTATGCATACGATTCCTTCCGCGTACGTGGCTATAAATAGTCTGCTTTTGGCGCCGCCACCGATGCCTTGAAGACTACTACTAAGCTTCTACGCGAGGTCGAGGTTCGTCGGCCGTTTCTTTTGTTATTTTCGGGGCTGTTACTGATACGATCTGTCCCCCTTTGTCCAGATCTACTGGCATCCAAAGGTCTCAGACGCTGCGGAGAAGCGGGGGAGGGAGAGGTTTGAAGAACCAAGTGAGTTGCTTCTCTCCTACCTAGTTCCCAGCGCATTTTGTCTACAAGGCCACCGGGTCCTGGACCCTCTTCTCTCCACCGCGCGACAAAACATGCCACGGATAGCCCTTATTCCGCGCGGCTACATTCTTCTCGTCCTGCGCAGTCAATGCCGCAGCCTACTACTATGTGTGGATGCCACCGATATCTCTAGGTCGTATCAGCGGTATGGTTAAGGCCTAGTCGACGCCAGTAATTCATCGAACGCTTGGGACAGCTTGCTTCTCGTCTGCCTTTTGGCACGACTTAGCGCTGCCAATGATGATTCTGCCGGACTACAGCGCTACCAGCCCGCTCTTCGACGTCTTTGTCACTCGCGCGACGAATTACGCTACAATCTGCATGCCTTACACGCGGCTATTGCCTGTCGTCTTGCGCTGTCAATGCCGCATCAATGTCTATGCGTAGATGCCACCGCTATGTCTCCGTCTCCTCGACGGTACGTTCGAGGCCTAGTCGACTCTGGTAATTTATCGAAGGCTTCTCGCAGCTTTCTTCTCGTCTGCCCTTTTATTTCCGGGCGTCTGCTGTGATGTACCGCCGTCGAGGCGTTCTGACATATTTCTTGCTCGTCATATTGGCTTTTCCAGCGTATGCTAATGATTTAGCGACCCAGGAGACAGGCAAGTGCATACTTTATCGATCGTTAGGATCCCTCTAACGCTTGTGTATTCACGAATCGCAAGTGGCAGACTTTCATCCACTTGGAGCGTGAAGCTTTAAAGTCTGGCTCCATGCAGCATGCCTTGCTAGCCCATTGGCGTCACCAGCATGAGAAATCGTGGATGGGGGGGTAAATCTGATAGTCCGCCGCTGTATAAGCTTGTGGTACATCTAATGCAACTTATTGTCCCCTTCACTACGGGCAGCGTAAACTTATTCAGGTCGACGCCTTCTCTTCGGCTTGGTATTGGCGACGCACTTGCCACACCAAATACAGCTCCGATGGAGCAAATGCGGGCCGCTCAGACGAGTAGTAAGATTCGAATGGTATATTTTCATAATACATTGGAACTCTTGCAGCGATGTGGATAATGGCGACGTTGAGGAGCAAGTCGTTGCAAATATGCGTGCAGCAGTGGGAGCTGCGTCGATTGGCTAGACTGAGCGCAGATCGGCTGTGCACAGACCCGTGCTGTCAACTCCGTTTGTGCACGGGCCTTTTGACGTTGGTTGGCAGCCAAACAAAGAGTTCCCCAGTCCCCTCTTCATCCTTACTCCTACTTCGTCCCCTCTCGTCGTTGCCGCTGTTGCTGCCCCGCGTCGACATCCCAGAGCGAGCCTGCCGCCCCTGAGAAAATCAATGCTGGGCGGAGGAATCGGACGGGCGTATGGTTTTCCTTGAAGCTGGTACGTGGTGGGTCCTCTTCTTTTCTTTTTTCTCCCCCGCCTCTTGAATATCACCGCCTCGAATTCGACGATGTCTGTGTAGCGGCCAACGCTCGCACTAGACTTCCCTTCTTCCCCCTCTCCCTCCCACATATCACCGCCCCAGAAGGAAAAAATCAGAGCTGCGCGGAGGAATTCAAAGGGACTACATTTTTCTTTGAAGCTGGTACGTGTCGCGTCCTTTTTCTTGTTTTCTCCCCCGCCTCTGGCATTTTGGCGCCTCTAATTCGACGACGTCCGCTCCACTAGCCGTCCCTCGTTTCCCTCTCGCCCTCTCCACATATCAACGGCGGCTCCCAACCTTTCCGCGACGAGCAGTCTTGATGAGAAGGGGTTTTTCCACCTCGCGCAGCCCGCCGCCGTAACGTAAGGGCCGCCATCTGTTCTCGTAAAGCGCTCTGCCACGCCATCAATTATGCCAGGCCCCCGAGCGCCTTCCCTCTCTCCGGGCTTGGATCGTCTTCTTGCGTTGCGATGTGAGTCTCCCTTCCAACCGCCGTTGGCTTCCTCTCGCCGCTTTGTCGACTCCTTCCAACATCTCTCGCCTTTCCCGGTCTCATTGTCTCTCGCTGCCGTCCCTTGTCTCAACGCCTGTCTTGTCATTGGTAAACATTCCTCAGTAGGATTTCTTCCTCGCCCTTCTTTGTCCGCTATGCTCCGCCGTCCCTTCCCAACACAATTGATGCTATCGTTCTTCGCGCCTCCGGCCGCTCTTCCAGCAATTGCTTCGTAGATAGGGCGCATATAGCCTGTCCTTTGGCCTTTCTCATCGGCTCCTTCCTTCCCAACATCGACCCTTAGTGAGTCTATGTCCATCTGAGAATCCATAAGCGCCCTATTCCCCTCAAATGCCCTCTGCTACCCTCATGCCAACTTCTTCGTCAACTAGATGTGAGTCTTCCTTCGTGCGCAGAATATATGCGGCCTACTCTCTTCCTCGCCGCTAGCGCCACCTGCGCTGGTATTTCTGAGTAGTCCTGTCGCGGTGTTCGCCGCGTTGTGGTCGTTATGTACGCATACAAATGTTTTCACGGGGCTCCGCCGCATCTATATTCGCATCACGCAGCTCGGAGCGCGAGACCTCCGTGTATTCCTCCCCCATTGCGTAGTAAGTACGCTAATTCGAGCGGAATCATCGAGTTTTCTGCGTTGTATCGCCTGCTCTGTGGTTGAGGATAGCACCAAAGCACCACGCGAAACTACTGCGAGCGCCCTCGTTCGCCGAGAATATTCCTTCTCTCGCTAGACTTCTCTTCGATGCCCACCTCCCTCGCCAACATTACTTTGCGCAGTCATCGAGTGGACTACGTGATACTATCTGTGAAGTTGCGATCTCTTGTGCTGGGATCGGGTGGTAAACGTCTTCCCCTCTTCGACTGTTTCTCCTCGTCGTCGACCCGAACTCTGCGCCCCGTCCTCCCCTCTGTGGCTCTGCTATGTCTAGACGTCGCTTCTAGCCGCTTCCTCCTATGCTCGACTTGACACGAGGGCTCTGCGCTTGTAGAGAACCAACACTCGGGGGTGACTGATTTTGTCAATTCTACTGTTCGCATGTCAAACGGTCCGCTTTGGTCAGATGAATGTGACTAGACGGGCGTAATCCCGGGCAGAAGACTCGATGGAAGGCGATCTAGTTTCTCATTATCTCCTCGTCTGAGGATCGTCGTGCCCATTCCTACGCTTCTTTGGTCCCACCTTCCGCCGTTGTCGACTCAGCGAAGCACGCCCCATTGATATCTCTACGTCTCTGCTAAATCTATACGTAGCTCCTCACCGCTTCCTAGTACGCAGGGCCGTGGCGCGAGACCTCTGCTGCCTGTCGAGAACGAACGCTCGGGGGCGCTTGGAGTGCCATCCCCGTGCCAGACTGTTCATCGCCAGTACGACAGTCATTCCGAGTCACTCAGGCAACGGCTGGAACTTTTACGGGCGAAGTACCAAGAGGTCGTTATCGTGTTGAATCGAGCACGATCCGTATGATCTGCGCTGTAAATAGTAGAAGAGAAATGCGACAACGTAGTCGTGCCTAGCGGGTAAATACTAATGCAACATTCTATGAGATGGGATACTGGGGAAGCAAGGACCAGACGATGTAGGTGCAATGCATACGGAGTGCGCTGGACTAGCGCTGCGTAAGTTTGTGCATAGGCGGGATCGTATGGTACGGAGGATGAACCAGGATTGAAAACGAAGGATGCGCATTGTGCTACAGAAAAGTAGGCATCCGTGCTCCTAGAATAGTAGCTACATTGTTCCGAAGGTGCGTGCAGACATAAACACGGGGAAAGGAGGTTCAATGAATGAAACAGCCAGTTTGATCAGGCTGGCACAGGATATTTTGCAAGCGAGCTGGGCGATATTAGAGCTTTCGCTAGGAGCGAGGACAGGTCTCTGTGCACACTGTGAGGGAAATAGGACTGCGGACAAGGTACGGAGTTATGGCTGCGAGTGCCCATCGCATTACCCTCTCCTCTTTCTGCCAACGCAAGGAACGAGCAGAGGTCGGCCTACCAACGACGAGGCACGATCCCCGACGTCACTTGCCTCGTTGTATCCGACGTGTCGTTTTGCCATGTCGGCAAGAAGGCCGTGCCGTCAAAACTCCTTTTACTATCCCTCGAAGTGCCCGTGGCGTGTGTCGGAGCTGCAGGCTGTGCGCGGAGGAGCATCGTGGGGGATGTGTTGAAGCCGAGAATGGCTGGGGTATAGAGGCATCGACAGGCGCAAGGGTTGGTGGAAAACCCCGCAAAGGCTCGAGGGACTTGGAGTAGCTGCTGGACACCCGTGTTCACAACAAGAGCAGCTGGGCGAGGTGGTATCACAGCGCAGGATTGGGGCACGGATGACGTGCAGGCGCTTGCATACTGGCGGCTTAGAGAAAAGGGTTGGATGCAGAAGAGTCCGTAATATGAAGGAGACCTAATGAGACTTCCCTCATCGAAGGATGGTGATCGAGATATACAGAATATGGTTCTTATCCCCTTTGCTGGTAGGCTTTCCCAACGACGTGGTCGCAGGATGTCGATGGCGGCTGCGTCATGTGTGGGCGCAGTTGCTAATATTTCGATGTATAGAGGCTTGAGAGAGGCCTCGTATGGGAAGCGAGTGCCAGGAATGCGGGGTATTTCGAGCATAGGGGTCCAAACGTGTAACGATGAACAGCGCATGGAACTGGGGAGGCCCTTGGCAAGAATCACCGCAGAAATACGCAGATCTAAGCAAAACTTGTTCGTGCGTCCACGACGGGGAGTGGAAGTTTGGTGTAAGATGGCATACTAGCTTGATATCGCGTACTTTATCCCGTGGCTCCTTCGAGGAACTCCACAGGTGCGCCACGGGAGTGGGACACAAGACAGCGACCAAGAGGCACAGTCCTCTCGCCGCTAATGACATATCATCACTGCTGGCGCGGCGCGATTTGGATAGCCGGACACCCCCCACCGCTGCCCCCAGTATCCGTCCCGTCGGCTATTCTGCGGGCGTCTTATAGTACGTCGCGAGAACGTCGAGTTGTCTGGTAAGAGGCATCCGGGGAGGCCGCGAGAGACCGCGTAGCTGTGTAGAGATGATGGTGCAGAGATCAGCCCCATGCACCCAGGGAAGCGGAGGTGGACGCGCGAATGGTGACGACTCTGGGCATCCCTTGATGAGGTGCGTTTGAGGAGGTGGACGGCTGTGAGAAAGGAAACAGGTACGCAGGGCCACGATACCGCTAAGAGGATCGAGCTACGCAGGGACGCGATGCGTACAAATGAATGTGACATGGAACTGGGTATGGGTGTGCTTGTTGTTCCCCATTCCCGCAGGAGGGCAGGTGTTGATATGGAAGTGAAAGCAGGGACACAGCTGCGGTCAGTAATGGGAACAGAACTCCGCAGATGAGGGTATTCATTGATCTCGTAGAGTGACGACCGTGCAAGATTCGCAATCATGCCATCTACCAGTAATGCCATAGATATCGCGGGTGTGAATATTGCAAGTGCGGGGTGTAGCAGCATCGTCCGGCGTTGACATGTGGTGAGAGCCTTTGAGAAGTCGTATTCCGAATACAGTGGGTGAGAGATGGAGAGGTTTCAAACGCGCTACTGCCGAGCATCTTCCTGTTCGCCCAGAGCTATACACCAAATTTGACAAGGCGTAAGCGGTGCTGCAACCAGCGTACACACATTCATCACGCTCGTGATTCATCGGCATGTGCGACGTGCGAGATGGTTATGTGGTAGGTATGGGGCGATGCCGTTGACAAATATTCGCTGAGGATGAGGAACGCGTGTTGGCCTGTCGAGCTAGCTGTGACAATCATTCATGAATTAGGCTATATTAGTAGCTGAAGAACCCAAACAAGCTGTAGAGAGTTTCCCAACGCTGGGGGATTTTTGAGGTTTGAACGGGAATGAGGCGAGGCTTCCATTACACTTGCTGTTGAGAAACGATCGGCGAGCATGATCGCGCGAGTGTCCAGTCACGAACGTGGTGACCCATCTATACAACTGCCAGATTGAACAATAATGGGGGAAGAAAGGGTGCGGTTCGTAGGGGCGTTCAAAAGGCGAAGCCTTGCGGTGAATGCATGTCATGCTGTATACACCAGACTGCCTTCGTGGCTTCGAGACATGATGGATGAAGGCAATATGCGAGATCGAAACGCACGTACCCCAGATAACCAAACCCCCACTCCTTGACTCTCTTGTAGTCCGACGCTCGCAACAATGCCTACGCAGCTTCGATAGACGTAGGACTCATTGGAGTCCGTCTTGTATGGCGTTGAGTTGAAAAGAAGGCCACACGTCACAGACCGTCACACAGGCTGCTCATTGTGACCGCGAACAATGAGTGACTCTGGTGTCGCGCGGCGAGAAGGATGTCCAGAATCAGGAAAAGGGATGGATATCTAGACGACCTAGTTTCTATTAATGCCTCTTGCCATCTCATATCATTGTAGCATTCACATCAATGATGCGGCGTGCCTAATCCCTCCCTATCTCTCGTATCAGAAGACGTCCTAATTCTCGCCACACACATTTCATTCATATAATCGTATTTGTAGAACATGCCAGCTCCATCAATTACCTTCATAATGCATGCCTCGAGCACGCAGCACGTCTTTCTTCAGCTGTATAAAAGCTGGTACAACTCATGCAATGATATCCATTCTCAATGTCCTCCATACCTCCGCCCACATCAGCCTTAAATCAGCGCCTTCGGGGCGAGCTCAGCGTAATCACCCAGAAGGCGCAAACTGACGTCCGCGCAACATGCACCCACACTCGCGAAGGAAGGATCATAGTGATCAGCGCTGATGGAACGGCAAATAAATTCGGAGAAAAGGCGAGTCATATCGCGAGACATTGTTCCAAATTTTGACTAGTTTCTCCCAGAACACCAATGTCGTCGAGTTCAATAGTCGAATTGCCAGGGATGAGAACCAAATCACCTTCTACATCAGCGGCATTGGGACCCACACCACTTCGACGATTGACCGCATACTCGACCTTGCATTTGCAAAGTAAGCCTCCCAATGACTTAACTCTGCATGCCTCATTCATAGCGGACAGGTCGTTCGAAATAACCTTACTCAAAGCATACGAATGGTTGGCTAATAATTACAGACCAGGCGACCGGATATTTATGTTCGGTAAGCTTGAGTGCAGTGTCGCAAACATTGTAGCAATAAACTGATGTTAACACAGGCTTTTCGCGAGGGGCTTATCAAGTACGTGTCATCGCAGGGATGATCCAGCGGGTACGAGACGGCATTTGGTGTACATGTTCTTCATCGTTAAAACTAGCACAGGTCGGCCTAATTTACCCCGGAAATACTACCCAACTCCGAGAGTATGTTCCTTCGCTCTTTGCGGATATCTATTCAGTATATTCCTCTCTAGTGTCTTCAAGCTTTACATGTCGACAACAGAAAGGTCTGGGGCTGATGATCAAGAATACAAAAAGGCGATGGCCCTGTGCAATACATTCAAGGCGGCATTCTCACGACCAGAAGTCAAAGTACATTTTGTAGGCGTGTGGTAGGTTTGACTTGTGCTATTCACTTGAAAAAAGTTGCTAAGTGTGTCGGCCACTATTAGGGATACTGTCTCATCGATTGGGCTAATAAGGGGAGCTAGCTTGCCAGAGACGGACAACGGGATGGCCCACGTCTGCCATTTCCGCCATGCACTTGCGCTCGATGAACGGCGTGTCAAATTCTGGCCAGAATATGCAAACAATACATCAGCTTATAACACTGAAACTACTCCTCCACATGGTGATGTTAAGGAAGTATGGTTTGCCGGGTGCCACTCCGATATGTAGGCCAAATTCTATTGTACCTCAGTTGTGAATTTGCTGAACTTTCTAATTGCACAGTGGCGGCGGTAGTGTCAAAAACGAGAATCTCAAGCTATTTGGGCCTGCCCTACGGTGGATGACATATGAAGCAATGAACCATGGGCTTCATATGACACCATACACCGGAGAGTGGGAGACACAACACCCAACAAACTCACTCACCCGGTTGTGGTCCATTGTTGAGATCCTGCCTATTCGTCACCCCTCATCCAATCCCAAGAAGCTTGCTTGGCGGTGAGTTGATTTATGTCTGATGGATGTGAAGTAGTGGCCTAAGTTCATGACATACATTCACAGGCCACACCTTAGTGCTCCTCGAGAGTTGCAAGATGGTCAACAAATCCATGAATCAGTATTCTCGCTAATGGAGGAAAACACTTCCTATAAACCACATGCAAAGCTTCCCAGAAATATGTCCTGGACCCGGGGCTCTTTATTGAATTTCATAGAAGATGATTCTTTCGCCAACACTGCAGCATTGATGAGCAAAATAGAAGGAGCTGTATCACGTTCTGACCTTGCAGCAGTGCAGTCAGAGGTTGCTGTTCTTCAGACAATCATCTCAACAGGTAAGACTCTCAAAATATCCAATGTTACTTTTGCTCATTTCATGTCAATCAGATGCTGGCAAAACATCATTGACCGAGTTTTCCAAAGCATTGCCAACTTTGCTTCATGCAGTTGACTTCTTGCATAGTCAAGATAATATTCACAGTGCTGTCTTTGTCACACTCTTCGCTGCGTTGGTGTCGCTCCCATCCACTCCCGAGCACAAGCTCCCATTCTCCATTTTTCGTGATGTTTCTGCAAAGGCCGAGGGCACTTCACAGCATTATGTGCAACTTATTCGTCGTCATGCTAGTGGTGAGGTTGTGTATACGCTCTGACTCAATTGTGTGCTGAATGCTCTTCATGTAGGGCTTCTCCAAGCCTCGTATAAGTCGCATGAAGGCTGGATTAAGGCTGTTGCCATCCCGACTGCCAGCACATGCTTATCTGTGTCCGAGGCCAAAGTATTGATTCAGAGTGGCAGAGGCGAGAGATGTATCAACATCGGTGATCAGTTGCGTGTTGCATTCCAAGTAGATGGATCAAAATTTGCAACAGGCGATGCCAATGGGACTGTCAAAATATGGGATACCGAAACTGGGAAGGAACTACGAACTTTTGAAGGCCACTCCAGCGAAATTTTATCTTTGGCGCTCTCACCAGACAGCCGCAAGATTGCAGCGGGATCGAGTGCTGGCACAATTCGAATATGGGATACGTTGACGGGTCAAGATCTGTTCGGTGCGATGGAAGGACACACTTACAATGCGAGGGGATTGGCTTTCTCCCCTGATGGAACTCGCCTCGCATCCGGGTCCTACGACGATACTGTTCGGTTGTGGGATGAAGTGGGGAAGTCCAAGGTGCTTGAAGGGCACAGCTTTATTGTATGGTCTGTCGCATTCTCGAAAGACCACATCATCTCCGGCTCGTATGACAAGACAATACGAGTATGGGATGCCAGTTCTGGTAATTTGGTGCGAGTGTTACGAGGACACACTCGCTCGGTCTATTGCGTGGCCCTCTCGCCAGACTTCAAACTCGTCGCCTCGGGCTCCGACGATCGCACTGCTCGGCTGTGGGATGTATCTTCGGGCGAGGTTTTAGCTATCTATGATGTTGGAGAGCGGGTGTGGTCTATTGCTTTTTCTTTTGATGGGAAGCAGGTTGTGACGGGTTCGCTCGATGGCAAAGTACATATTTGGAATGCAGATGTATTATTATAGATTCTACGGACGCTTGTAGCACACCTGGATCTCTGTCTTGTTGTAAAATATTTACCACTGCGTACGCGTACTTCAATCTGACGAAGAGTTATTTATATTACAAGAGGATGGCGAGTAAGTATGCACACGGGGTAGACGACTTGGGGGACTACGGCGGTAACAATAGAGTAAACTAAGAGGGAAACGAACAAAGCGATCACAGGGGGAGTCCTACACAGTCAGATAGATGGAAGAGAAAGTCCAAGCGGGAATATCGTCGCCGACAGTTGCTTCTCCTCGAATGAGGGGAGTAGAGTTTGACACGATGCGGCGGTGATAATGAGCAGTGAGATCGAAATCGAGAATCGAACGAGAGGAAGCCGCGCGGTCAACACAGGGCGCTCGTTGGGCTGCATTCTTCAAGAATCAGTCAGAACTTCGAAATATATAAAGGTCGCAGGCGAAGAAGGCAAGGTCGTCCTGAAGGGGTGACTCGTGAGATGATCCGCAAAGCGGGAACGTAGCCCCAGGGGATGGAATTGATAGAGCCTCTGGGTACGTCATGAGTTCAAGGAGAATAAATCCGAAGGAAATCGTTCGTACCTCGTCGAAACGAAGGGTCGGGACTCGGGAGTGCGCGTGCCTTTGGAAGTAGACTGGGCCCGTTCATGAGCCGCGGGGATGATACCGTGAGGCGAGCGGTTGAAGAATGACGCGCGACGAGCTTCGGAGGGTTTGGTCACGGCCTCGAACCGGGGCCAAACAGGAGTGTCTGCCTCGCTTCCTAGAACTAGGGGCCTTTGCTTGTATCTCGTCGTCTCGTATTCACAGGAGAATACCTTGATCCGCCAGCTTATCCACATCTATGGTACGGAGGTTATTGGGGCCGCCAAGGTGACCAGCGACGACACTCAACGCCGATATTCCCTAAGCCACATAGCAATTCTGATGATAATATGGATACCTTCATTCGGAGCGCCGACGGAGACATGATCGACGCGCAGTTCTTCGAGGCAACCTTTTGCGATGCCACTGATATACCGTCGACGGTGGTGTATCTACATGTTAGTTGAATACTCCATATTCTCGAGCATGAGGCCTTCCAAAGGACACTGGAAATAATCTATATGTTCAGGACTGGTAAGGTAGGTGATAGAGGATGCTGAGAGGGGAGGAGGAGGACTCAGGAGAACCCCCAACAAAGCTGACTTACCGTCGAGTTTGATTTACCGCGACCATCACCGATACGGTAAAAATCGCCATAGTCTCTTCACTTTCTACTCCACAGGCGTTGCACTTGGATTGTATAACGTCTCAGGCGCGTGTCATGAAACAAAGCTGGGAGGAGAACAGCACAAGTTAGTCGGCGCCTATGTGTTCAACGAGACATAGGGACTCCGCGTGATCGTGCGTAACTGTCTTCCCCCCATTCCCATCCTTCTGCAACGACGCGTCAGCTTTCCGCAGCTAGAACATCCAATATCAGCGCTTTCTTGGAAAGACACGTCAACCCAGCAACACCAAGACGGCAACGCGTACGAAGTCCTCTCCAGCCGCCCATTCTAGATATCGACTGCGGCTCTCACCCAGAATATCATGCATCCGACGACTGCGAACAGGTAATCCAGGTAAACGGATGTGTATGTGAGGTTCTTTTTTGAGCTATCGGTCGACTGTGAGTCTTTACTTCTGCTGGAATCTATGCGCACGTATTGAACACGGGCCGCGACAAACACCCTGCGAATGCGGTCCACGCAAGTACGTTGGCTGTCGTCTACACCTCATTCAGTACACAAGTCGGACGTCCTCCTTCTTCAGGGGATGAATCAAGACAATGGCTACGAGGCAGAGAGGTGGCTGAGGCATCAGGTGAGTTTTGCACTTCTTTCTCAACGCTCCACTAAGTATGCCCAGGATTTGTCGTAACCCGACGTAGCAGGGCAGCAAGGTCACCTCCAGCGACAATATGCCGTGTTATAAAAATGTGCTACGTCCCCACTCTACAGACGCAGCGCAACGGCTTCGTGGCAATGAGGTACGTAGACGGGGTTCATGCCGTTCTGAATGCGGGTACTTGAGTGCTAATGCGCGTGTCCACAGATACTATGACCCAGTTATCTGCAACTCCCGGGCTACGCTTCACGACCTAATTGTGCTTTTCGTGGACTGGGTCGAGGATGCACTCAGTGAGCGGCTCCCCTGTCTACCTATACGTGACGACAGACTAACTCTCCGCTAGACTGCTAGCTGCGTAATCTGTCAATGAGCCGCGAATACGACATTCAAATCCACGGAGAGGGCGTGGCGCCCCGAAGGATGGATACGTCTCGACTTGCGGGTGAGTTATCATAGTTTCGTCCTGCTCAACGCCTTGCTGATTCAACCGCGACATCCTCAGGAAGCACCCAATTCTACCCACCCTGGACTTCGAGCCAACATAGACAGCAAGCGTGACGTCGGCAATGCCTCGAAATGCCACTCCTTTCTGCCATGAGAATCTATTGGCTCCAACGAGGTAAGTTTTCCGCTTCTTTAGCCACTCTCGCGATGCCATCTTTCTGCAGATTTCGTGACCGGTACGCAGTCAAGCTAGCGGCTCGCGATTACTCCGAGGCTGAGGCACGTTGAAAATTGCGCGAGTTTCGAATGAGAATAAGGTACCAGGTAGGTTTCTTCTTCAATGTCGGCTGAACGGTTTGAATTGGCTGATCCACTTCGCCTTCTAAATTCCAGGTACGTCAAAATCGCACCACCGACCGTGTGCCTTATCACGCACCTATGTTCTTCTGTCCCGTGCGCTATCAGTATCGACATCGTAGCGATTTCATCTGCGCATACGACTGCCTCCTCTCGTTGCTGACTCCCGGTTTGCATCTGCAGACTCTCGATCTCCTGCATGTCGTCCAATCCCGCGTACGTGGCGACAAATGTGCAGCTATCAGGTATTCGCGCTGCTGACGGTAGTCTGAATGCCTACTCCACCACTAAGCCTCTATAGGGTCTTCCGATGAGATCCGTCAGCCGTTCCTTTAGTGACCTTTAGTGATTTCGTGGTGGTTATTGATACGATCTGCGTTCTTCTCTCCAGATTCATTGACCTTCACACCATCGACATGCCGGCTAGCTAGCAAACATCTCAGACGCTGTGGAGAATCGGGATTGGGTGAGTCTTGAAGAAGGATCGGGTAAGTACGCTGATTCTCTCCCACCTACTTCCCAGCGCGTCGCTTACTCCGTATCAAGTCTCCAGTTACCCGTCGGCAGATACGTCCCCCTGCGTAAAAAGTTGGTTCATTTCGAAGCTACCAGGTGCGTCGAATCGTGATTTTGTCCATATGTCTTCCATCAAACTACATTCTTTCGTCTGATGATGATTCTCTCCCGTGTAACCGTTCCCGGAACGAATTGCGATCCACCTGTGCCAAAGCGCTGCGGATACTCAAATGCTTAGGAAACATGTAAGAACTTAACTTGAATCTTTGATTTGCTTACATACCTCTAATGTTTTATCGAAGGTATCTCTGTTGGGGCGTAACATCTGGCGTGAGAGAACGTCACCTTAGCGAGATGGTTCGTAGATGTATTCGCTACTCTGACGTTGTAAACTATTTCAGTACACTCAATCCAACTGCTTTCTCCTCCCCTACCAGCCCTGTTACCCGTTTTACCCATCTCGACGTTGTTTCACCAACGCGATAAAAATTGATGATGAATGGGTAATGGCGATACTGACCAAAGGACATTGAATTATGAATCTCTGGGCAGTAGTGCGGTTAAGATGAGCTAGCGACTGAGCGCAAATCCGCCTCGTTGTCAACTCCGCCCGTGCACGGGCCTTTTTACATTGGTTGGGAGCCAAACAAAGCCTTCTCCTTTCTTCCCTCTCTTCGTCGTTGCCCCCGTTGTCATCCCGCGTCGACATCGCAAGGCGAGTCTCCACAGAAATGTAGTAGAGCTGGGCGGAGGAATTCCACGGGAGTATTTTCTCCTTGAAAGGTTGTACGTGGCTTCTTGTCTTTTTTTCTCTCGCCTGTGGCATTTCCCCGCCTCTGATTCAACGCCAGTGGCTGTATTGGTGATACCGCTGCACTAGCCGTCCCTCATTTTCCTCCCGCCGACCTATATGCTAGGCGCCAGCACGCCTCTCTCTTTTTCTGGCAGTGGCTTTGACCATTCCCTTGCTGCGCAATGTAAGTCTCTGTTCGAACCGGATATGCCTTCATCCTGCCGTGTTGTCGGCCCCCCTCCACCAGCTCTGCAACTCCCGATCTCATCGTCTGTCCCCATCTCTCCCTCGCTTCAATGCCGCTATCGCCATTCCCGACTTCCTCGACACCTAAGCTCCCCTTTGTCCCTCTGCCGTTCACCACCTCTGCTGTCCCTCCTCGCACCTCCCTCAAAAGAAAGTCCTTGAGCCATTCCGCGAATAGCTCGAAGATAGCCTCTAGCTTCTCGCGTCTCTCGGTTTTCTTTCCCCTTGATGTTGACCTACGAACATGGCGAGTCTCTCCCCTCTGAGGACCCCCAAGCACCCTTGCGTTGACCTTTGATGCACGGTGAGTCTATTCCCTTCCAATGACACCTAAAAATGCACTCCTCGTGCCTACTCCCTCGTTGACAACTCGCTGACCTTTCGAATTCCATGGTGCGCATGGCATAGGCATTGCTTTCTTCATCACCACCACGCGCCACCTGCGTCGCTGCATGAGATTTGTCCTATCGCTGTGTCCATTTATATTGAGTTTTCGCCCCCATATATACCCAGCAACGCATGTAAGTTGATATTCCTTCCCTTTGTCCGTTTCGTCAACCTCTTGGGGAACTCTTAGCTCTTCGAGGACATCTGGCTTTCCCGGACGCTCTCCATGCTCTCTCCTGCGTCTCACAGGTTCTCTGTTCTCCCCTTGTTCGCGTCAATGGCGCTCAGCGCTAGCCTGATGGGCTGCTCTCAACCGTAGCCCCTCCACTCTCTCCTCCCACCGTCCATTATGACACTACTTGGTACATATACTCCCTCGTAGGATCTCCCCCATTTTGTCTTTCAAGCCGTCTACGCCAGGCTCTGCTCTAACGTTTCGTTCTCGTCCTCCCAGCATCGCGCAATCGCATACTATCTTCTGGGTTGAACCGCGCTAGTAACTCCACAGAGTACTCGCCACTACTACATCCGTATTTCTTTCCCGTCGTGTGATACGCAGGGATACTAGAGTCACATTATTGTCGCCTGCCAGGCTGCTCCTGCTATTGCTGCGTTGATAGCACCAGAGCATCGCGCGAAACGCCACGAGAGTGCCCATAATGCTGCCCGGATGACGCTTGCCTCGTTGGAATCCCGTTTCACGGCCATCTCATCGTCTCCAGTTCTTTGCGCAGTCATTGAGCGACTGCAGAGGCGATACTATCTGTGAAGTTGGGATCTCTTTTACTAGGATCTTGTAGTCAACGTCTTCATTTCTCTCGCCGCGTTTCGCGTCGTTGTTGACACGACTGCTCTGCACGTCGTCCTTCCCTCTGTGGATCTGCCGCATCTATACGTAGATTCTCAGCGCTTCGTTCTAAAACCATGCTCGTCTCCGCGCAAGACCTCTACGGCCTGTCGAGGACTCGAACTCGGAGGAGCGAGGAGTTATGAGTATTACTATGGCATACCTGCCGGTTCCGTTGCCTGCATGTCCAACGGTCCGTTTTGGGCCCGCTGAGATTAGGCTATACATCTACTCGAGTAGATAGGCGTAACGCCGTGAAAAAGACTCAATCAAGGCTGACCCAGTTTCTCGTTATCTCGTCCGAGGAGAATGCTCTTCTTTTCAAGTGTCGTCGAGTGGTTATTTCCGAAATTTCTTTCGCTCTAGACGTGAGGCGTCGATTGCCTGAGGATCGTCGTGCCAACCCCTCCGCTTCTTCCGTCGTGCCTTTCGCCGTTATCGATATGGCGAAGCACTCACCGTTGGTGTCCCTACATCTTTGCGGTATTTATACGTAGCTTCCCAGCGCTTCATAGCACGTTCGTCGTGGAGCAAGAGCTGCGGGCTGTTGTGGACTCGAACTCAGGGGAGCCTGGAGTTCCACTATCATGCCAGACCGTGAGTGCCCAGTACAACGGTCCTTCCGAGTCACTGAGGCGATGGATGGCATTTCACGGAAGCAGCCGCTATCGCATTAGATCGATAACGACATACAGGATCTGCGTGCATCTCCTGTAAAGTCCCCGCATGTCCCACGGAATTGGATGGTGACGCATAGCGCTTGACGCGATGGCCGCAGGACTAGAGGTAGTGGACTCCCTGATTGAACTGGTAAATAGCAGAAGAACTGTTTTCTTCCGGAACGCCAGAAGGTAGAACAGCATAGTCAGCGTAAATGTGTCGGAAGGTTTAGAATTCAGGTATCAAATGGTGTGTATCTTGTAGGCGTTGTATGGCAGGTTGGACGCAAATGCGGAGTCACTGTTTGTGTCGCCGCACAACCATGAGGAAATGTCCATAGTCGAGGTTACTCGCCCTACGAGTTGGATAGGCATGATTTCCGACCCAGCTGGCTTCGCGCCACTCCTTCGTTGCAGTACTGAAACATGGACGCATTTCATCCGGATACCATGGACAGAGAGCCACAAGGAAAATGCTTAACGGGCAGCACAATAGTCGTTATGGTGGATGTGGCGGTTCGATATTGAAATCCCTGCGGATACGCACCACATCGAGGACATACGAACCAACGAAGAATGAGACAATCGTGTCCCTTGGCTGTTCTTTGCGCGTGCGATTGCCTGACAGCGATGACATCGTGTCCTTGGAACAACTTGATGCCTCCATGGAGTGCTTCCGTAGTTGTGTCAACGGCACTGGTGTTATGAAGCTACGAGAACCCTCACTAACAGTAGTGGAGAACTCACCAGTGCATACCATCGCTCTGAAAGGCATCCACAGGTTTTAAGTCGGCATCATGGTTCCCAGTTCGCAGAATGCCTCTCAGGTCGTCTTGTCTAACTTGAAACGCACGAGGAAGACCAACGCCGTTTACCAAGGAGGAATGTCTGCGGGCAGGGAATGTTTACCTGTTATTATAGGACTAAGCACCAATCTTCGTGACTATATCCAGCGGCTGGTACTGACCCACGAGACCAAGTAACGTTGGGCGCTTTTTGCCTGGTCACCGGCCCGGCAAGCTAGACACGTTTTTCGCGCAAACTTTACGCAAAACCTTCCAAGCCACCAAACTGCTCGCACTCCCATAGCCAAGCCTCCACCACAATGAGGACCGAAAACGAACATATCCACTTCGAGATGCCGCCAAAGGGCTTGACGAGTCCTTTTGGTGGGTGTGAGAGCCGATGTATTCCTTTCGCAGTGCAGAAGATCTGGTCGAGCTATACGACTCAAAGAGCTAGAGTGCAGCTTATCAACCAGCAAACGATGATGGATATTGTAGGTGGATTTCTGTGCAACGCTCGGTAACCCCGTTTCCTTATAACTATCAACAACTAAGCCCCCTAGGTATCATCATGCCTGAGGACGCCGGCCTAGGATTCTCCCTATAGCCCTCAAGACGTCATGGCTCGCACTGATGCGCACCCATGCAAAGGAGCATGACATAGCGGCATGAATGAGGACTTCGAAGGTCACTCTATTGAGACATCACTCCGCGGGACGCCGCAACAAGGGACGCCGACGAGTTTTATCCCGTTTATAGGGCAATTGAATCCTGATTCGCTTGTCTGTAGACCAATGAGCGGGCTGTCATTTGCGCGTCGCAAGGAATACACCAATTGCTAGAGCCCTATCTGCCGCACGACATGATGTCGTAGAGAGGGAGGTTTTTTCTGCGAGGGATTGCTGAACCGCGTGAGTCTGGCTTCAACTTTCTTGAAAAGGGTTCAAAGCTGTAGCGAGAAAACACGTAAGGATAGCTGCCGGATATGTAGGGGAGATCATACGATATGGCTGGGAATCTAGCATTGGAGCCCAAGGAAGCGTATCGTACTGCGGCAAGGGCGATGCTTGCCGAGAGGATAGTAAGATAGGGAAAAGATAGAAATCCTTTCGCCTGTCCAATAGTAGGCACAGACGCGGAGTATGACATCTATAATCCCAGAGAGTAGACGTGTGACAAAAGAGAACACAAGAATCAGAAACGTAGCCTGTTTGAGAGCGAATAATGAGAGAGGAAGCACGGGAGTCTGGGGGCTCAGATAGTATGATGAACCGTTCAACGGATCATGGGACACATCGATGGCGGAGAACACTTTCCCAGAAGTCATCGGCTTCCTCCTGGAGGCTGTAATTTCCCGGCTCCATGTAAAGTTTACACCCTTCGACGCCCGAGTGGTGAGGAGTGTTCACTAATAATAAGCAGTCGTCAAACATGAGAAGATCACAGAAAATGTAACACGAACATGTTAATATTCTCATATCAATTGGCGCTTGAGAGAGCATGGAAGCGAGTTTGAGAGGCGTTCAGAAGGCGATGGCACAACATATATGCGTGCTATGCTTACACACACGAGGCTGAATTGACGCCTTGAAGACATAGACATACGAAGACGATGTGTGGGATTCCGGAGTAGAGAAGTCGCCTAGTGGGATCAAAGACTTGATTTTAGTCTATACTTGACATGGAAAATGGAAACACCTACCCCCCTTCCATAACAGGTTCATTAACTTTTGAGGCTCTTGATCTTGTATTCTAGGACGCGCACAATTGTGCCGACAAGGAATAGATAGCGGTAGAGTTCCAAGCTTGCGTAGGTCTCGTCCCGTATGTCTTTGCAATTATGTTGTGGTTGAAAGGAAGCTGCGTCCGACTCATCACAGCGTGCTTGAGTACGGCTCTTATTCCCAAACGAGTGTGTGTGTGAGCAAAGGATTTCCGGAAGTATTGATTTTCTTGACCGCTGTGCGCCATTGACCATCTAGGCAAC
This sequence comes from Pleurotus pulmonarius, assembly GCA_012980535.1. NCBI lineage: Eukaryota > Fungi > Basidiomycota > Agaricomycetes > Agaricales > Pleurotaceae > Pleurotus > Pleurotus pulmonarius. Next base: position 4,030,745 of record SJKF01000003.1, on the reverse strand, counting down.
TCAATTTGTATTAATGTATCGTGCCCCCAAATCAGTCATGGGTGTGTTGGATCTATCTCCTGTTTCTTACCAAGTCCCCTAGTCAGAACGTACTGATGTTCTCACCACGTTTGCTTTGTGCCAAAGGGATTTTGCGAAACACATTGGGCGAACTGGTCCCGCTTATTGTGCCCGTGCTGGCGACTTCTCTGCCCGGCTATTAAAGTCTACGCAGAACAGATGGTGGCACATCATTGCAATGCCTTCCGTACCCCCATCCCCGGAATCCGTGGATCAACAGCTTGGCGGCGAGCGAAATATTGTCGACGAGAAGGCATCAACGCGAATGCGAATAACGTGCAGTCATGACCGGAATGGGAGGATTATCGTCATCAGTGCAGATGGGACCTCGAACGAATTCGGCGAGAAGGTGACCACCCCCTTAGCATCACCTTCTTTATACCTAATCCATGTCAGAGCACAAACGTCGTCGAGTTCTATAGCCGTATCATCAAGGGAAAGAGACAGATTACGTTTTACATCAGCGGAATCGGGACGCACACCACATCTAAGCTTCGCCGCCTATTCGACTTGGCTTTCGCAAAGTAAGGACAATATATCATTGCTCGAAGATAATTGACACTCACGGCTCGCCCTGTAGCTCATTTGAGCGGAATGTCCTGCTGGCGTACAAGTGGTTGGCTGAGAATTATGAACCCGGGGACCGAATATTCTTGTTTGGTACGTCGCACCCTACTTCATTTCTCCAAGCCATAAACTACGATGATAGGCTTTTCGCGAGGAGCATACCAAGTACGCGTCATCGCAGGAATGATCGAGCGGGTAGGTGGTATCGTATCCAAATTCTGTATGCACTCGTTTCAACTATGATGGTGTAGGTTGGGCTCATCTACCCAGGTAATAACACCCAACTCCCGGCGTACGTCTTCACCATCTCCATGTAATCACAACTAAGTTATCACCGTAGCGTTTACAAGCTTTACATGTCGACTACCGAGCGATCGAGTGGGAAAGGGACTGCAAAGTACGATAAGGCAATGAAATTATGCGGGACATTCAAGAAGGCGTTCTCGCAGCCCAATGTTAAGGTTCATTTTGTCGGCGTCTGGTAAGATACCATTCACATGATGCAAAGAGATCCCTATTTAACAAGTTTAGGGACACGGTCTCATCTATTGGCCTAACGAGAGGGGCGAGTCTCCCGGAGACCGTCTCAGGGATGTCTCATGTCTGCCACTTCCGACATGCCCTTGCCCTCGATGAACGAAGGGTCAGGTTCTGGCCTGAGCACGCGAGCACTCCAGTACCAGCGGGGAGTAGCCACCCCGACCATGGTGACGTCAAGGAAGTATGGTTTCCTGGCAGCCATTCTGATATGTGAGTCTCATTCCGCCTTATCGTCGAGAAATGGCACCAACGCACTATTTTAGCGGTGGCGGCAATGTTGAGAATGCAGAATTAGCAACGTTCGGCCCAGCGCTGCGGTGGATGACATATGAAGCCATGAGCCATGGCCTTCAAATGCACCCATATTATGGTCAATGGAATGTCCCAAAGCCAACAAAATCACTCAGTATTGCCTGGAGTATACTTGAGTTACTGCCTTTGCGTCGCCCAACATACGGGGCTGATGAGATTACACGCATGCAAGTACTTTTGTTTGTCACACGTCAACTGAAATCTCATGTTTTAAATGTAGCCCTCACCTTGGGTCACCTCGACAGATAAGAGATGCCCGGCATATTCATGAATCTGTGTTGGAATTAATGAGACTGCCAGTCGAAGAATCTTTTCCACCCCGCACAAAACATACCTCAAAGAAATATGTACCATCTGCAGTTCTCCCTGTTGGCTATTCATGGGCCGATCATCAGCACCTAGCCGCACTTATTGAACGTGATCCCTTCTCGCATCTCAAGTCAGCAATATCCCAAATTGAGGCCGCCACAATGGCAAGGGATGCAGAACGAGTAGGAGTTGAGGTTGCAGTACTTGCAACGAAGATCTCAGGTAAGAACCTTCTTCCCCAAACATCTCATGGGCTATTAACCTATTGATTGAACCTAGTCATCAGCCAAGAAAGCAGTACACTCATTGAAGCTATTACTTCCCTACCTAGGCTATATGCAGCACTTGATTTCCTGGGAACTGAAAGCAAACATCTCAACACTGCGATCCTGAGTGCATTATCATCACTGGCTTTACTCCGACGGCATCCTAGTCACAGACTTTCGTTGTCTACACTACAGGAGGTTACTCAGAAAGTGGCAGGGGCTCGCTCCTATTACAGCCCACTTCTTCGTCATGTAGGTGTGTCAATTCAATTCAAAGATTAACAAAAGGACATATGACACTGGATTCTATTTCTGTAGAACTGCTCAAAAGCTCATATGACTTGCACAAAGGACTCTGCGTCATGGCTGTTGCCATCCTTGCGACTGGCGAAGAGTTATCTGCGTCATGGGCAAAGGTAGTGGCTCGTATTGATGGTGACCAGAGATCCTTTGGCATTGGTACTCAACACACAGTTTCGTTCTCAGCAGATGGGTCAAAACTCGCAACAGGCTACAGAGATGGGACTGTCACAATGTGGGATGTCAAAACTGCGAAGGAACTATGGACTTCGGAAGGTCACCCTGACATACTTATGTCGTTGGCTTTCTCACCAGACAGCTGCAAGATCGCTGCAGGATCGTGGGATGGCACAGTTCGAGTATGGGATACTGGGACAGGTCGAGATCTACTTAGTGCGATGAAAGGACACACTTCGAGGGTCTACGGATTGGCCTTCTCCCATGACGGAACTCGCCTCGCATCGGGAGCCTATGACAGAGCTGTTCGGCTATGGGATGAAGCGGGGAAGTGCAAGGTGCTTGAAGGACACCATGGCCCAGTATTTTCCGTCGCATTTTCGAAAGAGTACATCATCTCTGGCTCGTACGACAGGACAATACGAGTATGGGATGCCATCTCTGGTAATTCGGCGAGAGTGTTACGAGGGCACACTGACTGGGTCCGTTGCCTGGCCTTCTCACCAGACTTCAAACTCGTCGCCTCAGGCTCCTATGATTGTACTGCTCGGGTGTGGGATGCATCTTCCGGGGAGGAATTGGTGATCTATGACGTTGGGGAGGAGGTACAGTCTATCGCTTTTTCTTTTGATGGGAAGCAGGTCGTGACGGGTTCATACAAGGGGACAGTGCATATTTGGAATGCCGATGTATTATTGTAGCTTTATCGAACACTTATATCGCGCCTGGGACTCAGCTTTATTGTATGAAATTTATCACCAAGGACATCAATTCAGAAACGGTCTCTGCCATGGAATATATATTCTATAGGCTTGGGAGGATGTACAATAGCGATTAATCCGTACGGGATAGACGGGCTGACGGTAAAATAGAATAATAGACACGCGAGCAGAGCGAGCAAAGGAGTTCTTTACGGTCATGGAGGCGCAACAAGAAAGGCAAGCGAGAAGCTTGAAGACGGCGATAATGAGAGTGATAAAATGTCACAAGAACACGGCGTGGCTCGCGACTGTATTAAGTGTCGAAAGGGCCTACCCGCCTTCGAACGAGAGGAGAACTAGTCCTCGTTGTACGTCAAGGGCGACACCATATGGTACTGAAAGTCGATGATCAATGCCCTCCTCAACGACTACGATTGCAACGAGATCGAGCGACAGGGCGGAGGCAAGTGGTCTATCTAGGGGAAGAGCTGCCTAGCACGGATTTGAGGCTATCGGTAGACTATATGCCAATCTTATTCAACGCAACGAGAGTGCTGCTATTTGGCGATTACGTTGGACAATGGCGTCGAGATTGATAATCTAGCTGTTCGGTGTCCACGGGATGTTCGTGTTGGGCGGAACCTTCAGCAGTCTGTCGTAACTTCAACCAAATCAAGGCGGCGAGGTCGCACGCGAGGAAGGGGAGGTCGTCGCGAAGGAGTGACTCGTGAGATGGTGCACAAAGCAGGAACGTAGCTGCGGGGGACGGACTTCATAGAACCTCTGAGTACCTCATGAGTTCGAGGAGAATCAACCAGAGGGCAACCGTCCTTACCTGATTGAAACAAAGGGTTGGGACTAGAGAGTGCGCGTGCATTGGAAGCAGTCTGAGCACGTTCATGAGCTGCATGATGATGACGTGAGGTGGCAGGTTGATAGAGTGACTCGCGACGAGTTTCGGGATCGCTCTAATCTCGACGCAGATGCATGGCCAGCTTCGGAGGGTTTATGTGTGGCTCGCTCCCTGGGCTCATGGCTTTTGCCTGTATCTTGTCGTCTCGCATTCGCTGGAAAACCCCTTGATCCGCTGGCTGGTTCACATCTCTGGTCCAGAGGTGATCCGGCAAAGGTGACCGGCGACGACGCAATATGTTCACTATACTGCATTGCGATTCTCAAACTGGGAGGCATACTTCGTCCAGGGCGCCAACGTACGCATTATCGACTCCCAGATGGTTGAGGCAGCCTTCAGGAAGTTTTACCATCGTTATCCACAATTCGAGAATATTACTCACCCCCGAAACACCGAAGACGTCAACAAAAGTTGAGTACTCGATATCCTCGAGTTTGAACCCGTCTCGAGCATGCTGCCAAGAGTGCAGATGTTCCTAAATCTGAGAGGTGATGAAGAGGAGAACTCCTTACGAAGCTGTGTACTCTACTCACCGTCGGGTTTGATCTACCGCGTTCATCGCAGAAACGGTGGAAGTCGCCATTTCTCCTCATTTTTCTACTCCTCAGATCGTTGGAAGGGGGTCGGATGTGGTGTCTAAGTCAGCGGGCCTTCCAATAGTAAGCTCATGCCCAACTCGCGGGCCACTCCAACCACGCGCATGGATTGCCTAGAGATTCAGGAATCGCAACGGTTATGATGGGCCACAGGTGAGAGGAGAATCCACGGTTCATTAAAAATTGTCAGAGCGTCAAGTCCCCGACGGCACTGCTATCATTTAGCACGGTAAGCTCCCGGTAATCCAGCCAAAGACATACCAGTATGCAGCCTTCATACGAGATAACATCCTCGTATCTGAACGACCACGTTCCATGTTGCATTCCGCGAGTGCCGTGGCCCATAAACGCGAAACGTGAGATCCAATAGATAAGGAGGAGACACCGTCTCTGCGCAGGCGCGACGGCCAGCAGTTCTGTCGACAGAACCCCAATCCCAAGACGTTCGAGGAACGAAGGAAGGAGTTGGGCGCTTGAAAAGTTGGGTGGGTTGGTTCGATCACACGTGTCACAGTGCCGTCGGGCCGTTTCTTCCACTCGAACTACCAACCAAACAACTCGCAGCTTGATCAATTCTCTGGATATCCGCACACAGGGCGAATCCAACTACACTATCATCGATGCAGAGTGATTGAAGACGCTCAGAATGCGTGATCAGCGAATGCGGTGTGATAGAGGTATTGTCGTTCCACACATCCAAACAACTTATACTTATACGTCTCCGTATTGTAGACGAGCCACAGAGCAGTTCCTCGTGGGTACGTTACGATGTATGTCGTAATGAAATTCTCGGGGGACTATAGCCAGCCTGCCAGGTGATTTTGTTTCTGCCTTCCAGTCAATGACGAGGTCTTCGCTGACGATTCAAGTTCCTGGGTCTGCAGGCTCACAATGAAGCATCTAACGGGCCACAGAACTGCACCCATGCTGAGCAGCCCTGCGTGGTGTTGTCAACAAGGAGTTTGATGATTCTCCTACGAATGCTGCGTATCAGCTCCACGAGGGCCTCCGATGAGGTATCTCAATGGTTCGCATACTATTTTTGGGGCGAGCAAATGAGTTCTGAATCCTGATTCCTTTCGTCTGTTTAAAAATCTAGGAGAGCTTGGCGACACGAAGTCGGACGCAGGATCATGTGAGCTCGGCTTCAGCTTCATTCCAGACGTACTATTGATTCCAAAGTAGACCCATGTTCGCAGGGCGACTGCCCTTTGCTTAACCTAGAACCTCGCATTTCAATCCACGTGGACGCTTGAAAGCATCTCTAACGGTCTTTCGCCAGGTTCTTCGCAGTTCTGAATGGATGCAATAATGACGGCGGACTCCTGGCCCGTTCCGCCCGTTGGTGTAGGCTCCTTCTACGAAACCGCTTGCTAACTCTCGCTTCGCATCTGCAGAAGCTCGAGATTCTTTGCGCGGCCCCTACCTCGGTGTGCCCGCCTACATACGCGGGTTGGTGCGTCGCCGATAATGCATCGAACAGCTATTCTACCAGTATGGATTTCGCGGCAAGTTGCTGGCTAGCTAGCGAGGACGATAGAGGATGAGGCTCCGGGTTGCACCTTTCTCCCAATCATGAATGAGTAAATCTTCTTTTCACGTTTGCTTCGACGCTGCGCTGACTCTGCACCAAGCTGCCTACGCTGCGTAATAACCGCAAAACGCGGTCAAAGATCCTGCAAAGGGAGTTCGACGAACTTTGTCTTCGCTGCTTCGCGGAGTCTATGCCAGCACAAAGTAAGTCGTGTTTTCTGGATGACTGCGTTGAAAATTGTGATAAATTTCGTCTTCGCAGCTACCAGATGCGTCGAATCGTACTATCGTCCATATGACTTTTATGCAGCGACGTTATTTCGTCTGGAGCGCTATCCGTGTTAACGCTATGGTGTGTCATTCTGCGTATACGTTCGCTCCTCGTTGACATCAGCGGGACGGACTTATTCCTACAGTAGTAAATTGACTGTGAAATGTTGCCCCTTTTCTCTCCGCTTTTCCCTAATGGCAGACAGAGTCCTCCCATACTCTTAACGCATTGACGGCCCAGGAAATGGGCAAGTGTATGCTTTATCATTTAAATTACTCTACTGCTCATAGCCTGGCGTATTATAGGCGTCATATCTCAATCTGTCTGTTGTATCGTGGAGGGAGAAATCTGGCACAGTGCATCCTAGCGTGTAGATCCTGAGCGCATGAGTAGCTGTGACTATGGCTTGCATATGTACGAGTTTGCGCCTACTCAGTAATCCATTGTTGTAATCCAATGCGACATAATGTATTCTGGCCTGCAAGCGAAACTCGCTCTAAGTAGCTCAAAATCTGCATTCTTGTAGACGCAATACCACCAGTGCTTGAATGGTAAGTTCAGGAGGGAATATACTGGCATATTTACATTGAAAAATTAGTGCTTGCGATAGATATTGTCAACGGCAGCTGTTGTGAATTTGTGGGCTAAGAGAAGCGAGACGACACAGCTCGCCAGCGCACAGACCCCCCTGGCTAGCTCCGCTTGTACTTGAACCTTTTCATACCCCGAACAGAGTGTTGCCCTCATCCAGCTTCTTCCCTCTCTCCATCAAACGCGAGATGGCGAGACAAGTCTCCGCAGAAAAAGAGCAGAACTCAAAGGAGGGATTTGTTTCTCGAAAGCTGGTACGTGGTGCGTTGCCATCTTTTTCTTCCTCCCGATTCTTCCGCATCGAATTCGACGTCTTCGCCGCGATCTGTGTGTTCACCTCTCCCTCGCTCGATGGTGCCGTCTTTCCCTGATGAGTATGAAAGGCCCTCTGTGCCTTCTGACGTAACTCCCGCCCTCACTTCTAGTACGCATGTAGCTTGTCCTTTCGCCTTTCTCACCGTTCCTTGCTCCCAACGTCGACTTTTGGTGAATCTCCCCCCGCATGGGCTCTACGTGCGGGTGAGTCCTTGACTACTTGACTACTTGAGTCCCCAGTCCAGCCACCCCTGCTATCCCCCTTCCAAGACGAGCATGCTTCTCTTATTTCCTCATACCGACCCTAACTTTGCTCCCCCCCCGCTTTTCGTGTCATTGGCACACATATACCCTCTCTTTTCATGCTGTCTGCCAGTTCATTGCGTCAAATCCTTAGCACTACTCACTGTGCGTTTTAATCGCCCCCCCGCGCCTCCCAGCCGGTGATTATTGGGGTTGAAGGCTGTATGATTCATGCTTACTCCGTAGTCGTCATCTACTAGGCTCCCGATAAACGTAGCCGTCCATTGGCAGTATTTCTCATCAACTACTACAGCCTCCGATTCCAGTACTCGCTGCGTCATCGCATGCAGGTGGAGCGTTCCACTCGCTAGCGGCGGTTTGCGTCTCCTCTCGTGCTCGGTAGGTCACAACTGGGACTTGAGCACAAATATTCATCGTCCACGTGGTCGCAGTACATGCCAGCCGCCACGCCATTTATCCTCTAGATGCATGGCTGTGGAAGTACACGATCTCCGTTGACCGAGCAGTCTGTCCCTGTCTTTCCCGAGAAGGCAGCACCGTGTTGACGGACGCAGAAAGGAGGTATATAAATCAATGTACAATGATGGGGAAATACAAAAGCATCGCCAGATCCAAACCTTGTACGCTGCGAGGCGAGTGCGTTCACTGGTTCATTCACGAAGTCCCGCGAGTTTCTTCTCCACCCAGCCTTCCTCTTTTTCCAGGATATCATTAAATCGGTGTTCCGGTAGCATAGCCAGCCGATCCCCGGCCCAATCTCCTTCTCGTTTTATCAGTGGTGGTCCATCATCATAGCCCCAGGCAATTAACATCGGGATAGCGTCGTCAAAAACCTTCGTCCCATTGTTTCTCATGAACTCCTTTTTCGTGATATTGAACAGCACCCAATTTTTCCCCTCGTACTCGCAAGGTTCAAACCCTAGGAGTTCCACTTTAATCCTATTGGAGCGGTGCATGTCCAAGGAGCGGCGATGGGGGTGCCGCAGAGCACTATTCCGAGGCAACGTCTTGTGCATTCAATAGCGACGGCATCAAAGAAGCATATGCGAATAAATGGAAATCCTGGCGTTCGTATTCTGCGACAACATTCACGGGGTCGCGCTCATCTTCAGAGTCAATTTCCTCCAAATCAGTAGTTGTGTTGTCGGGAAAGGGGAGACCCCAGCACCGATTCAGCTCGAGGATGACTTCGTGCTCGGCGGCCCATTGAACGAGCCGGTGTTTCTCTGGGATGGACAAGAACCCCTCTGGAAGCGCGTACTCGCCGTCCCCAATAGAGATGATACGGTCGTATGCCCAGTTATCGATAGGACATAAGCTTTGACTTTTTTCACTATGCTCCGGTAGCCGATAACAAAGAGTTGGGCGTTGGTTGTACCAAGCACTATGACCGCTTCTAGGTCTGTGGCATCGAAAATATAGACGATGAGTTCGACAAGGAGCTTCCCCAAGCGACCAATTTTATTTGCATGGACTGATTTAACCTTCGATAGGTCGTGTCCACTATAGGGGGGACCCCAGTACGGGAATTAGATATCAATCGTATTCGTGAGGACAATGACGCTCACGGGAAGATTGCGGGGAACACGGCGTCGAGCGTAGGATATGGGCGAGGAGCTACAAGATTGGGAATAATTGTATAACCGGGCAACGCCTGGAATGGCACCCCTCCACCGGTCTGACGTTTGTCGAAGTTGATGCTAAAACGTTGTCGGTATGTTGTCCAGACAGTCAGTTATAGATCTAAGCTAACGATTTATTCAGGAGACATACGTCCTAAATGTCCCCGCCATAGCTTGAGGATAAGGAGGGAAGGTAATTGTCGCTGTGGAGCACTGAGCGCTGAGTGTCAAAATTAAACCCGGTCTCGTGAACGCAAACTCAGCACGTGTGTCGAATCCGAGTCTACGTCCGCTGATCCTCGTCCTCGCCAACTCGCCTGCGTGCACACAAATGTTGACTCGACCAACGTCGCCCTGCTTTCTTCAAGATACCCTAGGTCGCGTAATTGACGAAGGAGTTTGAGGGCGGAGGCCGAGTCCTTCAGATCGTACGTGGCATATTGTCCGCTTGGGCTGTCTCTTCCTGTGCCGTGGGGTTCGAACTTCTTGTCTGTCCTTGTTGGGCATCCCATCAACGGCGCCCGGAGCCTTCGCAAATGTTCTCGTCACTTAGGTTATCGGCCTACTCTTCTGCTAATGTACTTCTTCTGCCATTCCACCACCTCCCGTGTATGGGGTGCATGTAACCTCTAGTCTACACCTGGAACGACGCCGAGTACAGCTATGCAGCATCGCACCCTAGATCCCAGTTCTCCCAGCTGTACCCTCGCCCGTGCGGCGTGGATCAACCCATGGCCGCTCTGCATGATTTTCAAAGTTATCAAGTGGGCACGACGCAAGATCAACATAGCTGATATCTCACCGGCACATTCCATAAGTTACTCACTGTTGTCCGCCGATACTTAGAGTCGAGAATGTGCGCCTGGAAGTTGTAAGCCAGCGCTATATTTGGGTTTGTGTATTTGGGTACACAATCTCAGGGGCTCCACGTGCTCGTGTGCAAATCGAAAAGTCGGCCAGAGTGTCTTGAGTCTGCTCCACTCAGTAGTAGACGATGGTGAAGCGCAAAGGTGTCTGGGTGCGCGACTACGACTTGCCCCCCTTTCCAACCTATCCCAGCACCTCATCGTTCCCCTCATCTTCAACCTCCCTATACTCCACCCCGCCTCCAGCAAAACGCGCACGAAAAGCCGCGCCAAAAATCCATGATCCCGATGCGCCGCCACCCGAAAAGCGACTCGCCATCTTCAAGAAGAAATGCCCGCAGAATATCCTCGAGCGCGTGCACCGTGTGATGGAGCAGCGCTTCTTCATGGTAGATCGCCAGCGGAATGGCAACGAGTTAAGGGAGGAGTTCAGTGTGCTGGGATCGACTGGGAATGTGAGTGGCTTTTGGGAGCTTGGTTTGAAGGCGGAGTGCGATACCTGTATGAACGTGCTGACAGTGAGTGTGGTCTAGGTGTATACGGTCACGATCGATAAAGTCCCGTCGTGTACTTGTGAGTCTTATTGCAGCGTTTTACACGTCGCCGCAGCATCTTATTCTCTTCTTGTGTGGAAGGTCCCGACTCCTTGAAGGGAAACCATTGCAAGCATATCGTTCGTCTTCCCTCTTGGCTCTTTTATGTATAGCGTACTTATGCCCCTACGTCTAGTTGTTCATTTTCTTGAAAGGTACGACCTAACATCCGCGGCACAAGCCACTGACCGACACCATTCCGCCGCAGTTCTCCAAGTCACGCAGGCGTCTGGCCACTGGTACCAGAAGTGCGTACTTTATGTACTCGTTGTTTTACTGTAGACTAACTCATATGATAGGGCCCTCCTGACATCCGAACTTCAAGACATCTTCTCCCAAGCGCCCGTTGCGCCCAACGCCATCCCCGTAGCTCCAACAGGTGTCCGCGAAGAGTTCGCCCGCGTAACGGGTCGCCCAATTCGCGTCTCTCCATCTCCCTCGCCCTCGCCATCTCCACCAGCTTCGCCGGACTATCGCAATCTCGATTTCATCGACCTCACCGTGACGCCTCCGCGCAAGAAACAAAAAGGAAAGGACAAGGAGAAAAAGAAGGGCAAGGACAAGGACAAGGAGAGAGATAAGAGAAAGATCCCCGGCCCAGACGATGACTGCCCCATCTGCTACGAGGGCATGCACGAAGTCGACGTCAAGACGCTCCAATTCTGCGCAGAATGCGGCAAGGCCGTGCATAACGAGTGTTTCGGACAATGTGCGTCCATCTTCCATCTCCTTTTTTCCGCATTGGCCCGGTATCTAATATCGACTGTAGGGAAGACCACGGCGCAGTCAAAGGGCCACGATATTACATGCGTCTACTGTCGTACGAAGTGGGTCTTCCCTGCTGCCGCCGCTTCGACGAGTGCTGCTCCTGGTGGAGGACGTGCCGCTGGAAACGCTCGTGCTAGGGTGTCGGAGGGGTATCTGAATCTCTCTGGTGTCGCGGGATTGAGCCCTGTGAGAGATACTAGCTCATGTGAGTCGTCGTCTGCGTTAAATCTCTTGATGTTAATCATACTTTGGTCTATAGATTATAACGGCCCACGCCGCGGGGAGCATTACTACGGATATCAAGATTACGATGACTTCTACTGATTATATGAATTTTCACGTTTTGCGTCGATCTCTCGGGCTCTCCCATACTTCATTGCACCAGCAACGACTGGACTCCTCCCCACCCCACTTCTTCACTATTCTACCCCCCCTTATCTGTGTACATCCTGCGACTAATTGTAATGTATGATACCATCCATTGAACAAGCATATTCTTGTAAATATAGGTATAGATATCAGTAATACTTGAGCTTATGGACTTCTTGGTATTTAAATTACCTTACGACGCGCCCTTGTTGCTGTTAATATTTACATCGCCCTATCTTCTTGCGTTCACAACAATTCCGTGGCCTGCTTCCGTGGCCTGCTTCCTCAAACCTCCAGTGCGTTGCCATCTTTGTTCTTCACCCCGCGCTCGAGTCGAACATGGACATTCGGTACGATGATTCCTGAGGTCGTCAACGTTCGCGCGTCAACTATTTGCACTTGCGCTTTTGTCCCGCGCGATTTTGTTCCCTTCGACTGTCCAGGATCTAAGCCACCCACGAACGTTAACAGTAGTCGTTTTGAAGGACGGAAGGACGGAAGGACGGAAGGAGACCTCAAGCGAGGCCTTGGATTTTGGCTGAATTTACTACCCGTGACTCGTGCGGGAATGCTCGTCTCGGATGGTACAGATGGGAGTGAGTACCTGTCTGATCCTCCAGCGTACAAACCCCAATTTCATCAGGCACTTGCTTGCCCTATACTCTACGGCGCAACCATGCAACAATGTAACAACAATGTCCTCGAAGTAGTAAATAGTAAAACAACTGCCTAATTACTACAACCACACCAGTCCGTCAACAAAGAGTCGACACAAAGCTCTCGAAAGCAAATACAACACAGCGTCTCGCAAACCAGCTGAGACAACAAACATGCACCAGTCACATATGCACCAGTCACATATGCACAAACTCACGAATGGCGAGTCACCAGCGTCCATAACGTCCGAGTTCGAATTCGAGCTCAAGTCCAATTACCTATCAGGACCGCTGAGGTACCAATCAACTCAATAACCGCCCACGGCCCACCCCAGGCCCATGACTGCAGCACCGAGCACCCACGCCTTCATCTCAGCCGATGCAGACGCAGCGCCGTTGAAATTCGTGGCGCCTCCCTGGGCGGCGGTGTTGGTACCACTTCCACCTGACGCGCCCGAGGTGGGGGAGGAGGCGGTCGGAGATACCGTTGGGACGGAGCTATATTGACACGGAAGAGACGAGGTTAGAACGTAAAAGGCAGGAGGAGGAAGGAAGAGGAGGAGGAAGAAACCGAGGACGTGGGTACAAGGGGGATATGGGCACATTGATTACTCACAGAACAGTTCCGCTCCCAGACCCGCGCGTGACAACCGCGGTGTTCGTCGCAGCGCCGGATCCGGTGATGGAGCCCGAGGCGGGGGCAGAAGATGCCGACGTGGAGGGTGCGATGGAGGAGGTGGAAGAGACCTCGGGGCCGATGGCGAAGGGCGACGAGACTGCGAACTCGTTGGTGATGTTGCTGATATCCGTCGCACGGAGGGTGTAGCCGTCCCTGTTGAGAGTTATTTGTGAGTACTAATACGTGCTACCACAACGAGAATAAGACGGGGAGGATAAATAATAGAACGGCGGGTAAACCGGTGCATGTGAACAGCGAAAGAGAAAATAGAAACCAGGATAGGGATGTGAAGGCAAGTAAAAATAGCATCATATGAATATACGAAAGGCAGTGCACTAGAACCGCGCAGAAGACTGATTAAAGCATGTATGTGCGTATCATGAGCAGTGAACGCACAGTGCATGTACGTCAATGGACGGGCAGCACATGCCTACCCGTCCGGCGTTGTAGGCGATGGGAGGAGGATGTGAATGGAAGCCCAGACGACCATTGCCGAAGCGAGAGTATTCCCAAAGAGAAGACACCTCCGCTAGTGTGAATATGGCCATGCCATCTGATCATCGCAGCCCACGGTCCACGATGCTACGAAAGATGTAGGGGCAGGAAGAACGGATCCGCGCGATCTGTAGACCCATATACATAGAGCCAAGCACGAATGAATATGAATATGAGGCCTGGAAGGTGAAACAGAGTAGACAAGCAAAAAGCCAGCATGCCATGGCCGAGAAGGTCTATATGATGAAATGTGCTTCACGCGTGTGTGAATGGATGGCAGGATGGGAACACAGAGAATGGAATGATGATGCCAATGACAGGATCCGAGGAGTGGCGGGTGTATAGGCGACGCCGCACGGCCGCTAAGAAGGCCGAATCAACAGTCGGGAAGACACTACCAGCAGGAATATGAAGGCGCCACCAGCAGGGGGGAAAGCGAGCAGAAAGCGTAATCAAAAGAATGAAGATGTATATACGGACAAAGACGAAGAATCTGAGTGAAAACACCACGTACTGTGCGGGAACTGCGGGCAGAGTGACGTTCGCGCCGCCATCTGTTGGACGCTGGTTGTTGAGGAGGGCGAAGTCGGAGTTGAAGGTGGGGTGGTGGAGGAAGACCGAGAAAGTCGAGAAGCGAGATCTGTGAGCGGGATGAAATTAGTCAGGGATGGAAAAGATTGACGGGTGCCCAGCAGAATAGGGCAAATAATGAGAGGAATGGGTGGAAATGTGGATGTGGGAGGGGAACACCGAAGGCGGACACGATGGGGAGAAGGAAGAGCTCACGTATCGGCGGCGTCGTTTATCCACGTAATTCTTGTATCGCCCTGAGAATTGGCATTTTGAAGGGGCTCGATTTGGAGGGCAGCGGCTACGGCGGCGAAGAATGCGAGCGTGCTACAAGGAGGACGTTGGTCAATAATTGTGGTGAGACAGAAGGAGGAGGGAAAAGTGGAGGTGGCAAGGACTACTCTACGCCACTTGAAGGGGGAGTAGCTTCTTGATGCTCTCGCTGCTCTCTCCAGCCGTGACGACGAGCTACTCACTAGACTGATGCAAACATGGTTGGTGGGAAGAGCGAAGAGCACAGCGAAGAGCACAAGAGGGTGAATCCGGGAATGAGCTTATATATGTAACAGGTCCGTGAAGTGTGAAATACCTCTCCAAGCGAGGAGAAGCATCGGGAACGGGCAGCGAGGGAAGCAACGCTGAGAACACGCATTTATTATTCAGGGGATAGGGGTATAAAAGCATACATCGCCAGGCAGTGTAGGCACTACACTGGCCATTGGCACCGTTGAATGACCGTGTGACAAAAACTATAGCTGAGACTATGCACATTGCAACTTGTAGGCCAGCCCGAAGCGCTCGGACTGTTGATGCCGACCACATCCCCCGTTCAGCACGCATTATCCATCAGAGAGCTACTATTTCGCATATTCCTACATTCGACGAACCAAAGCAACGCAGTCAATGCTCGGGTTTGCAGACTCTGGTCAAACGAGGCGCTCAGCATCAACTGGTATAGCATCGATGCGGATGTCTTGCTGAATCTGCTGGAACCTTTCGAGGAGACATCAAGCCTTGTGAGTGACGGATGCCCAACGGGCGACTGATGATCTCTCTCATCGTTTGTAGTGGCCTTTCGGAATCTCTAATGCTGAAGCCTGGGCACGCTTCGACGAGTACGCATGGCGGGTCCGTGTTTTGTCTTTTCCACCAGATGTCGACTATCCTTACACCATATTCGACCAAGTTCTCAACATTAAATTCGAACGTAATCGACCTCTCGTTCCTAACTTAATGGCAGTGTCGATTGCCATTGAGCCCGACCTCGTACACCGTATCATAAACCTGTTCGGCCATTCATCAGTTCGGAAATTGACGTTGGAGCCGTATATATTCGATGACTTTTGGGGGTGCTCTGAACCGCTTGAAGTGGCATTGTCAATCTTCGAATCCCCTCTTATCAATATGCCCTCCTTACGCACATTCATAATTTCATCCTCAGAGTTCGACATCGAAGACGAAGAGAGCCGCGTGTTAGTGCAAGCATTCGCGTCGATTGTCGGCAAATTCGATCGGCTCGAAGAAGTGCAGATACCTGCATTCTGGCTGACGGACCCTGTGTTGGACTCCCTCGCAAGTCTCCCATGTCTCCAATCCCTCGAAATACAAATGTGTGATGCTCCATGCCCCGCGCAATTCACTACGATACCAGCCATTATCAACAATTATTTTCCGTCCCTCGACAAACTGGTCATGAACACAAGTATTAGTCAAGCCCTCGTGTGGTCCTCGCATCCCGGCCTCCCGAAGACTCTGACTTCACTGTGCATTCATTCAGACGAGGATGAGAGGGTTGATGTGTGGGCTCGTCTACTCGAGGTCATCGGCTCACAGTTGCGTCATCTCAGAACACTCATTCTCGAACAAGATTTGAATGGCTATTTCATCGTTCCACACGTCGCTCCCCTTTCCCTCGACCTGCGGCACCTCCTCTCGCTCTCCGAGTTGCGGGATGTATCACTCGACCTGGGACACGATATGATCATCAACCCGAACGAGCTCATCGCACTCTTCAAGGCCCTCCCGCGCCTTGAACACTTGAAGATTCCTCGCTCGACGGCTGTAGACATCTCTTGCCTCGCCGAAATCGCCCCCATCGCCCAACGGCTGGAGACTCTCGAACTCAACTGGCACACCCCAGAAAACCTCGCCGCACTCCCGCGCGTGCACATCCCGTTCTCCCAGCTGAGATTCATCCATGGGGACCTCCGCTGCGGCCTGCCCCCGATACCGGTCGCGGTTTTCCTCGAAGACGTGCTGCCCCCGGAATGCACCATCCCCAAGACGTGGGGCACAGTTCGCGGCGTCCCCAACAAGGAAGCTTCAGTTTACGACGTCCGCGAGGCGTTTTCGCGCGCGAGACAGAAAGACCGCAGGCGGCGGGGACGAGCGTGGGCGTATATCGGTCCTGTGGGCATGGGGGCGCAGGCCTGATGGTGCCATGGTGGTGAGGTAGCGAATAATGCACGCAGTTCTGACGCGACACTTCCGCTTAATCTCTCAACGCCCTCGCTGCTCCCTCTACAATGACGAGGAGGAAACACTCACGAGATTGGTGCAAGGGTGGTTGGTGGGAAGAGCGAGGAGCAACGGAGGGTGAATACGGTAACGAGCCCATATTTTTAAAAAGCCCGCGAAGTGTGAAAGGTCCCCCAAGCGAGAAGCTTCGGGAGCAGGCAGCGAGGGGAAGCAATGCTGAAGACACGCGTCTATTTAGGGATTGCTCAGGGGGATATCAGTGCAGAACCATAATACTATGATTATGACCGTGACCGTGCGACACCAAGTAAATGCTTAAAGTTCAAAACGTTCAAATTCCAAAGGGTCATTAGCGCTTGGACTGCTGATGCCAACCACCACATCCCCCGTCCAGCACGCACTAGCCATCAGAGAGCTACTCTCCCGCATATTTTTGTATTCAACTACGGCAAGTAACGCAGTAAACGCTCGAGTCTGCAAACTCTGGTCAAACGAGGCGCTGAGCGTCAACTGGTATAACATCGATGCGGGTGCCTTACTAAATCTACTGGAACCTGAGGCATTGGACCTTGTGAGCGATATGTGCACCTTGGGTATAGATGATCTTGCTGATCCTTTGCAGTGGTCTTTTGGGGTCTCTAACGCTGAAGCCTGGGCACGCTTCGATGAGTATGCATGGCGGGTCCGTGTTCTGTCTTTTCGACCAAACGACGACTTCCCTTACGTCGTCTTCGACCAAGCTCTCAACATGAAATTCGAATGCAACGGGCCTCTCGTTCCAAACTTGTCAGCATTATCAATCGACTTCGAGTCTGACATGATCCACCATATCATAGCCCTGTTCGGCCATTCGTCAGTTCGGTCGTTGACACTGGAGCCGTATATATTCGATGATTTCAGAGAGTGCTCTGAACCACTTGAAACGGCACTGTCAATCTTCAAAACTGCCCTTATCAATATGCCTTCCTTGCGCTCATTCGGAGTCTTCGAATACGACGAGGTCGAAGAAAGTTTCATTGCGGTACAAGCATTTGCATCGATCATCGGCGGATTCCACCAGCTCGAAGAAGTACAGATACCTGCATTCTGGCTCACAGACCCCGTTGTGGACTCCCTCGCAAGTCTCCCATGCCTCCGGTCCCTCGAAATACGATTGAGTGATACCCCGTCCCTTGCGCAATTTTCTACAATACCAGCTATGATCAACAATTATTTTCCATCCCTCGAGAGAATTCACATTGACACGGACGACGTGAATCAAGCCATCAGATGGTTCGCACACCCCCGTTTCCCGAGGACTCTGACCTCCCTAGTTGTTTATTTGCACCAGCCTGACGACAATCGGACGACTGACGGTTGTGTTCATCTACTTGAGGTAATCGGTTCACATTTGCGTCATCTCCGCACATTGTATCTTGAAGAATCCTCGTATGACTTCGGCGCACCCTATTCCTTCGAAACCATGCGGCCGCTCCTTTTGCTCTCTGATCTGCGGCATATATCACTTATCATGGTAAACGATATCATCATCTGCCAGAACGAGCTCGTCGGAGTCTTCAAGGCCTTGCCGTTCCTAGAAAGTTTCGACATCAGCAACTCGACGCCCGTGGACGTCTCGTGCCTCGCCGAGATCGCGCCGATTGCCCGACAGCTGGAGGTGCTCGATCTCAACTGGTGCACGCCGCCCCACGCCGTGACACTCCCGCGCGTGCACCTCCCATTCGCGCAGCTGAAATCCATCTCTGGCGACCTCCGCTTCGATCTGCCCCCGATCGCGGTGGCGGAGTTCTTCGAAGACGTGCTACTCCCGGAGTGCAACGTCCCTAAGACATGGGGTCTGGTTTACGACGTCCGTGCGGCGTTTGCCCGTGTGCGGGAGAAAGAGCGTAGAAGGCGAGCGCCAGCGCTGGGGTGGGTGTATGTCGGTCCTGTGGTTATGGGGCACCCGTGACGTTTTGCGAAGGAGCGTATAATGTGCCCTCTTGCTCGGCACTTCTGACACCGCCCCCCCGGCCAGTGTAGTACGTTAGGGAAGAGAATGATGGCGGAGGTGGATGTGGGTGTAGGGGTATGAGGACAGGTTCCACCTTCTACTCTCCCATCACAAGATGACTTGTCGCGAAACGAGGCTTGAAGATGGTTAATGGAGACGCCCTTAGAGAGGCTATCTATATGTACCCATACAATTCGTAGATCATCAATTACTGGACATGGTATATGATATAGGGATTCTAATTGTTGGTTGAGCACGAGAGTCCAGGCGTACTATGTATCGAATCTTCTGATACTCTCCTTGCATGCACCTAGTAAACTTCATTTGCTCAGAATGGGCATTCGGTATCTTCGATCGTGTCCATTCACAAACATCACAAAGATACCACGAGTGCACACCTTTGGAGAGGAAAACACTTTCGGATGATGCTAGCTCGACTATCAACATCCATCCAATGACATGCTTCTGCTCTTAATGGCACGGTAGGGACACAGTATGTGCTGTGATGGCGTCACGTAAGTCGTTGTGATCGTATCGACCCTCCTACCTCGGGTTGATCATGAATGGCGTTGTTACGCCGTGTGCCTCTCAGAATGGTGATGATTCGACGCAGACACGGGGGAAATCGAGGATCACCAGACACGACGGGAAGTTGACGGTTCATATTGCCCATCATATAATGAACTGCGGGAGGACTTCGACGTACCATTTCCATCCGCAATGACAATGCTAGTCAGCCATGGATACCAATATCACAAACACATCAATCACTGGTAAACAAGAAGAACATGGTACACTGATAGGTAGTCCCTATACTCTCGCAATCCAAGTTTCGTTGCGTGGAAATACAAATACAAATCAAATCAACTTCATCCTTCAGCTTTCGAAATTAAATTCGGATTATGAGGCCACAAGTTGCTGAGGCTTCGACATCCTATGGCGGTACGGATGGCACGCCTGGACGGACACGTCACGGAGGTCAAGCTACTGCTTGATGCCTAGGACGTTCCGCAAGACACGGAGAATCTTCTTCTTCGAATGCGAGCCCCTGGGGAACCGAGGAGCCCCCGATGGGACGAGGCGTGGACGGATGGTGCTGTGGTCTTCGTAGCCGCCATTGCGGTGCATCACCCCAAATTCATCAATCCGGGAGACTTTGACTGGGGTCCTCTTGCGCTCCTGAACTTCCCCGGCATCAGGTACTCTATCATCGTCGTCATCTTCATCAACTTCTTCGCTGTCGTTGACATCGTCCCCTTTCTCCTCCACGAGTGCGTCGACGGCTTCAGCAGTGTCCCCGCTGGAGATGCTGTGGGCGGAGCTGCCTGCGCTGGCAGCGACTGTATCGTCCCCAGAGCTTGGGTACTCTTCGCCAGCCGCGGCTGGTGTTTCCTCCGATTTACCGCATTGAACACGCGCCCTCTCGCTTTCAGTGACACCCATTGCGCGCACACGCTCTTGGGCATTGGTGATCAGCGCAATGGGCGACCACCCGAAGTTGTCGTCCACAATGTCGAGGTCCTTGATTGCAGGCCCACGGCTATCGTTGTCACGAACAGGCTGTAGCTCGGTGACCAAGGTCATCTATAACAATTATATACAGTAAGCCACCTAGCCCAAATACGATAGCCGATTATACTTACGACGAATGGGGTGCGAAGAACACCAGCGACATCCACATAGGACACCTCGATATGCTGGAAGATGTCTTTGTTTGGAAGGCGCGTGATGTTGGGTCGAGCACCGTAGAGGGCTTCCAGCGCGCGACGCGACTTTCCGGATTCATTGAACGTGTAGAGAACTACCCCCGTCGACCCGTCGTACCTGACGACGAAGCAGTGTACTTTGTCATCGCCATTCTCAGACTTTCCGAGCCTCGCAGTGTACATGCCACTATCTTCACCAAGGACGACGTGTCGTAAGGAGCGCTGCAGCAGAGGCTGCCATCCAGCCCGATCACGCTCGGCGACCCGGGGACGCGTGCGGACGTTGTACGACTGGAAATAGCAGCGCTCTAGGGAGATCTCTGGGCGTACATTGCAGCAGCAGAACTTGCACCAATTCTCCCAGACGTAGGGTGCTGTGAGGTGCCGCAGGATGTTTTTGGCCAGGACGAAATGCCTGCGTTCGTGGAGCGTGGCCATGATTTGTATACTCTTGTGTGGAGTGGTTGTGGTAGAATATCAGAGAAAGGATGTGGTCGAAAGCACAAGGAAAGTGAAGAGAGAGGTGGACTATGGTGGCGGAGTTGTTTCCAAGCTCAGGGTCATCGTCCCAATGCCACCAAACATACCAAATTAGGAAATTTCGTTAATCTCCAGAAAATAGAATATATATGATGCGTGAAGTGAAATATGACCTCGCTATCAAAGTGTATTAGATGCCTGATAAGTAGGAGACGGAAGTATAAACATGTAACTCACCACCACCAGACTCATCGCCGTCACATCGCTCACGGATGCTTCCGGTGGAATATTTGGAGTTCGTGATCATCAATGACTCTTCGTCGATGTACGACTGACAGGCCGATAGTAGACAGTGGTGGGAGGGTTAAATACGCATATAGGGAATGCTGCATGGCAAATCCAGGCGTATGAATTATACCCCCAGGTCCTAAGAGATCATCAAAATGTTAGGAACGGGGTGAAAACGCCTGGAGATGAAGCAGAATGGTTTGTTGACGTTCAGAAGCTCGATGAAAGAGGGAGAAAGCTTCTTCATCGCTCACCAAACGCTCATTGTGCGCTACCCCCGAAGAGTCTACTAGCGGCGATGGGTGACACTATCTATATGCGACGACGACACCTCCTGCTGTTGAGCTCGACTGTTGGTGTGTTGGCGCCATGCAGCGTACCAAATTCGGCTCCTAAGCTGTAGATAACTGCAATATGTCACTTCATAGAAGCAGATATATAGACGTGCGTACTCATCTTGCAATGACGCCATGAATTCTCAGCCGAGGCTTGACCTTGAGCATTTGAGTGCGCAAGCCATGCGCCGTTAGTCCCGCAGAAGGTAGGCGGCCGCTTGCACCGAGGAATCGATTGCAACAAGTCCAAACCCTACATCATGGGCCATGACCGCTGAGCTATCGTGAACGAGGTTTCCAATTCAACGCGTCAAAAGGACTCACCATTGACTAATACCGCCCAACCTTCTAGTATTTGTAAACAGGCAGAGGACCTACGTCGACATTGACGCTTCAAACTTTGCAAACTCGCCGCAGGGAAGACAGGCGTAGATTTGAATCTTTAGAAGGACTTTGGCAGAGCCCTGGATCATCGCACGTAGTCGCCGCGACCAATGCATCACGTCCTTGTCGAAGCTCTCGAGATGGCTAAAGGTTGAAAATGTAGTCCGGGGCACCGGCCCGCTCAAACCAAGTGCAAACAACTCGCAAACAGCAGCCACCAACCAACGGAAGTTCTGACGCTATTCGCCATGTGCGCCGCGTTTCCACTTTCCTACACTGAAGCGATGCACAAGGCTCCTCGGGTCGACACACGCAATCTAAAAATGTGTTTTTTCAAGAGAGCTCAGCCATGATTCGCGAATTCATGCACCTCTACCTATCAATCGAGCGAAACCGTATTCTCTGAACCACAACGGGACAAGCACTGGCGCTCCTTTTCTGTGGCCGGAAAAATGTTCAGGACCAAGGGGATGAGGATATTACCACTTCGACGCAAGATCAAGTGAGTTCTTGCCCTCCTCTTCCTTCTCCTCCACCCAGCACCCCGCTTACTTTTGTCCAGAGAGTGCCTCTTCGAAGACTCCAAAGTGCAACCATCGACCTGAATGAGTTCCAATGCGGTATGGGTTCTTGAACTGGTGCGCTGTGTTTTCTGAATCTTTTTCGGGTCTCCGTTTTGATATGATTCGTAGAGTTCTCCATTAGCTTCGCCGATTGCGTACCTACAATATGTTGAGCTTACTCCTTGGACATGCATCTGTACCTGTGGTTAACTGTTAGGAACTTTCTTTACGAGATAGAGAATAGGATAAACCCTTCGACTCAACCAAAGCTATTGCCTTCTTTACGCCTGTTCGTCCGAATATCATCATAAAAGTGTTTTGTCTCGGCCAAGATCGATGAAAAGCCGAAGTCCATATCATGCGCGCGAAGACCGAAGGTCTGTGCGCAGGGGCCGCACCTATAAGAGCTCCGGGGCAAGCATCGGATGTGTTTCCAACTTTCCTTCCTACATCCATGATCTCCCGTTGTTGAGACCATCCTCGCGGCGTGCTTCAAAAAACTCGGACCTAGAAGAAGGGCGAGTCGACGAGCACATGGTCTATGGATACTCTGGTATGTGTTGAACTCTCTTCATCCTTCCCCTCCGCCTTTCCGTCCTTCTGGCAGCGGGGTGTACCCCCTACTCCCTGCCTTCCCCTCGTCGCCACCTCAAGCGCCCCTCAGATTTTGGTTCTCTTCACCCTCCCGTGTCGCGTCGCGTCGCCCTTCCTTCCTGCCTCCCTCTGGAGGTCAACCTTGTTCATCAGTCCGCGTTATAGGTCTCTCCCAACCGGCTATTCCTCAACCCCGGCCTCCATGTATGCGCGCGATGAGTCTGGCACGCATATATAGAGGTGTTTGGGCTTTTTTGAGGTCAAGTCCCTGCACTGTACTCGCTTGGGTGCAAATCACGTCAATTCTACGCTGTTCTGTCTCCGCCGAAGTCTGGATCCGTTGTGGCGCGCGTATACACTATTTTCCGGTCGTGTTTCTCTCTCTCTCGCGCCTTACATCGTTACTACGTGAGATCCCCCATCGCTCTCCCGCGCCTCGATTCTCGTATGGTATATGCACGCATGAGGGGCAAATATCCGCGTTATCCTTTGCAGATCGCCCTTTCCCCCCCGCTCCCTCATGCCTTTTCTTATGAAGCGAGCAGCGCAGGCGAGTCTGTTTTCTTAAATTCTAGCTCTAGGTCCCCTCGAGGTCTCTCCGTCAATCATTAAAGTCCTCTCCTTCAAGCTGGACATCCACCCCTCAAGGCGTATCCTACGTCTGCGTCCGGACACCAGTACTTGCTGCTGCGTTGAACGCAGACAACACCACGATATATACATTCTTCCATGGTGCGTACGCTATATCTTGCACCTTCATCGTCACCACCGCTTCCGCATCGGCCTGAGTTTTCACTAGCTCTTGCTTGGTGATGTGCACCCTCCGTCACTTCTCGCGCTCCAGAATCCCGTGCGACAGCCGTATCTCTCACGCGCCTGCCCCGCTATCCTCAGCATCGCATACGTGCGTACAGCCTCCCTGACAATCTGCGTAGATAGACTATACTCGTGAGACTTCGTGAGACACTCAGGTCGGTATATGGACCGTGATGTCGAGTGTCTCGACAGCACCGAATGGTACCTGATGCATCTCGAATTGGTCGTCGAAAGAAGTTCTCAGTCGCACACCCAGACCCCTTGCGCTTCAACTAAGCAGCAACTAACCAGTTCCATCCATCCTATAAATCAGCACGCAGTTCTTGCATAATCCTCGCGTCTGGACACAAGGACGTGCAGCCTCTCGTCCTCCGCCTGGCGGGAAAATTGGTGTATACTGGGATGGCAGTACAGAACCACTGCCATGCGATTGTTGCTAGGCACTGAAAGTAGGTATGGACGTTGATATATTAAATGCCTGCCGGAACTGTCCATGTGGCCACGTCAGTCCTCTACCACCCTTTGAATTGGCCAACATAGCTCGACTTAGTCGAGTTCATGCATAAAACCAGGCATGTGGGGCGACCTCTGGTCTTGACGGACACGGGTCAGTCAGGTTTTCGTATTCCACGCTCGAGCGGCGTACTCGTGATCATTGATTAGGAGTGAGATGCCCCCCAACCGACGTGATTTCAGTATCCTATACCTCTGAGTGGGTCCTCTTGGATATGTTAGTCTTAGTTGACCACTCTGCACTCTACCGCACATTGAAACATCAATCTTCAAATATCCGTTGCGTCCCATACAACAACAAGCCCATTAATTATTGATAAATAACGAATTAAAATAAACATCGCAACCCAAATTTCAGATCAGAATCCAAGCGCACCAGGCGCTCGTGCTACAACATGATACTACTTGTCCCATGGTCAGATACTTTTTTTTGCTGGCAGGCTACTGCTTGCTGCGCAAGATGTCTCGCAAGCCGTGGAGAACGTTTTTCGAAGGCTTAAGCCTGAGTACTTCCTGAGCCTCCGGTGGGATGAGGCGTGCACGAATAGTAATTCGGTTTGCATGGTCGCTGTGTCCCTCATTGCGGAGTAGCACCCCAAATTCATCAACCGAGGTCGTCTTCGCGGGAGTCGTCCTAAGGTCATTGCCTAGCCCAGCGCCAAAGGCAATACCGTCGGCATCTTCATGGTCTTCGTAATGTTCATCAATATTGTCGGCGACGTCCATATTAAACCCCGCTTGCTCGCCACAACCACGGTTCATCATCTCAGCGCCCGCCTTGTCTTCTGCGCTTGCGCTGGCACCAGCAGTGTTCCTGCTGGAGCTGCCGTCCCCGCTGCCAGCAGCGAGCTCATTGTTTCCAGGTCTGACGTACGCTTGGCCATCTAAGGCCGGAATGTCTTCAAATTTGTAGAACTGCACGTGTTCGCCCTCGACACCGATACGATCCGTTGCGTATGCCCGTCGTTGCGCATTGGTTATTAGTAGAATCGGAGCATTCTGGGGGGTATCGTCTTGCGCGTCGAAGTCGTCGAGGCCAGAGTCATCGCTGTCCTCCCCGAGGCTGTCGACGTCCTGAGATGAGTACACACTGCTGCCGCCAAGAAGCTGCAGCTCGATGATCAAATCCATCTGCCATGATGATACCCCGTAAGCCACAGGCCCGAATATGATTGTAACTTATACTCACAGCGAATGGGGTGACGGCCATACCGCTCACATCGACGTAAGATACTTCGACATGATTGAAGATGTGTCTATTAGGAATGCGAGTTTTGCCGACTTGAGCGTCGTAGATGGCCTCGAGCATGCTGCACGAATGTACGGACGCGTTGAACGTGTAAAGGATGAAACCAGTCATCCTGTTATACCTCACGATGAAGCAATGCACCTTGTTGCCCGCTGACTTGGCGTCCCCGAGCTTCGTAGTGTATACTCCGCGCTCATCGCCCAAGACGACTCGTCGGAGTGAGCTCTGCAGGAGCGGCAACCAAGCCTTGCGAGCCCGCTCGGCGGCTTGAGGGCGTGCGCGGACGTTGTACGCCTGGTACAGACGTTGGCTAATGCTGTCCTCGCCGCTTATGTTGTAAGAGCACTGCTGGCACCAGTCATCCCAGACGTGGGTTGCTGTGAGGAGTCGCAGGAAGTTGTGAGCTAGCAAGAAGTGCCTCTGTCCATGTGGTGTGGCCATGTTTTGCATGATCTTGTGTGGACGTGGAGATAGTGTACAGGGAAAGTTCCACGACCAGGCGGTCAAGTGGTGAATGGCAGAGAGGTAGGCGAGAGTGTGGAAGGGGTCGTGGAGGAAGAGAGAATGGATGGAGAAGTGGATACTTTGGCCATTAAGTACCTCCAGGTTCTGACCACCAAACATCCCGGATTGGGCAATTTTGTTATTCCAAATTTCTCAAGAAATTGTGGCCACATACAGGTTTGATAAAGTGGGAGAATTTCGCACAAGCGCATACATAACCAACTAGCGTCGCTACAGAGGGTGCGTAGAGTGTATCCGACAGAACAAACCAGGAAGGGTGGGTGTCATGACGTCCACCGACGGTCCTTCGGGGAGCCTACCAGCTCGCGCTCGTCACGCCTTGGACATACCAAGGACTGAAGATTCGGCATCGGAAACTGCTCGCTCGGCCCGCTCCCACCACCCATCCCATTCGTCTGAGGTATCATTGGATAGGAGAATTAAATCGTTCAGCCCTCTGTACGTACGGTGAATGCGATCCGGTGGGTAGGTGATGTCGACGACCACCAGGGTCTCTAAAGCTTCGAATAGAGCATATCCCAAATCGAGAGGCGAGACACATCGTATATATGTCAATTTAGAGGTCGAAGCAAGGGCGCTAATCATGGGCATGACCTGATAAAAGATGCGTGAAGACCGGGCAGGGTGAAAAACAGATGATAACGCACAAAGGTTTGCCTCAGCCAAAGGTACTCTAGATTGGGAAGCTGGGACAAGATTGAGGCAATGCATGGAAGGAGGATGTTGCGAAAGGAGAGTGTTCGAATCGAAGCGAAGGGTTTGATCATCATCCGTAGTGTGTCGGGGTTCGTCTCGGGTGACCCATAAACGGGTTCAAAGAGGTCAAGATTGGCGAGTGAAGGCAGGGGACTCTCAAAGTATACAAGTTCTCGGAGTGGCAAAGAGAGGGAACGAAGCGGTGGGAATGAGCCTGCCGGTAACTTATATGGGATGAGATTCATTCTCCAGGTGCCGTAGGGGAAGCAGTCTATCTCGAGAGACTGCAACGCTGGCTGCAGGTTAAGGAAGTGGCGGAGATATTCGGACTTCAGGCTGCATTCGAGGATCCTGAGATGCGTAAGAGGAGAACCGACGGCCAGCGGCCATAGAATCCGGGCATCAACGGAGCCTGGCATGGATATGCATAAGCGCTGTACCGCAATTAGCGAAGGTGCGATGCGCTTGATGGACTCTGCAATCTCATCGAACGGGATCGGTGGGTCGTCGTGATGCCCTTTCAGTACAAACGAGAACGTCTTGGTGAACCGCATTCCGGGATTGCTTTCGGCCTCCTGTGCCAAGGAGCCCAATCTATGGATCAGACTCTTATCCAACCGGTTCATACAGAATGAAATCTCGTTGTAAAGAGGTCGCAGAGCGACCGAGCGAAATTGATGCGATACAAGAATGAGATTGAGGAGTGTTTGGCGGTCAGTACCCAGCTCGTTTGTGATGTCGAGGAGGATTTCTGGGGGAAACATAGTAAAAACTTGCTTGAAAATGCGCCTTCCACGTATAAGGGTCTCTGGCGCTTGTTGAATATGCTGGTGGGTATCACGCGTCACGCTTGTCACAGCCTACGTGTTGAACATTGAATATCCACCATCACGTCGCTTTATCTATCAAACAGTTCCTTGCTTCCTCCGTTTCACCCGTGCAAGCAGCTCATCTCACGCTCGCGTCTTTGAAGCATAGCCTTGCTTTCATTTCGATGGCATTTGGTTCTTTCGTAACTATCCGTTGTATGTTGGCGGTATTGGGGCTGCCAGAGTGGGATGCGTGGTGTGAGTTCGTGTGTCTATAATTCCATCCCGACAAGCTTACATTATGACGTTTGGAACGTACAATCTCTCTCTCACCCAGTACTTTCCAATGACTGGACATGTTTCAACTTCTATGCCCCGAAAGGCCATAGACTACAGTTCAATTATGACGCTTATGGCGAGCTCGTCTTTTCCCAAATCGCTGACACCAAAAACAAGCTCGATCTACCCGAACCTGAGGAAACTTGAGCTGACTGGATCGGTACCCGGTGGTATTTTGTCATCCGTCTCCAAACGAGTCACTCGAGTCGTTGACTATAGAAGAGTCAATGATAGGCAGAGCCTACAAAAAAGCCATTCCCTCCCGCCATGGTATATCATCTCTACGGAAGCTTCGCCTGCGAATGATACGCCTCTTCCCGTACTCCAGGGCCCCACTTTTTTGGAGCCGAGTCTCGTTCCAGCTCTTCGCAATTTGCACTGTTTGGAAGATGACGGAGGACCCCCCAGCCTAACTTTCTCAAAAAGATTGACTCGACTTTTTAGCCCCTGCTCATCAACGGCAAGCTTAGCTTTCCAAACATAGAAGCGCGCAATCTGCATCACCAGATAAGGACACGCCGAAGTTACGGATATTAGATGCTGGGTGGTCGCCGATCGCCGAGCCAGTCGAAGTAGCGACGTTGCTCAGCCACTTTCTCTCCCGGGCGCACCCTCGAATTCAAGAAGAGGACCCTACTCCACCGGCTTTCGAGCCCAAGTGGGCGATGTTCCATGATCTACTACCGCCATTTGCCCGTGCTCGTATCTTGGCCTTCTTAGACTCCTCGATAGATCATATTCGCCTTGATGGGTGGAGAAGTCACAGATCGGATACCCCCGGCAGTCCGTACGTCGTTGGGTACATTTCCCTCATCGATATGCATCTTAATGATATGTATTCAGATTCCTCTCAAAGCTAGGGCCGACTCTGCTTGCTACTCAATTCCCCTCCGCGCGTACCCGTGTCAAAGGGAGTGGTTTCACAAGTACCTCAGCTGGTGAGAAGGTCAAGGCCGATTTCATCTGACAGTATGCCTATGAGCCCTGCTAGACCGACTCACTTCGTTTCGAAGTCAGGCAATCAGAACCTATGTCTGGATATGAAACTGGTGGGGTTGACGGCGGAAAGGTGACCGACACTTGACGGTAAGGCCAGGAGAAGTGTGGCCCATGTCCAATTCTGCTGTGTGGTGTGATATCGATGATGAAGGATCGTATGCTCACTACCCAGCTCTTTCATTACGGTAGCGCTGCGCTGCTAACGCCAGAAATCCACCCGATTTTGCCCGGGATTTCACGATCGATTGCCCGCGCTTGGGCGTCTCGAGCCTTTTCTTCTTTAGTGAAGTTGTCGACCGACGCACTTGCGTCAATCACGAAATTATTCAAGACATAATTACAACATCGTTGAATATTGCGTCGTCTCCATTATGCCATGTTCATACGATATTCACTTTTTCAAGGAAGCGTGGCGTAGACGCCGATACTGTTGGCTGCCTCGAAGTCGCAAGGTACCTCGTATATCTACGAGCGGCGTCGGCTATCAGGATGTCCAGATCGAGAACACAGCGTACCAGCGCTCATACTCCGATCTACTGCACAGGGTGTCGATGACTGTTTCGAGCGTTGGCTCCAGAACCTACGGAGCGTCACGAATGTCCTTCGCAGCTACGAGACCCAAACAATGCGCAAGAAGAAGGATCTCGGCATAAGTTTTCTCAGTTAGTAATTCCTCTATTTCTCGCCAGTTACTCACTGTAGCACACTCCATAGGCTCGCCAAGAAAGCCCCCATTATCTACCATCCGGGTGAGTCTCAGTCAGGCTGCGAACATTAGCAACCAACTCTACCTGTGTTAGCTGGGATTGCAATACATAGCATTCCTAATTGAAATACTTGCCACGACGCCGTTCGTTCTTTATTATCATATCCCAGAGTGGGTCGCCACTTACGTGCAAATCGCTGATGAAGCCTATAGCATCTCATTTCTAGGGTCAAATCCCCTGCTTCAGCCAAAGTAAGCGGGCCGAGTCCTTCATCAAAGTCGATAATGCGACCATCGTCGGTATGTTATCGTCCCGGTTGGGATCCCACGTTAACACATTTCTATCATGCGGTACCCAGTAGCAAAGAGGCTCTCGTACGACGTCTAGCTAGCTCTGCGAAGTTTCTGGAAATCGGCGCAAGATATATGGTTCCGTGGTATGTTTTCAGTGCGTGAGATGTCAGAATCGCGAGTTTGGTGATCAAGTTACTTTGTAGAACTATTGGGCCGACTTCAGCTTTCCTTTCGTGTTCCTCCAAAAACAGAGGCCCCGTTCCGAGCCATCTTTGACTTTTTTTATTGCTCCATTCCCAAATACGCAGCACGCAGCTGTAACGTCTGCATGTCAATCATTGGAATGTAAGCACCCGCTTTATTCTGCTTTATACTATGCTGGCTTGGTCAGTTCAGGTCCCTGGTCCCTGACATTGAGAGATGATAGCGAATCTCTCCGACGGGCAAGAAATGGACGGACCTTGGTCATCTGTATAGGTCTTATCGCGTATCGCAGTCGCCTATGCAATACCGTGGTTTGCTTTCCCTGAGCTTATTCTGTTCTTGCGAACGATTTAGCTCCTACGATGCGACTAATAATCATGTTAGTACCCCAGGTTGGGTACATTGCCATTGTCTGCAACACTCTCATAGCCGGTGAGTGACCGCACCGAGCATGAGAAACACCCTGAAGATGATTGGCTCTGCGTTGGATAATTCAATGGGCCGCTGTATTCAATGAAACCAGCAGGTGCCCCTCCTCCTCTCCACATCAACGTCGAAGCCTCTTTGACGTTAAATATCTCACGATGACCATCACCTGGTCGTGACACCCGAGCTTGTTTACTGTAGACCCCGATCGGCCTCGTGCTCCGAAAATAGCTGCCTACTGAGTCACATTGCTCATACCGAAGCCTTGGCACACATTAATGTCGCTGGGACTTGGACCGAATGATGATGAGACATTCAGCTTACGTCCTACCACAAAGTAGTCCAATGTCCCACCGAGCCTATCAAACACCAAAACGGAACAATGCACAATGAAATTTGCTTCGGCAATCCATCACGACTTCGCCAACGGAATGCCACATTCCAGCATCTCTGCCGGAAAGGCACAGTGGGCGCTCGCTGCCTTCAAATCCGATGAGTGTTGACTCCTTTATGTTTCTTGAAGTATCTCATTTATTTCGAACCCTAGTTTCGGACCCGGGGGCGGTTGTACTTAAAAATATCCCCACCATCAAGCATTTCCGCCGCGTTGGGCAGACTAGCGTACCCATCATATAACCAACTCCCGCGGACGCCGTTCACGTACCCAACGCTCCGGTCGTACACACACCCGTTCTCACCCTCGACCAATTATGCGAAAACCAATCGCCTGGCAGGACGGTGCTGAATAACCATCGCATCAGTATTTTGTTTGACTCAATGAAAGGTATAAAAGGGGGCAGCCATTGCCTCTATCTTCCAAGACCTAACGTCTTACTGCAGTCGCATTCCTACTTCGTAATGACCATCGCATCACTTTCCGCGCTCGTCCTTGCCTTCGCTGCGACTGTCCAAGTTGCTCAAGGTAACACCCTCCCCGTAGCCACTGCGTCCTTCCCTGCTGATTTGTCCTCCACGACGTGCTTCAGCGGTCTCTTTGCCTCAGAAACGTGCAACTTGTGCTGGCGGCCAAGTTACCGCCAATGCAGCCTGTTGCGTTCTCTTCCCGCTCATGGAAGACCTACAGAAGAACTTGTTTGACGACGGCGCATGCGGCGAAGATGTAAGCTCGCGCCATTCGCCACCGCTCTGGCTCATTGCTATCCATTCCAGGCCCATGAAGCCCTTCGCCTGACCTTCCACGATGCAATTGGATTCTCTCCTTCTAGGGGGTAGGTGCTAGCCGTTCGCTCGTTTTCCATCCCTGAAACTGATTTATCGCGAACAGTGTCATGGGAGGCGCCGATGGCTCTGTCATCACGTTCTCCGACACTGAGGTTAATTTTCCAGCTAACCTTGGTATCGATGAGATCGTTGAGGCTGAGAAACCGTTCCTCGCAAGGCATAACATCTCCGCGGGCGACTTGTATGTCATCCCCTCGTTCTAAGGATTGTTACTCACTAATACTCACACCTTTCCTTAGGGTTCATTTTGCTGGTACTCTCGGGGTCAGTAACTGCCCTGGTGCTCCACAAAATCTCTCGTTCTTCTTGGGTCGTCCTCCTGCCAAAGCCGCCTCGCCGATCGGATTAGTGCCTGAACCATTCGGTAGACAACCGTGTTCGACTTTCGCCGCAAACTGCTAACGTTCTTGAATAGACACCATCACAGATATTCTAGCCCGAATGGATGACGCTGGCTTTGTCTCCGTCGAGGTTGTCTGGCTCCTTTCCGCGTACGCCTGAGACCATCCACCCCAAGCTATACATCTGACTCATAGCCGATAGTCACTCCGTTGCCGCAGCTGATCATGTTGACGAAAGCGTAAGTCCATAGACTTTCAGTCAGTATGCTTGAAATTGACTTGATTCCTTTCAAGATTCCCGGGTGAGTTAGGAACTATGTGTGCTCACACCTCATGGCTTACAAACGTTTAGAACGCCGTTCGACTCAACACCAAATCTCTTTGACTCGCAAATCTTCATCGAGACTCAACTCCGTGGAATTTCGTTCCCAGGGTAATCAATACCGCCGCTCCCCAATCCACGTACATATTGCTCACTTGTTGAGTAGCACCGGAGGCAATCATGGTGAAGTCCAATCTCCGCTTAGGGGTGAAATGAGACTCCAGTCCGATCACTTGGTAAGTCTTCAGACTGTATCCGAGTAGCAATTTCACATATGCGATGGTTTGACAGTTCGCGCGAGGTACTAAAATCAATCATTGCTGATTATATTTCCATACTAAGACATTGCAATGTACTAGACGATAGGACATCTTGCGAATGGCAATCCATGACTAGTAAGTACGGTTTGATCGTCTACCTTTTGTCTCTGAAGCTCACTGCCAACGATAATTAGATGATCAGCAAAAGATCCAAGACCGATTCTCTGACACACTGTTCAAGATGTCGATGCTCGGACAAAACCAGGACGCTATGATTGATTGCTCCGATGTCATCCCCGTCCCCGCTGCTCTCGTTACCAAGCCCCATCTCCCTGCCGGCAAGGTCAGGACCGATGTTGAACAGGCCGTACGTTATACGTCGCATTGTAGACCTCTCAATGGTGCTAATCCTTCCCCATAGTGCGCCACCGACGCCTTCCCAGCTCTCGCTGCTGACCCTGGTGAGTGAACGAGCAATGTGCACATCGAAAGGCCACTGAGACGTTGATCCTCTACCAGGCCCAGTCACCTCTGTTCCTCGCGTGTAAGTACCAAACAACGTTGTGGTCGTGTATTGATGCTAATGAACACCCCAGGCCACCTGCGTAAGCAAAGTGCGAAAGGGCTTTTCATCAGTTTCGTCTTCATTTTTATCTTTACTGTCGATCGTTCGAGCCCCAGAAACTTCTTCAGAATGTACGAGTATGTAATTGTAGGAAACATGATGTTGAAATGAGATTCCTGTACCATAGCAGGCAGCGAAACTGTTGGCCATAGGGCGTCCAATCTCCCATCACAGCATCCGCTGCCATCTGAAGAGGGACCCGATTGTCCGATCCAAGATCGGAGAAAATGTCGGCGCACCAGAGTCAACTTTAGATTTTTAGACGACATAACATCGATGGTGAAACGGTATCATGCTTGCCTTCCAAGAAAATTGATCCTTAGCAAGCGGCACGGGTTCGACTCCCGTTCGATGTACTGTTCGCGGGTTGGATAACGACCTAAAGTCAACGTTTTTTCACCGATGAAACCCCTCGGCTTGAAGCCTGATTCCTGCCTTTTGCCTGCCTTTTCGATTGAGGTCACTTGCTGAGAAATCCAAGCAAATGTTCCTGGAAGTAAAACCTTCGGGGGCCGGAACTGTGGCGTGGGATCCACCATTTCGTTCGCTCTCACAGAGTGATATAACCTGGTACATGATGCACGCCATCGAGCTCAATTCCAAGGAACCTCACAGTGTCGCGCAGGGAAGTCGTATCGTACAAGATATTACTTTAGCATAACCACGTCGATGGCCCGCAATGAATCCAAGAGGCATCCTCGATATTACAACACTCCAACAACTCAATAACGTGGAACGAAGTTGGAATGGGGAACACTGTGTGGAGGCGAATCATATCTAATGATGTGTGGGATTTGCCATCGCATAAAGGTTTGTAAGGTGAGTAGCGCTGTCGCCAAGCTAAACTCTGAACACACGATTATCTGATTTCTCATTCATGCTAAAGATAGCGCGGCCTCGTCCAGACTTTTGGCACATCTGTGGCCATTCCTACGATTCCGCAAGCCTACGGAGCCGTTCCAAGGCTTGGCATCGCTTCGGAGGTGATTCACAAAATGATGTCGGTCAGACGCTCGCGTCTTCATTTTCACGCGTATGTTTCAATTTTCCGTTGCAGCTCGTTGGCGTAGGCTTGGCGTGTTCTTCGGAAACTCCGCGTATTGCGACTCTACGCTCCTCCCGCGAAACCTACTCCCACCACGTCGCCTTTCGGTACCTGAAGACTTCACAACCAGGGTATGCGCGCCATGAGGTGTCATGGCTTGGCTGAGTATTCTTACCAATCTCATTCAGTACTCATCTCACGAACAACAGCTTTCGTGGCACGTTTGCTCATGCCCCTGGTGACCTGAATACACCTTCGACCATCCGCGCTCCAAACATCTTTGCTCCGGGCCTGTCGTTCCCGCTTCCTACTGCCTTGTTGACTACCGCCCGCCTGCCGGCCGAGCGCCTGATTGAACTTCCGTTGAGCAGGTCGTCGTTTATCAGATTGCAATCCGATTGATTTTTCCTTCAACAATGTAAGTTGGAAATCCCGCTCTAACTGCGACGTCCGCTAAGGTGTCACGCAGCTGAACCTGCTAGGTTTTCGCTCGACACGTTCACCCTATCGGTCCGTGAGTGTCGCGTAGTCTTACATTGTAACACACACTGGCTAATACCTGCCTCTGCCTCACAGAGAGGAGGGTGTCTTGTCAAGTCTTGACATGCTATCGGCCGTCATTGGACACTCGTATGTGTGGAAGGCTGATTATGCTACAGACATCCAAAAGTACGCGGCTGGCGAATTCTCCGCGATGTGGCCATTCACGTCACCACGAATGGCTTCTTTGCACCGGCCGAAGTCTCAGGATGTGCCACTTCTTCTGCTCATCCCAATCCTGTGGGTACTGTTCCGTCGGCGAGGAAACTCATAAAAGCTGCTTGAACTGCTCTCTTTCTCTACTGTGAATAGCGCATTGAATTTCACAATGGTTTCCTTCCCTCTCATCTCGCTTCTCTTTGCTGCCTCAGCTGTGATTGCTGCCCCCGGCGATACCGAGCGTTCATGCAATATTGCCAACGCCAAATTGAAACTTCCGAGCAATCAAACTGCGCTCGCCAACCCCTCCTTTCCTCCAGCCTTTATCACCGTCGCGTTAGGTATTCAAAATTACACCTGCACCGACGCCGGCACGTTCACGTATGTCCTTCATTTAAATACACCATGTTCATTTTCGCTCGTTACCAATATTTTTATGGCTATTAGGAGCGTAGGAGCCGTTGCTGAACTATTCGATATCTCTTGTCTGGTTGGGACAAGCTCGTTCGACACCATCCAGAACAGCTTCTTCACCATTTGGAGCCAAGTCCCCAATAACGTGCCCGCCTCCTCCATTGTCGCGCTCTTCGGTTTAGATCGAACGCTTACAAACGTCGGGGAGCATTATTTCATCACGAACCCCATCACCGGCAGCGGTCTGAGCCCCAAGTGGGACTTCACGTCGCGAGGAGCCACGAGCGGC
This sequence comes from Pleurotus pulmonarius, assembly GCA_012980535.1. Classification (NCBI taxonomy): domain Eukaryota; kingdom Fungi; phylum Basidiomycota; class Agaricomycetes; order Agaricales; family Pleurotaceae; genus Pleurotus; species Pleurotus pulmonarius. Next base: position 3,994,778 of record SJKF01000003.1, on the reverse strand, counting down.
AACCGAAACGCGTTTGTCGTTGGTGCGAGGGCTGGCGGCATCCCCGCCCCTACAGGACCTCAAGACGTCGATTGGCTCCAGCTCACCAATGTGCAAGGCCGCCTGGCTGACGAGGTCTTTAGGGTGGATACGCGTGGAGGACAGCCCCCAGCCTCGGTACGTTTAGCCTGTGTTCACCGTCTCCCTACACTACCGCTAACCACAATTTTCTCAGTGTACTCCTGGTTCACCCCTCATCACCGTCAAGTATACGTCGAAGTATTGTAAGATCCATCGTTTTTTCGGGAGTTTTGTGTTCACTCTGGTCCTAGGGCTCTTTGGTGGTTCTCTCTGATGGTCGACGGGTTCCGAATGAAGTCCCCACTCCTTTTTCCCGCGTGTTGAATGCGCTGTATATGACGCCTTTCGCTTAGTGTCGATGAATACGAAGTTGTTTGGTTCTGTTGGACATAAGCCGAGCGAAGCGTCACACTTAGCATGAGATCAAGCGACTAATATTCAACAAGGCGTAGAATGTCCCAGGATACTCGTTGTCATATCTGACATTACGAAAATGGTTGACTTTCGACACAACTTAGGCCAAGAACTGCGGGGCATCCATGTGGACCCTGAACAGGAGGATCGCTGCTGCAGCTATCGGTGCCGAAGTTGATCATGATTTTGCCTGTCAAAACCAAACCTTCAATTTTAAGAATAATCACTACTCTCCGACGTGATCGATAGTTAGGACCGTTTATTCCAACACGGCGCATCCACAGTGCATTCAAATAGACTCGAACTCTGTAAAGCGAGCATTTCCATGGGTGTCGTACCTCATAAGTTGGATCATTATGAGACTATATATGGCCACCATTGATCAATCGCCCTCCATCAGTCCCTCTCAGCGTTCTTCGTGTCCGTAAAACCTGCACCTGTACGGGGCGGTGAATGGTATCCGTCTCGATCGATCAAACAATAAAGACAGATGCGTGGAAGAGACGTTTGACGTTTATTGAAGCGAAATCACAAAGAACGAAACATTGAAGCAGTCCGAGTTTTATAGCCACCGACATATCAGCCGAGCGCACGTGGCACCGGGTCCGAAGCAACCTCCGACTTGTTTGCACGGCGATTCTCAACCCTCACACACAATTCCACGGCTTTGCTTCCAATGCTTCAGCAAAGTATTATCCCATACATAACAACCATAGAACCGAGAAATCCTTCCGCAATCCATTTCTTGGTCACCTATACCGATTTTCTTGACGGATTGAATGCTGTGGCCAATGGTTGACCGTCAAACGTCCTCCGCTGTAGACTACGTCCTTCTGCAGTCCATCTGTATGTCAGGACACCGCGATCGACCCCGATCATCCAGAGAAACACCGGCCTCCGAAAACGATCGAAGTGACAATTCAATATGTCGGCGTCCGGCGTATAAGAGCAGCTAGTTTGACGAGCAGCAGAAGTACACACCAGCTTCATTCGCTTTCTTTCTTCCTGTCTCTCTCCTTGGGTTTTCATTCGATTCGCGTTCTCAATCCTCATTTCGCACCAGACCACATCGGAATCCAAGTCCACCACCCTCTTTAACAAAAATGCAATTCAACACCATCACGTCACTTTTCATCATCATTGGGTGTGCTTTTATTAGCACGACGCTTTCAGCTCCGGTTCCAAACCCGCAGTTGGGCCAAGGTACGTCCGCATTGCAGGGTATCATACGGGGTTGCTCATATTAGTCTACTATCTGATCTAATGGTTGGCTCAGTTACCAGCTTGGTTGGAAGTACAACAGGATCACTCGTTGGCGCAGTGGGAGGTGTTGCCGGCAGCCTCACAGGGTCACTCAGTGGCATCACGAACGTGCTCAGCACCCTTCCCATACCCGTCCCCGCCCTCGCTAACATCATCACCTCCGTCACCGTCGTGGTGTCCCCATTCCTCGCAACGATACCCTCCGCCCTCGTTGGCCAAGTCGTCCAGCTCATCACCACACTCCTCGTCACACTCCCCACCGAGCTATTGGGGACTGTGGGAGACATCCTAGCCGTCGTGTTCTCCATAGTCACCGGAGGCGTTACGAGCGTCGACGTTGCTCTAGCATCCTTAGACGGACTCGTTCCTGCTGCCGCTCTAGGACCTGCGCGAGAGCTCCTACAGGGTCTGCTCACCCTCACAACCGCGTAAAACCCTCGCCATCGGTGCGTCGCTCTGGAGCGGCGTTTGTATTTGGCCTTGTCATCTTTCACATAGTGCTTTGCTCTCTTCGTTGAAACTCTTGCTATGTATCTCTATCCAGGCTACCAAGTAGTAACTCGTATTTGTTCTTCCGCCTCGTAATCCCGTAATTACGCTAGTTGATGGTTACCACTGTATCTTAGACCCACACCTTACTAAGCTTGTATTCGAATTAATTCCCGTGGCACTAAATATATGAGAACAACATACATGCTCTGCACTTCACCACTTGACGAGAGTACGCAAAATCCAAGGAATTTGGAGTCCAAGGAGAGATTACAATTGAGCAAATAAAGAGTGACTTGACAAGGATTGGCTATGGCTACAGTACGGTATATATGCTCGCCACTTGAATTTTACAGAGTGAGCACGCCCGACGCTACATATTCACGTCTTTATCTCCGCAAATTCTGGACAAGGGATCAGCGATCTCGTTCATCGTTTTTCAGAGGTAAAGGTATTTACCTTCGATAGATCTTCGCTTGCGAGGCAATCACAAGATGCCCAGGAGACGCCCACCCGGAGCGAGCGTGTTCTTCACCCCAGTGAGCGCATGGCCAACGGTAGTCTTGGCATTGTCGAGGGTGTGATCGAGTGTGCCCTTGACATGAGTGAGGGCGTGGTCGACTGTGCCCTGGACATCCGTGAGGAGGGGGCCGACGACGCCCTTTGTGCCCGGCGCGAGGACATGTCCCAGTGTACCCTTGACGTCCGTGAGGGCAGTGCCGACGGTGCCCTTGACATCCGTGACGGCGGTTCCGGCCGTGCCCTTAACATCCGTGACGGCCTGTTTGACGGTAGGAACAAGACCTCCGAGGACCGGCAGGGAAAGGTCGGCGTCGGCCTGGGCGTCGACAGCAGACCCTAGGGGTGCCGCGTTCACAACCGAGAGGATCGCAAGGAAAAGGGTGGTGCTAATGAAACGCATTCTTACTATACAATACACGTTAGCGAAGCATCTAGGAATGTGACGAGGATGCGTACTTTGTAGGATGGTTCAAGACGTGGGTCCTTTTGCTACGATCCCCTGAGTATGGAGGAGTGAAGGTCTGGGGTCCAGTTCTGCGAGGCGTGCGCATCTTATACAAGCCAGCGCAAAGACTGGAAGCTGCTAAGGCCGCATTTTAGTGCTCTACGTCACTTTGATCTAAAATGTCAACAGCGCCTATAATAAACATTAGTATGTCCGGCCGGCGAAGGTAGTCCAATGTAGTGCACATGAGTTTTTGATGATAGTCTCGAAAACAAGCGATAAGGAAATCTTGTATGAACATCGAAAAGCGTCGGAAGAGGACGTCGTTCCCCTCCGCAAACCCTGCTCGGCGAGCTTCACGAGGCTCTGGAGGCAATTAGCGCAAAACATACCAGCCGTCAAACCTGGCATCGCCGCCGAGATTCTTGCTTTCGTAGACTTCATTCCATGTGCCACTTTGTGGCTAAAAGCGAATTGGTGAAGTTAATGACGGGTCGCGTTCCTTAGCCTGACTCTAAATGTTTATCGCCAAGGCGCTCCAAGGCGGAGGGACCAACGGATGGCGAACAACAGTAGAATGACATCTACAAGCTCGATAACCAGGTGTCGGCCATGATAAAGATCAAGCTATATAAGCACGTCATGTTATAGATCATATAGTCGTTTTGAGTGCAAATAACGTACCCCAAACTAGCGAAGCAGGATATTCATTGGCACCGGGGGCGAGCGACTCCATCATCGAGGTAAACGAGGCAGGAAAGTTTTCAGGTGTTTTAGACGAGGCAGACGTACCAAAAGGTAGTATTTTGGACTTTGACCACGTCCACGGCTTGACGCTACCATGTGGGTTGTCAATACGATGGTGTCTACTGTTCCAAGACAGAACTCCCCGCAACCCTCTGTCAGCATCACTGCCCTCCCGCCGACCCAGAGCTCCCAGGTGGTGTTTTTGACTCGGTCAGATGATTCGAGTAAAGATCCTGAAGCGCCTAGCATCTGGGGGATTGGCATCGAATTTGTGGGACGACGGCTCAGGCTTCCTATGAGAGTCTGCGAATAAAAGGACAGGATTAACGTTAACCATCAACGCGTCACTTGTGAGACAAAGTTGGCCACCGGCTTACCTCGCTCACGTTCTCTCGCTTCTGGTAAAACCTAGGTATCGCTGTCGGACTTGTTGTCTAACGTGTCCGTTATCATGTCATACGTATCAAGCGCCCGCCGGTGTCGGGCCGAAGCCTACCATCTACGGGACAAAACGGAGCATGGCTTGCGTGCCTAAAGGCTCAAGCACTCAAGCTAAGCAGCCTCAACTGAGAATCAATGAGTTAAACGCAAGATGAGTGCAAGTGTCTATCTATCTGTTTCCATTATGTGTTTTCTTGATATGCCGTAGCTAGATGGAGCTCGGGGTCGGCCAGGACTCAGGATCCGGACGCCTCAACCGTACATCGATTTGGTACGTTGTACCGTGCTAATTCGTGCTCATTTCTTCAGCGACGCTGTAGTCTCAAGCTTTTGCTATGCCGATGTTCAGGAGCTCCATGGAAGATAGCTAAGAATTCTGCATTGCTTACCAAACGGTCATTGTGCACTACAGTCGAACGGCATACTATAGACGAGGGTTGACACTGTTGAGCTGCGGCGGATACGCTCTCAGAACCGTAATTCATGCGAGAAACATCACATCTGAGACTTTCGACTGAATCTGATCGACTTACGCACTTCTAGGTGACAAGTTGATCCCAATCTTCTTCGTCTTTTGGCGTTTACCCGTGCGTTACCTCTCTCCCTCTCCCATTCTGAGAGTCTCTCACCGTAGTTGCACTATGGCATCGGCCTGTCAATATTAGAGACAGCGACGAAAGGTCGTCTATAATCACGAACTCCAAACATCCCTCTGGTGCAGCGCACCCAGGTGGCAGGCGCGAAAAGAACACCGGGACAATTCACGAGGCCTGTAGCGATGGCGAGTCTGGTGGTGGTGAGTTACAAGTTTAGAGTGTTGTCTCCTAATCTCATACGTTTTCATAGCGAGGCCGCAATATATGTCTATTTTCTGGAGAATAACGAAGTCTCCTAATTTAGTATGTTTGGTGGCATTGGGACGATGACCCTGAGCTTGGAAACAACACCGCCGCCATAGTCCACACCTCTCTTCACTTTCCTTGTGCTTTCGACCACATCCTTTCTCTGATATTCTACCACAACCACTCCACACAAGAGTATACAAATCATGGCCACGCTCCACGAACGCAGGCATTTCGTGCTGGCCAAAAACATCCTGCGGCACCTCACAGCACCCTACGTCTGGGAGAATTGGTGCAAGTTCTGCTGCTGCAATGTACGCCCCGAGGTCTCCCTAGAGCGCTGCTATTTCCAGTCGTACAACGTCCGCACGCGTCCCCGGGTCGCCGAGCGAGATCGGGCTGGATGGCAGCCTCTTCTGCAGCGCTCCCTACGACAGGTTGTCCTTGGTGAAGATAGTGGCATGTGCACTGCGAGGCTCGGAAAGTCTGCGAATAGCGACGACAAAGTACATTGCTTACGGGGGTAGTTCTCTACACGTTCAATGAATCCGGAAAGTCGCGTCGCGCGCTGGAAGCCCTCTACGGTGTTCGACCCAACATCACGCGCCTTCCAAACAAAGACATCTTCCAGCATATCGAGGTGTCCTATGTGGATGTCGCTGGTGTTCTTCGCACCCCATTCGTCGTAAGTATAATCGGCTATCGTATTTGGGCTAGGTGGCTTACTGTATATAATTGTTATAGATGACCTTGGTCACCGAGCTACAGCCTGTTCGTGACAACGATAGCCATGGGCCTGCAATCAAGGACCTCGACATCGTAGACGACAACTTCGGGTGGTCACCCATTGCGCTGATCACCAATGCCCAAGAGCGTGTGCGCACAATGGGTGTTACTGAAAGCGAGGGGGCGCGTGTTCGATGCGGTCAGTCGGAGGAAACACCAGCCGCGGATGGCGAAGAGTGCCCAAGCTCTGGGGACGATACACTCGCTGCCGGGAGCAGCGCAGGAAGTTCCCTCCACAATGCCACTAGCGGGGACACTGCTGAAGCCGTCGACGCAGTCGCGGAGGAGAAAGGGGACGATGTCAACGACAGCGAAGAAGTTGATGAAGGTGACGACGATGATAGAGTGCCTGATGCCGGGGAAGTTCAGGAGCGTAAGAGGACCATGGTCAAAGTCTTCCGGATTGATGAATTCGGAGTGATGCACCGCAATGGCGGCTACGAAGACCACAGCACCATCCGTCCACGCCTCGTCCCATCGGGGGCTCCTCGGGTCCGCAGCCACGCGCATTCGAAGAAGATTCTCCGTGTCTTGCGGAACGTCCTAGGCATCAAGCAGTAGCTTGACCTCCGTGAGGTATCCGTCCAGGCGTGCCATCGGTATCGCCATACGATGTCGAAGCTTCAGCAACTTGTGGCCTCATAATCCGAATTTAATGTTGAAAGCTGAAGGATGAAGTTAATTTGATTTGTATTTGTATTTCGACGCAACGAAACTTGGATTGCGAGGGTATAGGGATCGCCTATCAGTGTACCATATTCTTCTTCTTTATCAGTAATTGATGTGTTTGTGATATTGGTATCCATGGCTGACGAGCATTGTCATTGCGGATGGAAATGGTACGTCGAAGTCCTCCCGCGGGCAATATGAACCGTCGACTTCCCGTCGTGTTCGGTGATCCTCGAATGTCCCCGTGTCTGCGTCGAAACATCACGGCGTGCAAAGGGCATTCAATCCGAGGTAGGAGGATCGAGACCGATAGTGATAGTTGACCTAGGATCATCCAAAACTGGTTTTCCTCGTCTAAGGTGTGTGCACACGTGCTATCTTCGCGGGATTTGTGACGAGACACGGCTGAGGACGCCGCATCCCCCTTCTCAACAAACGAAGCTCACTAGGTGCATCTAAGGGGTATTGAAAGATTCGATGCATCCCGCACGTCTAGGCTCTCATACTCAATTAAAACATCTATATCATATACTATGTCCAGTAATTAATCATCTACGAAGTCGGAAGCCCTATGCTCGTATGGGTACAAATGGATAGCCTCTGAGGGCGCCTCCATTCACCGCTTTCAAGCCTCGTGTCGCTACCAGTAGTGATGAGAGCAGAAGGCAGGGCCTGCGTCTCACTACACTCTCGCCCTTGCTGGGGGGGTCGTGTCAGCTCAAACCGCGCAGATCATTCGCTACATCGCCACCCATTAGGCTTGTAGCCCCATGCCCACAGGACCGATATACGCCCACGCTCGTCCTTGCCGTCTGCGGTCTTCCTCCCGTACGCGCAAAAAAGCCGCACGGACGGGATCAGCCGAATCGCTGCGAACACCCCATGTCGTGGGGATGCTGCATTCAGGGGGCAGCACGTCTTTGAGAAACTCCGCGACCCGGATCGGGGGCAGGTCGCAGCTGAGACAGCCATGGAGGTATCTCAACCGCGCGAATGGGAGTCGTACACGCGGGAGTATGGCGGGGGCTTCTGGGGTGTGCCATTCGAGCTCGAGAATCTCCAGCCGTCGGGCGATAGGCGCGATTTCGGCGAGGCAAGAGAGGTCTACAGCCCTCGAGTGACGGATCTGGAGACATTCAAGGTGGGGGAGGGCTTTGAAGAGTGCGACGAGTTCATCTGGGTCGATGATCATAGTGTAAGGGTTGCACCCTTCCGGTGCGTGTATCCGAAGCGCTCCTATCCCCTATCCACCCCTTTCCGGCACTTCGGACTCGAACGCACATGATCCCGGACTACGGAACGGTCGCGGACACACGTGATAACGGATCATAGTTTCGGAACGACATACGTCTTATCTCTTTTATTTCTACTCTAATACTTTGATTTCCATATCCCCATCCTCTTTAGTTACCTCCGTTTTGCGTTTCGGACCATATTTACATATGATTATCCTCGTACCTACAAAACACTCGTGTACTCGTAGTTACAAAACAGATTTGATTCCCCCCTCACTTGCAGTCAGAAGCCTAAGTCCGTCCGAATCCGTCTTCCCTCCGTTGTCAGAGCTTTCCGCCTTCCAAGATCTAGTTGAAACTACGCCGTTGTCATTCTCCTGCCGTCCTTATCATTCTCCTGCCTTCCTCGTCGTACCTCGTCGTTCCGAAGCAAGCGTATCTAACCCGAGCGTTCCGGAGTCGTTCCGATTGCACATTCGCACGTTTCTCACACCGGAAGCACATTCTCTCACATTACACGTCTTAGGTGTCACACGGACTTGTCCTGCCGGAGGCGGACCCTCGCATTGCATTTTAGTCTGACCAACTTACAGGTCTATACATATATTTACTACTACATTCTGGAGCCCACCGCGAGGGATTAAAGTTCAAGACACCCCCCCTTACACCCACGTTTCCTTAACCTTCCAACATTCCCCACCATTGAATTCGCTTCCGCAGTCGATCCGCTTCACGACATCTTTCCGGACGGTCCGAGTCAACAGGCCGTCAACTTCCTCTTCGAGCAAACTTCCGATTACTTTCCTTTCAAAATTGTCCGTTCGTGGGTTCCCGATCCTAATACAGTCGTCTGGCAGTTTGCTCTCACTTCCCAACCAGAGTCCGAGCACCCGGAAGTTCTAGCCCGGCGGCAACCCCCCCAGTCTCCGACACAGTCTCTTCTATAATCCAGCGGCTACTTCCTACGTTCCCCCGTACAACCCACCTACAAACTCTTCTTCGTCTTCGTCCGGAACTCCCTCGTCCCCTACGCGCACATCAGACAGCCAGTCCCAACACCTCCCGCATACAAACTCTTCTTTATCTTCGTCCGGATCTCCCTCGTCCCCTACGCGCACATCCGACAGCCAGTCGCAACCTCCCCAAACAATGACCACCACTATGCCTGTCCGCGGTCACCACACCGCACCAAAATTCAACGGAAAGCCGGAAGGGCTCCACCGCTTCTTCTCGGAGGTCGAATACCTCGCGAACAGGGCGGCAGTCGAAGGTCGCGACCTTATCCGGGCAACGATCGGGTACCTCGACGACTCCGATTGGGAGATCTGGCGCAGCAGCGGGGATGCAGCTGACGGAAACGATTGGGAAGCGTTCAAAACCTGCATCGGGAAGCTCTATCCCGGATCGGACAACGAACGAAGATGGCGTCCGTCTGATCTCACTAGGATCGCTATGCTGCAGTCCCAGACGCCGATGCTTACCAAGGACGATCTCGGAGTCTATCATCGGAAATTCCTCGTTCCGGCTAACTGGCTCTTAGCCAAAAACAGCGTTTCCAACCAGGACGTCGGACGTGACTATCTTTCGGGCTTCGATCCGGTTACGCGCCAGAAAATCAAAGATCGGTTGGCCATGGTCCATATGCAGCATCATCCGGACGACCCCTACACCATCACCGAGATCTACACGGAAGCTAGCTTCATCTTGGGTTCGGCGACACCAGCCAGCTTGACTGGGCCTACAGTGCCGGCGTCCGCGTCTCCGACGACCCCGGAACCCGTTAAGACAGAGTCCGCTGACATCCGCGCGCTTCAGTCCATGATGCAGCAGCTCATGACCCTGCAGCAGGCGCAACCGCAGTATCCCCCTCCTCCTCCGCAGTATCCCTACAATCCCACCTCCTACTATCCCTATCCGACTGCGCCTACAGCCCAAGCATACGCGTATCAGCCGGCTCCGCCTACCCAGCCTAACTACCCTTATCCGGCACCGTTCCAGCCAGGCCCGACGCCACAGCCTCCTCGGCCTCAGCAGCCGCGAGCGATTCCCCCTCCCCAGAGCAGCGAACAGCGACCTCCGCGCAAGTGCTACTTCTGCAACTCGCTTTACCACACGATGGGCACATGTCCCGACGCTGTCCGGTACGAACGGAACGGTTGGATAGGCCGGAACGAGGAAGGAAAGTGGATAGTCCTTCCGAGCAGGGACACGATCAATCGGTTGTTCCCCGGAGACTCATTCAAGGAGCAGGTCGACAACTGGATGAGAGCCAACAACCGGTCGCAGGAACGGGATGCGCCACCTCATCAGACGGTTCCGCCAGTCACCGCTCCTAGCGGGGTTGCGTCCACCAACATGGTCGAGATCAGCACCTTCCACTACGCCGAGGCTGACGAGTCCGAGAACAGGGCTTTCATCGAGGAGCTTCCAAGTCCGTTCGAACTCGAGGAAGAAGAAAAAGAGGAGATCTTCTTACAGGTGCTCATGCAGAAGATGCCTGAGGTGGCCAAGAAGTATGTCACTTCGCAAAAGAAAAAGGATGTCCGTTTTACGGATCCAGTCGTTACGACTCCGAGCACTCCGGCAAGGACTCCGACAGAGCCTGTACTCCCTCCGCCGACCTCCGTTCCCTTCCCGTCGACATCTTCCCGTTCCCAGCTCGCAGAAGCCATCGAGACCGGCCGGACCACTTATCGTCCAAACTATCGTGTCCAGTCTAACATCGAAAACCCGAAGGCCGCGTCCGATGTCTTGGAACGTGCACTTGACGCTACCCTCACGATCACTCAGCGGGAACTCCTCGCTATCTCGTACGATGCGCGGAAAGGACTCCGGGATCTCATTTCATCCAAGCGCGTGTCCGCGGAAACCAGCTTCGCCTCCGTCAATATGACATCCTGCTATGGAGACGATGACGAGGTAGTCGAAGTTCTTCTGTCTACGGCTCGGGATCCCAAGAAAGAATGTGTCGTTGCGTCCCCCACCCAGTCTCTCCGCATCATCCGTCCCATCTTCAACGATCAATACGAGGTGGAATGCATTCTGGATACCGGGTCCCAGATCATCGCAATGCGTCGGGACGTCTTCGACAGCCTCGGACTGATGATCGACATCGACAAGTTCATCACCATGGAATCCGCCAACCTTTCGTCAAACCAGACTATCGGGCTCGCGCATAACGTCAAAATCACCCTCGGACCAATCGATCTCTACTTGCAGGTTCAAATCGTTAACGACGCACCATACGAAGTCCTGATGGGACGCCCCTTCTTCTGCCTTACCTCCGCCGTTACGCGCGACTACCCCGACGGGCGCCAAGACCTGACTATACACGATCCGAACTCTGGCCGGCGTTTCCTCATCCCTACCTTCAAAAGGATCCATCGTCCCCGTGACGTTCCGGAGCATTTTTAGATACCGTCGATGAACCCGAGTGGCGAGACGATTATCATATACCCCCGCTTTCATCTTTTATGATTTCTATTCCTGGTTCCGTTTCGTCTGTTCCTCTTCCGTTTCCCCTTATCAGAAATCCTACATATAAACTTGCACTCTTACCTCCATCTTCCCAATCCGTTTCCTCTCTTCACCTTCTGTCTGCCCCCCCTTCCCCGAACCGAAAAAGTACTATTAATCCGAACGTTCCAGTGTTTACTTGTAATCCCGGGTCCGTTCCGAATACGACTCCTTCTTGCGCGTATGACGATTTGCCTGATGACCAACGGATCTCTACCGGTCTTGTTGACATCATCGAAGATGGCATTATTCGGAGCGCTTCTTATTTTGATATAAAACTTTCCACCCCTACTACTTATGAGTCGTTTACCACTTGGTTCACCCCTACAGACCCCGCCGCTCCTCCGGACCATTCCGATCCATCCGCTCCCACTTCCGTCGCAGAAGTCTTCGCAGTCACTCCTCGCATGCCGACTTACGGAAAGAAACCCTACCGGAAGGTTGCCAACCGCACAGTCCCCGTCTCCACCACCCTTCCTGAGGAATATCGCATCGTCCGCAGAGAACCCCCCAACATACTCGACGACCTTCTCCCCCTTCCTACTCAACCCCCCGACTTCACTCCAGGCATCCGATACACCCAAGAACGGGCTGACAAGCAGGCCGTCGATCCGGACAACTGGCTCACACCCGAGGAGATCAAGCTCGCGCACTGGTTTATCCGCGCTAACGAGATGGCGTTTGCGTGGTCCGAGGATGAACGAGGCAAGTTCTCTGATGAGTGGTTTGACCCCGTAGTGATGCCGACAATCGAGCACGTTCCGTGGGCACTCCGGAACATTCCCATTCCTCCCGGAATCTACGACGAAGTCGTCAAGGTCATCCACGACAAAATCAAGTCTGGTGTCTACGAGGAATCTAGCTCATCCTACCGCTCTCGCTGGTTCTGCGTCTTAAAGAAGGACGGGAAGTCACTCCGGTTGGTTCACGATCTGCAGCCTCTCAATGCCGCCACCATCAAGGACGCCTCTATCCCTCCGAGGGTCGAGACTTATGCAGAGAATTTCGGAGGTCGCTCCTGCTATGGCATCTATGATCTCTTCGTCGGCTTCGATCAGCGCAAACTCTCGGAACGCTCGCGGGATCTTACCACTTTCCAGACACCTCTCGGAGCGAAGCGCCTCACTGTCATTCCTATGGGATTCACCAACTCCGTTCAAATTCAGCACGGCGATCTCACCTTCATCATGCGCGACGAGATTCCGCATGTTACCGATCCCTACATCGATGACTGTCCCGTGAAGGGTCCCCGCACTCGCTATGAACTACCCGACGGTTCCTACGAGACTCTCCCTGATAATCCTAACATCCGACGCTTCGTCTTTGAGCACATCACGAACATGCACCGGATCGCACATCGGATGAAGAAGTTTGGTGGTACCTTCTCCGGTGTAAAGCTGCGTATCTGCGTTCCCCGCGCCTCCATTGTTGGGCATATGTGCACTTACGAGGGTAGAGAACCCGACGATGACAGGCTTCAAAAGATCCGCGATTGGCCCGTTCCGCAGGATGTCACGGATGTCCGAGGCTTCCTGGGTACCATCGGAGTCATGCGTATTTTCATTAAAGATTTCGCAAAGCATGCTAAGCCGCTTGTACAGTTGACCAAGAAGGACGTCGATTTTGCCATTGGTCCGGATGAACTTGCTGCTATTGCCACGCTCAAGGATCTTGCCATTAATTCCCCTGCCCTCCGCGCCATCGACCATTCTTCCGATCGCGAAGTCATCCTTTCCGTCGACTCCTCCAACGTTGCGGTCGGTTTCATCCTTTCCCAGATGGGCGAAGACAACAAACGCTATCCTTCCCGTTTCGGATCCATCACCTGGAACGACAGGGAATCCCGCTACTCTCAGTCCAAGCTCGAGCTCTACGGACTCTTCCGCGCACTCCAGGCGACCAAGCTTTGGCTCATCGGAGCACGCAACCTTACCGTGGAAGTCGACGCGAAGTACATCAAAGGCATGATCAATAACCCCGACATCGTTCCGAACGCCGCCATGAATCGCTGGATCGCCGCCATTTTGACCTTCTCCTTCAAACTCAAGCACGTTCCGGCACGCGAGCACACTCCCGCGGACGGTCTATCGCGACGGAGACGGGCTGATGAAGATCCCGATGTCGAAGAAGATGTGGAAGGTTGGATAGATGAAGCTTGCGGGTTTACTTTGCAGGTCCGGAGCGATCTGCTTACCTTTCCGAGGGTCGAGCTGAATCGGCATCGCGCTCACATGGGCTCCCTGACCCATGCCTTCATTTACGACGAGGACTCCGCCGGCTTCCCTGACTCCGAGGACGCAGTGGTCATTCCGCGCTCTGCCCGGGCCGCCAAAAGAGACGTCCGGATGTTGGAGATCGAGGCTTTCCTACGCACTGGCGAGGCACCCACCCTTTCCGACGGCGACATGCGGAACTTCGTACGTCAAGCTCTGAACTTCTTCTTCCGGGACGGAAAACTCTGGCGGAAGGACAGCGACGGGAAACATAAGGTCTTCATTACCCCGGAACGCCGACTATCTCTCATCCGCGCAGCGCACGACTCTCTCGGGCACAAGGGTATCTTCGTAATCCGTACTCGGCTACTGGAGCGCTTTTGGTGGCCTATGATTGATCAGGACATCCGTTGGTTCGTGAAGACTTGCCACCAATGTCAGATTCGCACAAACGTCAAGATCCACATTCCCCCTTCTCCGACGATTCCGCTCAATCTGTTCCGCCGAGTCCACATCGATTGTATGGTCATGCCGGCTGCGAACAAGTTCAACAAGATCGTACACGCCCGCTGCGCCCTGACGTCTTACCCGGAGTGGCGCGCACTTCGCCGGGAGACCGCGGAAACCCTCGGAATGTTCGTGTTTCAAGAGATTCTCTGTCGCTGGGGCGCCATCGAAGAAATTGTGACGGATAACGGTACCCCGTTTGTGAAGGCAATCGAGTATCTCGCGGAGAAGTACGGCATACACCACATCCGCATTTCACCATACAACTCCCCCGCGAACGGACTCGTCGAACGCAGACACCGGGATGTTCGGGGCTCCCTCATGAAAACTGCGGAAGGAAACGAGAAGAAGTGGGTTGAAGTCGCACCTGCCGTGTTCTGGGCGGAACGCGTCACCATCTCCAAGACGTCCGGGATGTCCCCATACTACATGGTCCACGGTATCGAACCACTTTTCCCTTTCGATCTCCACGAAGCCACCTATCTTGCCGCTCCTCCCGACGCCAGCCTCACCACCGAAGATCTCATCGCGATGCGCGCCCGACAACTCCAGAAGCGTCCCGAGGATATCGAACGAATGCGCGAGAAAGTTGTTCGAAGCCGGATCGCATCTCTTCAAGAATTCGAACGACGCTTTGCGAAAACGATCAAGGACTTCAATTTTCAGCCCGGCCAGCTCGTTCTCGTCCGCGACAAGAAGATAGAAGGCGACCACTCCCTCAAACATATGCCACGTTACATGGGCCCCATGATCGTTGTTCGCCGTACTCAAGGTGGCTCATACATCCTTTCTGAGCTTGATGGTTCTGTGTCCATCCTACGATACGCAGCGTTCCGCGTCATTCCCTACTACGCCCGACATCGCCATCTACTTCCCGTTCCCACTTCCGACGTTCCCGACCCGGACTCTGACTCCGAGGACAACCCCGATCATCAGCCCGCTGCGAATTTCGCCGGACTACAAAATATGACGAAAGACCGTGTTGTCGTGCCTTCGCGGCTGTATAACCGTCGAGTACTCTGAATTTTTTCCACCCGCACCAGGGTTCGTCCCTGCGTCGATATTCATGACTCCGGTCGCGTTCCCTTCTTCCCGTCTCATTCTCACCTTTCCGCACTACTTACATCTGTCATTCCCTAATTCCAGACTGCGTTCCGCCCGTGCCAGTGCTCCGCTTGCGTTCAAGACTTTACCCTTGCGTTCTTTCTTTTTCTGTTCCTCTCTTACTTACTTACTATCCTTCGAGTCTCCAAGAACAAATCCAAAGTTTTATTTACAAAAAAAAAATGTCGCGACCCTACTCTACTACGCATACCATTCTGCTCCGTCCTCTTCGATCTCCTCCTCTCCCTCGTCCGCGCCATCGTTCTCTTCCCTTTCCGCCAAGTCCGCCGCTTCCGCCCATTGCTGCTCCCGGCGCAGGATGGCGGCTCCGAGGTTGGCAAGCGTCGCCGTCCGTATCCGGTTGAGTTCGGCTTGGGCAGCGTTGAGGGCGGCCGCCCGCGACTCCAGGTTGGCGAGGGTTTGGTGTAAGTCCCTCAGCTCCCGATCGACGTGACTGGGGCGAAGGATGGGCAGCGCCGTCGCTGTCGTGCTTGCGCGGGTGGCCCGTGGCGTCTCCCTCGCAGCGGTGCCCGGCGTCCGTCGTCCGCGTCCCCTGACTCCCGTTCCGACTTCTCTGATCCCCGCACCCCCGCTCCCTGACGCTTCTCCTCCTGCCGCCTTCCGTCTGCGCGACTTCACGAAAGAGCAGGTGCTCTTCCGACTTCGGCACGCTGCGCACGCCCGGCATCCGCTCCCTACGCAGTCCGAGTTGGCGGACTGACAGTGAAGGCACCGTCGCGCTCCCGTGAACTGCACCTCCGGATGCGGACACGGCTTGTTTTTCGCAGCGTCGGCACCGCACCCCCACTCTAACGACCGCGGATGGCTGCCAGGGACGGACGGGTCGTACTCACCGTAGACCGACACGTCCGTGGGCAGACCAGGTTCCGCCACTGACTCTGATCTCTCCCCCGCCTTTCCCTCCGCATCCGAGGTCTCCGCCATCGGTCTGGTGTTGCCGCGCCTGCGCAGCCGTCGTCTCGGTGTGGTGGGCGTCCCGGGTTCTTCGTCCTCAACCTCCTCCGCCTTGCGCTTTCCCTTCCTGTCCCGTCTCTTACCGATCCGCGGCAGCGTGTCCTCTTCTTCCCCGTCCGTGTTGAGCTCAATGGTGTCCTTGGGAACGGCGACTTCCGGCTTCGAGGGTGACGTCGAGGCGCGAGAGCCCTCTGCCGCCGCTTGGGCCTTGTTCTGTGCTGCCCGGCGTCGCGCCTCCGCTGCTTGGGCTTCCAGCTTCCGCATTGCCCGTGCATGGGCCTCCTTCCTCTCCGCTGCTGCCTCCGCGTCCCGCGCCTCCTGCTCCCTTCGAGCATCCTCCGCCCGCCACTCCCCGATCTTTTCTTGGGCGTCACGAAGCTGCACGAGAGCTTTCGTCACGCTCGTCTTAGTCTCCTCCTCGACGCCGCCCTGGAGGTTCCGCTCCGAGAGGACGTCTTCCGCGCTCCTCAGCCACTCCTGTGATGCGTCAGTGTCCATTGGGGCCAGGACGAGTTGTTACTCACCACTTGCCGCTCCATGTCTGCGACGGCTATTTCCACATCCTCCCGATGCTCGTCGTCCAGATCCGGCAGGAACTTGCCCATGTCGACAAGATACATAGCCTCCGTCTCGTAGGCTGCGACGGCCTCTTTCTTCTTGAGGTCTTTGAGGGCGTCGATGGTGTGCGCGGGAGTGTGTGTGGCCATTGGGGTTGAGGTTGGTTGGTGGTGGTGGTGGTAGAGAGAGAAGGAAGGACTTAGGAGAATTCTGGACTTCGACGCGAGTCAGCTTCAACATGGTCACATGACCGCGCTTCCATTTCGTCCCACGCCACATTCCTTCACCCACCCGCCATCCCGCTCCGCATTTCTTGCTGCGCCGCGTACGTTGCCCCGGAGGGTCAACACATAAACTCCCCAGGGGATGTAAGGGTTGCACCCTTCCGGTGCGTGTATCCGAAGCGCTCCTATCCCCTATCCACCCCTTTCCGGCACTTCGGACTCGAACGCACATGATCCCGGACTACGGAACGGTCGCGGACACACGTGATAACGGATCATAGTTTCGGAACGACATACGTCTTATCTCTTTTATTTCTACTCTAATACTTTGATTTCCATATCCCCATCCTCTTTAGTTACCTCCGTTTTGCGTTTCGGACCATATTTACATATGATTATCCTCGTACCTACAAAACACTCGTGTACTCGTAGTTACAAAACAGATTTGATTCCCCCCTCACTTGCAGTCAGAAGCCTAAGTCCGTCCGAATCCGTCTTCCCTCCGTTGTCAGAGCTTTCCGCCTTCCAAGATCTAGTTGAAACTACGCCGTTGTCATTCTCCTGCCGTCCTTATCATTCTCCTGCCTTCCTCGTCGTACCTCGTCGTTCCGAAGCAAGCGTATCTAACCCGAGCGTTCCGGAGTCGTTCCGATTGCACATTCGCACGTTTCTCACACCGGAAGCACATTCTCTCACATTACACGTCTTAGGTGTCACACGGACTTGTCCTGCCGGAGGCGGACCCTCGCATTGCATTTTAGTCTGACCAACTTACAGGTCTATACATATATTTACTACTACAATAGTATATCTCATTTTGAGTGTCATATGCCGCAGATCAGAGAGGGAAAGGAGCGGCCGCATGCTCTCGAAGGAACAGGATGCGTCGAAGCGGTGAAACGAGGGTTCTTCGAAATCCAATGTACGGAGGTTGCGCAACTGGGAGCCGATGGCTGCAAATAGATGAGCCAAGCAGTCAGCACTCCGATCAACGCCATTTCGGCGCAAATGAATGGAGAGGGAGGTCAGAGTCTTCGGAAACCGTGGGTGCGAGAGCCATTTGATTGCTTTGCTGAAACTTGTGTCCATGCGCAATGCCTCGAGGGATGGAAAATAACTGTCGCTGATGGGCGGTATGGTGGTGAATAGTGCGGGGGACGGGGAGAGAAGCATTGGTATGTCAAGGGATCGGAGACCTGGAAGACTTGCGAGGGAGTCGACAACAGGATCCGCGAGCCAGAATGCAGGTATTTGTACTTCCTCCAGCTGGTCGAATTCGCCAATGATCGATGTAAACGCTTGGACCGCAATGGAACCCCCTTCACATTCGCGATACTCTGGGACTCTTAATGTACGCAAGGAAGGCATATTGACAAGAGCGGATCGGAGAATTTTCAAGGCCATTTCAAAGGGCTTAGAGCACATCCAAAGATCGTCGAATATATACGGCGACAGCGTCAATGACCGAACTGATGGACTTTCAAACAGATATATGATATCGTTAACGGAGTCGAAGTCGAAGTCAATTGTCAGTGTGGTCAAATTTGGGACGAGAGGCCGATTACGATTGAATTTAGTAGTGAGAATTTGGCTGCGGACGATGTAGGGGAAGTCGAAATCTATTCCCACAGATAGAACATGGACCCGCCATGCGTACTCGTCGAAACGTACCCAGGCTTGTGGACCCTCAAGCTTCAGCAGATTTAGTAAAGCATCCGCATCGATGCTATACCAGTTGATGCTGAGTGCCTCGTTTGCCCATAGTTTGCAGACACGAGCGTTCACTGCGTTACTGTCCGTATTTGAATTCGAAAATATGCGGAAGAGTAGCTCTCTGATGGATAATGCGTGCTGGACGGGGGATGTGGTGGACATAACAGTCCGAGCGCTTTGGGTCGATCTTTGAATTCGAAGTTGAGTGTCGCACGGTCATACTCATGTCCCCTGAGTAGTCCCTGAATGGATGCGAGTCTCTTGCTTCTTGCTCGCTTGGAGGACATTTCACACTTCACGGGCTCGTTATATGTTTAAACTCGCTCCCGTGTAGATTCTGCAAAAGCAACTGCCTTTATTCTGACTTCGAGGCACAGCCCTGCTCGCGAGGCGTCTGCTCGGGGCTGGTGATGAAGCCACGTTAAAGGTCATCTTCCCCATGGGAGCCAGGCCGCCTCTCCAGAATATTACTTTCGTTGGAGCTGTTCCCCTCAGACACAACGACACGGCGGCCAGATGCCTGCAAAACTTGGCCTCAGATCGTCCGCTGATTAGAGTCAGCCGATTCAATGAGCGTCGATGGATGGTTGCGAATGGGGAGAGTGCTTCGTGATTCTGTGGTACGCATGACGCCTTTCTTGAGCGAATTTTGGACACTGGCGTTAGGGGGCCCATGTATATGATCTAGGTCTATACAACCAATACACCTATTACCTTGGCGACACAATCACTGAAGTATGCACAGCCCTGTAGCTGAGCGCTGAGCGCTGAGCGCTGAGCCTGACTCCTCTTCTTACTATGAACCACACGGCCTCACCCATTCAACATACGTTGTCGGTCAAAGAACTACTCTACGAGATATTCTCATACTCGAACACGAGTAGTAATGCTACGAACGCTCGTGTTTGCAAGGCATGGTCAGATGAGGCACTCAATTTCGTCTGGTATGATGTTGAACTACGCAACTTGATCTCATTGTTGGCGCCTTTGGGGCTATCGTCGAGTTGCGCGTTGGTGAGTGAGATCTATGTATTCTGTGCTGGCGAGTCTGAATGGTTTTGTTTGTAGGCCTTGTCCCGCCCGGTCGGTGCCAGCGACTGGATTCGCTTTAATGAATATGCATGGCGAGTTCGAAACCTATCTTCTCGCTGGGACTGGGACACATCCGTATTCGCTGAAATGGCCTCGACAGGCCGGGAGAGCGAACTCATTCCCAACCTAGTTACGCTGACGATCGATTCCTCCGGTTCATACCCCATCATAGACCTCTTCGGTCACTCATCAGTCCAATCCTTGACGCTGAGCTACCTTCCCGCGTATAACCTTGCGGAAAGCTTCGAAACTACTGGCGAAGCGAATTCGAAGCTGAGGATAATCCCTACGAAGATGCCTAACTTACGGACGCTGTCCGTGCAAAACAAGTCGAATCAACGGCAACCCAGTGAACATCGCATAGTGCGGTACTTCGCACCCGTGGTAGACGGCCTTACCTTTCTAGAGGGACTTGTGATTCCCGACTTCTGGTTGACGGACACCCTCATCGGCCGCCTCTCATCTCTCCCTTGGCTCCGGCGCGTTGAAGCACTCCCGACGAAGGAGGGCCTCAGATGTGTACTGCCGCCATTCAATAACCATTTCCCCTCCCTTGAAGTTCTCGCCTTGACGATGGGCCTTAATCAGGCTGCGACGTGGTTATTGCAATGTCGATACCCGAAGGCTTTGACTTCGTTATCCCTCACACTCCTCGAATCTCCTCCTTTAGATAATGAATGGCCTGCACTCTCGATGCTATCACATCCCAGCTTCAGTCTCTACGAGAACTCAGCCTTCTTTCGCCACGTAGCTGGGGTGGGCTCCCTGCTCAAAGGAACTTGAGTGCAGTTTGTTCCCTATCCCGGCTCAGAATTCTCCACGTTGTATCCACAAAAGAAGACCGTCACTTCGACCAGTTCTCCCTGGTCTCAATATTCCAAGCTTTACCTCAAATAGAATCATTCAGAGTACCGCGTACAAGGCCGATCGACCTTGCTTGTCTCGCCGACATTGCACACGTCGCCCCAAAGCTAGAGGCCTTTGAGCTTACTTGGACAGTGGATACGATCCCCACTCACGTACATCGCCGATTTCCGCGCTTGAAAGCGCTGTGTGGTCGCCTCTACAGCTCATCCAATAGAGTAGAGGCCGCCCTATTCTTGAGCCTTGTTCTGCCCCCAGGATGTTCTGTGGACCTTGTTCAATGTGGGCCTTCGATCTCGGAAGTACATGAATTCAATGAACTCATTGCCACACTCATGGCAAGCTAGAGAAATTTGCTATACCCTCAATTGTACACGTCCATATTTATTTCAATACTCATTATTTTCCGAATTCAGTTATTTTGATGGCAGGACTTCCGCGACGAATTTGTAAGCTCAGAGTGGACTTTCGAGCTTTATGCCATCATCGCCTTCAAGAGCCACAGGTTTTCATGGACTGGAGGCTGAATTTAAAGGCTCGACCCACCGTTTTATACAGAGGCTGTTTTCTTGGCAGCGAAGCGCTCGTTGTACTGCAACGAGATTGCAACTACCTATTTACCCGCTGAAGCGCTGAAGTCCAGGGTATGGTGTAAGTCTCTCGTTTTCGCCATCTTCGCCCAGCCTGAGAGAATCAGCGAGAAAAGTTGTATGCAAGTGAGATCCGGCTCACCAACAGACGAGCGCCGAGATCAAGAAGCCAGCTTCAGTCGTCAATCAAGATGGTAAGTCGCCCGCATCATGCGCGTGACTTTGTGGATTACGCTGCATTATACTGTTGATATCCTTCGCATGATTCTTCACTCATATGCTCGCTCATCACCTGACTTAGGGCCAGCCGCGACGTGAACACGCAGCCCGACAGGAGGTTTTTTGTCTGGCACGCTGCGCTGCTAGTGATAAACGATCGCGACGCCTGGGTCCATCACGCGTCCGCGTCATCGGCCTAGACCTACATTGCGCCTCTTCATTTGAAAAGTGCAGCATACAGCGGTCGTGCATTCGAACCCTCAGCAAGAACACTCTCAGTCTTCCCGCTAACCAAGGTACGTTCCATTATTCGACGCGGACCTTTCCGCGCACCAAGATTGCTGTGGGTGGCGGGTGGGGATGCAGAGTGCATCTGTTTCCCCGTAATCCAGACGTTCATGGGAATCAGACGCTACAATCGCAGTCGTGTATAAAGGCGGAAGCATCCCACCTTCCTTCTCACCAATCATTTGCGCCCTGCGCTCACTCCATACACATCAAACTCGCACGAAATCATAGGTTCGCCCCATCATCGTCGTATCCTGTGCAGTCCTACTCACGTTTCCTAGTTCAAACTATTGGCGATTGCCTATGTTTAGATCCTTCGCCGTGGTACTGCTCATCGCAGTAACATTATCATTCATATATCCGACTCTCGAAGCACCCATCCTCGTCAAACGAATGTAAGTCCTCCTTCGTATCGACCTGAGGGCCTGCGCCTGATTTCAGCGGCCATTTGATTCCAGTATAAACTCCACTACCGCGACAATCTCCACCCTTCCAAACTGGAGGTTAAACAACCAAGACATCACGGAACGGTGCGTTTTCAGCGTTACTCCGATTACTATCCCCTCAATTTTTGGATAGAGGGAATCGCGTAGAGGATTCTGAGATCGAAGACTTCAGACATCGACCAAGGTGCGCGTTTACAGCACTGACACTGGAACGCTGAATTCATGATTCGGTGCTAGTCCCCCTTCTGATTCAGCCCCAAGCCGTGGCTGGGAGCCTATATATATGCCTCAAGAACCGCAAGCGCCCCAGGCCGTCGCTCGGTGTGTCTTGCTTCTTCCGCAGCACTCCCCGAAACTCAATTATAAGCTCTGACAGTGAAGACGACGTCGACCGAGAAACCTTCTCCTCTCACCCCAAGTGAGCTTCGTTGCAATGCTTCGCGCTTTCCCCCTAATTCAAGCCAACAGCTCAGGCCAACCAAATCCGCCTTCTCGCGGCTGGGAGCCTGTATACAAGCCGGCTTCGGACGACAAGCAGCAACCGATTGCTAAGCGGTATGTCGCTCATTCATCTGTGGATATACACCCCCCTGATCCCATCGCTTGAAGGGAGGAACGAGAAAATCCGGCTGTCGTCAAGTTCCTTCAGCGGCAGCGCCAGATACCGGTGTAAGTTCGTTGTACTCACAAGGATATCAGCACACGTAACTAACACCTCTCGATCAGTCCACCTCCAGAGGAAGATCCTTCGTATAATGCCCAGCAACCAATTGTCAGGTATGTAGGGTTTCCTCGGCTCCTACTTGCCTGTATCCGTCAGCCCCAGAATTCTGATCCTGCCTTTGATGCCAGCGAGCAACAACAGCAGAAGGCCAATGAAGGTCCTGGAATAGATGCCTTCAAGCAACGCCCAAGGTAAATATACGAAATTTCCACTGCTTGGTACGTCCTGCTGACAGCATCGGGTGATAGCGAGCCAACTCCTAATCCCCCTTCAAGGGGCTGGGCTCCCGTGTACAAACCGTCGGGAGAGCATTCCGCAGATATGTGATACATATTGAATCCTTGTCTTCTCTGTGTAAAATTAGGATACGGATAATATGGACCCGATAATTATCTGATGTCGTCAGTACCTATACACCTGTAGCTGTAGAAGTAATATAATATATGCTCTAATCATGGTACATACGTGATACATCAATCCCTGTGATCCACAGTCCGTGAGCACTCGGTGTAAATGCCTTTGTGTGATGTATCACTGGGTGTTGCATGCCTTCCCAGGACCATGTGACCCCTTCTGTGCCGTTGCCCGCCCTTCATCGTTGGCCAGTCTTTCTCCTCTCCAACATTCATTTTCAATGATGTCGATGTTCCTCGCCTCAAGAAGGCTACTCTCATACGCTGTTGGCCATTCCTCGACGACCTCAAACGGTTTCGCGGGCTCACTCACTTATGTCTCGCGTTCACCCTATCGCACACTTCCATAGCCCAAGTGATGGATACATTGCGAGCTTTGCCTGATCTGGAGGAATTCTGTCTTGCTCAAGTCACTTTTACAGGCGACTCAACTGCACCGGTTATCAGCAAAGTCGTTTTGGAACGACTGCGTGTAATGGGGTTGGGTAGATTGTTGGGCGGGTTCCGCATCTCCGATTTCCTACAATATGTGGTCCTCCCCAGTGGAAATCTTCATATGGGGCATTCGTACGGAGTCCATCTCCCGGGCCCTGCGTAGACCGATTCCTTTTTTCGTCACCTCCTCAAAAAATGTAAGGGAGCTACGCCTGACGGCTTCTTGCGCTGGGTGGCACTCACAAATAACTATCCCTACATTGCGGTCTCCCCGGTGTTGCGCCATCATCTCCAATCCCTCCGCATTCCAATTGGATGGTGATTTTGCTGCTGGTCCCACTCTTCTTTCCAAGGTTCCCGACCTCCTTGATCTCTCCTACGTACGCGAATTGTGGCTAGGGCAAAGGTACAATAGAGAGCCGAGCCGCGCTGAATGGCGTTTATTCTTCACCTCCGTTCCTGCTCTGGACACAATGGTCATTGTGGATCGTCCTTCACACCCCATCGTATCCGCCCTCTCTTTATCTAAGGGTGACGCTTCCAGCACTCTTCCATGTACAAGCCTCCGTACCCTTCGAATCCTGGATTGCACCCTTTCAGTCATTCGCCTCTCGCTATTCTTGGAGCAAAGAGATCGTATGGGATTCCGCCTTGATCTTTGCGAAATTCTCTCATCCTCACCGCCACTCCAGTCTCCGTTGAACGACATGAGCGACGAAGCTCACTACGATGAAAACTCTTCTCGAAACGAAGCTATGGTTGCCGATTTAACGACTCTAAAGGACTACGTCGGAGATGTTACATATTCGGTGCGCTGCTTCTCGCCACTTTGGGACGTCCTGCCAAGTCCAGTGTTTGACTGGCTACGTCGTATCTGGAATACATCGTTGTATGAGTAGCTAGTAAAGAATCAGTACTCTGTCCTCATCCGTACCAAGCCATAACTGCTGTCGTCATCCGCCAGAGCAAATCGCGCGTCCTTCCCGCATAATGTTGGGTGCATCCCAAAGACTTCCTTTCGGTGTTTTGTGAAGAGGTTCGTACATTCGGTCCGCCCACAATCCTGCACGCATGATTATATCAAGATGATAGCTACTCTATCCAATATGAGCCAGTAGTATATACATTATAGATGCGTTACAACGAAAGCAAAATCAAAGCACCAAGCAAACTCGAGCAGAAAGCAAATAAATAAAGCGTGCTCTATATCTAGTCAATGACGATCACCTTTGCAGAGCTGGGGCGAGAGCGGGTGCCCCGAGGAGTATATACTTTCTTCTTGAGCAGCACCGGCCCTTTAACGATTTGAACCTCATCGTCGTCATCGTCGTCGTCGTTCTGGACAATAGCGGAGGGTCGTTCAACAACCTCGACAGCGTCGTCGTCTACCTCCATCTCGAGGGGCTTCGAGTCGCCTTCTGGGTCTGATGGCGAGTCCTTGCGGCTACGTTTCTTCTGAACATCAGGAGAAGGAGCTCGTCGCTTCCTCTTCGTAGCTTTGGGCTTCTTCTCCTTCTGCTCCTCCTTATTCACGCCCTCACCACTGCCCGCTGCAGCCTGCTTAGTAGCCTCCTCGACCAGCCGCTTCTGGAACGCAGTGTCATACCCAACACATTTCATCCCCCATACTGCAATAAACTTAACAAAGAAGAGGTAAGAACCGAATGCCGCAAGAGTGAGTGATGGACGTACGTGGTCACCGTTTGCAAATGATTCTTCGATGTCTTCTGCTGTGACGGCACTACCAAAGTTCTGCGTGCTATCCATAGCATCCTTGACTTCCCTGTTGGTAGGGAGCCGCCCAAGTCGCTTACGGAGCAGCACGCGACTGCGCAGAAACTCTGCCCACCCGCGCGTCATAAGGTAGGTCACCCATAGTCTCCGGAACTATAGAAATTCGAATTATACAACCAAATGAACAGTTCATAAACAGACGTACCCCCGACGACTGCGCCTTCCACTCCTCTGGGGTAAGAGACTCGCTTGGGACGGGGACGTACTGCCCCAGATAGAGCCAGCGCGACGGCCCAAGCTGCATGATCAGGCGCTTCACGTCGCCTTCTGCGAAGAGGTGGCGATGAGCATCGATCGCGTGCTCAGAACCGGGATTAAAATAGAATCCAGGGCTCCCTGGAAGCGTCGGTGCGTTCGGCTGCAAGATATAGTTCAAGCACATGAAATCATTGATTCCGTGGATGGCAAGGAATTTGGCGCTGGGCGTCGGAAAGGTTTGTTGTACGTTGCCGCCGTAGATCGAGGATATGAGTTGGCGGGATACGGCGATGTCTCTGATCTCTATATCAAGAGGGATGTTGTAGGGCTCGCGGACGCCCAGAGCTTCGTATCGGCCGGCAAGTGTCTTCAAGGATATCGCGGCCTCTTTCTTGGGCTTCTTGACGATGGTCTAGGGCACGATTATTACTGCTACAAAGCAATAACTCCATGGTGAGACTACTTACTTGTTCCCATTTCTTGTAACGTTTCATCACACTTTCGAGCGAGGGCACCTCAACGCATAGCATGAACTTGCGTTTCCGTACGGGTACCGGCACGGGCTCTGGGTCGATGTCTGTCGGTTCGGGCTTGATGGCAGGATCCACCGGTTCGCCTACGTCGGCGGCAGGTACATCCGGCAGAGGGTCGGTCGCAGCGACGTCCATTGATGAATCGGGTGCAAGTCCTGCCGCGGCTTCGACACAGTGTTCAGGGGGTTCAATGAAGGCGTGTTCCTCATTCGTGAGTGTCAGAGTTAGATCTAGTGCCTGTGAGAGCCTTCAGTGGAAACAAGACAGGCAGATGCAACGACATGACGTACCATTGCTGAAGGGATCTCGTCTTTGGTCTCTCTCTTGACCCCTTCCTCCTCTTTCAATAGGCCTGACGGCACATCATCTCCGGCCTCCAACTTCGCCTCCACCTTCACCAGACCAGGCTGGGGGTCTACCTCCGCCTTCACGCCCGTCTCCAGCTTGACTTCGCCTTCGGTTTTGACATCTGTTTTCGTATCAATCAAGGGACTTGAAAGTGTTGATATCTGGGGTGCTAGAAGGGCGACGTCGGGTGATCGTGGTGTACTAGGGTAGGTTAATTCGAGGTCAGAAGGGACTCCCTCGGTTGCGGAGACGGTGCTGGTAGTTTCCGAGGGTGCTGCATGCAAAGTTTCGGGGAGTGTGCCTCCAGGGTCGAGCTGAAGCCAGTTTAGAGGCTATTAGAAGACGTCGAAAGCGCAGAACGTAGGTACATACCACGAGGGATGGGGTCTCTGTCTTGGCTTCAAGTTTGAGGGCGTCCTTCGTATCCGAATCTTCTTCCTTCTTCGGTAAAGTGCTTTGAGCCTCCGCTTTGATCTCGTGCTTTACCTCTGACTTGACATCCTCGGATCCTTCCAACGCCGGGCTGTATCGCTATGAAGGCAAAGCCAACAGTGACCGTGAACACGGATTCCGGAAAGCCGACAAGGGTTACGGTGATTGTGGAATATACGTACATCGCATTTCCCTTCTTCTAGTTTCACTTTCTTTTCCTCATCCTCTCCTCCAAGAACGTCTTTTCCGAGTCCTGCGACCATTCGTCGAGCGTCGAGACTTGAGATCGAGTGAGGGCTTGTAGTAATTGAGTGACAATCTGTAACGGAGATAACACTTGACACGTGATCGTATCGACGCGACTGAACATGAACTCTCCTCTATTTTCCAGCCATGTCTTATTTTCGGAGGAGCATCCCGTCATTGAGGGACCCGCAGCAACAGCTCCGGGAGGTAAACTAATCAATATTCACGCCGTTTACTCACTAACACGGTGTACCTAGGCACAGGAAAATTTTGCGGCTCGTCTCGAGGCACTGGAAAAAGAATTAGCTGTGTACAAGGAGAAGGGTGAAGATGATGATGATTCCGCGCTGACGGACGCAGATCATGAACCCATCTGGGACGAGTTCGACCAGATACATCGATGCCATGATTGCCGCTTCGAAGTGAGTGATGGCTTGTGTCAGGGATGTGGGAAGGAGTATTCTTTCATGGTACGTCCCTGCAGCTCCACATCTACTCTACATCTGAACGAAGTCTATTCAACGTCAAGGCACCCTCCGCAGCGGACAGTGTCTCTACCAACAACGAAGCCGTCAACCTCGACCGCACGTCTCAGCCTCGGGGCACGACGCCCCTGCTCGAAGTCCCGCCTCAGCTTGTCCCCCGGATGTACACCCTCCGCGAAGACGAGTATGAAGAGCTGCTCGCACGCGGCGCGACGCGTCTCATGTGCGAGACCTTCGAGCTGCAGTTCACGCCAGATATCGGCATCGTCGCCTGGGCGGACCAGGACCTCTTCGACGAGTTCACCGGAGAAGGCATGAAACGCGGCGATCGGTGGAAAATCCGCCTCGGCAGGCGCGTGGAGCTTGACGTCGAAGACCTGGACGGATCGCAGTTCATTGAGGACTTCCTCGAAGACGCGGTTGTGTTCCCGCTGTATCTGCCGTACGGGAGTCGTTCGCCGGAGCGGTGGGAGACTGTCGAGGTGACACCAGGTGTTTGGGAAACGAGACTCGTGGGAGATGTTGGCGACCAGGCTCCCCAAGACGCTGACTCCGCCGTAAATGAAGCGGACGATGGGGAGGACGACTGCGACCCGGACAGCTTCATGTACGATCCAAACGAACCTGTGACCCTCGAGGGACGCACATTGGGAAGAGCCTCTGAGGAAGGGACAGCCGCCGTGCGCACGGATGTCGTTGTGCAGGCTGGCTATGAATCTCCTGGAGACGAGGAAAGCGACACCATGGCTGTCGACGAGGGGCCTGGCGCTACGGACGACGAGGACCCGGGCTGGGAGATTAACGACATCACCGACACCGACTGGCCAGAGTCCGACAAGGAAGACGAGGAAGACAACGACGAGGCGGCGGCTCCAGAGAGCGACAGAGTGGAAGTCGAAGACGCCGTGCAGGAGGGTAAATACGCCGACGACAGCGCAGATAGCGACTTCGACTCGGATGAAGAGTTGAGCGGCGACGAAGATGCCTTGCGGGGAATTTCATTCATGACTCTTCCGACGGAACTCATCGCGCGCAACTTGTATTACAGTTTGTAACCAGCTCTCTGCTATACGATCTGATCGCACAAGAGGGTCGATGCATGTACATAACCAGAATTTTTAGTAGAAGAATAGAATGCGCTGCAACCACACACCATACTCTCTCGCAGTCGTCGCCTCTCGGAACGTTGTCCCCTTCGTCGAACACAACGTCTCGAGTACCCTCTACTATCCGCTACGTCTCGTCAAGCCTTCCAATCATGGGGATACTGCGCCACACTTCTTACTTGCCAACGAAGGGACGGGTCAGCAGAAGTAGGTTAGTATCTCGTGTTGTTCACATTCCCGTCGCTCAAATGTTAGAGGAGATGAAAGCGCCGGTGAGCGTGGCGATCACGAGGCAGAGGACGACTACGTGGCAGACAATACCAACGAATGAGACCTGTCGAAGGAAGGTTCAATACTATGTCGACATCTGGCGACGAGGTGAACCCATGGGTCGGGTATTGCGCCGAGACCAGGTGCTGATGATGTCTCGGCCGGGCACGAATCGATGGATACGGCTCTGCCTCATGACGAGGTGAAAGCAAATCCATATCCATGGTTGTGGGGAGGAGATGGCAGATTCAGGGCGCGAGATTAGCGTCGGCATTTCCAATGCTGCTTGCCCTGGATCCGAAGATGAAGAAGAAGTTGAGGGGAAATCGAGACCCTCCCAGCGATCAAGTTGAGGTCCTGAGGACATACGGATGAAGGAATAACCTATACTTTCATCGCCACGTCGCGTGCGTGTGAGCGCTTGTGGCGCAGTCTCGCGCCACCGAGTCGCTGTTGTCCCATCCTCTCTCCATCATGTCGCGATATGTGCAGCATCACAATGACTCCCAGCAGCAGCTTCGTGAGGTACAGCATATGCCCCTAGTCTTCCTTCTGCTTACTCGTCGCTGCTTTAGGTCCAGGACAAGTGTGCCACTCTATCTCCGCGACTCGAGGCCTTGGAAAGGGAGTTGGCTTCGTACAAGACAGGGAACGAGACCAGGGTGGATGGAGACGAGGAGGTATCTGAGCCGCTCTGGGACGATAGGGACGGCGTGTACAGATGTGATGACTGTCTCTTCGAGGTCGCTGACGGAGCTTGTCAGAGCTGTGGGAGGGTGTATACCGCCATGGTGCGCACTTGCCGCGCGTTCTATCCTTTTACTAATGATACTCATCAATCAGGAATCATATATAGAGGACAGTATCTCGACAAATAACGAAGCACTCAACGCTGATCGCACATCGCATCCACGGGGCATAACCCCTCTCCTCGACGTGCGGCCGCACCTCATACCCCCTATGTACGTCTCTCGCGAAGACGAATACGAAGAACTGTTAGCCCGAGGCGCTACCCGCCTCATGTGCGAGACGTTCGAGCTGCAATTCGTGCCTGACGTCGGCATCGTCGCGTGGGCCGATCAGAACATCTTCGACGAATTCACGGGCGAGGGCATGGAGACAGGCGATGAGTGGAAAATCCGTTTGGGGAGGTGTGTCCAGCTTGACGAGGAGGATCTAGACGGGTCGCAGTTTGTTGAGGACTTCCTCGAGGACGCGGTGCTGTTCCCCCTGCATTTTCCGCTCAGCAACCGTGTGGCAGAGCGCTGGGAGACTGTTGAGGTTACCCCGGGTGTCTGGGAAACAAGGCTCATGCTTGATGTCGATGACCAGCGTGTGCAGGGTGGCGCAGATGGCGGTGAAGACGGGGATAACGAATATGAGGAAGAGGACGACTCGGAGATCGACGACGATTTATACGATCCGCAGGCGTTCCCTGGCCTTGTAGACACCAACGAAGCGCACATAAGATATTTGATCCAAGAGGATCTTGCGCTGGGACCTCTCGATGACGAGGATCCGCAGACGCCGGGCACTGTCGATCTCGACGATGTTATTGTTCAGGCTGGATACGAGTCTGACGGGCCATCTTCCGCGCAAGACGACTGTGAAAGCAAAACCATGTCCATCAATGGAGACGATAGCGACACCGATCCGGGGTGGGAAATAAGTGCGAATGTCTCCGATGCTGCCTGGCCCGGCTCTGACCTCGACGATGCGTGGTACCGGAAGTACAAAAGGCGTTGTTCCAGCAACGGAGTTGACCCTGTTGACGAGGATACGGATTCTTACAGTGATGGCGACTCTGCCGAGATGCTCAGTGGAGACGAAGCAATCGTCAGGGGATAACCTCGATTCCATGCATTGGAGTATATACCAGATGCGACATTGTATACTTACAATTGCAATTAGAATCGATCGTCAATCGGCAGATCTGTGGCGGTGCTGGTATTTGGCAGAGCTTGACTCCGACTCCCAGCCTTCGAAAGGCAAGCTCTCCTCAGTGCTCCAGGGCTCCTCCTCACCACTTCCGCTGATCTACTGGTGACGTCTTCGTATCCGTCATGCAGAAGCCTGAGTGGCATATGGACATGGTATATAAAGAGTTGGATCCCTCGTCAAATCCCATATTCCCTTTCCCCTCTTACCACCACCACCATCGCCATGTCTCTCCCAACAGCACGAAAAGATATCAGCGAGCAACCCGCAGCGGTGAGCGTCCCCTATATTTTGTGGTTGGCCTTGTATCTGACCTTGTCTCAGGGATCCGTGACAGCTCCAATTGACCGAGCGGCCAAAGACGCAGATGTCGACCGAAAGGTACGCGATTTACTGAATGATTTGAGCGATTGCCTCTGACGAGCTCGGTATCTTGTAGATACGATTGTACCATCTTGTCGGCGCACTTCGCGAAGGTCGCATGCCCACGAACGAGCAAATCGGGCAGACGCTCGACTACGTTCTAGCAAACTCCCCCGTCGACCTTTCAAAACTCTCCCCAGAAGGTCGAAGCCTAATCGAGGATACGCGCGATGTTATCAACACGGCGAAAATTATCGTACAAGAGAAAAATGCGGACGAGCTTCTACAAAGATTTATCTGGCACACGCGAAGTACCACCGCTAACACCGTCCTAAACAAGGACCCGAATCAAGCAGCCCCGGTAGATAAATCGAAGATAGATCAGGATGCGCAACAAGGTCATTCCTTACCTTTGTTGATGTGACTTGGTCAAAAGTAAACGGTTTGCTTTAATAGCCACGCGCCACCTTCGAACTCTTGTTTCGCTCGTACTCACCAACGCCGAAGTTCGCAAGCTCTTTACCGACTTCTCGGTCATAGGGCGCGATCTTCTGGCTATCTCAGCTTCCAAGGCCTCGGAGCAAATGCGTCCGTCTGAGGATCAGCTCCGCGGAGTCGACGAGCCTGCGCCTCAAGACCAATTCATCACCGAAGGCGGTCGTGTCGCCGGTCCAAATGAAACACCTGTGCTTGAGGCGCGTGTTCCCGGTACGGACCACCATGTTACTCAGCACCCGAAAGACGAGTTTGGAACGGGCGCGACGATCAAGACTGAGAGCGGAGACACCGTGCCAGCATCCGCGGCATATGATCAAGCACGCAGCGAGGCTGAAGCCGCCAAGCAACGAGGCAGGGAAACAGCACAGCAACGGAGGCAGCAGGTAGCCGGGTATGCGATTCGTCGGTTATATCGTTATCAACGATGCTAACTCGTTTTTAGGGAGTACGACGACGTTCGTCGGGCTGTAGATGACGATACTCGTAACCCTCACGCTGAGGTAGACGAGAAGAAGCAAACGCTTGGTGATCGCATGCGTGGATATCGCGACAACATCGCTGACCGTATCCCATCCCAACACAAAGACCGCGCTAACGAACACGCTGACCGTACGAAGAAGTTTTTACTGGAGGATTACTTCCCCGAGGAACGAAGAGACCAGTTCATCTATCGTGGCAAGAAGGTTGTTATCGAGTGCCAGAAGCACGATGATTACCAGGAGAGCATGAGGTGGCTGCTCGGCGCCATCGAAGAGTATGTCGGCCACGCGAAGAAAGTCGGCGTCCAAGGTCAAGAGAGCGGCAAGCAGCTCAAGCAGGTCAGTGCTACCTCCGTATTCCCTCTACGAGCCTGACCAACCCTTGTAAATGCAGGATACTGATTTGCAGACGGCGCTTTCGGAACTGCGTACTCTGCTAGAGAGGTTCGCTAATGGGAAAACTATGGACGGCATCTTCGATGCCATCAACGTGCTCATCGATGATACCCGTCGCGACCCCGAGCTTCGCGATTGGTTCGCTAACGTCGATACGTATATACGCAAGGTTCTACTCGATGCCGGATATGTCTTAGAAGAAGAGTGCAACCAGGCCGCGAATGAGCTCAAGGACAAAGGCAGGGTGTTTTACGACGACAAGTATAAGAGCCACTTCGACAACCTCTTTGACCAATTTGGCCGCTGGTTTGGCGCCATGGGCGAAGACCCCTTGAACAAACAGTAAGTGCTACTCCCGATTGGCTCATAAATATTCAAGTAATTACGCGGTCCGGCAGACTTGGCGACGATGTCGCCCGATTAACTAAAGACCTCCTCTTCGACGATCAAGGATCCCTCCAATTCAAGCCACACCTCTGGCGAGACATCCGCAACGTCATCGTTCCCGCCTTCGTCGACAAAGCCGGCTATTTCCCCATCCCGCGCATCGAATACACCGACGACAACCTCGACCTCGTGCTCGAGAATCTTGCGCTCGCGGGCCGCAACATCCTGCCCAACGTTCTCGAGATGGAGATGCGGAACTACCTCAAGATGTCGCCGTACGACGCCATCCAGGATAATGGGCGGAGCGAGCTGCGGTTAGAGGGCTCCCAGATGCAGGTCGATATGCGTGACGTGGCGTTTTGGTACAAGAAGAAAGGCGGGATGGGCCCGAACATGTCGGACAGCGGACTCGCGGACGTGCTGATCGGAGGGAAGGGCCTCCAGGTTGACATCCATATCGTTACTACGGACAAGCGCGACAAGGGCCGTATCATCAAGGTGAAGGACGTGAACGTCAAGATGGACTCCCTGAAGTTCTCCATCAGGGGCTCGAAGCATGATTTACTGTATAAAGTGTTTGGGAGCGTTGCGACTGGTCTGGTCAAGAAGCAGATCCAGAAAGTGAGTTGTAACTCATTCTTATTTGGTCACGCTTTCTTAACAATCACGCATAGGCTATCGCGGATTCCATCCACACAGGTGTTGAGTACATCGACGGCCAACTCGTCGGCGTGCGCGACCGCATGAACGAAGCTAAGGTCAGCGACGACGCAACCCGAGCGCAGGCACTCAAAGATGTGTGTTCTCCCCCGTTCCCCTCCCCATTAACCTCTTCTGACATCCGTTTATTTTGCAGTTGTTCAAGCGCTCGCAAGACGAAGCTTCTTCCCTGAAATCCTCCGACAAACGCTCGCAGTTCAAGGTCATGACAGACAAGAAGGGCTCCGTCATTGACCCCAACGCAGGGCATCCGGATGGCTGGGTCAATCGAACTGAAATTGCTCCGACCCGAGGACGGGAATGGAGGAGCGACGCGTTCACTCTTGTCTGATTCCGTTTTTAAGCCGCTATCATATTAATGGCAAAAGCCAATGGACTTTGATAATGTGTACGATACTTCAATGTGGATAACACTCTAGTAGGCCCCGTTACGACTTTTGACAACATGTATCTTCATTGCAATCTATTTTTACCTCAGAGAAATTTCAGATTCGGTACAACTATGCACGCCCCGTTTCCACATGTCATCGTCCACTGCTGTGCCACCGTAATGTCAAAGGCCAATCAGACCTCCTTAGCGAAAGCTCAGTTTCAGCCAAGTTCATTACGTCGAGTACCGACCATAGCGTGGTCCAAACAGTGCTCATTTTTCTGGTCTTAGACGGTACTGGAAAGGAACGAGTCGTTTGGATAACATAGCACTCAGTTGTTTACATATCTAATACAGACACATTTGACCAAGTTATAGGAAGGATAGATATCAGCGAAGACAAGATTCGGAAAGCGAAAAATACATAGTGCGGAGCTGGCTGCGTCGCTTACGAAGGGGGGCTGCAGAGTGCGTTCAGCATCAAGGCATACGGTCAGTTGTAAATGACTCGGTACGTACACTGGAGGGACAGCAGTGACTGGGCCTAGATAGGTGGACAGCCAGTCAGCAATTGTACGATGTCTACGCATACTATTTGCTTACCAGGGTCGGCAGCGATAGCTGGGAAGGGGGTAGTAGCACACTAGAAAGGATAAGTCAATGGGCGATATCCGAGGATAATGTGCGACATACAGCTTGCTCGACATCGGACTGGACCTTTCCGGCGGGGAGATGTGCCTTGCCTACGAGAGCGGGGGGCGTGGGGATGACGTCGGAACAGTCGATCAAGTCGGCCTGGTTCTGTCCGAGCAGCGACATCTTGAGCATGGTCGCTGCGAAGCGATTTTGGATCTTCGGCAGGTTGTCTGTTTGCCATTAACGGTGAGCTTCCAGGGCGACAGGCAGGAAATAGAAGGTGGCACTTACCAACCATGGATTGCCATTCACAGGAAGTCCTGGAGTCTAATTATACTGCTTTGGTATGATTCAAGACAGACAATTAGTTTAAGTACCTCGTGCAAGCTGTCATAGACGCGGAAGCGTTAGGCATGAGTTTCAAAGGGGGGATGGCAAATACTCACCAAGTGGTCGGATTGAAGCCTGATTTCACCCGCCAATGGTGACTCAACTTCACCATGGTTACCACCGGTTCTGTATAACAAGTGAGCTTTGAGCACACAGATGGTTGATCTTGCTCGTTCATTACCCTGGGAAGGAAGTTCCGCGCAGTTGGGTCTCAATGAAGAATTGAGAGTCGAAGATGGACGGCGTCGAGTCGAATGGCGTTCTAAACATAACTAAGCCGCCACGCTAGACGGACTCGCATCTTAGAACTCACCCAGGAATCTTTACCAAAGATGATATCAGAATCAGCGAAACGATGGAGACGTGGGACTTACACTTTCGTCCACATGGTCGGCTGCAGCGATTGTGTGTCTAGATTATCTATGTGAGCGCTGAGCTGACTGATGAATATTATGCGACGTACGAGGAAAGGAGCCAGACAACCTCGACGGGAACAAAGCCAGCATCACCCATTCGGTCCAGAATGTCTGTTACGGTATCTATTCACAGCAGTGAGTGATACTTTGCCATACAACGACACCAAGAGTCGCTCACCGAACGGTTCAGGAACCAAGCCAATTGGAGACGCAGCCTTGGCTGGGGGGCGGCCCAAGAAGAACGGGATTTGCGGGGCACCCGGACAGTTGGAAACACCTAATGCACCAGCGAATTGAACCCTAAACACAAAGGAACGTCAGCAATGCTCCGTGAACCGCAGCGAAATCGAGGTATCACGCACAGATCACCTGCGGATATGTTGTGCCTTGCGAGGAACGGCTTCTGCGCCTCGACAATCTCGTCGATACCGAGGTTGGCCGGGAAGTTGACTTCCGGGTCGGAGAACGTAAGGACGGAGCCATCAGCGCCTCCTCCGCTACGCACAGCGAATAAGCGGAGTAAAATAAGTTCGAGGATCAAAAGCTTACCCTTTGGTGGGAGAGAATCCAATGGCATCGTGGAAGGTGAGGCGAAGAGACTCGTGCACCTAACGTAGATAGTCAGACAACAGAAAACCACCTTGATCGCAAACAGCGTACTTCTTCACCGCATTCGCCGCCGTCGAAGAGATTCTGCTGAAGGTCTTCCAAGATTGGGAAGAGGACACAGCAAGCAGCGTTGGCAGTAACTTGACCACCAGCACAGGTCGCGCGCTTCTGGGGCAAAGTCACGGCTGACGGTCAGAATGATGAGCACGGCACTACATGACGGCTATCGGGAAGGGTTACCATTTGCGACCTGGATGGTCGCGCCTAATGCAAGAACGAGAGCAGAGAGAGAGGCGAAGGTCATTGCGATGCGGAGATGCGACTGCGAGTAGGACTTGAGGCCTTGGAAAGTAGTGTTAACCACTCGCCCCTTTTATACCTAACGGAGGGTCTAATAAAATATTGGCATTGGTGTCGTTGTACTGGTTGATCAGCGGTGTACTTCGAGGTGATTGGCTTTCACATCATTTATCGAGGGTGAGAATGGGTGTGTGTACGACCAGAGCGTCGGGTGCATGAACGGCGTCCGTGGGCGCTGAATACACAGTGTTCGTCAGTCCACCCAGGCCTGCGGAAGCGTCTGAGGGTCGGGATATTTTTAAGTACAACCGCCTCCGGGTCCGAGAGAGTGGAGCTCGGTGCGCATCAAAGTGAGTGGAGCAGCCTGGGGGAATAAGAACAAGGTCAAAGCCTTTTGAAGCTCAAACTGTCAGAATCAATTGTACGAAGCCATGCCTTGAATCGAAACGCTGAGAGGCTGTTGATACTCTGTGGATGAGGTCTCCTCCCCAAGCAAGGTTCATCGTCCTGTTCAGTATTTGATAGACTCGAGGTGATTCAGAAACACTCTGTTGTTGGATATGAGTCAAATATCTCACCATCAATCGGCTGAAGTCGCACCGATGTTAATTTGCTCCAAGGCTTCGGTACAAGCAATGTGAGTGATATGGGGGTTATCGTTGGTGAAAAAGATGGATGCATGAGGCCGACGAGGGTATCCGGGAAACAAGCTTGGATAACACGACCGAGGGAAAGATTGATGGTTGTCGTGAGACATTCAAAGCTAAAAAGGCTTCGACGTTGATTCCGGCAGCAGATGATCGTTTCATTCAATACAGCGGTGTATTGTATTAACCAGCCCGGAACCAATCATCATGAGCGAGTTTCTCATGTCCGGTGCAGCCACTCACCGGGTATGAGATTGTCACAATGAAAATGCACTTGGTAATCTAAGAGCCCACCTACGAGTCGACGAGATCGCACTAAACCGTGTCGTAGGTGCGCAAGAATAGAATAGGCTGGCTTTGTTGAGGGAACCTAAACGACGGCACTGCCCAGGTAGTCAGTTATGGTACACGGTAAGAGCTGTACAGATTACCAAGCTCCACAAGAAACACCCCAGGGTTGACATCTTTGTGTCAGCCCAAGTAACATGTGTCGGAGCGGACTGAGCAAGGCTTCTTCCCTATAGTCTTGTCTCAGAGTGACGGCGCGGACGGGATGCACGACCAAGGGAGGATTTCGCGAGAACAGGAAGCTATCCATTGTTTCGAAATGTTAGGGATCGACTTGACGACTCCATACTCGTTGAGCATTCCTTCATGGAAGGCCGCTGTTTACTGAAACTTGAGAGCTTAGCGCTTAGCGTTACGGTTGAGTAGAACTTGATACGAAAGACGCCGGAGGGAGGGAAGCGAGAAGCTTTAATTAGAGTGGAATCACAGTTATTCCAGTAAAATCCATCTGAATGTCAATGTCGGCACAATAGTTCACGCCCGTTCTTGAAAGTAAGTGCGTCACTGAACTTCGAGGTTCTGATAGCTCACGCACTTACGAGAATATATCAGAAGATTCGGTTGCCACGGTCAATGTTCAACCGACATCTTCCTGACAAACAGGTAAGCGATGTGGGCAATCGAAGTCTAAGATTGTTTCCCAGGAGAGCCTACATGACATATCCTTGTCGGCAAATTGTAAGCAACCCTGCCGGAGGAATGGCTACGGTTGGGCTACGACTCGGCCCCGCTGACTCCGAGTCTTCCCGTACCGAGGACAGTACATCGATGGGTGCTATACGCCAGGGATCTCATGGTTGCGTGGTGGAAAGTAATGTCAGCGGCCGGCGTCATCATCCGGATGACCGCCACAAGTGATACCATTCGAACGCTGGCATTGCCTACTCTAGCGGGTGATTTGACGAAGGGACGAGTCTGATTGTAGGGACGAAAGGGGTCGATTACAGACACGTACGTATTCAGGTCTCAATCGTCCCGATATCTCATCTGCTTCTCTTCCTTGTCCTTCGTCGCTCCCTGCGGGTAGCAGGTGTACAAACGTGAGCGTACGAGTGGGGCCGTCCTAGACGATCGTGGCTGGCATCCACAGCACTAGGAGCAAGGGACAAATCGATGCCATTTATAATAGAGGATAACGAGAACATTGAAGCGGGCGAAGATATGAGGAACATAGAGATTCGTGAAGCGTCGACGGCGGTTGCTGCGTTCGCTGCGAGCGGACGAAGGATGGTTGGCGGATGATGCTACGAACAAGCCATAAATTCGTTTGTGCATGTCTATTATTCACATCGATGAGGAGATCGATTCCCAAGAATCGAGACCTCCTTGCGTTTCGCGTCGACGATCCCTCTCCCGAACGCGCACGAAGGCGGCCCGCATGTCGTAGATGAACCCCCAATCCTGGGGAAGACTACATTCTAGGGGCAGTACATCCTCCAAGAATTCCGCGATTTAAATCAAAGGTAATGCGGTGCTGAGGGAGCCAGAAAACGTTTTCAGTCGCGGCAACGAGGTATCCACGTCCGGAAGGGTTGTCACGGAAGATGGAGTGTGCCAGTTGAGCTGTAGAATCTGTAGATTCGGGGCGATGGGGGCAATTTCGGCGAGACAAGAGAGGTCTACGCGTGTCGACTGAGGGATTTCGAGGGATTTCAGATATGGGAAAGCCCGTAAGAGTGTGACAAGTTGTGTCTGGTCGAGTTTGAAGCCCCTCATTGCCCTGAGGGTTAGGTGTTCTAGTTTGGATAGCGAGAGGAGCGGTTGCAAGGTTCCGAAGGGATGTGGTGTGTGTCCATCATCACCATCATCATTGGTAGACGTCA
Source organism: Pleurotus pulmonarius (assembly GCA_012980535.1). Taxonomy (NCBI): domain Eukaryota; kingdom Fungi; phylum Basidiomycota; class Agaricomycetes; order Agaricales; family Pleurotaceae; genus Pleurotus; species Pleurotus pulmonarius. Next base: position 3,955,252 of record SJKF01000003.1, on the reverse strand, counting down.
CTTGAAGTTGGCGAAGGTTACACAACTCCGCGCTGACTTTCTCAAGAAAACGGCCCCAGCCGGAGGAATCGTCCACACCGGCTGCGTACAAAGAAGAGCAGAGGGCGAGGGAAATCAAAGTTTTGGGGAAATGAGGTTGGGATAACCATAAGGTGGCCTGGCTGAAGGACATCTCGAAGTGAAGTATCTCGAGGGAAGGGAAGTATCCTTTGATGTTGTCTGGTACTCTTGTGAGACAGGCGCTCGACGAAGCCGCACTCCTCCCCAGTTCAATGTAACGTAGTCGTGGGAGGATGGCAAGAGCGTCGATGACAGGGTCAGTCAGCCAAAACGCCGGAATTTTGACGACCTGAAGATGCTTGAGGGAGCAAACAGTTGAGCTGAATGGGTGCAATAGCACGGAATATTCGTATTCATTGTAACTCATTGAGACTTCAAATGTCCGCAAGCGGGGCGTCTTAGAGAGAATACGTTCGAACGCCAGTAAGGCGTTTTCGGGTGCTCCAAAGTGAATCCCAAAATTGTCTACCGTATTCCTCCCTAGCGTTAGCCTGTGAACTGACGTATGGCCGAATAGGGATATCACCACGTGTAGAAGGCGAGCATCACTATTGAACGACAATGTCTCCAAGTTCGGAGTGAGACTTCCAGTATGTATTTTGATCTGGTCGAACATTGAGGGATCGTAGTTGATGTGCCGTTGGAAAGCAATTTTGCGAACCCGCCATGCGTACTCGTTGAAACGCAACCAATCGTCTTCCTGGATAGCGCGAGAAAATTTCTGCTGAAGATTAGATCCTAGACAAGAGTCGTGAGGATCACACTTACTAAAAGACGCGATCCCGTTTCGAGGGGCGCCAGCAGGGCTATCAAGGCATAGGCATCGATGTCATACCAAATGATACTGAGGGCCTCGTTTGACCACGCCCGGCACACGCAAGCGTTGACTATGTTGCTTCCGTTTGTCGAGAACGAGAATATGCGGGAGAGAATGCCTTTAATAAATAACATATGATGAATAGGCGAGGTGGTGGTCGACATCAAGAGCTTGAGCGCTTACTACGCTGTTAGAGCGTCGTTTTTGACGCCCCCTATCACAGGTCGACGGGTCGATACAAGGTCACCTACGACGTTGATGGTAGCTCGCGACAAAGGTATTCCACTGCAGGGCTATCCGAAGTTGCATGGTTGTGGAGGGCGTTGACCGATGAGAACGGGGCACGACACGTTCACACGGACGATTTAATCTCGAACCAACAGCGTTCGGCGGTCCAGGCTTGTGGCATGCATCTCACGGGCTCACGGGTATGGTTCTCTCCTCCCCAGGGTGCAAATTAGGGACTGAACATTGCTGTTACTGGATGCAGTGGTTGATGGTGGTGAGTCGGTAGGGAAAGCGCGTGAGGAGGACTGACACAAGCGTCGAACAATGCACTAGATCACATCAAAGCTTGATGAAATTGGTGGATCAGAAGACAACAGAACTCACCAAACGTATGGACTATACTCACCTCAATTTCGACTCAACCTACGTTAATCTAGGCTGGCCAGCCTTGTCGTTTTGAGGAAAACGATGGAAATATCGTCCTCGAAAGGTCGTACCAAATTCTTGACAGACCTTTGTTGGCGTCATATTTCTTTCGCGGTTTTTGGCATCCGAATTTGATGGTCGTTGCGAGAACTTGGTCTTTTGGATATAGCCAGCGCGGACGTGCGCACAACCAAAGGAATGAAGCACTCTGAGCTCAGCGGAAATTCCAAATTTGACACACGATCACGAGACCACTGGCATTAGCCTCATTGAACCAATCTAAGGCAGTAAGACTGATTTACTTACGCTGATAACTTGATTTTGACGCTCGGGGACGCTCAATGCTAGTCGACGTGAAGGACGAAGACGAAAAGAAGGTGAAGGTAGAAGAATACGGCAACGAAGTAAGTCGCGGACACCTACATTATCAACCCAATGCTAACTTGGCAGTTCTTCAATAGTATTTCAGCACATCAGTGAGTGCAACTGCCTTCCGGCATAAATTTATACTGGCAATGCATGAATTAGCGTCAATACCCGGGAATGGTACTGCTGGGACGGATGTGAAGGTGAAGACTGAATCGGAGATGAAGGTAGAAGGAGACGTGGAGGAGGCGGTCAAGATGGAGGGCGTTGAGGTAAAGAGCGAAATAAAGACAGAGATCAAGGAAGAGATCAAGGTATGTCCCCAACGACGATGTTCCTTCGGATATCCGACGTAGCCTGGTCTCGGTTTAGCTCGAACCGACTAGCAACGAGTTTTTGCACACTGCCCCACGGTCTTCGGAGGATATCCACCTCTTAGCATCCTCAGAACACCGCGACAATACCGTTCAGAATTTGGCCTGGCCAAATAAACTAAACTCTGAACCTCCGGAAGCAGAGGCCTCTCATTCAAGGACTCCAGTGCCTATTTGCGACGGCCGATCTACGCATTCTGACCATGTCGGCGCTGTACTTGCTCCTCAAAACCTTGTGGTCGTCGTGGAAGTACCCTCACTGGAGAGTGTCTTTTGCCTTTACAAGGAGCGTAAAACCTGGGAGAAGAAGGTGAGCACACCCCACCCAGCCAGCTTACCTGTTCACAATCTGTCGTTGAAATAGAACTTCAAGAAGATAAAGAAGGACATGGTCATTTCTTTGACCACTTTCGCCGGACGATATGAAGCGCTTGGCTCACCTGAACCCTTTCCTGTCCCCTTGCCCATGGAGATTAGAGACGTAACTGTGTCTCGGCACCTTATTTCTTCTATTTATGGTGGTAATGTTCAACAGACATTCCCAACACCCAGCGCCAAGTTCTTAGCCCAGCACGGCCTCGCTGATTTCATGTGTCTCAATTATATCATGAACCCGAACGCGCCACGACTGCCTGGCTCCTCTGGCTTTTATTTCGAGGCTGGGGCCGTCCACGCGGCAGATAGAAATGACTACCCTCCAGGTACTCAGAAACGTGTCATTATGCAGACAGATGTTTCGAAGTGGTTATACACCGGCCAATGTCTCATGGAGCCAAGCCAATCTCTCACCGCGGATGAATGGCTCGCTCAGTCGAACGAGGTAAGTCACTTTGTCCGTTCGCACCATCAATGCTTGTCTCACTGCTTCGCAGTTTAGACGTTTATGGGTCAGTGAGATCTTGGTACGCGGTTGGGCGGACAAGCTGCGCTCTCGTGTGGTGCTTCGCAAGCGACTTGGGCGGGTACCGACCGAAAAGGAGCTCACAGACGCGATGAAGTCCACGCCTGGTTTCTCGAAAGCCGTCACAGCGGATGACATTTACGATTCATTCGCGAGAGGCGAGCACGTAAGTCTTTCACTCATTTGCAACATCGTGCCTGATCCCATTTTCCTCGAAGTTCATTGCCGTCTGGGGTTTGAAATGCGTCGGGTATGACACCGCGTTCCAGGAGAGATTAGTCGAAGAAGTCAATAGACGTGCTGTGGCTGACGATGGGACGCAACCGACGAAAGAGAAGAAACCAAAACCGAAACCAAAGAATGCTGCTGCCAAGAGGAAGAACCAGTCATCCACATCAGCAAGATAGCGCATTGCTGGATGGTGCTGGGGATCCGGGGATTTACATCTGCCGGATACGAGCGCCCCAGACTCCGGTTTGTTCCCACAGTCACGTCAATCTCCTTCCAGCAGATGGTATGATCGCACTTTGAGCCCTCTCACCACATTCGCCTTGGCCACTCTTTGCTAAAGTCATCCTCTCTTCCATTCTTTCATCACGATGTCCGAATCATCGTTGCAACAGCAGCCTAAGCCATTCCCCCCACCTACAATGTTTGGAGTATACTTTAATGAAACACGGGTCCATGCAAATCCAGATTGTCCCATCAACATTCACCGCACACTGATGGCTGCTTCCCGCGCCGTAGCGTCTGATACAAAGCTACGCCCTCCGTCAGAGTGTAAGTTAACAGCCCTCAATTGCATGAAGTCCACCATCTAACTTGGATACTACCAGCTCTCCGTTGTGAAACCTGCGACTCACTACGCAAAAAGTACAACTGGGAGCTTCCTTCCCATTGGTGCCGACCATCCGACTGCCAGCCCGACCCCGAGTGTCTTCCCGTATCATCCGAGTTGGTGATGCTGTACTGCAGCATATCAGCTCTCCGCAAAATGTACCATGAGCTTCGAGAAGAGGTATCCGTGATGGGAGCGATGGTGGAAAGTGCTGGAGAAGGAGGCTCGGTGGACTTGGATGGGCTGAAGGATCAGGTCGGGGTGATGGCACACATCATGGGTTCGTTGAAGAGCCTCGCATTCTAGACACTATAATCATTGTACGCACAAATGACAATCATTCTACGCCTTAATGAGTCCCATATTGAATGAAAGCAAAATATGATACATTTATGTAGCAAGTATCTCGCAGGCATGGTGGTCAATATACTTGTTCAGATAGAAAGATCGGTAAATATCTAAGGTATAGGTATGGCCCAATTCAACCGGAACAGTGTCCATGCCAAAAACTGGGATCAAATGAGCGGCACGCAACATGGTATCTAAGTGGACCACCGAGTAAAGAGGTTCTTGCCGCCGACCATGGGTTTCGGGATGTACGACCCAGAGACCTGTGCAAGTATCTGGTCGCTGACCGCGCCGCTTGAACCACTGAACAAGTGCACACGGAATTGTCTGCCCACTATGCTTGAAGGAAAAGAACAGGTAGATGCGCACAACACTCATGCCACGAAAGCCTGGTTGGTTGTCATCTTCCACGATAAGCGCGCAGTCGCGGCGTTGATGTTTGCCACGCCATGAGGGAGTTGAACGTATCCACTCGCGTCGCATGCCGTGGATTCCAGACTCATCGCTGGGAGCGAAAAATGTAGCAACGGCAGAATGAAAGACTGAAATCTTCGAATGAATGATTGGGCAATCATCGAGTGGTATTTCATTAGATGAGAGAGCCGAATCGGGATAAATATGGTCGTATAGGAAGCGTCGTGTAAGTTTGTGAAGTTGAGGGATGCCCAATATCTCGCCTAGGATACCGATCTCACGAGGATATGTTCGAACTGAGATAATCTAATTAGTATGATGCATATTCCTTAATGAAAGAAAATCACTTCAAGTACGCGCCAGGCTAACATTGCCCTCCACCACCTCGTCTATTGGTCCACATTCTTCTTCATCTGCATTAGTAGGACCTCCAGTGACAACACTATGTGTAGGCGCAGGAAGATCATGAGCAGGGGGGAGCATGCCCCGGTCCACATAGTCAACTCGCATTGCTGCGAGCTTATCCAACCGCTCATTTGTGGTAAGCATTTGACCAAGTGCGCCGAACCGGTTAGAGCGGCGCCAGGGTTTCTTGACCGCTGTAATATGTCGGGATTCAGTTATGGAAGAACAGAGTCCGTTGGGAGCTCCAAACTCCTGAATGAGATGATGGTAATGCATGAGGGAATGTTGGCGGGGTAAGGAGAATCCATCTGGTCGGATGTCCGTATCGCGGAATATCTCGCGTGACACATGAAAGGCCTCAAGTTCGTGTTGGAGCTCAACCAAGGTGTCTGGCGTGAACGAGTTTCGGCGAACAAGATAGCAAAAGTTGAGGAAGTGCTTAAATGTTTCCAATATCTCCATCAGCACGAAGCCTACAAGAGCCGGAAGGTATACCTGATGAAATTATTCAGCTAGGCGCAGCATGGATGTTACAGCATGCGAACCTTCATCAGCGCTTTTGAATCATCCCCGGTCCATTGCTTGAACCGCCGTCCATCAGGAAATCTACGCAGTCCGGGGAAACTTGGAACGGCGGCGATGCTACATGATTGTTAGCATCACTCAAATCATCAACATAAGAGACATATACCGGTGGTCTATTTCATCCATGATGCGATTGGCGTCCTTCTCTGTATGTTCTTGATGTAGATACTGCCCCACCCACGTAACGAGATGATCTTTGAATGACCCTTTGATGATTTGGTGCAGTAAGTCCGGTGCAAGCAGTTCGTGGATATCTGCTCGCGGAAAATCACTTGTAAAAGGCTAAAGAAAGCATCATTAGCTTTTGGGTTAATTAGATATAGAGGAGACGTGCCACAATATCATCGTCAATTCCAAACTCATCCCACAGAATTCCGGGATCAAATAAAGATATGATTTCGTCGGCCGAAGACTGGGTGCGACAAATAGCAAATGTTGGATCATCAAGGTTTGTATTCAATGCTGTACATCTGAAAGGGATAAAGGCGTCAGTCTACGTGAGAAAACGAAGTTCATGTTGGCATTTACCGTGCGCACCACCCTTGTACAATTCCTGCAAGCATGACTTGTTCTGGATAGTCGGCGATAAATGGCCCAAATCCAAAGACGACACGGCGGTAGTGGCCATCGGGACATCGGCGGACCACTGGTTTAGTCATGTGGGGCTTGATACTGTTGAATATTGCGGAGATCGAGGCATGGTAAAGCTGCCTCTTGAATTTGCGGAATGCGGGATCATTGTCATAGCGTCGATCGGCTGTCAATTGATGAGCATCCTTGCGTCAGACCAGAAACTAAATTGAACGTAGCATACCTTTTGGAATAGCTAAAAAGGCAACTGGGATAACACCCTGTCGATGCGCTCGTCGGACATTATTATGAATATTACCAATTGATATGTATAGGGGATGGTATTCCACCTGGCCTGTTGCTACCGAGACCGTGGTTTTATCGCTGCCCTGGATGATTGAACAATACATTGCGCCCATGTTCTGCTCAGGATGCTCTGCGTGTACTTGAGTCTGGAACAATGAGGGTCAGAATGATGATCATGGTGCCGTTAGAAGGTAGAACACACGGCTTGCTTCCATGCAAAGTTCCCTGACATGAAATTGCTCCAGCGGCGTTTGCAGTTCTTATTGAGCTCCACGTAGGGTGCGTAATCAAATTGACCGTCAAAATCCGGATTATCGAGCATGTTTCGTAGGACAGTATCTGGATCCCGATACCAAACTTCGTATTTCCTCTTCCTCCATGCAGGAGCGTCCTGCGGTATATCACCCTCCAATCCCGCTTCTAAGCACTGCCACGGTGCACTTCCTAGTGTTCCAGAGTCCACGGCATCATAAAGATGCTTGTGCGTACCAAATGGTGGGGTATTCAGAGTAGGGGTGCCACCCGTACCGTAAACGGTTAACAGCCGTACCCTCAATAGTGGCAACGGACACGGGTCCTGTGTGTACAAACGTATAACGGGCAGGCCAAAACTGCCATACGGTTACGGTACATCGTTTTAACGGCCGTCATACAGTATTTACGGGCCACGGCCACAAGACGGCCGTCATACGGTATTTTACGGGTGTGTAACTGCAGATTATACTTATATAGACTACATTACTCGTCATGAAAGTGGTAGCCATCACGAATGTACTGTTTGAGAGTCATCAATGTTGATATCGTCTCGGGTTTTAAGCTCGCACGGCGCATTGAGATAGTGTCTCGACCTGCAGAGAAAATTCGTTCGACGGCAACAGCAGATCCTGGAATGGAGAGAATGTCGAGGGCTAGACGGTAGAGATTGGGAAACTGGTGACGGCGGGTGAACCACCAGGCAATGGGGTCAGTGGTGTCGAAGTCTGCAGGCTCTAGACGCCAGAAGTCCTGTAATTCATCGGTGACGGCACGATCTCGTTGCTTGTAGCGTGAAGTGAAGTCGTACTTTGAGCTCGATGATATAGCAGACATGATGGATGTCGAGGAGCCCGCTGGTGTGACCGGCTGAGCCTTAGCTGCTTGGTAATGCTCTTGAAAGTGTTCTTCAAGTTCGGCTCTGGTCTTTTGTAGATATTCTTCAAGATCGATGTCGCCTTCATAGTCAAGCTGAATACCTTTCAAGCTAATGCGTGGGTCAAGCACTTATGATACAGAATGAAGTCAGGGACGAGGTAAAGGGGATGAACAGATAGGACGTACACGCTGCCCAAGTATAAAATGGGGACTGGTCAAATTTGTGATAATATTGTGCCAACTTCGTATGGGCTTCAATAAGCGCGAGCTTCAACTTCGGAGCGACAGTCGCTGGAAGCGTCATGATAATGCGCTTCAGATGATCTTGTAAACCACGGAAGGTTGCGTGAACTGTGGAGAGCATGGGGAACTTTGTTGACGACATCCCTGTGGTAGCGTCGCGGAATGCTTGCAGCCAGTCCTCCAAAAGGGCAATCACCTCCCAATCATCATCTTCGAGTTCGAGGTAGCGAAGTTCACGCTGGCTATCAACCCATTGATCTAGGCAATCTTTGTTATCTAATGCACGACCTGTACACTCAGATTGGTGAGCTAAAGCAACAGCAGAATAAAGGGAATATACTCACGAAGCATTTGATGTGTTGAGGTCCATCGGGTTCGAACATCGAGAATCAGCATTAACGATTGTTTAGATGACCCGCCTAGGGACTCCGCAACGACTTTTAGCCACGAACGGCGGCGTTGGGGGCTAACACGAACAGCGCGGACAATCTTTCGAAGCTTTAGAAAGGTGTTAGGTTGGTAATAAGTACAGCGCTACGCATAATCAATGACTTACTTTCTCTAAGGAATGACTAGCTAAGCCTGTTGAAGGGGCACCGAAGTTTTCTTCAAGATCATCACCAACTTGATTTGCTGCTTCTTCATCAAATCCGCAGCCAGCTGGCGCAGAGACCGTCTCTTGATATTCACCACTATGGCTACTTGCGCGTGCTGTCTCTGCAGATGTGATTGCTCCCGCACCCTCAAGTAACTAAAGGCGTGATCAAAATAGATTACAGTATACGAGATAACAATATCGTACCTTTAGGGCAGCTAAGTGAATGGTATGTGGCATACAGCGGAGGCGACTGTGGCGTGCGGAGAATTTGAGACCTTTTTCTTTGAAGCGCTCCGCAAGGCCAGTCACCAATGTGTCGTTATTGGTCGCATTGTCCATTACTAACGCAAGGAGCTAAGTCCTATTAGACTCGAGCGAGTACATGATCAGTATTTATTTGGTCTACCTTTTCGAGTAGCCCGAACATAGCCAATGTCTCCCATACAACCTCCGCCATGTTATCACCACTGTGCTGTCCATGGAGCTTGCGGAAGCCAATAAGTAGTTCCTCTTCACCATGTTAGATTAAAGGACAAGAGTAGGAGGTGCATCACTTACTTAACTCGCCATCATTGGTTATAAAATGTGCCACAATGGCCAAAAAGGCGTAATGATTACTAGATGTCCACGCATCCAATGAAATGGATACCTTGCCATGAAGTTCCTAGGAGATTATTGGCATAAAGTCTTCGAGACGCAATGCCATGCTTACCGCAAACATTTTCTTCACAGCCTCAACCGAGTCTTCACCCATTTTCATGATCAAAGTCTTGATGGCCGTTCGATGAGGAATATGGAGTGGCTTGATGGAGTCGCAATGAGTGTACTCAAGAAGCGTGCAGAATTCCGGGCGATCGACCTCTTCAAAGGGTTGATCACGAGCAACGATGTATTCAGCCAAGCGTTTATTGAATTCACTTTGATTCCACGGGCCCTAGATGATCATGCAAAATGAGAATCCACCACTAAACGGAGACCACTAACCTTTAGCTTTTCGGCCTGCTTCATGAACGCGCTAGCAATACTATTTTCTGGGATCTTCTCGAGTTGAGCCAGGAACCTGGTTAACTCTTCAATACCAAGCTTCTTTTTGCCAGACGCAATAGCTTTCTCCTCTTCAGTCGCGGACACAGAGTCAGGACGAGCCTTGAGAACTTCATAAAGTCGGTACATAGGCTGAACATTGTTCCGTAGGTTTGATATAAGACCTGTAGTACCAATTCAGAGTGAGCGAGTAAGAAATATAAGATGGCATACTTACCGTTCAAGTTGTAATTCATTTTCTTCGTGATCTGGAAGATCTTCTTGGTATGGCAGCACTTGTAGTACGTGCTACCAGGAGCCGCTTTGCCTTCGAACTCGATATCCTCAGTGACGTCCTCATAAAACAGGTACACCGGGTTACTCTTCCTGGACTAATATGTTTTCAGTAACGCCCTTGAGTAAACCGAGTAAGCATTACCTTTTTCTCCGCCGTAGACTCCATGATATTGCTTGTCTCGAGACGTCGAGTTTTGCGAACAGACACTTCCTCATTGGGATCGGATGCTGAAGTCCGCTTGCCTTGACTCTGATTCTTCTTATTCGCCCGCTTGAGTAGAGGGGCAATCTTTGTCGGCAAATTGGCTACAAGCTTTTAAAGGTATGAGTTAGCACGACTAATGGTGAGACGATAACGAAACGTACCTCGCTATTAGAGATAGTGCTTGGCAGACTATTGTCAGTCCCATCGCCATCCGATTCAGTGATGAAGTCGCTATCATCCTCGTCAATATCCATCGAATCAGTCTTTGTGTTACACTTCTTCTTCTTCTTCTTCTTCTTGCGGTGTGACTGTGCGGTGTGCTTCGTGATGGGAAGACCTTCATCGTCAAGCTTTTCGGCGGCAATTGACTCCTTTAGGCGCGAGATCGCTTTGACACGATGGCCGCGGCCACTGGCTTCTGTGCATGAAAGTTTTTAGTTTAATACTGGTGAGCGGTGATAGGCGCCATGATACTGATGCAAACTCACGTACCATTAGTAGGTACCATCCGCCGTTGTGGAGCATCGGGCCCAGATATTGGTGTGTTATCGTCGGGATCGTTGTAGAAGTTGATGAGCTGCTCTGGAAGCAGCTCTCCATCTGAGCCAATTGCGCACTGATCACTCGGCATGTAAGAAGAAGGGAACAGCGTGTCAATATCGAGCCGGAGCTGACGCACCAATTTATACAAGGGGGCGGCAATCGTTTCCATCGATAAATAAGAAACACATTCCAGGAGTCATTAACCCATCGGACCATCGCAGCTCGTGTTCAAGGATTGATTGTCTTCGAGTTGAGATCCAGGCGAAGCGTCTTGCCTTGCGGGTATATGAATTTGCAATGAATGAATGTTCATATGGTGCTGAGTGTCCATCGTCATGAGGCTCGGGATCTTGGGTAACGATGCAGCCATGAATATGTCCAAGCATCTCGTAGAAAAGGTCAGTTCCATCTTGGAAGTAGTTCATGGTATTGACTTGAACCATCCTTACCTTGTTACAAGGGTCCCCGCCCTGAAAATGGGCGACTGGTAGGTGACCGGCACCCGCCAGTTGTTTGGATGCCTATCGATGTTGGTGTCAGGTCTCATCGTTCGATGTGGAAAGTGAACAGCAAATCACAGGGCAATTCCCACGTCCGTGATTCAAGCCGGAAGACGGGCCGTCTGAATCATGTGTTTGGTATGCTCCACGGGTACGCCTAGCACCCGCCTTGAGCCCGTATTTGGACAAAGGAACTGTACATGCGTTGACGGGCACTTGACCCGTATATACGTAGCGCATAAACCGTATATACGGTAGCGGGCGGCAGCCCTAATTCAGAGAGTCTATATCGTCGGAGGAAAGGCCCCATATGGATAGTAATTCGTCGATGTTGGTCGCAGACATCTGAACCTTTCGAAATAGGAGATCGGCGAGCTCAAACTGCTGCTGGCTATCGAATGGTGCCCAGTCGTCAGGTGCGGCTGGTGCACGAGGTGGTGGAGGAGTATTTGGTGGTAGGTAGTTACCATTCACATCGCACGGTGTACCTACTCAATGTAAGTTGTGGGCATAATGTGAGTAACACCCTGTACTTGCCTGTGAGATATGGATGTGTCCTTCGACCCGGTTGCTCAACGTCCGGGCCGGGACTTAGTCGTGGACTAGGAAGGGGACTTGGTGAATGTATAGAGAGTGAATCATGTCGCAGATCCTCTTCGAAGTCGGAATGGGGCAAATTTGGGTCAAGAAGCGGCTCTTGCTCATTGTTCAGATTTGGGTTTTGAGGATTGCTCGATTGGCGTCGAATATTTGCAAGAGAATGGATTGAGCGGACATGGTATGTTCGCCCATGCTGGGTAGCAAAGCGAGTCTTGCACCATGAAAACGGGCAGGCCAGAATCTTCGCCATTGAACTTTGATGGTCAGTTATCTGCGATCATCGAGCCGGTGAATTCCATGTGGATTTTCAAATCACCTCAAATTTGACTTACCCACGGCAAAAAATCAACACAACTCTTCACCTTACCCTCTCGACATGCCGCCAAAAAACACTCGTCCACGGCTGACCCCAAAGCCTCAGCAAAGCCAAGATGCAGAGGGGCCAGAAGTGTTGCAGACGACCAAGATGAAGCGACAACAAAAGGAGAAGGTGGTCTCAACCACTACATCTCAAACAGTGAATGCCGACAGAATAACTCGTTCATCAAATAAAACTGCGCATCCCGGTCAGATTATTATAGACAACAAGCAAAAGCGACGAACCTCTGAGCAGGTTCGTGAAGACGAGCATGCAAAAGCAGTCAAACTCATCGCCGACAAGGTGGTTGCAACTGCTCAGTTTCAAGAAATGATACGAAAGGCCGCAGCCGCAGAGGATCGTGTACGCCAAAAGGAGCTTCTTGAGCGGCAACTTGCTGAGCGACCTGATCTTGCCGATGAGTTTGCATCCTTCGTACGAGAATCACATCACCTGGAAATTTCTTTTAACGAGTACATTAAAATAGGTCATGAAGAGAACATCACTCACAAACAGCAACCAAGATATGGCTGTCGACATATCCAGTGATTCAGATATTGAAGACGCATCCACGTTCGAGCCTGAGATTCCGGAGGCATCGGTAGCTGATGACACTTCGGAGCCATCTATTAGCGAGGGAATGGTCGATGAAGATCTGTATGGCGAGGACTCAGATGAAGAGTTCGTATTGGATACATCGATCTTGGACAATGATGATGTGTCGCCTAGCGACATCGAGGACAAACCTGTGCAAAAATTGAAAGCAAAAAAGTTAAAGGTCAGTCGTGCCTCTAGTATAATCAATGGAGAGCCTCGAACTTGAAACCCTACCAAACAGGATATCCATGGAACACACCGCAAGGAGGCAGCCAACACAAAACACAGTGGGCGCGACAACACGTTGCCCAGCGACATTGAAGACAAACCTGTCCGAAAGCCAAACGGCAAAAAGGAAAAGGTCAGCCGTGCTGCGAGTATTGCCAACAGTGAAACACCTACTCACAAGAACCAAAAAAAGTATCCTAAAGGGACCCTCCGCGCTGCGGTCAACGCAAAGCACAGTGAGCTCGACGTGGTGACTGGAACAAAAAGAAAGGCATCAGTCTCTCACACCGGTGGAAGCGTGGGCAAAGAAGTGTAAGTATTGCCTTCTTTACACATGGTCAGGCTGACCGTGACTCTCAGCGGTAAACGTGTGAAGTCTGAGGGTGGACTTAGAGTGGACTGGCGTCAAACCGCACTACAAGCTAATTCACCTGCGACCAACACTGCCGTGGCACACTTGTCTGCTCCCGTATCCAACAGCAGTCGTGACGACAGTACCGATGAACCAGAAGTTGAAGGCGAGTTCAACCAGGATGAGGAAAAGGCCGCCTTGAAGGCAGCGCGGGCCTCTAAGATGACTGCTGTGGCCGCAGGGCAAGGATCACATGCAAGGCAAGCATCTGGACGCCGAACGACAGCACAGGTGAGGTTAGAAGGTGAAATTGACGAGGCAAAGCTGAACCTACTTGTATCTAGATGGGGATCAAACTCGAGCCTCAGGGTTCTCCGGCTACTGTTCAAAACGCCAACACGCCAGTCAAACCTCGCATAGCTGATCTCCCCTTCCCGCGTGGTCAAAGCGGAAGGTATATGCCGGACTTGAAGGTCTTCAAAGCAACGATCATCAATTTCAGCGGCACCTGTGTCGATATGTTCGCTGCAGCAAGTGACCCGGAGTTCGAGAACGTCGTCAGGGATGCATGGGAGTCTATTTTCCCTGATCTCGCTCAGCATTCTGCAAGTAAAGTGGTTCTCGCAGTGGTAGGTTTACCTCTAAGTCGCATAGCGAAGGCGCTAACACGATTATCACCAGTCACAGGGAGCCCTGAGTGATCATCGAAGCGCCATGGGGAAAATGGCTCTCGCCTTGTTCACAAAGCTTGTCCCAACCGAAAGGCCAGTCGCGGAAATCATCGCCTTTGTGAAGGAATACCGAACACCAAGATTCATTTCCCGGGATCCAGATGCTGAGGTACGCCACCCAGCACTTGCTGCCACCAAGTTTGGATTAAAGAAACTATTCAGAGCAACCGTGGTACTTATCTTGCGCCTCTGCTGCTCGAAGTATTTGCATTCCACCTAGGAGTTATCATGCACGCTCAGGGGGGGTTTGGCCGTCCAATTGGCGCGCTTGCCTTAACGTGTGCTGCGGTACATTGGATATGTTCTGGATCTCAATTCCCTAATGCCGTCGCAATTTCCATAGCTCGAGCGTTCTCTCAATGGCTGGAAGAACGGCACGAACGAAATCTTCGACGCCGCAAAACTAGGCGACAGGAAGCTAATCAGCGGCCTCGCATTCTCTTCTGAAAATTGGGGAAGCAACGCCATTGGCTGGACAAGCGGCATCTCAGCGCTGACAGAGAAACGATGGAATACTATCATAAACGAAGCCTCTCGATATGTCCCCAACAAACAAGTACGTCGTGTGTCCTCGTCTTGAACTGTAGATGGCTAAACCGGTATTGATAGGTTATGAAAACTCTAACTGCCAGTGCTGATGCAATGGTTGCAGAACGCGATGTCCGACAAGCCGTCGTCGTCTCAGACGACGAGTTCCTCGAATAAAAAGGGTATGTCACATCCAGGCTCTTGTTCTTGTATTGTTCAATCATTGATATTTGATTTGTGTAGCGCAACTTCTCTTCGCATAGTATACGTAGCTCTACCAATCCATGTACCGCCGTGTATGGCCCCAAAATGAATGCCACCCCCTCTCAGCAGTATCCCCGGCCCCATCATTCTAAGCTGGCCCCAGCTTCTCAGACCGTCCAAGGAGCGAGCTGGTACCTTCCAAGTACCTTCGGATCCGGAGGACCTGTTGGGCTTCTGGGAACGCTGGGACTCCTGGTACCAGCTCCCCCGGAAATCTGCTATCTTGCTGATGCAGCGCCACTCCGAGGAAGTGTAGGCGTAAGGACGAGTCGCCATCCGACAGCGAGTTCGAGTCTAGCGATCGTCATGAATCGCTGGTCCTGCCTCGTGTTACCCGTTCTAAGCCTGATCCAGCGGAGGTAATTCTGATTGATTGAACTTTGGAGTTAGATATATCTTGTGTTTCTCTTATTGTACACCGAATTTGAGCCTAATACATATTGTATTATATACTTTACCGTTTCTAATCTCAACCACTAGTCCAGGCTACTGATCTTGTGCACCCTCGGCATGGGAGCTCGCGCTGCTTTTCCCGGACGCACACAAAGGCCTCACGTATTTCTTCGACCCAGCACCACCGCGAGGATGAAAAGTCAATTCTACATTTTGCAGGAAGGATATCATCCAATAATGTCGCGATTTGGACTGGGCTTGCATCGGACACCAAAGAACAGCCTAGGTGGTTTAAACGTGTGAACGGAGTGGTCGCGTCAAGGGGGATGCTGGCAGATGTTGGAGTGTGCCAACTGAGGTTGAGGACCTTGATGTTTGGCGCGACGGCCGCTATTTCCACAAGGGCACCAAGGTCTATGTGGTACTTGTACGAGGACGGGATCGAGAGTGTTTCCAGATTGGAGAACGATTTTAATAACACGATCAGTGTATCCACTTGGAGGGTCATACCCTCCTCCGACACCAGTTCTAGTTTTCGCAGTGCGGATAAGGCTAGGAGTGGTGTACATATTTTGAGAGAGGGGTTGTCATCTTCGGCCGATGAGGACAACTGCAGTTCTCGGAGGCGAGGAAATTGACAACTCACGACCTCGATTAATCGAGCCCAGTCATCGCTTGTTGTGACACCGGAGTCGATTGAGAGGCGTAACAAGGCATTGGGGCATTGGGGCTGTGAGAACCATGTGGCGGCCTGGCCGAAGGCGAACGAAGGCAACGAAAGAGTTTCAAGTGAAGGAAAGTAATCATTGATAGGCGGTGACGTGCTTGCAGCCCACTGGATAGTCGGGTGCGCCCAACATCCGGCGACCTGGATACTTCGCAGCTTTGGAAGTGATGCAAGGGAGTCGATGGTGGATTTCGTCAGCCAGAGAGCTGGTATTTCAACTGCTACGAGGTGGGCGAGAGTTGGAAGGACAGATATGAAGTGAGGTGCCGACGATCCAAACCCCTAAATGAGTCACACTCAACGTGGAATGTTCGTATGTTTGGCATTCTTGTGGAGATGTATCCCAAGAGTCTGGTTAAAACCGTCCCAGTTGTAGTCGGGTTGTCAACTTCGGATGGTCTAAAGCCCGCAAGCGACAACGCCTGAACTGACGAATGACCGAACAGGGTTATAATCTTGACCATGAATGCAGGGCGACCATTGACTGCCAACGTAGTGAGGTTAGGCAGTAGGTCCATCCGTGGTCTCGAGAGAGCGATTTTATTGAAAATAGACTCATCGTCGTCGTACTTGGAAGCGGGATCGATATTCAGAACGCGAACTCTCCACACATAGCGGAGTTACAATGTAGTAATAGTCACATCAAAGCGGAGTTATACATTGTATTGATTGCATCAGTCCGCGCGGAAGGCCAGCGGACTTTGCCAAATATGGTAGGCAAACATGTAGCCAGTAAGAACAATCCGCGCGGAGCAACCCGCACTTCGCGAGGACCGACAGTGAGGCCGACAGTGGGTCCGACAGTATGACCGACGATGGGATGGATGGCTCCAGGGTAGTAGGGAGGGCTTCACATTTGTATATTGTTTTTACGTGGCTATATCAGTGGAACGCGTCAATGAGTGAGAGGATCGGCTTTGGCATCGGTGCCGATATGTTGTGGTCAGGCATGTGCTGGAGACTGGTAGGTTAAAGGCAAAAAAAAAATTGTTAAAGATGAGGGTTCTTAGCGTGTATTCTTTACATATTACCCTGCTTATCGAGACATCGGACTCCATGTGTAGGCCGACATTGGGCGAACATTGCCGATTATGATCAGTGGGAGCGTCATGAGTACATAAATGTAATGAGATATGTGGTCAACTGTCGCAACGATGGATTAAAAAGCCGAATCACCACATCGGACACCCGATGAAGGACGAGGCTGAAGCGGCATAGGCCGACAGGGGCAGAAGATGGGCGATACGCAGAAATGTTCTTGGTGTATGTAGCGGAAATTGGCATATTCCGATGTCCAATAACAAGCGATGATGTGCGACATATGCTGATCTCAGAGGCGATTAGGCGGTCAGTATTTCGTGCATTGGCGATGGAAGCCGTCGTTCACCTCTGATTCGCTTTTGCCGATATGACGATTATTCCGCGGGTGTGCTCGTCAAGCGGAGACCGAAACACGAGCGACACACGTCGATCATAGCAGCCGCTGCAGCAAAACTGGTGGTAAACGGCACAAAGGCGATGGCGCCTACGTCCGATGGGACCCCGACGTTCTGAGCAGATGTGTGCTCTGCAGAACCGTTCATGAATGTATGAATGTTATGGTGGTTTGGATGGCAGAGGAAGACGGGGCCGACCTATGATCATGATGTGCGACATGGGCCGATGTCGCTCACCATCGGGGGGACAAGGTCGGAAATGCTCGGTCGCTCATCGGTCACTCATCTAGTTTCCCTGCATGTGGACGACTCGTTTATACATGTATTTGTATCTACTGCGTTAAATAACTTATTGCTACAAGTTGGGTGACCATGGTTGATTACATCGCCGCCTCTAACTCACGCTCACCGAGGCGGTTCTGGCCATGTGCCGACGGGCGCATCATGGCTAGTATAGTCGCCGCCTCTAACTCACGCTCAGTGAGGCGTTGCTCGCCAATTGACGACGGAGCCGGCATGCCCAGCGCAGCCGCCTCTAACTCACGCTCACTGACACTTGCCGACCCTGTTGATTCCAGGGCGCTCGTTGACTCACTGACGACTGGGCGGTGGGTGTCGGTGATCGCCTTGCTACGACTTGCACCGGCGGCGCCGAAGCTCACACCGTTTATTGCAACAGAAAACAAAAATATAAAGTACAGGAACAAAATGCGTAAGAATATCAGTCGTCGTCAAAATCATCGTCAAAGGCGCTGTCGGCGATATGCTCAAAATCGACACTGCGGTAGCGGGCTGTGGAGGAGGTTATAAGTGGCGAGAGGGAAGCGACGGAAGCGACGCACGTTGGAAGGTGGCCGACTCAGACGATCGGATGAAGGCGCGCGCTGAGGCGGGGATATCGGCACTGTCATCGGAGTGATCAGACGAGTTGAGTTCTGCGCCCCGGTTCAGTTCTGGTGATGAATCTCCCGACGCCATGGCGAATTCTAAGCTGGGGACACTTGCTTGCATCTCCGACATTGACCATCGGTCGGCGTCTCGGGGCTCAGAGGGCATTCTGATGTTGGGAATATCGGTGTGATCGTCGGAATATCCACCGAGGGAGATAGCGTCCTCATCTTCATCGTTGTCGTCGAGAGGTCGTGTGCCGAGCTCGGCGGCAATTTTGCCAACGGGCGATGAGGGACCGGATCGCGGGTGCCGATCGTTGTCACTGTCGGCAGCCGAGCCCTGCGAGCCATCGGTGTGACCATCACCATCACTTCCCTCGCTCTCATCGCCCGTACTTCCACCCAGGGAAACATCATCTTGGTCATTGCTCGAAGAACTGGACGGGGAGCGGGATGGACCCTCGCTTACGTGTACTGCCCCCGGCTCGAGGTCGTCTCTCTCCGAACCGCCCGACTCCGAGTCGCTTCCACCGAGTGACACATCCTCTGAGTCGCTTCCACCCAGTGACACATCGTCCTCCTCATCGCCGGGTGGAGTCGACGGGCGTAATGCAATATGGTCGCTTGCGCGACGCTGCCGAACCCCAGCGGGTTCTCCACCCAGACTCTCCACTTCGCTGCTGCCTCCTCCGAGTGATACTTGCTCGTCCGAGCCACCGAGCGAGACATTTGTATCATCTCCACCAAGCGTGACGTTTGACGTAGTCATACCACGGTCAGACGACGGGCCAACGGTTGAACTGATGTCGATGACCTCGAGAAGGTCACGGCGGCCGACTGTCTTATGGGACACGCCGATCGGGGCACCGACGGCTGCCGTGCGGGTGGGCGATGGGAGCAGCTCGCTATCCACGTATTCCGGCAAAGATAGAGGCGTTGCTCTGTCAAGCCCAAGAACAACGGGGGTCGCCCGTTGCTACTCGACAGTGTCAGCAGTAGAGCATCGGGGAGCGACCGGAAATACGCACCAGTGCCGACAGGATCGGCGTCTTGAAGACAGACGCGAGGCGATCGTGCGGACGGTTGGCCGCATTGATGCATCCATCATCTGGGCGATGCTTCGGAGAGCCGGGCTGAACGTCGAAGTCCGATGGGAAGCTGGCGAGTCTTGTTGTTGTGTCTTCCGTCTGACCAGAATTCCAGCTGCCCTGTGGGAGGGATTGGAAATATTCATCGTGGTAGCCCTCGTCGAAAGGCTCTGTTGATGGCTCAAACTCGGCCATCGCTTCGGCAAGCGACAGAGTCGGGCCACCGCGCCAAAATGCATTAGTTTCGTTGGGGATCTGGCGGAGCGACTGACGTGCCAGCCTGTTAATGAGCTCCACGACATCGTGCGTTTTCTCTCGTAATGTCTGCTTCGCTTTCGATGTCGCCTTTTTCCGTCCCTCGTGTTCGGGGTGCGGCCTGTTGTCGTCCAAAATCCGCTGAATCTCGGGATCGACAGGGGACTCAATCGAGGCGCTGACGACACTCTCGGCCTCCCCCATCTCTCTGAAGGCAACAGCGTCGTAGAGATCAAAGTAGGCCGCTGCCTCCTGAGCGTCCTCGGCAATCGCGGCTGCCCGATCGTTGAGGCCGACGTTGACAATTCGAAGCGCTTCACGCATTATGAGCGCCGCTTCCGCGCAGTTATCACATCGGGGTGACATGGCCGGTCTTTCTGTGAGCTTCCCCCTGAACGCCAACAGCAAGCTCAGATCGCGCACGACCATGTCAGCGTCGGGGAGGCGACCCGTGTTCGGACGAAATTCTGAGCGATCAATGTCTCGCCCCCAGGCTTCCAAACATTCGACAATTGTTTGGGATGAAAGCAATGTTGTCGCGGGGGAGCCATTGTCTGTTTCGGCTCGCTCGCGCAGTGCCGACGTCGTCCACCACGCAAAAGGATACGTCTTCGGAGGGCATCTTTGGCGTGCACGTTGAATTCGTGCGGTATTCAGAGCCTTCCCAATGTCCCTGGAGGAAAGGAATTCGGCGGGCGACAACTCCTCGGCATTGAGCCCTGCAGCGAGCGCCCGAATGATGGGTCCAGGTGTAACGGCATGGCCGATCGCCACCGCGGCACCGATGGTAGCGAGGATATATTGCTAGGAGATGCAATCAACATGATGTACTCTGACCGTACTAGAGTGACCATACATATTCCTTCCGGAGCAGCGCGAAGGGGAGCGCATCCTGGCTCTGCCTCAAGGCAAGCAGAATAACACCGAACCGATGATCGGCGTAATCGACAATGACTTGAGGGGGGATCGTTCGACCCCAAGCTCGATCCTGGGGATTGAATGGACCGATATTCAGCCCGTTGTAACTTAGCAAAGGGATCGCGTCAATCGCCATTGTGGTTGTAAGCAAGGATGGTTCAACTTTGTTTATTGGTACAAATGCACACATGTGATGCGAAATATATCAGGTGACCACACGCGGCATCTGGGAATGGTATCTCCTGAACTCAGTTTCGGCGACCCGGGCCTGCCGTAGATACTGCGAGGCCTTCCGACGTGCATAAGCATCTGGGCCAGGAGCGAGATTAGTGACGCGAGAGGACCATAATGTGTGCGAGTACTTGAAGGATCTCACTGTCCACTCCATTTCATACTTTACCAATACCGATTCCTCTTGCCATCGGTGAGCAAGGGCGCGCGACTTGATGTAGAGTACGCGGTTACCTTTTTATATTTATTGTCAGCTGTGGTCCACGGACGAGGAAAACGAGCGGATGCGCTGACGGACTTTCATGCAGTGCGGCCGGGGCCGACTCATCATCTCGGCCCACATGCCAAATCCACGACAAATGCAGCGTTGTTGACCCAGGAACATTCGGATTGACGACCGTTGTATTGCTTGTAATGTCTTCAGGCGACAATGTTCTGTACTTGGCGAGAACAGTCTCATCGGCTCCCAACGAGATCATCGCCTCCCGACATCGGCCATATGTGTATGTCAGATCGTTGCGCTTCGTGTTCAATGTCGCAATTCGATCTCTTGACCGCGTCTTTATGATCTGTCGCCCAGCACCCCGCATCGTGTGGCTGTACTGCATCGATTTCTCGGCGATGACCTCGCGCAGCGCCTTCAACAGCGAGTCGGCCTGAGTCTGGCGTAGTGCAAGCTCATGCAACTTCAATTCCACAGAACATGTTGCGACCGTTGATGGCAACGAAATCGACATATTCTCTGCAAGCATCGGCAGCGCGGGGACAGTCGGGGGCTCCGTCGGGAGACGGTCACCTATGTTGCCATTGGTGGAGTGTGTCTGGCCCTCAGTGCCGTCCGCATCGTCAACATCAAAATCGTCTTTAGGCGGCTGTCCCCAATTGCCGGTGCCAAAGAGATAGTCGGCTGGCAGTCGCTCATTGCCGGTCAGCTCGTCAGTATTGCCTTGAGCGGCGTTCAAGCCGGTGACGGCGACACCGGGGAGGCGACTATGTATGGCAATGTCATTAATGCGCTTCATGATTTGTTCACGGAGATTGGCGAGCTGTCTCGTCTCCTCGGCTCGGGGCGTTTTGGCCGCGCGCTTGGCCCGACATCGTACGTTGCATCTTTGAAGTTAGGCCATGCGTCACTAAAATAGTAGGACGCGTATGCTGTACTCACTGCAACTCTTCCACACTGATCGCCTCCCGTATCCACTGAAACTCGGGCTCAATCGGTATGTCATCGGCATCCACCGCCATGTGGTCTTCGTAGCTTGCATTCATCCCGTAGATATCCATAGCAGTCAGATCCGTGCAGCGGATGCCCTCGGCAGCCTCAACCTGACTGGTCCACTCAGCGATATGTGTCGGCCCAACACGCTCCGCAATCGCAAGTCGTGTTTCCTCTGCTTCCGCCGCTCGCTTCTCGGCAAGCGAATACCGTTTGCATAATGCCCTCACTGAGAGTTGAATAGCAATGAGTGTGGCAGACCAATACACCGAGTACCTGTCTCACCTATTGTTAGTGCTTTCTTGTGGTTCGAATCGCAGATGTGGTCATCCAGTAGCTCGGCCCGGTGGGCGAGCGTCGCTGTCCGCATTGCCGGTGTTACTGCGTTTAGATTTGCCCAGAGAGACTCAAGAATCTCGCCAACAACCACGCCCGACTTGGGAATGAACATGGATGAAAACCGAAATAGACAATCTTCCTTGTGTCCATGGACGTGAAACTGTCCTATGCCGAAATCCACGTCGAGACCGATCGGCAGTTCACGGCCAATGCGCTTCTGGAAATGAACACTGTACTGACAAGCAATGTCATAGAAAAACAAAAGGCCCTGCTCGGGGTCAATGTTTGAATACTTTAATGCCTGTAGGAGAACCCAATCAACATTCTTTTGCTGGTCCCCTCGGTAGAGGTCGGCCACGCTGCCAGGGGCGAAGCAACCATGCCGAGGGCAAGCGATGGCAACAATTCCATTAATGTTGCATGTCTTTGAAAACATCAGGGTGTTTTCAATGGCCCGAAAGCTATTCTCGCACGGCGCTTTCTGTGAAGGAACTGAGTCGGGGAGCGATCGCGTTGACCGATACTCACCGTTTTGATATTTTCGGCACGCTGTAGGAAGTCTCCATACTCTCCACGATGGGGAAGCATACTTGAGCCAGGCGATAGCCATACGTCCTTGTCTCCAGTTGACTGACGGATGTGGTCGGCCTTGAAATTGCCATCGGCCATAAGCGTTCGGCGATAGACCCACCTATCAGGCAATGGTAAACAGCTGTCACATTGTTTTCAAAGTGTTCTTTACCGATTGGAATCATCTTTCCAGTTGTCTGGCAGATTCACACCCGGTTGGGGACAACTCGGGCAAAAAATGGACAACTCGGCCGTCCGAACATTATCCATACGCTCCCCATCCCTATCCTGCGCTTGCAAATGACCTCCCCACTTCAGCTTCTTTAGCCAACGCCAGCATCGTGACAGCCGCCTCAATTCCGCGTATCGCTCGGCGACCGAATGTGGGGCGAGCGGCTCCGTTTTTCGCCGTAGTAACTGATAGTACTGATACGCTGAGGTCTTGCATTCCAGATTTGCCAGGCGAAAGTCGTCGAGCACGTCGAAGGTGAAGAATGTCTTGAACACTTGGAAGCTTGCGGGCATAAGCCGCTTGCCGATCGCGCCAGAAATCCGTTCTTGTGGCCCACCACATCCACATTGTATGTAGGGCAACGAATGGAGACCATTTGTGTGCACAATCAGTACATATACATTACCATTTCCATCACTCATGGGGGGCGTTGGATGATCAATCGGCTCAGCGGGCAATCCGTAAACATCATCGGAGCCGTCATCGGCGCCGTCAAGCTCTTCGTCCCCCCCGTGTGCCCTCCTAGCTTCTTCTTCAAGTAATACGTTTATCATATCATCCATGTTGAACTCCTGAGTGGCATTACCAGCGTTGTCAGTATTGATATCATGCGCTGGTCGGTGTACGTCGCCTTGATTGCTGACGCCCGGTCTTTCCCCCGACTCGCTGTCTCCCATGTCTGCCCGTCCAGATGATGTGTTCCCATCCTCTTCCATCCCGTCCAACGTCCTTTGCCAACCCAGATACTCTTCTTCCTTTTGGCGCAACCACTCGCACCTCCAGTCGGCCTTCCCGTGATCAACAATGACGCACACGCCGACCTCCCACAGGCTTGCGGGACGAAAGTATTGGCCAGTCCATCGCTGTATGCGATGAAATGGCATCTCCAGGTGCGTGCTCCGCATGCATGCACGGCAAAACATCATTCCCTGATGACATTCCCTGCATTGCCAATTTGCATGTCCTCCATCGCATCCACAACGTCTACTAGGAATGGCCTCATGATCCATTAAAGCGTTCATCACCACACCAGCGTATCTGATGAATTCTTCCAGATAATCTCTTTGGCTCTAATGCATTTGTCTCAGTACCTGCCCCGGAAGCCACACGACGAATCACCTTTGTTTTCGACACGACAAGGTCCTGAATGTCATCCTCATGTTCTGCGTGTGCGTTGTGAAACTCCACTGGGGTCGTGCCTTCAGGGATATCGGTCGGTGCGTAGGTGGCGAACCTAATCCCTCTATCCTTTGGAGGAGCAGGCTCGTAAGCGGTGTATTCATGTTCACTACCATCCGTAGTGGGATCAGTTTGAAAGCGAGTTGTCGCCCAAACAACCTCAGCGAGCTGAGGATCGTCAATGTCAAGCACACGCTTGCGCTTTCTTGAACCCATCGCGAAAGTTGGGGTGTGAGGAATGCGTGTATATGGTGTCTACACGTGTGTAATAAGCGACAGCTTGATGCACGGTGAGATACCTGACGGTGAACATGTGGTCTCAAGATATGCCTCATGGCGAACACCTGTATAAATTGTACTGTGAATATTATTGTACGCACACGCTCCCCCACTTTCACAATGGTCATGTCCCCAAAGTACGACGGTGGTAAGAGAGGGATATTACATATATGGAAGGACGCCTACATTGCTGCGAAGACAAGAGCAGAACGCAAGCAAGTGTTCACTGCGGCCGCAGCGCAGTTGTTCAATTACTGGGTCGGGGAAATGAAGACGGCTCCAGAGAAGGACAAGGGTTTTACGACGGAAGAGAAACAGCGAAGAGAGAATGTGAGTAGCATTGGGAAAAACGTCAGATGGCAGTGTCAAAACATTCTTCCATGTGTAGGATCTTCTTCTGTGGGTACGCAACAACTGGCGTGGCAAACGACGGCGCAGAAAGATAGCCGACGGCGCCGACCGGCTCAAGCGGGTCAGCTATTGCACAGTCCTACCAAGGATGGACAAGTGGAAGGCTCGCATTACTGAGCTAGCGGAACAGTATCTTGAAGTGGCAGTGCGTGAGGCACTAGAAAAGGAGAAAGCGGCATACTCGGAGGCGCGGTCGGCAGTTGAGGCGGACATCTCTGCGGGCACGGACGACGTCGCGGTATACGGGGAAGATGCCCCACGAGATTGGACAAAGGCTGAGGAGAACATCCGTCGATCGGCAGCGAAGAACAACACACTCGGCTACCGAAGTCGAGCGATGTGATCGATTTATGTCAGCATGGAGCCTCTGGAGCGAGATGAAGTAGAGGAACGAATAGCTCAGGTATATGCCGAGAGAGATAGTGAGCCCGTGCGCCGACAGTAAGTGACTTCGCCAGTAGGTCGGACACTGATCGGCAATTCACGGCTCTAGATATGCTAACGGCGGGGTGTTGAAGGCGCTTGACGCGAACTGTCGGTCATTGTTCAGGAAGTATGGCATGCTGACATACAGTGTCGGGGTATATCTCGACACCGACGGCAAGCCGAAGTTTGCATAGTACGTACTTCACTTGAATGAGTGTTGTATCGTCTGACCTCGCTTCAGTACGGACTCTGGATATCTCCTTTACAAGTCGGAGTTGATCAAAGACAAACCACTCGAGGCAAGATTTCGCAATCACTTCACCGAGCAGGTGATCGCACTCAACAAGAAACGATTTTCGACCACGAGCGCGGATCCGACGGCTCCAGACGATGATGTGCCGATCAACATGTTGGGCAACCAAGTGCAGCTGGCGAAGAATGCCGACGGAACACCGATTTTGCCACCGCGGATTGTCGCCAATATACCCGTCAACTCAAAGGTGGTGAAAATGAGACTGCGGCTTTATCTCAATGCTCATTATTGTAAGTGCGTCTGTTTGACAAATTTGTACATGTACTGAGACCTCGGTACCAGTTCTCGCGTCAGGTCGGCACGACCAACAGGTGCCTTGGAAAACACTCAGGGACCATTATAAAGACGCGATAGATGGCGAGTACATACCGACCACACCGACATTTGAGTTCGGTCAACCGCATAACATGGCAGTGAACATGGTCGTTGACTGGTATGATGTACTGCTCCAGCATCAGGAGGCGGGGCGGCCGTTTAAATTTAAAGGCTATTACGACACGAGGAGCAAGCAAATCTTGCCCGCGAGGTACCACGCCGGCCATACCCCGCGCAGCCGACCGGTGGCAACGCCCGCACCAATTCGCTGGAAGGTGAAAGCCGTAACTACCATTGACTCTGCAGAGTCCGGAACAGTCGTCAATAGTTCTCCTTTAGAACAGTCGACGGATACTCACTCACCGCGCGGTGCAAGCATCGCCAGCGATACACTCCCCGTTATTGCACCGAGGCGGTCTCGATTATCACGACGAGTCGTTGACAGTGACAGTGAGCGCACTGATAGTCCATCACGCAGACGCACAACGTCGGTGCAAGGCGATGGGGGCCGACGGACGGCGTCGCCTCGGCCGACTACTTCGATTGCAAGCGAAGACACTCAAATCCCTCGGAAAACAATCAAGAAGAAGAGCAAGAAAGCATCGAAGTCAAGCAAACGGAAGCGAGGGCAGCAATCGGTGCCGATGCCGGCCGTCTCAAGTGCCCAAGTCACCAAGCCAATCCGACCACGCCCGCGGCCACTGAAACGGCCTCAGCAAGTCGCTCATATCATTCGCCAGGAGGGCGAACCTGCAATAGACGAGGCTGAGCCTACCGCGGTGTCCGACGATTCGCCCGATGCAATGCCGATTGCTTATCCTGCCACTGGACAAGGCACCCAGGCGGAGACCCTTATGGCACCGTCAGAGCTTGAACGTTCCTTCAGCCCAGCTCACACCGAATCGTCTCCGCGTCGGAGCACCGACGCATGCGCGACACCTAGGGATGTTCCCGATACACAATTAACTGCAACTAAAAAGAGATTGACAGAGGAAGATAGACTGGCACAGGAGGCCGAACGCTTCGGCGCGGCTGATGGAAGCAAGCGAAAATCACGGAAGACGCGACGAGCACTCAACCTTTAACTTAATCTCACTTGTAATCAGCAATAGAATCGTGTATTTAGAAGTAGTATAAAAACAAAATATGTACAAGATAATGATATATAAATACAATACTACTTCTTCGCCCGCTTGCCCTTCGGCGAGTTGTCGCTGACCGCCTTTCGCTTGCTGCCCTTTGTCCCTTCAGGTTCGGCACTGCGCGACTTGGATCGCGCCGAGCGACGCAGCGGTACTTCGGGAGTCTGCGCTCGCAATCTAGTCATGCGAGGAGGAGGCTGCTTGAGGCGATCCAGCGCGGCTTGAAGATTGTCCAACGTTGAACGCGGTTTCGGTGTCGGCTCCTGCAGCACGACGGTCGGACCAGCCGGGCTGGGAGACGACCCGATGTCCATGTCGACATCTTCACTCGGGGGGGGTTTGAGAGTGATATGAAATTAGTGCTCCCATCGGGGGGGCGGGTGGTGGTGGGGCTGCTGTAGGGGCGACATCGCGAGCGATGGAAGGCGAATGTGTTGGCGACGGGGAGCGAGGAGGTGGAGACGATGGGGATGGTGGTGCTTGCGAAGGAGAGGCGGGCAATGGATCTCGTCGGGGTGGGGGCGTCACTGGCACAAGTTGCGGAGGCAATGTTAACGTCGCTGCGGGGGGGGTGGCAGTCGGTATAGGCGGCGGGGCTACTCGCGGCTCCGTTGGAATCACGGGTTGCTGCTCAGCATTGGGCAGCGCCTCACGGAGAATCACGGCCCGCTGCTCAGCACTGGGCACCTGCCTTCTTGCCCATTCGCGTGTCCGATGTGATTTCTCGCGCTGTCGCGCAGTGGACCGCCCTCCGGGGTCACTACGCTGTTCGAAGACTGAGCCCTCTGCGTCGCCCATGCCGTTTCGAGCAAGCATGTTGAGAACCAACTGCATCCCTCGCTCGAGCCCTTGCAACTGCGTGCTGCTCCCCTGCAACCGCGCCGTCATCTCGTCCAGCCGTCGGCCCATGTCGTCCATCCGTCGGTTCGTCTGCTCTACGAAGGTCTGCCAACCCTGTGGTGCAGGCGGTTCTTCGTCCATCTGCCTACGGATTTTCGACACGATGCTGTTTGGATCCTCTAGACCACGCAGGCGCACACATCGGATCTTCATGTGTCGGCACCGATGGCACGACCCGACTGGATTCCGCGCGAGTCGCTCACATGGGACATTCGCCCGAAGACAGCGAACACACTCCGGGTGGAAGTGGCCATCTGTCGGCCCAAGCGACACCCGCCGCGTCGGGGCACGGGCTGGGCTCCGCGCATTCTCCACTTTGGGTAGCACCAATGTGCCCTTCTTCGGCTGAGCGCGGCGACGCGGATTTCTCCTTTTCCGAGCATCGTCTGACTCGTCGTCGTCGTCGTCCTCTTCGCTGGGCGTGGACATCTCCGATTCACCGTCGTCATCGCTCGCTTGCTCCAGCTTTATCTGCTATCATTTCAGCATCCATCTGTGTAGTGGGGTTGACTCTCCCTACCTTGCTCGGTCCTGCGACAGCTTCACGCAACGCCTCCCCAGCGGGAGCCGACTCCACAACTCGCTTCTTGCGGACGGTGATCTCCCTCGCTATCACCGGCTCCTTGTCAATCTCCATCGCCCTTCCCTTTCCCTTGTCCATCCGTCTCTTCGCGCCCTCCGCGCCGGTGTCGCGTGCTCCCATCATCTCCTCAAACTCCTCCTGTTTCACGACCTTCATCGCCTGCTCGTCCACCGTAGGCGACCTCCCCTGATCCGTGTCGGAGCCGACGGTAGCCTTCGACTTCACCACTGCCCGTTTCTTCGTCGCACTCCGCTCGTTCGTTGGCTCCTTGTCGACGTCCATGGCCCGTGCCTTTCCCTTGTCGACTCGCCGCCGGATCCCTTCGGCCTCACTGTGATTCGCTCTCAAGAGCTGCTCCACCTCCTCCTTCTTCACTACTTTCATCGTCGCCTCGTTCACCGCAGGCGACTTCGCGGGCCGATGTTTCTCTACCTTTCGCCCGCGCACCGGCACGTCTCCCGATCCCTCCGCGCCGTCCACTTGCATTGCGTCGTCCTGCCCCGGCCTCTCTTTCGGCTGATGCTCCTTTCGTGGCCTTCCTTCCGCACCGTGCCTCCCATCTTTCACTTTCTTCTTCGACTTCTCCCTCTGCGCCGCCTCTTTGTGCGCTGTCTCGGCCACCAATCGGGCAAGAGACGATTGAGGCTTTTCAAAAAATTCCATGACGACGTCGTCTGGCTTCTTCAGCAGCGCCTTGAGCACCCGCGTGATGAGCCACTTCTCGTCTATCTCCTTTTTGAAACCCTCGTTCGACGCGGTCTTCGCGAACGCGTACTACAAGCGCACCTATATGAATACGGCCCATTGGTCAGAAGTGATGACTCACCATCGCCACTCGGTTCTGATTGAACCACGCGAACCCCGTCCCAGCAGCGACATGGGATAGAAGCTCCGCTTGCAGGCGGGTGAAGGTGCGAGTCACCGCCTCCTGTGAAGTTGCGTTGAACGATGATGATGGCATGGCGCTAGGGAATGGGGAGGGAGATGTCGGCTGGGCGTGCTGGTGGTGCGAAGGAAAGTTGTTGATTGTGATAAATGAGCGTTGCACATGTCACATTGTCACAACACCGACACTCACGAACCCGTGACTTTGTTGATCATCGGTCCCACCGCTTCTGTTATCGCCTCTTCATCGACAACCACCAGTCACCGACATGCACCCGCCTGAAGCCAGTGGCCGAGCGAAATCAAAGTCAACCCTCTTCATCAGGGATGACACCTCACCGGAGACATTGGCAGTGCCCGCTGCACTCTACGAGCTCATTCGCTACGAGCTCAAGAAGGAAGAGATACAGGCGTCGTTCGGCGAGGTGACGAACGAGACCGAGGTAAAATTAAGCAAGGTCCCACACAGTCAAACATTGTGCTCACATTTGTGTAGCTACCCGAACATGCAGGCTCGTCAACTCTCATCGCCAAAGGCATGGTGAGGACACCGGCAAACCCGGTATGTACGCCTAGGGCCGACTCTCGAAACACCCTACTGACCTCGTACAGGCACTGACAAGGGAGCAGGTTGCCAACGTCCACGCATCCATTCTGGCGGCACAAGAACGCTGGGGGTTGTCGTACAAAGACGCCGCCCATCGACTATTCATGGCGAAAATGGCGTCGGTACAGGCCGGAATAAACGAAGTAGGGCGGTTGAGCGAGATGGCATCACGGGTGCAGACTCTGCTGACAAAATTGGAGGAACGGTCGTCGAATTAAATGCAGTGATAATTAGTGTAGTGAATTGGATTGCATTGACGCAGCCGACAATGAGCGACTGGGCGAGCGAGAGAGCGACGTATGTACGGGAGACAGCGTCAACTTGTTGCGCAAATGTCGCCTACCGTCGTGTCATCATCGGCGTCCGCTGGACCACCAATGACGAAGCGATGAGGACCGACGCTCAGCCGAGACCATGTGTCGAGTTGCAAACAAAAAAAGTGTGGCATTAAACCACTTAAGGATGTAAAAATTGTCGACAACCCATGTAAGCCATGTCATTTAAGGACCTCTGAAGCACCCATCAGTCGTTGGTCGCTGAAACTCGGTCACTAACGCTCACCGTTATATGCACGGCTCACCATCGGCCAGGCAATCATTATTTGCCCACAAGATGAGCATTAACGTCAATGTAACTTTCTGGGTGAATGTCGCCCACGGTCGCCTTATCATCGGCATTCCGTTTGACTACCGATGACGGAGCGATTAGAGCCGACCCTCAGGCGAGACTATGTAAGGATGCATCTGACGAGATTCGAACAGACGACCTTGTCAGTGTGGAAAACAAAAAGTTGTGGCGATATACCACCGCATCGTGAGCTAGTACCCAAACAATGCCCTAAAACCATGTCATTTAAGTAGTTGTGGGTCGCCGAAAGTTGGTTACCAAAGCCCACCGTCACATAGACGGCTCATCATCGGCTACGCGATCCTCATTTACAAATATGATTCAGATTATCCACAAATTCGATCAATTATTCCATCCGTTTACAAA
The DNA here is from genome assembly GCA_012980535.1 of Pleurotus pulmonarius. Lineage (NCBI taxonomy): Eukaryota > Fungi > Basidiomycota > Agaricomycetes > Agaricales > Pleurotaceae > Pleurotus > Pleurotus pulmonarius. The sequence continues at coordinate 3,924,088 of SJKF01000003.1, read as the reverse complement.
CAATCTAATACAACACGCAGCACTCTACATGACAAGAAACCAACGGCTGCCGCTGCGGCCTATTCGCAGCGGCAACTTGTTGTGTGGGGCGACTTGGTAATGGAGACATTGGTTCCATTTGGGTGCTCACCACGGCTGGCGTTTCTACCAGCCGACTGGCGTGCACGACGCTGGGTGGGGCACCTCGCGCTATCGGCCAGGTGACACGCGAGCGATCGCGCCCATGTTCGCGCGCAAACCGACCTGGAGGCGTCCCTGTGGGTGCAGGCGCGTCAAGACGCGTTTGGACGCAATCGCCAGCGCGCGACGATCCGTGGGCAAGGCTGGTGCATCCCTGGGTGTGTGGGACCCTCGGCCCAGCGACGCTCGCGCGATCGCGTCCGTTTTCGTGTGCAAACCGCGCAGAAGGCGGTTCTGGTGGTGCAGGGGCGTCAAGACGCGTCTGGACGCAATCGACAGCGTGCAGCGACGGGTGCGCGACGCTGGGGCGTCCCTGGATATGTGGCGAAGTCGGCCCATCCACGGGCGCGCGATTGCGTCCATTTTCACGTCCAGTTTGCACAGAACCCGGTTGGACGCGATTGACGGCGGGCGACGACGGGTGCGCGATGCTGGAGCACTGCTGGACGTCGCCTAGCGTCGGCTCGTCCATCGGGACACGATCGCCCCCGGTTTCGTCCCCGTTGGACCCAGGGATGGCGCCTTCAGAGCCAGAAGGCTCTGCATGCGTTTGGGGGCGATTGGGAGCGATCGACGGCGTTCCGTCGCTCCTGCAGCGCCCCTGGTCGCCTAGAAGCGTCGGCCCTCGCTCAAGGGGCCGGCCACCCCGGTTTTCATCTATCCATTCCCCATACTGCATCAGCTTCTGCACCAACACTCCATCTGTAGTTTGCACTCACCTGTACCCAATACATACATCTCCAGGTCTCCTCCTGCCCCTACCATCCTGCTCCACTTTTGTCCCATGGTGTTCTGCCTTCTGGTGAGTGGTAGTATTCTTTTTTCTTCAAGGCTGTTGAGGCTGGCTTCAAGAATGACAATGTTCTCGCGCCGCCTCTCACCTGCCGAATATGGGCGATCGGCGACCGACGCGCGCGCCGACGTTGGATTATCCCTCCCGTGCTCGCTCCATGCGCTGTCCCAGTACTCCCCCATACACCAACTATCCCCCGCTCCCTCACAATCCACTCACTCACTCATTTCCCAATTAGGTTCTTTCCGCTGCAGTCCGCGCGGAACATATTTATTCACACAATGTAGCTGTCCGCTCACACGTGTTTATTACTACAATGTAACTACGCTACCTGCTCTCCATGCGTAGAGGTCGAAGCGCAACCAGTCTTCTGCGTGAGGGTCGCGAGAGAACCTCTAAAAGCGAACCATTAGCCAATTTCTCTGTCACGCAAGGATGTGTGCAGCCTCACCCATGAATATCTGTTCTCCAAGGGTGCCAACAGGCGTATCAAGTGCAGAATGTCAACAGTGGACCAAATGATGCTGAGTGCTCCGTTGGACCATGTTCTACAGACGAGGGCATTTGATGCGTTTCCTTTGGCCGTTGAATAAGAGAATATACGACTGAGGAGCTCTTTGATAGATAACGCGTGTTGCACAGAGGTTGACATGACGGTAGCCCCCTAGTGTAGTTGGGCGTCTACCGTAAACTTCTGTATCGCCTCTAGAAGAATTATTATTGAACACGTCTAGCGTAGAGCAGTTGAGCCTTGTTCCATTCCAACATACTTATACTGTACAAGTTTCGACATACTACACCAACAGACCATCTACTGAATTAGGAGCATTAGCGGCAATACGACATTGCCCCACGTTAGTGTAGCTAGCATTGAATTTTTTGCGTCACCCTCTGTGTGTGAGGCATCAGTACTTCAGTGGTCGATGACGCCATTTCAACGAGGGTAACTTATCCAAGGATACGCGCGCAAAGGAAGAAATGGAGACACTCTACGACATCCAGGACGAAGCCGATGCTATTTGATGCAGGAAGTTCGAGTCGCTGAACTTGCGCGTTCGGTTCGTTCACTCTGGATCACGGAGTCAAAACCTCAACCCGCAACCAAAGAGCGGAGGGTCGAGGTCTTGGTGTCAGTGAAATCAGCGATCCTTCAATATTCTGGTCAATTGGTAGTGAGACGCTACGAGAAAAGATGTGTTGTCACTCACCATGGTGAAAAGCAGATATCCGCCGCCTGTTTTATCCTGAATTTCGATGGATATGAATGATGCCGCTGCGGTTTGGTGAAGCTGTCCTCGAGCGTTCGTAGATTGATTTCGGGTACCCGACTGTGAATTCAGGAAAGGAATATGGAGCGTCAGGCTGCTCACCACCGTTGGGCCTACAGATCGAGGATGAAACGGATGGGAACTTGGGTCCTAGAGGCACCCAGCGTATCGAGAACACTGGTTGTGAAACGTAGTACTGTGATCAAAAGGTGGAAGCCAGCTGGTGCTGGAAAAGAAGCGCTGTGAAATCCATCATGATGGTCCGGAGGAAGAATGAACGCCGAACAGGAGAATCGGCCACCCCTATCTGATGGCGCTTCACGCTGTCGACTCAGTCTCAGCAAAACTTGTGTTAGGGTAATAAGGGGCATGGGGCAAAGTGACGATTTGCGCCATTACTACACCCATGCAAGATATATGGCACGAGGAAATCCATGAAATACAGATCCGGGATAAAATGTTTAATATGTAATTTTGTCACAGTCTTCGTGAATGGTAAGAAGGCAGAGATGCCAAAGACCCAGCATCATCACTACTATCGGAGAGCACAGATGTCCGCGTAGAATTCGATGCAAGTGGCGACCATCGACGACCAGTGCTATCAGTGGAATGATGTGATGTCGCCAATGCCCTCCCGACTTCGACGTCTGCGTCAGAATATAGCTCCGACAAGAATCTTGAATGTTTGCCCTCCGCTCGCGGGGTGTACAGTACCCCTCGAGACGTGATCAGTGGTGTCGTTCCTCCGGGGGATGTTGACGACTCCCTATGGGCTTCGATAATGTTCTCGGGCCTGCGATCTACCAAATGTACATAAAGAGCGCACGATACCAGGGTGGTAAGGCACTCACGAATCATTGCTCGTAGTATGCGTGGTTTGACCTTCTTGAAGACGCGAAACCCAGCAAACGCCATCGCCGCTACCAGGAGCAAGCCCAACCCTATGCTAAGCCCCACGATGGTTCCCCTATCAAGCCTAGGGGATTCATTAATCACAACTATTCGAGGCGATGTTGACTCTAAAATGCCTCACCTTGGCTTAGCAGGTGTGGGCGCGGGCGCGGTTGTAGGGATATCGGTTTCTGTTGGAGCTTGTGTCAGGAAGTTGATTGCACTACTGCTGTGGGTGTTTCTCGTCAATCGGACAAGTATTCTTTGTTGTGTGGCGCTTACAGGGATTGGGTGGTTTCAGGAGTAAAAAGGACTGTTGGTGAGCTGCTGATAATGGTCGCAGTGCTGGTAAAACAACACAAGTCTCATTCGTCATTGAATAGAACAAGTAGTCCAGCCTGTAAAATACACTTACGAGGATTGGCTGGTCGGCAGAACAGTTAGCGAAGTGCCCGTGTTGGTCACGGTGCTAGTAAAGAAATGTCCATCTCATGCAATGATCTAAGGGGACAAGTTGTAAGACGTACTTACAATGATTGAGGGTTATCACGGGTAGGAAGGACTGCTGGTGGAATCTCGGTGGAGGTCTCGGTGCTAGTAAAGCGCTGTAAGTCCTGTTTGTAGTCCAATAGTACAAGCATTTTGCATTGTATGCTGGACTTACGGGGGTTGCAGGTAGGGTAGTAACAATGTAGTAATAGTCACATCAGAGCGGAGTTATACATTGTATTGATACCATCAGTCCGCGCGGAACCCCGGCGGAGATTTCCTTATATGGTAAGTGACCAATGTAGTCAATAAGAACCATCCGCGCGGAGTGTCCTACACATCGGAAAGGCCGAGAAATTGTCCGAGCATGTGTGAGAACACCTTAGCGGAGGAGGCGAGGTAGCTGGGGTGTTTCCAATGATTCCTATACAGGTACATTGATGCAGGGGGCCAAAATCTCGGCACATTGGACCTCCGATGCAGGCCGACGTTTTGTGATTTGGGCCAAGACTGTCAGGCAATTGGTAGCCAGTACATACTGCAGTATATTAGATGGTACTATGACCAAAACATTAGCACATCGGACGACCAGTGTAGGCCGATGATTTCCGCTTTGGGCCGACGTTTTGAAGCGGTGACTGAGGGACATACATTACAATATACTAGATGATATCAGGTATCAAACACTGGCCCAAAGAGGCAAAGCCTTGGCACATCGGACCTCTGCCTGAGGCCGATGATTTCCGCTTTGGGCCGACGTTTTGAGGCGGTGAGTAGCCGACACATACTATAGTGGACTAGATAATACCAAGTCCCAAGCCTCATCACATCAGAGCCTCACTTGAGGCCAATGATTGGTGCTTTTGGGCCGATGATTTCCGCTTTTGGCCGATGTTTTGACTCTGCAATATGAAGTCCAAAGTCTCGGCACATCGGACACAGAGCGGAGGCCGATGTTTTCCACTTTGGGCCGATGTTTTGAGGCAATCAGTAGCTAGCATATAGTACAGCACACTACATGGTACTATGTTGAAAACATCAGCACATCGGACCTCCGATGCAGGCCGACGTTTTGCGCTTTAGGCCGACGTTTTCAGCCAGTAAGTAGCTGGTATGTACTGTATGATACCAAGTCCAAAACATCGGCCCAGATAGGCAAAACATCAGCACATCGGACCTCCGATGCAGGCCGATGTTTTGCGATTTAGGCCGATGTTTTCAGCCAGTAAGTAGCTGGTATGTACTGTATGATACCAAGTCCAAAACGTCGGCCCAGATAGGCAAAACATCGGCACATCGGACCTCCGATGCAGGCCGACGTTTTGCGATTTAGGCCGATGTTTTCAGCTGGTGGATAGCTGGCATGTACTATATGATACCAAGTCCCAAATGTCGGCCCAGATAGGCAAAACGTCGGCACATCGGACCTCCGATACAGGCCGATGTTTTGCAAACTAGGCCGATGTTTTCAGCCGGTGGGTAGCTAGCATGTACTGGAGTAAACTGTATGTTACCAAGTCCAAAGCATTGGCCCAGATAGGCAAAACGTCGGCACGTCGGACCTCCGATGCAGGCCGACGTTTTGCGATCTAGGCCGATGTTTTCAGCTAGTAAGTAGCTGGCATGTACTATATGATACCAAGTCTAAAACGTCGGCCCAGATAGGCAAAACGTCGGCACATCGGACCTCCGATACAGGCCGACGTTTTGCGAACTAGGCCGATGTTCTCAGTCAGTGAGTAGCCGGCATGTACTATATGATACCAAGTCCAAAACATCGGCACATCGGACCTCCGATGCAGGCCGACGTTTTGCGATTTAGGCCGATGTTTTCAGCTGGTGGGTAGCTAGCATGTACGATATGATACCAAGTCCAAAACATCGGCCCAAATAGGCAAAACGTCGGCACATCGGACCCCCGATACAGGCCGATGTTTTGTGATTTAGGGCGATGTTCTCAGCTGGTGGGTAGCTAGTAACTCCTGTAGTATACTGTCTGATACCAAGTCCAAAACATCGGCCCAAATAGGCAAAACATCGGCACATCGGACCTCCGATGCAGGCCGACGTTTTGCGCACTAGGCCGATGTCTTCAGTCAGTAAGTAGCTGGCATGTACTGGAGTATACTGTATGCTACCAAGTCCAAAACATCGGCCCAAATAGGCAAACATCGGCACATCGGACCTCCGATGCAGGCCGACGTTTTGCGCACTAGGCCGATGCTTTCAGTCAGTGAGTAGCTGGGATATACTATATGATACCAAGTCCAAAACGTCGGCACGTCGGACCTCCGATGCAGGCCGATGTTTTGCAATTCAGGCTGATGTTTTGTGCCAGTAGCTAGCTAGTACCTACCATAGTATACTGTACAATACTACATGACAATTGCTGGCCCAAATAGTCAAAACGTCGGCACATCGGACGCCCGATGTAGGCCGACGTTTTGCGATGTAGGCCGATCTGTTAAGGTAGTCTGCTGCGAACACATACTCAGATATAATATGTACTATCAAGTTCAAGATGTCAGCCAAAGTAAGCAAAATGCTGGCACATCGGACCTCTGATGTAGGCCGATGTTTTGCATTTTAGGCCGGTGATTTCAGCGTCTGGGTAGCTATTATATACTGTAATATACTCTATAATTTCACATCCAAAATGTCAGGGCAAATAGGCAAACCATCCGTACATCAGACACCCAATGTAGGTTGATGTTGTGGCATTCATCCTGAGGTCTCGGTGGGCAGGTACATTGGTGATATACCGCAACACTGCACCATGATGGAACATCTCAAGGTATTTCCCGCTTCGAAGGGAATATGAATGAGATTAATATAAATGTATTCACCTATACTTGCGGAAGATTCAACATGTTAACAGATTTGCGCCAATATCATTTCAAAAGTAGTGTCGCAAATCTGTTAACATGTTCAGTCTTCCGCAAGTGCAGGTGAATCCATTTAACAGATTGCGACAATGCGGAAGATTGAACATGTTATTGCGACAATGTGGAAGATTGAACATGTTAACAGATTTGCGACACTACTTTTGAAATGATATTGGCGCAAATCTGTTAACATGTTGAATCTTCCGCAAGTGTAGGTGAATACATTTATATTAATCTCATTCATATTCCCTACGAAGCGGGAAATACCTTGAGATGTTCCATCATGGTGCAGTGTTGCGGTATATCACCAATGTACCTGCCCACCGAGACCTCAGGATGAATGCCACAACATCAACCTACATTGGGTGTCTGATGTACGGATGGTTTGCCTATTTGCCCTGACATTTTGGATGTGAAATTATAGAGTATATTACAGTATATAATAGCTACCCAGACGCTGAAATCACCGGCCTAAAATGCAAAACATCGGCCTACATCAGAGGTCCGATGTGCCAGCATTTTGCTTACTTTGGCTGACATCTTGAACTTGATAGTACATATTATATCTGAGTATGTGTTCGCAGCAGACTACCTTAACAGATCGGCCTACATCGCAAAACGTCGGCCTACATCGGGCGTCCGATGTGCCGACGTTTTGACTATTTGGGCCAGCAATTGTCATGTAGTATTGTACAGTATACTATGGTAGGTACTAGCTAGCTACTGGCACAAAACATCAGCCTGAATTGCAAAACATCGGCCTGCATCGGAGGTCCGACGTGCCGACGTTTTGGACTTGGTATCATATAGTATATCCCAGCTACTCACTGACTGAAAGCATCGGCCTAGTGCGCAAAACGTCGGCCTGCATCGGAGGTCCGATGTGCCGATGTTTGCCTATTTGGGCCGATGTTTTGGACTTGGTAGCATACAGTATACTCCAGTACATGCCAGCTACTTACTGACTGAAGACATCGGCCTAGTGCGCAAAACGTCGGCCTGCATCGGAGGTCCGATGTGCCGATGTTTTGCCTATTTGGGCCGATGTTTTGGACTTGGTATCAGACAGTATACTACAGGAGTTACTAGCTACCCACCAGCTGAGAACATCGCCCTAAATCACAAAACATCGGCCTGTATCGGGGGTCCGATGTGCCGACGTTTTGCCTATTTGGGCCGATGTTTTGGACTTGGTATCATATCGTACATGCTAGCTACCCACCAGCTGAAAACATCGGCCTAAATCGCAAAACGTCGGCCTGCATCGGAGGTCCGATGTGCCGATGTTTTGGACTTGGTATCATATAGTACATGCCGGCTACTCACTGACTGAGAACATCGGCCTAGTTCGCAAAACGTCGGCCTGTATCGGAGGTCCGATGTGCCGACGTTTTGCCTATCTGGGCCGACGTTTTAGACTTGGTATCATATAGTACATGCCAGCTACTTACTAGCTGAAAACATCGGCCTAGATCGCAAAACGTCGGCCTGCATCGGAGGTCCGACGTGCCGACGTTTTGCCTATCTGGGCCAATGCTTTGGACTTGGTAACATACAGTTTACTCCAGTACATGCTAGCTACCCACCGGCTGAAAACATCGGCCTAGTTCGCAAAACATCGGCCTGTATCGGAGGTCCGATGTGCCGACGTTTTGCCTATCTGGGCCGACATTTGGGACTTGGTATCATATAGTACATGCCAGCTATCCACCAGCTGAAAACATCGGCCTAAATCGCAAAACGTCGGCCTGCATCGGAGGTCCGATGTGCCGATGTTTTGCCTATCTGGGCCGACGTTTTGGACTTGGTATCATACAGTACATACCAGCTACTTACTGGCTGAAAACATCGGCCTAAATCGCAAAACATCGGCCTGCATCGGAGGTCCGATGTGCTGATGTTTTGCCTATCTGGGCCGATGTTTTGGACTTGGTATCATACAGTACATACCAGCTACTTACTGGCTGAAAACGTCGGCCTAAAGCGCAAAACGTCGGCCTGCATCGGAGGTCCGATGTGCTGATGTTTTCAACATAGTACCATGTAGTGTGCTGTACTATATGCTAGCTACTGATTGCCTCAAAACATCGGCCCAAAGTGGAAAACATCGGCCTCCGCTCTGTGTCCGATGTGCCGAGACTTTGGACTTCATATTGCAGAGTCAAAACATCGGCCAAAAGCGGAAATCATCGGCCCAAAAGCACCAATCATTGGCCTCAAGTGAGGCTCTGATGTGATGAGGCTTGGGACTTGGTATTATCTAGTCCACTATAGTATGTGTCGGCTACTCACCGCCTCAAAACGTCGGCCCAAAGCGGAAATCATCGGCCTCAGGCAGAGGTCCGATGTGCCAAGGCTTTGCCTCTTTGGGCCAGTGTTTGATACCTGATATCATCTAGTATATTGTAATGTATGTCCCTCAGTCACCGCTTCAAAACGTCGGCCCAAAGCGGAAATCATCGGCCTACACTGGTCGTCCGATGTGCTAATGTTTTGGTCATAGTACCATCTAATATACTGCAGTATGTACTGGCTACCAATTGCCTGACAGTCTTGGCCCAAATCACAAAACGTCGGCCTGCATCGGAGGTCCAATGTGCCGAGATTTTGGCCCCCTGCATCAATGTACCTGTATAGGAATCATTGGAAACACCCCAGCTACCTCGCCTCCTCCGCTAAGGTGTTCTCACACATGCTCGGACAATTTCTCGGCCTTTCCGATGTGTAGGACACTCCGCGCGGATGGTTCTTATTGACTACATTGGTCACTTACCATATAAGGAAATCTCCGCCGGGGTTCCGCGCGGACTGATGGTATCAATACAATGTATAACTCCGCTCTGATGTGACTATTACTACATTGTAACTCTGCTATGTGGGGGTTGAGAACTATCCTGTGTAAGAGCAATTGTTGTGATCGTTGGCGGAGTGGTTGCATCCCTAGCAGATCAAGCAAGTCTCATTTATATTCTAATGGAAGCCTGCAATGTCGTACTTACGGGCGTTGAGTCGGAGGCGTGTCGCGGGAAGTCATGGCTGTCGGTATAAATTCTGTGATGCTCGAGGTGCTAGCAAAGTAACATTAGGTCTTGTTCATGGTTCAATGGGACAAGTAACGTTGTAATGATGTACTTACCTGAATTTCGGGCTGTTGCGAGTAGGAGGGACTGTCGGCGAAGTGTCCTCTGTGATCAAGGTGCTAGCAAACCGATGTGAGTCTTGTTCATAATGTCGACGTAGTGCTCACAAGAAATTTATGTTATTGCTGTTATTGTTGTTGTTATTGTTATTATTGCTGTTGCTGTTGATGTTGTTGACGTTGCTGTTGCTATTCACGTCCGCGTTCGCCACTACGACTGCATTTCTATTGGTTGATCGTCGACGTCGTATGCTACCTCATCGTAAGTGCCGCAAATCCAGAACATCAACATCGTATTACTGTACCATTACGACTAGCTGTTCACGGCCTGTGACACGTTACGCAAACAGTTCACGGCCGGAAGTGTTCATTTTGGGCTTGGTAACCGTGACACCGGACAGAAAATAGCTTCAAGTGTTCATTTCGGCCGTAGGCCGAGAGAAATTTTGCCATTTTTAGTGTTCAGCCGCTCCGATTTCGTGTGATCCCAACCGTCCAAGTGTTCATTTTGACCTTGCCGTGACGCGTGACTGAACAGTTAGTCGTAATGGTACAGTACTCACGATGATGGGCTAAGAGTGTGTGCAGTGCCAGATCAATCACGGTCAGTACTTGCGACGTCCGTAAGTATCAAATGATCCAACCCACGGGGATTTTATTATATCTGTCGCGTCTTCGCTGTGAATGGGATCGTCGCCGCCCTTTCCTCGGGCATCAGTGCCGTCATTTCTCTGAAGATCGTCGTTGTCTACGCTGCGAAACAAATACTCCGAAATTAGAACTTTGTTAGCATCCGTCTCCACTGTGCGACGCACGATCTCTTTACCTCACGCCTGGCATCAAGGGAGAAACGTTGGCAGGGTATCGTTTGTAGTCGGGATGTGTTGCGCATGCACCTCCACATGACCATGACAATCAGCTCATGAGTCATACCGCAGTCCGCAGTAGAACTTCATAGAAGGTCTTACTAATGACGTGAGTCATACCGACTCGTACTGAGTCATACCGACCGGTATTGACTGCGGATATCTATTTATATCTTAGGTAGATTACAGTATATAAGGAGCTTGTATCCGTCTGCAATCTACTAAGTGCTCTACCCCAGAGAACTACTAAGTGTGTGCCTCAAGCTACCTAGCTACAAGTAGAACTAGCGTTATAACCAGTGAGTAGACATTAGTCTTTCACTCAGCGCACGCTCGTCCTCCCCGTTAGGGTTGATGGACAGATGCTCGCTCAACAGGTTATGGGCCCTGGCGACGCCTATCACAATGTGTATATGCACTCCTAGGAAACTAGCGGCTATACACATAGGTAGTGACTATGTCGGCCATAATCTAATCCCTGGCTATAAGCTAACTCGGTGATGCATGGTCATCAGCCGATATGCACATAACCCTCGATCTCCTAGAGAGATCTGAAAGGGATAAAGCCACCGTTGGTGTAATGTGTTTCAGCTTGACGCGAAGCACACCACCCCCAATGAAGTAACCTAATAAGGTTACATTGGGAAAGGGATTTTGTTGGAGCATTTTTCGATTGCTCCTTATGGATCGAAGTTCAGTTCGCTGACGAATTCGTTTTAGGTCAACCAAACCAAACCGAATCATCAACAATGTCGAACCAAACTGAGAACCATACCCAGACCCTTAAGGTCTTGACCGGTTCCAACTGGAACGCCTGGGAGGGTCCCATGACTGCATTCCTGAAGTCTAAAGGACTTTGGATGTATGTCGACGGAAGCTATACGCTTCCTTCCCCAGCCGATGATTCTTCCCCAACTACAGATGAGATAAAACTCATCCGCGAATGGAGGAAAGAAGACGGCATGGCCCTCGGCTATATTACTTTGTATATAGCCGCGAATCTCAACACCCATGTGAAAGAGAATGCCAAGGAAACTTGGGAATCTCTTAAAGCACAGTACGCCGGCACTAATACTGCTGCTGCGTTCGAATGGTTGAAGCAGATCATGAATTTCAAGATCAGCTCCCATTCAGCTCCACATGCGGATATTGCTAAATTTAGAACTGCTGCGGCTAAGTTGAACGAGTTGGGACAACCAATCTCGGATCAACTTCTTGCCCTGATTCTCCTTGCGGCTCTGCCCAAGGAATATGAATCAGTTGCCCAGCTGACGGTCCAAACCAAACTAGCGGATCTCAACCTCCAAGATATAATTGCTTATCTCGAGGCTGAGTGGCAACGCCGAGAGCTAAATAAGCTCCAGCAGCCACGTCACAACAATGCGAATAAACTTTCTGCCGTCAAAGGAAAAGGGAAACCACCCCAATTCCAACAGCAGAAACAGCAAGGCAATAAAAATGCCGAAGCTGGCCCCTCTAAGCTTCCGCAGTCTGACGGACAGCAGAAGAAGAGGAAGCGTGTTCGCAAGGGCACCAAGGGTCAAGGGCATGCACACGCTGCTATCCCTGACTTGCCAAGCAGTGGATTCGCCCAGATGCTCAACATGAGCAGGCTTCCAATAGTCGAGGATCAGAGGTCATTCCCACCTCTCCCGACTGATCCGGCTCGTCGCTTGATCAATCAGATCGTGGCGCCTCAACCCCAACAATGGTATGACAGAACCACACATAGTGCGAGTTCATCAAACCAGTCGGCTCCACAATTCGAATTTCGAGTTGGGACTCCACCACGTCAGCTGGTTGGACTCAATGGACCCGAGTTGACGGCTGATACACGCCCGTCTGTCATGATCTCCGGAAGTACAGCGAAAGCTGTTAAACTTGCCGGACTTCACCAAATGCCTAAGCCGAAGTTCTTTAACAACCGGCATAAGGAAGAAACACCCCAGAAGTACCAAGGCTCTTCCAAGCCCGTACATCGTGGTGGTGATTACGAAACGCACCTCAAGGCGAGACAACTTCTCGACCTTATGCCTGACATTCCTCAGAGCATGGAGCGAATCAGAAGACTGGAAAAGATCGCTGGCAAACTGCCTGATCTGTCTAACTCCGATATGGTTGAGCGAACCGCTCCCAAAATCGTTGAGATTCCAGACACTCCTTCTGATGGTGAAGACGAAGAGATGGAACCAACGCCCAAAAGGCATCGGTCCGCCACTCCTTACCCTGATACTCAGGATGTGGATATGGTATCCCTCTTCAGCGACACGGATGAACCTGGTCCGGAACCTGAATTGTTAAATTATTATTCATTTTTATGTGTGTGTGGTTTTTAATCATATTTATTTGTATATAAAGATTAATATTTTTATCCTAATATAATTTACATAATTAATTGTGGTAAATTTTTTTATCTCGTTGCAACGAACCTTTAACCAAACCCTTAACTCTTTTTAAAGTTTACCTTACATCAGGCAGCAAAAATATTATGGAATGCTATAATGCTAGGCTTCTTGGAACAAGCTTTCCAAGAAGAAGAAAGGTACGAATCTCTTTCTCAGCTCTTTCCATATTCGGAGGACGTTCTAATGGAACTTTTACTTCAGCGCCCTCTTCAAAGAGCACGCCGCAGGCCCCGCGCCTATGTAAATGTACCAGTAGATACATTAGATCTGTCTCGCGCCATTGATCGCTGTAGACAATTTAATGCAAAGTATGCTAAAAATGTGTACAACGTCTCCAATATTGAAATTGAAGCTGCACCAGATATGGACTGGTGGTTGCATGATTCAGGTTGCTCACAACATGTGACTGGAAATAAGTCTGACTTCGTCGACTTTGTCGCTTTCAAACCGAAAGATTACATTCATGTAAAGACAGCCAGCACACCTGCTTTCATTAGTGGAGTCGGAACGATTATACTCAAGTACGAACAACTCCGCAATGACAGGAAAGGCAACCTCGTGCGACTAAATAAAACCATGAGGCTTTATCCGGCATATTACATGCCAGCCCTCGGTACCACTCGATTGCTGTCCACTGGAACCATCTTACTGGATTCAGATGTGACACTTGAGGGTAATCGTGATGTCTTGCAGTACATCAATAAAACACTGCCAGATCCGATATTCCTAACTGGATATCACCGTGGTCTAGACAACCAATGCTACTGGACTAGAGCATCTTCCAGTCTCCAGTCTCGTAATAGGTCTCATTCAAACACGTTTGACTGTGTCCCGGTAGCATTAAACAGTGTAGACTTTGACACTTGGCACCGTCGATTAGGACATCCGTCCAAAGACGTACTACGCCAGTTCAGGAAGCACACTGAGAATTTCCCAGAGTTGAAATTCCCTGAACGTGAGAAACCTTGTGAAGGCTGCGCAAAAGGCAAAATGCCTGCAGACTCGTTTCCACAATCAGAGTCGAGAGCCCAGGAACCCTTCGAGAAAATCCATTCGGATCTCAAGGAATTTCCTGTGATATCGTACCACAAATTCAAGTACTATATCTCCTTCTTTGATGACTTCTCCTCACATGGCTGGATTCGCTTATTGAAGCACAAATCCGATGCTGTGAAAGCAGCTCGTGATTTTATCGCCATGGTGAAAACCCAACACCGTACTACCATTAAAACTTGGATGTCCGATGCAGGGGGAGAATACAAATCCAAAGAATTTGATGAATTACTCTCAAGTAATGGAATTCTCACTCGACAATCAGTCGCCCACACACCACAGCAAAACGGGCGTGCTGAGCGATTTAATCGCACCATCATGGATAAGGCCGAAGCAATGCGACACCATGCTTGCTTACCCAATTCATGGTGGGAATTCTCAGTTGAGTATGCGGTACATATCTATAATCGCACACCTATACGGAGATTAAAGTGGAAAACTCCATTTGAAACTCTGTATAAGAAAGCTCCTGATGTAACTCATCTCCGAGTTCTCGGATGTGGCGCATATGTGTATCTTCCAGATGCCGTTAGAAATAACAAACTACATCCTAAAGCCGAATTGATGATCTTCATGGGCTTCACGGAAGGCATCAAGGGATACAAGTTTATGCGTATCCACAATAATAGTATCTTCCACGGCACTAAAGCGCTGTTTGATGAAGATCTATTACCGAAGTGTCCTACGGCTAACAAGCCTAAAGAATACACACACGGTGATCATCACAGTAGTGATGATGACGATCAACCAGACCATGGTAATGGACCAACGGGTGGAGATGGATTTGGAGGACCACCTCCTTCCAATCGCTCCGACGATAGTGATGACGATGATGACCACTTCCGTCGTAATGAGCCCCCCCGTGCTCCTTCCCCTAATCAAGACGGTCCTCAGGATGATCAACCTGAGAATCACGCTCCTTCACCAGCGGGACCTCCAATAGACCCGGATAGAATGAACTTCAATCCGAGGCGGGAGGACAACGAGGAATTTAGAAATTTGCCACGTCGCAATCCTCGTAGGGTGACGAAGCCTCAAAACAAACCAGACAATGTATATCATGAGCCTGGCGATACACGCCTACCCTCTGAAATACAAAGAGACAGTAATAGGGATAGGACTTGGCGACGACAAGTTGGGGATAACGAACCAGGTAGCTCCCGGTTACCCACTTCTACGTCACGCAGGAGAACCCGAGCTCCTCGCAACCAAGTACCTAAACGTAGCATCCCGGGGAATGAATTCCCTCCGTCTGATCCCAATGTCGATAAAGACTGGGAAATGTCTGGTGGTGATGCGAACTTAATCCGCATTACTCAGGAAGGGGGAGTAAGTCTTATGAATTTCCTGCTTTCTAAAGCGGTAGAAGATTCTGAGACAGAGAGTGGATCTGCGTCAACCCTGATGACAAGCAGTTCAGATCCTCAACCCGATAACGTCCGGGAATGGACATACCATGACATTATGCGACTGCCGCATGATCAACGAAAACCATGGATTGATGCTTGCCATGAGGAGCTCAAATCGCTCCGTGAGCGTCAGGTTTTCAGTCTGGCACGACTCCCAAAGGGTCGAAAGGCAATCAAATGCCGATGGGTCTTTGACATTAAGTCAGATGGCCGTAAGAAAGCTAGGCTTGTCGCCAAAGGCTTCTCACAACGAGAGGGAATTGATTTCAATGAAATCTTCTCACCAGTTGTTCGATACGAGACTTTCCGCATGCTTCTTGCACTAGCTGTGCTTGAAAAATGGCATATAGAAGGCTTAGACGTAAAAACAGCCTTTCTGTATGGGAAACTCGATGAGGAGCTCTACATGGAACAGCCAGAAGGCTTTCGAGTTCCGGGCAAAGAAGACCATGTTCTCCGCCTATGGCGTGCCCTGTATGGACTCAAACAAGCAGCTCTTTCCTGGTGGAAAGAACTCTCCAAGTCTATGGAAGAGCTTGGATTCAAACGTGCATCCACTGATAGTGGAGTATTCATTTACCATCACAAAGGCTTGATTGTTATTGCAATCGTCTATGTTGATGATGCACTATTCTGTGGCTCTAACCGGCAGCTTGTGTTGAAACTAAAAGCCGCGTTCATGAAGCGATGGGAATGTCGCGATCTCGGCGAAGCCAAAGAGTTCCTTCGTATGCGAATTCTTAGGAAAGGCTCCAAGATCTACATAGATCAAGAAGCCTACTTGCAAAAAGTTCTCAGGAGATTCAATCTCTTGAACGGCAAGACCGCCCGAACTCCACTTCCCATGGGATACAAACCGCAACCCCACAAGGGAACTGTGGACCCCATGCTTCGATCAAAGTTCCAACAGGTCATTGGATCTCTGTTGTACATCATGCTAGGAACTCGTCCCGATATTTCCTATGCAGTGATCAAACTATCCCAGCAAAGTGCTAATCCCTCCAAGGATCACTTGGAAAAAGCATTTTACATCTTGCGCTACCTCGCAGGGACTCCACATTACTCCCTTTGCTTTGAGGATGAGCAAGAAGGATTACTTGCGTACACAGATTCAGACTGGTCTAGTCCAAGATCTACGACCGGATACTTTGTTCAACTAGCCGGTGGGATAATTTCTTGGCAATCACATGCTCAGAAAACCACTGCACTATCATCCACTGAGGCCGAATACATGGCTCTGTCTGACACCTGTCGACAAATCATGTGGATAAAGAATCTCTTCACAGAGATTGGAATGGACATCAGCTGTATACCTATCTACGCTGATAACCAGGGCGCAATTTTCATTGCATCCAACCCTGTGTCTGATAGACGAACTAAACATATTGATATCCGCTATCACTACATCCGTGATCGCGTTGAGGCCAATGACGTCCAACTATTCTTCGTCAACGGCGCAGAAAATCCTGCCGATATGTTTACCAAAAACCTTGGTTATCAAAAGTTCGAGCTATTCAGGTCCATGCTAGGAATCAAATTCTTTGATTCTACACAATCCGCTTCGAAGTTCAGAGGAACGTCTTAGCGAGGGGGAGTGTTGCGCATGCACCTCCACATGACCATGACAATCAGCTCATGAGTCATACCGCAGTCCGCAGTAGAACTTCATAGAAGGTCTTACTAATGACGTGAGTCATACCGACTCGTACTGAGTCATACCGACCGGTATTGACTGCGGATATCTATTTATATCTTAGGTAGATTACAGTATATAAGGAGCTTGTATCCGTCTGCAATCTACTAAGTGCTCTACCCCAGAGAACTACTAAGTGTGTGCCTCAAGCTACCTAGCTACAAGTAGAACTAGCGTTATAACCAGTGAGTAGACATTAGTCTTTCACTCAGCGCACGCTCGTCCTCCCCGTTAGGGTTGATGGACAGATGCTCGCTCAACAGGATGTAGGAGTTGCGAATAGTGGGTTGGACATGAAGGCGAGGAGAAGAGCCAGGCGTCTGGAGTACAGTGTATTTGAACGAAATAGTTGAATGATGTTTCCTCGTGTGAAGAATTGAGGCCACTGGTTGTCACCACGAACTGGGACAGTTTCCGCTTCCATGTCTATGTTTGAAGGTATCGGCGTGAACGCCAGCTACCGATGCTATAGCTACCATATGAGTGAATTTCAGAACGGGTGATCGGATAACATACCAGTTCAAAGGCCTCTGAAGATGTCCGTTGAGATCATGGATGGTTGCTACTGTTAGACCGAGGTCGGCCGGTGGCGCAAATCTTCTTATAGTCCCGTTTGCTGCATTCCTGCTGAGATCGGACTGTATTGGTGTGCCTAATATGGAGGAATACCTTTACACCGACGAAGTCTTACAGAGCAAGATTACCAACACGCCAAATAAACAAGGTCGGATGTACATTTCAAATACAATAATGTTCGGAAGCGAAAGGGGGCAGTGATACCTTCCGGCATGAAATGGAGGTTGAGAGGGAAATCGACAGAGAAGAGTCCTTCGTTGCGGACAACGGTGGTGACGGCCCGCGCCTCCGAATAGGGGTCTGCGATGATGGTAGTGATATGTCGCGCGGAGACGCAGGCCGTATTAACACTTTCAGGTTCGAGAATGGTAGGAAGGAAGAGATGCCAATGAATCATCATCGCTACCACTGGAGAGCACAGATGCCCGAGTCGAAGTCTGTGTGAGCGATGGAGGCCCCCGATGACCGTGACCAGGATGTCGCCCTACTAGTGTTCTCCCTGCTTCGACGTCTTGAACAGAGCCGCTCTCAGAAACGAATATGGCACGCTTAGCTCCTGCACCTTGGGACGTGCGCGTGATCAGCGACGATATTCCACTGGAGGACGTAGGATAGACTTCGATAGTGGCCTGAGAAACAGCGTCTACTCAAGGCAACTTAACACGATACGTGAATTTCAAGATTCGAAGACACTTGCCGGAGGCCCGTGATTTTAGTTTCCTGAAGACCAGAAAACCAACATACACCATAACCGCCGCCGAGATCAAGCCCAACACGATGCTGAGCCCCACCGTATTTCTCCTGTCCACTCTAGGGGATATGGAATGTCAATCGCCAAAGATACTGCTATAAGTGATGTTGACTTTGAACCACCTCACTTTGTTGTGGAAGATGCTTGCGATGGGGTCGGGATCACGGTTTCGACCAATGTTTGAGTCAGATCAATGTTGTTCAGGCGGCTATATGTAGGAGGGTTGTCGTCAATGGGATCTATTACACTTCGTAGGTGAGCTTACGAAGACTGAAGGCCTTCTTGGGTAAAAAGGGCAGTTGGTGAAGGCCCCACACTCGCCACGGTGCTGATAAATCAATGTAAGTCTTCTTCAAGATAGTCAGACGTAACGCTCACAGCAGAGTATCAAGCATTATGCTGGCGCTTGGGCAGATGAATAGGAAACAACAAACATATTCCGCAAAGTATTTACCTGGTAGAAGGTGATGACGATGGGGGAGCTGTTGGAGCGACAGACAATTCCGGGCGGGCAGCAGTGAGACTACACAATAGCTAGTTCATGGCATGTCGGGCAGCGCCGAGTATTTTCGGTCTACTCACGAAGCAAATGCCTCGGAGATGATTCTTGGTAGTGTTGCGTCGATGCCGTATGCAATCATATGGTGAGCACCTCTGATTCAAGGCCATTGTAAACGTATTGCTCACCTCGATTCACTGAGAAGATTTGATCAATCAACGACCGCCAGCATTCGCGCCAAATAACAAAACTTACAGCGAGGCTTTTATACTCTTGACCTCATTACTGACGCCGGGATCATCGTCAGAGGTGCTGAGGTTGGTTTTGCTGGTTAATTTATCATCCTTCCCATCTACCCCTTCAACGTTGACTCCTGGATGCGAGCCACTGACCGCATTCGAGCGACCGCCGTTGTCCGTGCTATGAAGTTGAGCTCAGTATATCCTACTGGTGTCTTTGTCTGGTGCAACGCACGATATCTTCACGATACTCCCGACATCTACAGAGATGAGTATGCGGTTTGCTGCTTGTGTTTGCCTGGAAGATACAGTGTCGAGTGAAGGGGCAGACATGGTGACGAGGGCTGAGCCCAAAGTCCGAGGTCTGAAGGAGGCAAGTGAAAGGAAGGGTGGAGTCGCATTCTTCAGTGCACAGATATATGAGCAATTGAGTTCTCGCTAAGAAATAAAACAGTTTCTATGTCTATGGCTAGCTTCCAAGCCCCTGACATCAACACCAGCACCAGCTACCAAGACTATAACCGTATGAGTACTTGTATGATGTAGTGAGGATAGATGATCAGATAACATACCCATTTGAAGCCATCTGATGGTGCGTTCGTTGTAACGGGCGGAGGTTGTCATCGAAGCCTCAACTCCATAAACTATGGACGCAGAAAATGTGCAGCTATTCGAGAAGACATACCGTCGTGGCAGGCAACGGGATGCTTTCGCCTATACTCTTCCTGGCCAAGGTGCAACTACCCTTCCGACCGCGATCTGATAGTATTTGCAGGGGGCATGATCCTCCTCACGAAGCCCGACGGTGCAAGTACATCCAGTGAATCATAACCGTCGAAAGGGTGGCAACGAATGATTCCATAGTCGTCCTCAGAAGTGTGTTATAGACGGCTGTGCGGCTGCTACTTTCTGAGAGAAGAGCCTGACGTAGAGACGGCCGACATTGCTATCTGAGCCGCCGGGCGTTTGACTTTGCGATGCTGTTGCGTAGCTTTCGTTTCCCGTCATTGGAGAGTACCAAGTAGTTCTAGACCGCCGAACGAAGAATTCAACGAACGGCGCGACTTTTCAAAGGGTGGGGTCGGCCAGAAACGAGCAATGTATCGAGTTGATGGAAGGTGCAAGACAGTGCGGGTACGGGTGCTGTTGGGATGTATCAGTGCCGTTGAGAGGAAGGTGACAGGTTCGGCGCCTGTGTAGCTCCTGACTAGGGGCGGGATGGAACGAGATATAGGAGGCGGAATGTCAGAAAGCTGGAATCGAGCCTGCAACGCACCCAACGCTGTTGTCTGTGTCGTTCTCAGAGGGCTCACCCTCACTCACAGAACGCCACGGATTTCCAATATAAATATATTTGCGCGAGGCAACCTATGGAAGAATTACCTGCGACCATTTGGGAATGGTAAGAAGGAAAAAATCCCAATGACCACCATCACCGCCGTTGGAGACCATGGATGCCCGTGGTGATACAAATGATACCCCTCAGCGACTGTTTCTCGCAGGTTTTGCCCTGTCAATATTCTTCCTGCTTCGATGTTATTCCACTGCCAGAGGACGGGGTGCCGCCGCATACTCCAATTGGATCTTGCGACCCGCCATCTGCTAAGGTATGTAAACAGTCGGTTCTAAGTCGGCAGCCAGCACTGAGGTCTTCCAGACGTACTCGCAACGATTTGTTATGATCGCTTTCAACGGCGGCTGTCGAAGGCGCGGCAGCCCAGGATATTCTTCCACTTTACTACTCGCCCGAAGAAGCCGGGCGCACTTGATAGGACAGGGCTGTGGTACCGTCTACGGCGCTGTTCGCATCATCCTAGCCTTTGGTGTGCCGATGAGGGGCGAGCGATAGAGCTCTAGGGGGTAATTGGTGGTCTCCATGAACCTAGACAGCATCAACTTGCGCGGAAATCAGCACCAACTCCGACTACCAAATCTATAGTTACCAAGTGGGTGTGCTCACGACACCATGGGGCATCCCAAGCATCGCTGGTTCGAAGGCTTCGATGGTGGGTGCGCTGAAAGGACGACCTCGTTATCGTGGTCATTGCCTTGTCGCAGAAGCGTGCGGTCTGAAAGATACCAAAATGTGTGGTGAGATTTATGGATGCGTAGAGTAGAGGAATACTGACTTTCCGGGTAAAATTCATCGTGTTCTTCATGCTTTTCGTTTCAATCTTGACATAATGCTCGTCTTCAGCATCAGGCTTGAGGGAGATAAAATGATATGATATGGTTTCACAGCAAATGATTTGATACTTATTCCGCGAAAATGGACAATGATCGATGATCCGTGAGCAACTTCGACAACAAAGCGCAGGTGGAAAATCGCACTTAGCGCCCGTGGGGGACCCTATTTTCTGAGGCGTGGGTACTTGCTTCCATTTCTGGCGTCCCGTATTGCACAATTCCTTGAATCAGGGCTGTCAAACTGACTCTGAAGACAACACGGAGGAGCGACGATGGCAAGCCGCGCAGCCAGGTGAATTCGAATCCCAAATCCTGGCTTTCATGATATTTACACCGCCAGACTTCGCGACATATACGATTCACTCCAAAATGCCGACGCTCGTGCAGCCGTGACCTCCGAATTGATTGCATTGCTGGACAAGATTCCACCTGGTTTAGCGGACCGTGGTATGTCTCTGACGTTCTACCGTTTCATGGAACCGCTTTGCTGACCTGCCGACGGCTCACTTGAGTCCTTTCGTCCGCCCTCGAGGTCAAAACGCGCCACTCCTCAATGCCCCAGCTCGACCTCCCCGGCCGCAAACGCGAAATCGAGTCCATCCTCGACCACATCTCACGCGACTCCAAATTCTCGCTCGTCAACCCCGAGAGATCGCGGCGGAACGAACTCTTCAACGAGGCTGCGCAGACGCTCTTGAGCTGGTTGCGGGATATCTGGCGGGTCGTCTACGAGCATCAAACGCAGTACGAAACGGCGCACCGGTGTCTGGTGTTCGCGGCGGAGTCGCTGGTGAAGCTATGTGAATCACGCGGAGCGTACGTCCGTCCTTTGCTGTTCATCACCATCGGCGTGTCTATCTGTCTATCTATCCCCTTTCATGATCTTGAAGTACTTATGCTCTTCGTTTTGGCTTGTGCAGAGGCTGCAAGTGCCCCCTAAACATCCCGATCAACGTCTCGATCGAGAAGGAATGTGGGGAGGTCGTCAAGACGTTCGCGTTCGCCGGGCTCTCGAACATCGATCATGTCATTCTGTGGGTGTGGCGCGATCTCCTTGTTTCCATGCTCGTGAGCCGCCCGAGCGCTGCACAGACGCAGATCCCGCAGATGCTGGTGGACATTGAAGATGTGTTGACGTGGCAGGGGCTGGAGTGGTTGTTATACGGCGGGCAACGATGTACGTCTTTGTTTTCAAGTTTCGTGGTCAATGGCCATGGCCTTACGATTTACCTTGGGACGTAGATCTGTCAGAGTCGGCTGACGATGATCTGTTCGGGAACTTCATGGGGTTGAGTCTCGCGTCTGACACCTGCCTCGACGATGACGACGATGACGAGTTCCTTGACGAAGTCGACACTGACGGCGACAGACGATGCTCTTGCAACCTCCACGCCTCCCACTGGTCGGACGAACTCGACAACGAACGGCACACCATCCGCGAGATGGTGCAGGACCACCTCTTCAAAGTCTTCCGCACCAGCCCGTCCGTCGAGCTCTACACCTCCCTCAAGAACATCCACGCCGACCGCGACAACGTCACAGACGAGATCTACGACATCCTCGCGGACGTGCAGGCGTACTCGTCGGACAACGTCGTCGCCGCGCTCGAGGTATACTCGGAGGAGTGCGACGCGGAGCAGATCTCCGTGCTGCTCGAGGCGCACGCGTATCTGCTGCGGCCGCGCGACGCGCAGGCGTACCAGCGCGCGGTAGTGACGCTGCTCTCGCACTGGGACGACACGGAGTACGAGGCGACGGCGGTGCGGATTATCGAGCAGGAGCTGGGGGATACGGTGCGCGCGGCGCACGCGGCGCTGCGGGGGTGCTTCTCGGGCATCGACGAGCAGGCGCACAAGGACGAGCTCGAGAAGATACAGAAGCTGCGGAGTGCGTCGGCGCAGCGGCAGACGCGCGTCTCGCAGTGGGTCGAGAATGTTGTTACGCCCTCGTCGTCGGCCCCGCCGAATCCCATCCAGTTTGTGGCGATGATGATGGGGATGCCGACGCCTGGTGGGGATGGCGATGGCGATGTTGACCCGTTCATGTATGTCGATGTGGATGACGACGATATGGCGGATCTGCGGGAGGCGTATCGTCCGGGGCTGAAGGAGCGGTTCGGGGGGTGGGTGGATGCGGCGGGTGCGCTGAGGGGGAAGGTGGGGCAGGGGCTGCTGATGAGAGTGTTCAAGAAGGTCGTGGAGGAGATGCCGTTCTTTAGGTGTGTGGACGTTGTGGATGAGATGATGGAGCAGTGAGTAGCGTTTTCGCCTTTTTTCGCGAGCATTCGCTGATCGACTGATGTGTAGTATGGCGGACAACCCCACGAAATCGCACATCGTGGACGCGCTCGAGTGCTTGTCGTCGTTCTGCAAGCTGCAGCGCAAGACGATCTTGATGCGGAATGAAAAGGCGAAGAGGGCGAAGGCGAAGATGTCGGGCAACAAAGCCGCGTCCCAGGCGTCCACTTCAGCAGCAGGAGGGTCGGCGGGATCGGCAGCGGCGACGGGAAGCAATGGGGCGGGGGCGACGAGGACATCGAGTCAGAATGATAAAGATGACTTGGACTCGCCGCCGCCGTTGATACCGATCGACTTGCCCGCGGCGTCTTCGTCTACGTCTTCGAATGCGAATCCAGCTCCGCCGGCGGCTGCGTCGCCTACATCGCCAGTGTCGGGGGTGTTCCCTACCCTCCCGATGTTCATGCCGTGGCTACCTGGTATGGCGGCGTCAGTCAATCCGTTTACGCCTGGCGGCATCGAAGACGTCGACTAAAGACAGTCACTGAGGACCACAGATGAAATCAAAGGTGAAGGCATAGAGTACGACCCAAGATAGACTATTCCCTTGATGTTTTGCTTGTATCGATATTTACGACTCGCCCTGCTGAAGAGAGCTATTGTGTATAATAATCCTACTTACGATGATAGGCTAGCATTGCTTTTATTTTATGTTCATCATTGTTCTTGGCCAGCGACGTTCTCCACTGATTTCTCCTCTGTTACACTTATCTTGGACATCGCCGCGAATAACGTTAACCTTCGGCTGTGAATGCTTCCGACCTCACTGATGCCGGCCCCTGAGGGGCTCCTGAATCACATAGTTACCTTTTTTGAGAGCCGAGTTTGCAATTGTTCCTCTCGACCACCATCTTCGCGACCGCGACCTTGTTTTTCTTTTTCTTTTCGTTGAGGTTATGCGACATGAACGCCAGAATTCGGAATTCAGCAAGCCATACCATAAGTGGGTGAAAAGGTTCTAGAGTCGGACCGGCGCCTGTTCCTCTTGCAGCTGGGCAGATGATGGGCGAATTTCTGCCTCGAGGCCGGTTTCCTAACGCGGTGGCTCTACCTCGTTGTATACCGTAACCCTGAAATCATCGCCTGGCCGTCGCCGTTGAGGGAGAACACGTTGGAAACGCGCGCCAGCTCCCATTTTCAACAAAAAAGCCGCAGGTTGCAACACAAGGCCCTGCGACTGTCCTTGTTTACGTTTCCCTCTACTACCATCCTCTATAGGACCAGACCCGCTTGTCCTCAAAGACCCCAGCCAACCAGTCCCAAGTGACCACATGATGGCCAGCCATTCGCCGCAGCGCAATCGTCCAAAGCCTCAGCCGCACCAGAGTGAGTGCCAGCGTCCCCTTCTTACCTCATGCGCAATCGTATCGTGCACAGTGATCTGCGCTGGCTGCGCTCCCGTTCCGTTGCTGCCACTTGGCCAGAGATTTCCAGCTTGAGCCTTGAGGGGGCCTTTGTCTAGATTGCCGTCCAGTCGTGCTTCTGAGTTCTTCCTCGGATAAGCCTTTCTGACCAACCAATGTCTATTCTCAGTACCTCTTCCTACACGAGAAATGTCCCCATCGCCGACGTATCGCGAGCGTCAGCAACGAAGCGTCAAGACCCAGTCGATGCCCCTCGTCCCCACCATGATGCAGATCTACCAAAACCAGCAATCCAGCCCGACGATCTCCAATCCCACTGCTAATAGAGCCCGCTCGCCTCCCCCTCAGGGTACCCTACCCCCGAACACGCGACAACCTCAATCCGCTTCGAATGTAAACGCTAACTCAAGTGCGGCTGCCGTCCGAGGTTCTACCCCAGATCGTGGAATAACCCCGCCGCCTGCAAACTACGTGAACAACCCACCCAATCCGGGGGTGCTTCCTCACACGCAAAGCACCCCCAATGTGAACCCCTCTCAAGCGACTCACTTCCCCCGACCCAGCAGGGCACAAGCAGCCCAGTTTCTCTCGTCTTTCCAGGAGATGGAACACAATTGGCAGATGACTGATGAGCTGCTTGCCGAGATCGAGCAGGCAGATAAGCAGCAAACTCGCAGCCAGGCCCAGATCCCACAGGTCTCATCCTCTGCGCAGACTTCGCTTTCCCCCCGCGATCAAGCGAACGTCGTGCCACCGGAGTCGCAGCAGTTGAGAGATGCGAACGTTGAAAGGGTGAAATCCGGTGAGCGATCCAGTCCCAAGGACTCTCCCGACGTCGGCAACCAACAACGTAGGCAGACGATGCCCGCTAGGGAGAGTCCCAACTTTCGTGATCGCCAACCCAATTCGCCCACGGCTCCTGCGTTTCCTCCCCAGGAACGTACTCCAGAATTAAGGGGCTCCTCTTATCATGTTGGGGCGAACGGAGGCGATATGCAATCGCCTGGTTATAATCAGTACCCACGCGACTCTCCTCCCGTCGCCCGTAGGCCTAATCCCGACGTCCGTTCCCAGCCCCAGCAGCCCTCAGCAACCAGCCAGACCCCACCTGTTGCCCTTACCCGTTCTCCTGACCGCTCCCTACCCTTCCAGGAAGAGGCTGAGGATGATGTGCATCTAAACGGCCATCATTCCAAGGTACCAGATGATGATGCATGGGACGAAGAAGAGGAGACTGATCAAGATATACGACACGATATCGTTTCTCCTGCCCCCTCCTCGGACATCCACCCGACCGGCCCTCGCTACGATGTCAGTCGCATGCACGTGGGCGGCAGGGAGAGTCGAACCGGCCATCGAGGCGACGAGGTCGTAGAAACGCGGGCCACGCCAAGCGACGAAGATGCGTTCACCCCGCGATCTCCCACGGCCGAGCTGCCAGAGGATCCCAGCAGATTCGTCGTGCACGACCACAGCAAGACGATTCGCGGGCCCAGGCACCGTAATGGTTCTGCGGATCAGCTAGGCTATCGCGTCCTGGATGCGTCGGCCTTCGTACAGCCATCCTCAGGCAAGGCACCCGAACCCACTTCGGCTACGTCGGATCAGAGATTGGCTGCGACCCAGCAATCTCTCACCGAACGTGCACAATACGTTCAGCCTAATAATATCAATATCAGGCCCAGCGATCTTCAGAATGGGCAATACTATTCCAGTCAGATACTATCTGATGACGCGCAGAGCCTTTGGGAACACCCGTCTGCAGAGTATATACAAGCTTATGTGCAGTCCCCGCGTCCTGGTGCACCTGTTCCTCCTACTCCCCATAGCCAGACCGCCGCCCCATCACCCTCGCCGTTCGTGTCGGGAATGTACAGCGATGCTGCGAAGGACATGGCGTTCAGCCCTATTCCCCCCATTGGCTCGCCGTATCCCTACCCGTTCTCTCATGTCCGTCGCGCTAATACCTACGCTGGACAACTTCGCAATCCACCTCCTCCATCGTCGACGGGCTACGATCCCAACCATCCATCCGTAATCCAAGAGCAACTGGTCAAGCAATGGCAGATCTACGCTCAAAACAACCAGGGCCATATCTCTGACTCTACGCTGTCTCCTTCGTCCACCCCCTACCCCGGAGGGGCATTTATCCCTTGGGCTTATTTACATACGAAGAAGATGCTGGGAATAGACGGGCACGACCCCCGAAGCATTCAATCGAGTCCTAGCCACGAGCCACTGCCATTGCCACCGAATCCAGCCGTAGGGCTGAAGAAAAAGGAGGCTACTTCGAATCTTAGGGTCAAGCCGGAGCCCGTGAGGAAGCCACCGCCCAGAGTGGAAAGCACCCAGCCGCGAGACACCAGCCCGGAGCCCTCTACCTCCGGCGAGGAGACCGCTGGCGAAGAAAGATACACGATACCACGGGAAGGCACATGGCTGTCCCAAAATACCCGCCCTCCTACAGTAGGCGCTGTCGATGACGATGCTGATTGGATTGACGAGGACGATGATCCGGATGATGACGATTTATTAGAACTAGAATACCACCCGTCATTTATCAATAACGTTGAGAAGCGCCGCCGCCGCTGGGACGCGCGATGGGAAGCTCTAGTTCAATCGGTGAGTATTTCAAATCTAGCTTTTCTCGTACCGTCTTCATGATCCCGATTCCCCATTCACTTCTCTTCCTATACACCCCGGTCTCCGCACTGGTTATGGAAATTCTGTCCCTGCGCCCCGGCATTGACCCACTTACTCCCATAACCAACTAACTAACCTATTTCTCGTCGCTCCACAGTTCCAAGCACTTGATCGGCAAACTGATGCTACGCTCGTTCTGCTCGCAGCGCCGTCCCACTCCTCGTCGAAGATGTACTCGATCACATCTCGGTCCATCCGCCGGCAGCCAGCGTGGCGGAATTCCCCCGCGATGGCGAATCTGCGATCGAACTTCCGGCATATTGCTGTGCAGCGTCGCGCGACGAGGGTGCAGAGGCCGACGTTGGCTGATCGCCTGTTGGCGCTGCCCACTACGTCGTCGTCGGGTGGAGATGGGAGCGACGGGAGCAATGAGTCTAGGGAGGAGGACCTGAAGAGGGCGCTGGGGACGGCGCTGGGGAGTCTCGGCGCGCTTGGGACTATCTATGAACAAAGGGAGGCCCGCTGGAAGGACGAGATGAGGCGTATTGGTGAGGATAGGGAGCGGGTGGAGCTTTTACTGAAGCAAGCCCTTGGGGAGGATGCTTTGAATAGCTTGCGCTCACCACATGGTCTATGATTGTAGGCTCTATGGCTCTATGGATTATGCTTCTCATTTCGTACAAGGCATACGTTCCTGTATGGCTTCCAAAAGCCTTGTATGGTTAGACATTCATGTATGTACACATTGTACGACCTTTCCAACATGTCATGTACGCAGAGTTGTTGTCGCAGGCTGATAGCACTAGTAGTAGTATATGTACTATATGACAGATCAAACTCAAGCAGCAAGGACGTAGGGCGTTTATATTTTTCAACTAATATATGGTGTTTCCAACGGTAGTAGACACTATCTTATGATGGTCAAAGACGTTCCACCCAATTCCACACAGGCGTCTTCAAAACACCCCGCAGTGGATCAATGGTTCCTTTAGAATAACGCACCTCGTCGATATATTCCCCCAATTTCTTTAGATCCTCCGCCGATGGATCCTTCGGCCCCGATCCAGCGCTCGATGAACTCGCAAGAGCGTCGCCCCGGCGGTCGAGCGGGGCCCTACGTTTATCATCAGGCCTGCGCCAACTTGACGAATCCTGCGAGCAACTTGACGAATCCTGCGAGCCCTCCCAATCGTCATCTTCTTCATCAACAGGTGGACCCCAAATCATTACAGGGTCCCAACCTTCGTCGTATGAAGGGCTCGATTCACGTTCAGCCTTCACGTCGCACATCTTCAACTTGTTACCTAGCCTGACACGCTGCTCCGCAAACAGGGATAGCACCTCGAATGACAAGCTTTGGTCGGCGAATATGTGTATGGCTTCGAGTTTCGGTAGCAGGAGATCGCATCCCTTACACTTTTCTTCATCGGAAAGGGTGAGAGCAGAAAGGATGGGGGCAGAAGAACGACAGCCGATGACCAAGGTGACGACAGCGGGTACAGTCTTGAGGAACCGCCGCCATTCTTGCATGTGCGGTTCGTTAGTAAAAGGAACAGCCAGCCACAGTTCTTTGACGTTGCTGACGTCGATGTACGTCGGAACTGCAAATAAGAATTCATCCTGGGTAAACCTCCCATCTACCTGAAGGCGATCCCTGTCCGAAACTATGGTATATCCGGGATTTGGAAATATCGAACTCGTATGGGAACGGGCTTTGATGGCTGTCACCCGGAGCTCCGATATGCTACCATGCTGGTCGCTTGGTTGGGCGGGATAAAGGGCGCCGAGGATAGACTGAAGCTTTGGAGCCGTGTCTGTGCCCCAGGCGATGAATTCGATCGGCTGGGGTATAATGAGCATATCCAGGAGGTCTGAGAGGGTGTCCCTATATTTGCCAATAGAGAGGATACGCAGGCAACCAAGGAGTACCTTCGAGCACTTGGGCCAGACTGGGAACGTGCTTTGCGCAAAATATAGCTCCTCTAATTGGGGGGATGCGCCAAGTACGTTTAGAAAGTAGTCCAAGGGCCATGCCGAAGTCTCGTCGGATGCAAAACAGAGGTATGTTAGGCCACTGAAAGCTTGGTTGGGGAAAAACGGACAGTGCAGTAGCGTTAGCCGTTTAAGACGTGGAGTAGGTGCCTTGAAAATCGTCAACGGAGGGTCGATCGTGCGTTCATCGAAGATATTGTCCAGAGTGAGACACTCTAGATTGGGGAGTACCAGGACTTTCAGACGCGAGCAAGAGAGGAGGCTAATGGTCGATAAATGAAGCTGCTGAACGCGCCGAGCATGGCATGCTGGTGCTACTCCTACCACTACTTCGGTTGCATTCGACATGGCGCCGACCTTCAGCCGTTCATCGTAAACAAAGATCCTCAGCGGCCTCGCTTTCGACCGCTCTAAGTTGATTCTGAACAGCTTGTTTGGACAAGAAGCGTTTTGGCGGATGCTTGACCAGAGTCGCGGAAAGCCCGCTGCCACATTCCGCCACCTTCGACACACAACCGAAACAACGTACACGGCGGGCGGTTGCTTGTGATATTGGCGGTAAGATCCAGAACCTTCGAGTAGTGGAAGGAGGGTAGGAGGGCCAAATTCCCGCACCATGTCCATATCGACGAGATCCTCGAATATCTTAGCTAGGATTTCAGGGTGGACCTTATTGATGTACGATCTCTCGTTTTTCAATACTCGAATATCCATGATTGTACGCCGAATGTTGGTTTCGAGGACATCTAACTGGTTCGGGTCGGAATGAATCTTAAACATTGGGATACGGCATACCTCTGCGTCAGAGAGCTGCTTAGCTCTGAGAAGTTCTCTGTGAGTTTTGTTAGGCAGAGGCCCGAGCCAGAAGTACCTTGGGTGCGCTTACAGCGTAGGCAGGGGGTCTACTCGTGAACTTCTATTCATTGTCGAGAATGCTGAACCGGGAAGTAAAACGTAGAACACTGCAAGCTTCAAGTTCAAATTGTGAACTCACCGCCTCAGCGCTACTCTCCGAGATGGCATTGGCCGAGCCCTGACGAGACCATCCCCCTAAATAGACAGGAGGCGGCGTTCAGTTCAGTTAAGGAGATCTCGAATGCGTACAGTAACTTCAACGTCAGGCTACGGTCATGTTATCTATCGTTACTAAGGACTACTCTGCCGGCCAAAGACGATCCACCCAGCCCAAAGCAGGAGTCTTTATTACTTCCCACCACGGATCAGCGACCACCTTCGAACAATCCACTTCGTCGATGAACTCCTTCAACCGGGCCTCATTATCGGCCGTCATTGGCGGGGATGCAGGACCAGCAGAAGCAGCGCGGCATTTCTCCCAACCCAAGTCGCTCTCTTTACCGTCCGCGATTATCTCGCATACCTTCAGTCTCTTACCCATCCTTGCGCGCTGCTGTACGAACTGCGACAAGATCGGGACCGATATGTTTCGATCAGCGAAGATGCGGAGGGTGTCAAGCCCCGTTATCGGCAGAGTTTGGTGGATCTGATTCTCCTCCTTTGCGGTGAGAGTGAGTGCAAAGAGAATTTGGAAAGAAGAGCGGTGACTGATGACCAGAGTGACAACGAGAGGTACGGTCCAGAAGAAGCCACGCCACTCCTCCAAACTCGGTTCCCAATTGAAGGAAACACCTAACCATAGCTGTGTCACGTTGCTGATGTCCAGGTGTCCAGGCGCGGCGAGTAAGAAGTTGTGTGGTTCAAGGCGCCCGTCGACCTGGAGGCCCTCACCGTTTGAGACTATTGTATAGCCATGTTTCGGGAATATCAGGCTTGGGTGGTGAGGATTGATGGATGAAATACGAAGGTCCGTTAGCTTGGCATCTCCTAGCGGTGCTGGATACAAAGTGCTGATAAAGTCCAGGAGTTTATGAAAGACGCCGGTGCCCCAGGCAAGGAATTCTATGGGATGGGGCACGACAAGGATGTCGAAGAGTGCCGAAAGGGAATCCTGGTACCTGCCGATAGACAGGATACGCAGGCGGCTGAGGTACACCTTGGAGCGCTCGAGCCTGACGTCACTCGCAATTCGGAATGTTGTCTGGGCGATGTACAGTTCCTCCAGATCGGGGGATGCGCGGAGGACATCCAGAAAGTGGTCCAAGGGCCACGCCGAAGTACTGGTATGTTCCGATGCGATACAGAGGTGTGTCAGGCCTTTGAAGGTATGGTCAGGGAAGAATGGACACGCATGCAGCGTCAGTTGTTTGAGACGGGGCGTCTGCGAGGCGAAGATTGTCCGTGTCGAGCCAGGTGGAAAATTGGGGAAGTGCTTCAAAGTGAGGCACGTGAGGTTCGGGAGTGGGGTGTTTAATAACGAAACAACTTCGGGGGATATCGATGACATATGGAGCTCCTGGATACGCTCAGCATGGTATGGTATCAACCTTCCCAGTAGTTCCACGGTTGTCGGCTTCTTGTTGCGTGCAAGCATTTCGTACTGGACAAAGATCTTCAATGGCACTGTTTTCGATCGCTCTAAGTTTAAGTCAAGCCACTGATTCTCGCGGTAAGACACCTGTCGAATGCTCGACCAGAGTTGCGGAAAAGCCTTCGCAACATCGCGCCACCTCCGACATACAGCCGAGACGACATAGACGGCTGGTGGTTGTTCGTATATATGTTCGACGCTGGAAGGAGCGAAACGTGGAGTAGATACAAGGCGGGGAACGAAGCTCAGCGGGATCTCCATATCGACGACATACTCGAAAACCATCGCGAGGATTTCGGGGTAGAGAGTGTTGATGGGAGACACCATGTCATTCAATGATCGGGTGTCCGATACTGTACAACCGTCGGTTTCGAGTGAATTCTGTAGGCTCGAGTCAGGGTGAACCTGGAAGAACGGTATAACGTGGGCAGTACCTCTTCGATGGAGAGCTGATCTGCTACGGCTCTTTCAGATTTTATTCAATCGCTGATTGCTAGATTGACGAACATCGAAGGAGATGCTCACATTGTAGGAGGTATATATGGTATCTCTGGATGGAGACTATCCTTCCTACTCGAAGGTGATGAACGAAGAAGTAAGAAATAAGAAGTGATGCAAATGGAACGCCGAAGGGCCTCGAGGTCAGAGGGAAAGGTGCCTGGCCAACTCATCCGTTCCTCCACGTGGGGACAGCCCTATCTAAGCATTGCGCGACTCCTGATTCTAGCTATGACAGCATTGAGCCATAAACAGAGTGGTAGGTTCAGATTGACGCTGTCGCTGCAATCTGGTATGCTAGGCAACTCAAATCTGAGAATATTGGGCCTCAAGAGCGCATTTCAAGATGTAAAATGAGCCCAGCTCTCGCACAAAACATTTAATAATCGAGGGAGGACTTCCATGTTTACGCAATCTCCTGAGCCAACAGAGTCCGGGTGTACTCCTCGCCTCGCTCCCAGATATCCTTTGCACCATAGATCTCCCGTTCCCATCCCGATTCTAGGTCGTCTCGAGGTGTACGGAGGAGGAAAGCCCCAGGGTTCGTGGGGCGATATCGACGAAACGTATCGACAACCCTCCGCGTCGTCGCCTCATCAATCACGTCTTCATACAATATAAGAAGCAGCATCTCCATCTTTGGCGCGGCAAGCAGAAGCGTTATCAACCCGGCGAGGTTGTCCTCTGATGAGTTAGAGGGGTGAAGGGGCATTGCCATGTGGCTGAGTCGGGGGAAGGGGAAGGATATAAAGTTGAAACTCTCATCGGTATAGGCGACGGGCTCCGCAAAGTGTACGTGTGTGATTCTGAGGGTGGTAGCGTTCGGTGGAGGTGGATGGAGTAGGACATGGTACTGCAAGTGTTCGCGTCCGAAGAGGAACAGATGAAGATCTTTGTACTGCTCGGGGGAGTGCACCATGCTAGACATGGACACGAACATAACCATCGTACTCTGATCCATCGCGATATGTGTCAGATTCTTGCACACTCTCGACAATGTAAACACATGGATCGACAGTTCGCGGACCCACAGATGGCGGACGAAGTTCGCAGGCTCCCTTTTCCCTAGGGCTTTCTTCGTGATACTACTGATACTACTGGACACCATTGATGAAGATGAGGGTATATCGCGAGTGTGAGGATCGAGGGGAATCAGCGTTCGCATGAAGTGTTCCATTCGTGCGTAGCTTTTCAGCTTGACCGTCTGGAATAGATAAGGCGTCGCGAGTGCGCGAGCCCATGAGCTGACTTGGCAGATGGCAAGGCAAGTAGAGGATTGCGCTGCAATTTCAAGGATCTGGCAGATAATCTCTGAAGGCAACTGAGGAGCTTGCATGAAGGTGGCTGGCATGCTGCAAGGTAAAGCTCCCGACGCCTGGATGTACTAGAATTCCCTTGAAATAGGGGGGTCACCTTTGAAACGCACTGATCGAAGGAGCTCCCTTCACGAAGTGCCAGTGATTTTGGCGACATATTTCAGTCATTTAATTGGCAGATCCTAAATAACAATTCGCAGTTGAGCATGTTGGATCTATGAGCTCGAATTCTGGAGGTCGTGTTAGGGGACTTTGTCACGTGGTTCATAACAAGCGCCCAGGAAAACTTTGCAGTCGGTAGACTTTGGACAGAACGAATTCACGAAAATGTTGCGTACAGTGTAAGTCTTCTCCAATGCTTCATAAATCAGACTTTAATACGACCAATCCCTCAGGCGTCCCAAAAACGCACGCTCAAAGCGAGCCCTTGATGCTCGAGCGCCGAAAGAGATCGAGGATGCACGGACTGCGATCTTCGTAAAGGGAACTCACGCTGGAGAACGAGTCAGTGCAGTTATGAAAGATCTGGTGGGTTCAATTTATGTATACATCTTCCCTGGCTCACGTTATTTCAATACGATTCTCCGCAGATGGCCCTCAAACGACCGCATTGCATCTCATTTTCCAAGAAAAACGACATTCACCCCTTCGACGCTACGACATCTGGTTCGGGCTCGACTTCGCAATCATCCATGGAATTTTGGGCATCCAAAAATGATGCATCACTGTTTGTTATCGGGCAGACGACGAAAAAGCGGCCACACGGCCTTACTTTGGTGAGGATGTATGACGGACGGGTATTAGACATGTGTGAAGTTGGGGTGGAAGAGTATAAAAGCATGGACTCATTCAAGGTACGTTTCTGCTTCCATATCAGGGATCTCATACTCACTGTTTCTCGATAGACACCTAAACCTAGACCAGGCAACAAACCACTGATGCACTTCGCCTCCGAGCTATTCGACACGCACCCGCGATTCATCCAACTAAAATCCCTCCTCATCAGTCTCTTCAACGGCGAAGTTATTGACTCGATATGCCTCAACGGGCTCGAGCACGTTATCAGCGTTTCCCTCTCTCCCGCTCCCGCCGGACTCACTACCGCCTCCCCCGAAACCACCACCAACCTCAACCTCCCAAAGGTGCACATCCGTTCGTACACAACACAGCTCTCCCCCTCGGGCACGCGCGTCCCGCGCGTCGAGCTCACGCCCATGGGCCCCGCCCTCGACCTGGTCATGCGCAGACACCAGGACGCGGATACGGAGATGTGGAAGCAGGCGATGAAGCGCCCCAAGGTCGCGAAGAAGGACGTGGAGAGCGGGCTGGGGAAGAAGAGGAAGAATATGGAGGTGGACGAGATGGGGGATTTGAGAGGACGAGTGCACGTGGGGAAGCAGGATCTGAGCAAGTTGGTAGGGAAGAAGATGAAGGGGCTGAAGAAGGGGGGCGAAGACGAGGACGGGATGGATGTGGACGGGGAAGACGATTGGGTCGTAGCGGGGAAGAAAAAGAGAAAAATATAGACGTCGTTGTGCGAATTCCTGTACTTTGGTTTGTTGTCAATTTGTCAATTGTACCAGACTCCGATGACTTCTTCATTCGAGCGCCGTTAACCATGATTTAAAACATTAAACTATATACATTGTTTTCACCTTCCCCCTTCCACATGCGCGTCATGCGTTATAACAGTTCATAGTTCATCATGCGAAGACGAAGGAGGGGCACCAGCACGCGAGAATCCCTCCAACCATTCGCGCATAACGGCATTAAACTCTTTAGGGTACTCGATCTGCACCCAGTGTGCGCCGGGCAGCATCTGCAATCATCAAACGACGTTAGCGAGCTCCAGACAACCGCCCTGCTTCGACACAAAGAGCGTCGAGTATCCGATCCTCACCTTCGTTGTCAAATTAGGGATAAACTCCCCAGAACCTAGAAGCTTAGCTGCAACCTCCCAGTCCGCGACTGGATCCTATCATACAAGTTGAATTAGAATCAGCTTCGCCGATACACGTAGCGTATGTGTCGGCTAGAGGAATGGAAGGGAAGGGACACGTACATCTAGAGGGAGAATACTCAGGACGGGTTGAGGGATCGTATGGTTCCCTTGCGAATGTGCTTGCTCCCAAGACAGATAGCGATTCTATAATTGGGCGTAATAAGAACTTCGTTTGCATATCACGTACGTAGCGGAATACTTACGCCGTTCGTGTAAAATTGGAGAGCTATGGAACAGAGTAAAAGGGGAACAGAGTGAGGTTCGCATCAGCTCAGAAGGGTGGAAGCCGAACGAGCATGCGTACTATTTTTGAACCCCTGGATACTAAACTGTTCCACAAAATAATCTTCCTCGTCCTTCGAAAAGAATGGTACAGGCGGGATCTACTCCCTCTCGTAAGTCCTGTGCCCTTGATATCACGACATCGAACTCACCTCCGCAACGCCATCCCAAGCCCCCAGGAAAGTATCGGTATCCGTCAAAAAGTTGTCCGGCGGAGCGCTGTCCACGCTCCTCAGCGTACCCCTGATCGTCCGCCTAATGTCGGCATCAAGCTCTTTAACAGCGTCCGGCGTGCTACCGCTGAAGAAGACCTGGTAGGCGAGCTTTGGGAGCATGGGGACTAGTGCTTTCATAGGGATGTAGTCGCCATGCGCGGGAATGTACTGAGGGACCGAAGGAGGTTATGATGATGCCAGGCGTAAAGGACTAAGATAAAGCTATGCTCACGGGTATCACTGAACCTATGACTGCCTCTACAACATCCGGCCGACTCCTCGCGAACTCATAACATACTTGCGTTCCCCAGTCATGTCTGTACACATCATTGATTACTTCGGTGAGTACCCCTGCTCACCAAAAAGGCAGGCGAAGAAGCACGCACCCTAAGCAGATCGCCGATTCGACGTTCGCGTGGGCAAGGATGCACGCCATGTCTCCGGCTATATCGTCGATAGTACCCGAGCTCTCGACGTCCCCCGGGTGTGTTGATTCGCCGAAGCCACGGATGTCGGGGACGATGAGGTGGTAGTCGTTCTACCCGTTCCGTCAAACGCGTTGAAGAGAGCTAGTCAATACACAGAGGGACGACGAGGAGAGACAACGCGTGCACACCTTGAGCTCTTCAATTTGATTCGACCACGAACTCCAAAGACTTGGCCAACCATGTACCATCAATATCGTGCGCTTCGCACTTGGGTTGATATCAACATATCCTACAGCGCGCTCGTTGATTAGTCCTGCTTTGTTTCTTCCGTTTGTACGGAAACATTACGAAGATGCAAATCCACGTCCTTGTTCCCTCCACTAGTCCTCAACACGCCCGGACATGTCGCGATTTGTTTCGAGTAACTACGTGGATCGAACGCCCACGCATAAGTTCCCCCGAGACTTAAGGCACAGAACAGCGACAAGAGACGCATTGTAGGTCAAGTAGTGGGGTATGGTAGTGGTCTCAAATTGAGGACACACTGAGGATTGGAGCGCGCATCGCATGGTTCGGTGGTATTTGAGGTCGTGAGGCGGTCCAGAAGCTGTGATTATGATGTCTGATCTTTGCCCAGGACATAAGGATAAGAGCCAAATACTTCAATCGGGCGCTTCTACAACAAGCTCCTTGCAGCGGTGAATAGCGGCGCCGTCTGCAGCCTGTCACCAAGAATTTTTCCAACGTCCAAGAGGCTTCAGGCAGCGGGACACCCACGCCGAGTTCGAGGTGCCGGTGATGCCTTATGCATTATGCATTGATGGTTTGTCATGTCATAACGGAAGTTCCCACGGTCAATGTTCTAATTTTCCCGCGGTCAGTTTCAAGTGACGTTCTAATTCTGATTGAAGCCTCTCGCTAAACTTCTAGCTGCCAGAGTTAACCTCGAAACAAGGTACCCTGGTCTTCAATTTCGTAGCACGCATGCAGAAACTGTGGATTTCATTCATGTTTCCTTCTCGGCGGCTGGCGCTTTTCAATTGTCCCAAAAATTGTTATTGGCTCAGTGTACAGTGTACACGCCAGTCAAACGTCTTGAACACAACCTCCGACGCAGACAGACGTGGGGACCCAAGTGATTGCTCCGTTCGCAGAAGTAAACAAGACTTGCATCGTCCGCGGCTGCAGTAAGGCACCCGTTTGCCATCCAAATCAACAACCCAGCGTCTACTTACTAAACGCAGTAATTCTTATTGCCTGAACGCGAGGTTGCGGCGAGAAATACAACAATCGCGTCGACTTCCGCGCGTCGTCATAGTCACCTCGGCGGAGCAGCGTGTTCTTCATGTCTGTCCTACGAATCATGCTACTTGAAGTTGTGGGTCCTTGTGGGTCCACACAATCGACTCGCTTCAACATGAGCCTCTGGCGATGCAATTATACTTCCCGCACGTAGACCACGCCTTGTTCTTTCCCATCGCTACGAGCCCCATTGACCATCCTTGTGGTAGCCTCAATCCCGACTTAAATACAGCGACCATCATGACGGATCCTTCATCGTCACAATGGGTGAACGCAGATCACGGGCATCGCAGAGTATGTCTTCACTTACTATTTGAATTAGCACCTCCCCAACGTCTAGCTGACCCCGACTGGCATCTATAGACGGGCAGGTTCCCAAGTTAACGTTTGTTGAATCAAGATGTTCGAAGTGTCACGTCACAATGCCTCCAGGAGACGCACGCAAGAGCTGTTCATCGTGCTTGCACGAGAAGAGGGATGGCCGATCTGCACATTCTGTGAGTGGTGGCTCTGTATTTCACTTTCATCTCCCCTTTCAACTCTCTCGTTACGTTCGTAGCGGGCAAAGAAGTTAAAGACCAATAAGTGCACCAAATGCCCCAATGACCTGGACCCTCATCCGTCCGAAGCGAAGTACCGACGTTGTAGACGATGTCGCGAAGAAACGATGCGAACCCAACGGCGACAAGGCGTGAAACCCAAGACCGGACAGGACGAGACTTGTACCCTCTGTAGTGGAGTCATGATCGACGCTCGATTTGAGAGCTGCGAAGCATGCCGATTCGGGCCGAGAGTCATCACTTTGAGCGGGCGTCGTTGCAAAGATCAGATGTCTCCAACAACATCATATCAAGACACCACCGGGGCGTGTGCCGCCGCTGCCGGCGCGAGTGGATCTATTGCTACGCCGTATGTATACCCGGATCTTCCTCCACTACCCACAACGCTCTACTCTACGTCTCGTTCATCCCCGTCCCAGACTCATGACTATAACACTCCATCCAACGCGTCAGGCAGCAATCTCTCCCTAACACCGCTATCATTCGCCGGCTCGCTCAGCTCTGAGTCTCCTTACACATCTTGGAACGGCACGCCTTACTCTGCTGACGGGAGTCAAGTCCCGCTTCCACCGCCAGACTCCCCACTCGGGCTAAGATTATCGTCCATCCGCACTCGTACTATTTCTGGTTCGGGGAGGGTGTATGGGACCAATTCCAATACTTATCCCCAACCAGCCTCCGCCCCGACGTATCTACATCCTCTCCCATACGACTCGGAGCCCGATCCTAGTGCGTTTAATTACGCGGCAGATTCCCGTCTCGGGCCCATTTCTTTCTCCACGCCCCTGCGCTCGATAGCTCTTCCCGACGACGCCGACTCCCAGTATATCAATTACGATTACGATCCTGCTAACACTATCGCCTCCGGAAGCTCGCCAGCGGATGTCCTTAATCCCATATATCATGAACAGCCAGTCCTCCTGCAAGGAGACTCCGTCGTGTACCACAAGGATCATGACACAGAAATGGAGGGCGTACATTCGCCGTCGCAAGCGACATCGATATCAGAGGTAGACAATCCCAAAGGAACAAGTTACGTCTCGGGACAAACCTGCAACGCAGCAGCATCCTAGGCTTCTTCTGATGGTGAGATCAGCACTCTGCCTCCCGCGGCCTCTTTCCCTTCCCGTCAGCAGATTTTCTGGATTCTGGGATTCCCCGATAGCTATCTTACCCAAGTACTTGTTGACGATGATGGACATTTTACGAACAAGTGTAATTAATTCATCCGGCAAGCAAGATATTCTATTCATAGGGTTAGTTTGCACGTTCACATTCAGACACTGCCAAATGATGACATCAATTGATGTATGATGCAACGATGCTTTGTGCAACATAGCGAGGTATAATTCCGCGTCAGCGCTCGTTTGCTTCGGTTCCGCGGTCGACATCTGGGTGTGGATTGGGCGCAAGATGTTGTCTAATTCCCTGTTCCTTATTGAACCGGTGATGTCGAAGTCACTTCCTATGTTCCATCGACGTAGGCACGCCGCCCACCCCC
This sequence comes from Pleurotus pulmonarius, assembly GCA_012980535.1. Taxonomy (NCBI): domain Eukaryota; kingdom Fungi; phylum Basidiomycota; class Agaricomycetes; order Agaricales; family Pleurotaceae; genus Pleurotus; species Pleurotus pulmonarius. The sequence continues at coordinate 3,883,919 of SJKF01000003.1, read as the reverse complement.
GGCTAACAGCTTTGGCGCTGCGCTGCGCTTCTTCCGACATTACCTGAGAGCGAGTGCCGAGTGCATGCTACAGAGTCATTTCAGATCTTTTTTTTCAAACCACATGTCGCGTCGAATAATTGAACCGATCCTCTAAATGGCGCCGAATCTCGCTCAAGTTCAGTTCGAAAATATATGTGTATACTCGAGTCACTGGCCCGCCGTGGTGGGCGGGATAAGGACCACATCATTTCCAGCAATGAATCTCTGGTGCACAGCCTAGGTGATCTATATGAGAGTTAAGTATGAGTCTTTCTGTGTTGAGAGAGTTTCTCAGTATGGTTATCTCACATCTACGATCGGGGTGTAGATAACTCATCACAAGGTTCCAGAATGTGAGATAGCAATTTAGACGCCTACCGAGCGCTGACAATTTTGTCAAAATTATTGTGTGAATGGGACACGGGCCACTCAGGTAAATTACTTTCCAAAAACCAACGTCCTACTCAACTGAACGGTACTGAGCATTGTCCTTAGCAGCTTTCAGCCGTGTTCAGAGTCAGGCACTGATAGTTTTTAATTGGAATCGCTGGGGACGACTGGGATTACGTTCCTAGACCGTCGTCATGCTGGATCAGGCTTGCAACGGGCTAATTGTCTTTGTGAACACCGCAGTCTCTCGCCCGTCCAGCCCCCACCAAAGATCGTTGTAACTTCTGCAGAACAGGACCCGCGTCTCTAGGCAGATTGTATCATCCAGACCAAGCCTATTGTTCCAAAGCAAAGAATTGTATCTCAGCCCTCCATTGTCCTCAGACCATCCGGGCAGCTCCGTTGCCACTCAACGTATGTTTAAAAGGCGAGCACAATGAGCCACTTGACATGCATCGCTAACAATTGCTACCCAAAATTAGTGAGCAGCCTATTGTGTTCCACCGACAGATCTAACCCTTACTTATCGTTCTAGCTATCTATGCAGAAGACCGACTTGGTCTCTCGTCTACCATTCGAAGTCCTCCTTTTAGTTTTCGAGGAGGCAACACGGCCACCCACGTCCCAGGACTTTTCCACTGATTTTCATTCTTTAGCATCGTTCTGTTGCGTTTCAAAGCGATGGAATACTGTGGGAATGACCCCTTCGCTGTGGTCAACCATCTGCGTTACGCCCACAGACACTGCTATATCGGTTGATGTGTGTATTCGGAGATCTCGTCGCTCGCCTCTCACCATCGCCGTCGAATACGGCTATGATTCCACGGTGGACAGTAGAGCCACGCTGCTCTCAACATTTTCTCGTCTCCACGAACACATCGGGAGATGGCGATTTCTCCGTATCTCGGCTCGCCGCCAGTACCTCCGAGGCCTCTTGTCGTTGCTGGAGTCCGCGTTTGCCCCCCGTTTAGAGCATCTTCAGCTCGCTCAAAACGAAACCAAATTTTCGCCGGTCGATATTGGACCCCTCTTTAACATCTTTATGGGAGGCCTACCCTCGTTGAAATCTCTCCGAACCTTTGGGTTTATTCCTATTACCAGAGAGTCGCTGGAGCGGCCTTCCTTGTCGCGCCTCGAAATTGTTCGAGCCCTCGATCATCCCTCTGAATGGGATCAATTCCACGACTTTCTTGTTGCTCCTAGGAATCTTACTCACCTCGAGATCTCAACTGGCAGAGCAGGCCTCGTCCCTAACACGACGTATCCCATCATCGATTTACCCAATCTCCGCTCCTTATGCTTAACGTACGGCTCAAGCGACACTCAGTCCACGATTCTCAACGTCATTGATGCGCCAAACCTTGAGCGTTTAGAAGTCAGCTGGATTTCAGATTGGAATATCTTTCTCCATTCCCTCGAGAGCCTCTGCAAATGCCATCCTACTCGATTCCCACACGTAACCACCCTTACCCTCCACAAAATTGCCTACACCCCGACCTTCAAGGATTATCGGCTATTCGGTGCATTCCCGAATTTGAAACGTCTCATTTTGGACGCAGTACAGGATGTCGACACTTTCTGTGAAGCCATCGATGTGTTGTGGGAAGATGAAGTCAGCGGCGAGCGTTCATATCCTTGGCCAAAGTTAGAAGAAATCGTCATAACAGGCAACGATGCGTCGACGGACTTTATTGGTCACATATCAACGCGGCACCCGATATCAAAGTAGACGCTTGGAAGCAAATTTCTTACTTCCACGGTTTGTGTGTCCCCCAATACGACGCTTGCTACCTCCTTTGTGACCTATTTGTATGGATAAACCGTTCTGCCCAAATCAGAAACTCTAAACCGCTGGGTCGTTTCTGAATACAACATCAAGCAGAAAGATCTGCGAACATGAGGACGCCCATCCTTCACCACGTTTCATCCCCTCTAAGACAGCATCCTCGATCCGATGCGCGGTGCATTACCATGAGATCTTGCCCGCGAAGTTCCATTGCGCGCTCACCCATGTTATAAATATCGCCTTCCTGATCTCCGCGTTGCCCCAAGTCGATACATGATGGCTAACTCCCAAACTTGGTCCGCGTATTCACTCGTCAAGGTCATGGGGCCATGGGACTTGGCTCATGATTTTCCTGCGGCCAATGCTACGTACCATCAATCAATGCACAGTCCACCAGATCAAACTATGTTCGCTACAGCACCGGTCCGGGTGTACCGGGCCGTAGCACGTTAGACTCAACTTGAGTCCATGCTCTGAATCAGTCTTGCGGGCTTACCAGGGCTTACCATCAAATTGACGAATATATTGAACATTCCCTGCACGCCACCGGCTTCATATAGCGGCATGTCGAACGAATGCCGGTTACATTTGCCGTCGGCCTACAAGGTCTTTGCATCGGGCATCGCGAGAGTCCAATTAGGTCAATGTCGCCGTGGTAAATACCCCTCAAACACGCTGGGTGCAATTTCGGAGACGGTAATGATAATCAACGTCGCTGATATGAAACTTGATCTTATCTTCGTGTGCCCCCTATCCTAGAACAAACATATCATACAATGAACCAAGCTCACTTCCAATGTGTGGGAAGTCAGGACTCGATTGTTGAAGTTAATACAAAGGAATTTGGTGGAGCTCTATCGCTCGATCACGACGATGCTCTTGATACTCGGCGACATCGGTCACGAGAGAAAACTGCTCATTGCTATGTTATACCAGAGAAATCCGCGGGCGCAACCTTGCTGCAACAAAGCAGGGTCGTAATAATGGCCCTAACAAACGTCGAACCGTCGACAAAGGGGCCGTTCTTGATTCGTACTAGTCTACGCAGCGTTACGAGGCATTTCTGGGACGGAAATGCTTCCATGCTCCGCCCTCCGAACTTTGATATATATTTGTTCTCCGCTCAATCTTTACTTCTTACTTCTTGCTTCATCTCCTCGTATGGGCTTACCGTTCTAGTGGTCAATGCTCTGTAGAAATCGAGGGCGGTAACGGTGATCAGCATCACTCATTTTACTCCGACGGGTCAGAACATCGGAAGGCTGGCACTTGTGAAGCCACGCGTTTACTACGGATCGAGTCCTCTCGGCGCACTGATATGCTTTTGAGGCCTTCGAGCGTGCGAATCCACAATCCAAACGCTCTAGAAGCTTCTACTATAGAAGGCCATCTTGGGTCTGTTAACACACTTACGACGGTGTAATTTTCAAATAGAGGAAGTAATATTATTTATATAGATCGTTGTCAAATCGAATTACCTATTAGTTCGTGGAGTATGAGAGTCTCCTATTCATCGTCCTAGCCCCTGTTTCCGAGTTCTGAGTTAGCTCGCCTATGTATCTCAGGCTGTCATACCCAGTAATACATTGACCAAGCGTAGGCGTAATCTTGAGGTTGCCTACTGGCTACGTTCGCCGCCTCTCCGCAGCGCACGGTGCAAACTCTATTCACCCTACAACCTTGTGTATGATGAACTCAACCCCCCGACTGAGGCCAATGTAGACGGAACTACTGCTGGCCTCGATCCACCTTCTAACACCGGGTTAAAACTATCCGAGCATCGTGGGGTTAGCACAGTCCTCCAGTGGTTTTCCATCCATGATGAAAGGCTGTCAGACACGAGTTGGGTTGGAAAGCTAGTGAAGCACATGTATACGTACGTGCCAAGCTTCGGTTTCCTTTCGGTACAAAGAAAGAACACTCTACTCTCCCAGAAGGTATGACACTGAGAAACGAACTTTGAATGCTGATAGAACGACCCCGAACCAGCCCGTGACTCCTCCGTTTAATCAAAACACACCGGGCCTCCAAGTTCCCCCTTATGATGACAATAATAACCGTGGCGATGATGTTGATAGTGGAATAGCTACCCCAACCCCCGCCACCGCCAAGAACAAGGAGTCTACTGCCGGGAATCTAGAGGCTGTTCAAGCAGATTGCGCTCAAGCGGGCTATACACTAGGCTTTACGGGTCATCAGATCCATCGAGTTCGTTAACGAGTCAACGACCCAACACAATTGTGCACAAACAGCTCAGAGTCAGCATCCGAATCCATTATTGGCATAACATGTCCATGTGTCTCCCATGGCATCGTGGGTTCTGTATATTTGACTTGCAAGCCTGAACGAGACATGGAATCTGAGAACCTCGGTTCGAAACACGAATTCTGATTATTGTGGAGGACGAACACCTCGGACTCTCGAGAAGCTATCAGAAGCCATACGACTTTGGAATCGACCGCTGAGCAAATTCACAGCTCCCGCGTTTCTCAGGTTCGAGTGCGTACAATCTCGCTGGCACTGGATTTAATATATGAGAAAAACAACCCGGTACTATGCTGATTGATAACTGATACCAACAAAGTGCTGTAAGTTACTGCATCAAAATCAAATCGAGATGGAGATTGATTTTGGCGATACTCGAAACTCGAGACCTGGTACCTGACACTCGGAAGAATAGGACACAGGTGTGTTTTAACGCATACGTTTGATAATTAATAATTTAGTGGATACGGATACATGATCTGGGTTTCGTGCGACAACGACGACAACAGGGGAATACATAGCAGTGCAGCACCGGTAACGGATTCAAAGCAAAGTCAAAGCAGATTGAAGGGGGGCTCGAGAGGTCGCTAGGCTGACTAGAACAACTATCCAAAAGAAGGGAGATACATTGCGATACGATTCAAGCGGACTTCGCAAGTGCAACAATGATGGTGTTTCGGGTGCACTTCTGACTGGGTAGAGCCCATGGGGCGATGGTCCCAGAGGATATTGGGAGACCCATCGACGCGATGTGGAAGGAGGGGAGGGTTGGTTATCAGGAAAATCGATGTTTGTCGCCTCTGATCAATATCCTCGCCTCGAATCCGGGTTCTTGCTTCTGCATAAGAAATGGGTGCAATGGGCGGGGATGAGGCCCTAGGGGCGGCGGCGGCGATAACGAAGCGGACGCGCGGCTATATGGACTGGTTGAGGACGACGCGGAGAGGCTAGGGCTCGAAACCGGGGATGATGAAGCCGTTGATGGTGAAACGATGTGCGGCGACGCAGGCCGGTGTGTCACTCTCGATGAACCACGAAAGTCATCCTCGCTGAGCTCATCGATATCCTCAGAATCGCATGGACCGTACCCATCGCCGTCTTCGCTCTCCGATGTCCCCCCGCCCGCGAACGAGCCCTCGCGCACTGAGAGGGTGGAGATTGGAGGAGGGTTGAACGACGAGGCTCGTTGATGTTGATTCCCTGATGCGTGCGGTGCATTCTGTTGCTGTCGAATGGTATGGCAGCCGGGGACGGGGATATTTGGGGTGTATTCCCCAGCGCTGGGGGCAGTCATTCTCCGTCTGCGGCGTTTTTGAGTACCTCCTTCTCTACCGTTCCGGGATGAACCAGGAGATGCATGGTTCCTGTAATGCCTCCTCATATTCGAGTTAACATTGAATTCGCGCCCGCAGTCCGGCCAAGGGCATTTGAAAGCTGTGGAGACGTTTTCTTCGTCAGTATTCCATTTCCAACTAGACGGATTAATGGAACTTACGAGTTTCTCCAGTGTGTGTATTGATATGAATCCTAAGAGAGGATGGACGATTGAAGCGACTACTACAGACCGGGCAGATGTGTTTTTTGCCCGTCTCTCCGCCATGAGTTGCTGAATCGTCGACGCCAGAATCCCGATTTTCGCTCCGATCGACGAGTGTGTAGCGACTAGCCGCGGGCGAGATGGGAGCGGTAGGAAAGGATATTATCATGTGGCGAGGGTCCACATCCATGCTTGATGGCGATCCACTGCCTGAACCTTGTTGTGGGCGTTCCGCTTGTGGGCCCACCTTGTGCAAAGGGGGTACCCTGAAAATAGGATCGGACCCATTGACCATGCCACTTCGAGTGGGCGAAGTTGGGGAACGGCTTCCTCTGCTATAGGCAGAATTGGATGCGATGTTCTCCAGCTTGCCACTGTGCGGATCGTGGTGGAGAATGCTATAGGAAGAAGGGGCGCTTCCCCTGGCGGGCCGCCGAGCACCGTGGGGGGCGTCTACGTCCATTGCGTCGTGGTCTACACCTGCAACCCTAGCTTGGTGATGCGGCGGTAGAAAGCGTCTGGCGGGGTTGTGATGCACCCCCTGAGATCGGGCCGCAGGACACCCATAGCTATTATTGTAGGCGGTGGACAGCGGCAGCTGCGCGGTGGTGGGGGACTTCTTCGAGGGCGGCGCTCCTGACGAAGCAGAGGAATCTGCCCTTTCCCTTAGAGGAGGGACTTGGGCGGCGAGAGGTTGTGGTGAATGTGCGTTGCGTATATGAGTGAGCTGTGTCTGTGCTGTATGATATGGCTTGGTGCGTGTAACCGAGGGTTCTTCTGATAACCCAGGCCATGAGAAGATATGACATGGGGGAGGGGGATGAAGTACTTACCAGGCATCCACTCGCTGATGCTGGGGAGTCTAATGTTCGTTGGATCGTCAGGCATAGTCGAGCGAGTAGCGGGGGTGGAAACGGGGTGATCGGATGAGTGCAGAGGTGAAGTGACGAAGTTATTATATAGCACTCGAACTTCATCCTTCAATACTCAAGTCACCGGCCTGAAATCATGAAACTGGCTTGCTTGCCAACTCAAACCAGTTCACGGCATCGCTGATTTGGGACCATTAAGGCAGCTCGCTTCCACGGTCGGAGAGAACGTCCTCCTTGAACAGCCGTAAACAGACATCTCGCCGAGGCATCGTCGCCACGTTCTGTCTAGAAAGGTCCACGCTTTCCATTTATGATGGCGTCCACGCAAATCAAACAACTTGCAATAACGCCACTGCAAAACAAGGATGTCCATCCTTCGTTTGCTGTGGGAAACCGCATCAATTAAGACATATGGATCTGTTAGTCCTTGGGTATCCAAGATTTGTGTGAGAGACTTTGACCCACCGCGATAACAGGACGGCGACAATCGATGGATATATCCTGCCTGCACTTCCCCAAACGATCATGCTCTTCTGCACCGGGATTTTCAGTTGGGGGAAGCGTTTTAGACTTTACGCTAGCCTTGGCCGAGGCGGTAAGGCAGGGTAAGGCCCTTAGCATCCGAGGCCAGGCGACCTCGAGGCAGAGGTTCGTTGAGGATTACAAGCAGAGCAAGGCACGTGGGAACCAAACAGTGGATCCAATCGGAGCTTGAACCCGTGCCTCCATGATAACTCCGCGCCGATACTGTGGGCAGCGTCCTCGTTACTGCTACCACTCATATTCCAAGAGGTATGCAAATGGAGGCATTTTCTTCGAATATGATATACTGACACTGTACCCCGTGGATGGTACGCTCAAAACGTCGCAATTCCGATGGCTCTGCAATCCTTATTTCAGATATCACTCCCATATTCCCATTGAACGTAACGTAACATCATGGTTTCAATGGAGATCACTGATACTCGGTGAATAAACAATGCCCGGCGACAATTAATCAGTCTCTCCCCTGACGATCTTCTGAGGTGATTGCCAACTCTGGGTACAATTCCCCATGGTACTTGGAACTCGCCTCCTACCGAAAATCGCCCATGCGCGCATTGCGAATTTCCGATGACCTCGCCCGCCGGTGTCTTGAATAGTCTCCTACAGCGTCCTTGTCGTGAGGAATCCGCGAGAGCGAGCGTTAGAACCCTTTCAGAACAGGTTCTCAAAGTGTCCAAGTTCTCGAGGCGACCATGGACATCGGACCTTTACGTTTGGGATCCATCCTGGGCGTCGATAATCCCGGGAAAAACTTTGTGCTAATCGCAGTAGCTCACTGGCACGATGCACACTCCCATTGCCGCTCAGTCAATCTCGTGGTGCGATGAGTCCCCATAACTTCCACGGACCGGCGTTCTCTGAAGCTTGTGTAGTGACTCGAGCGTTAGTCTTCAATTAGTAGTAGAATCTCTGAGCAAAAGGTTAAGCGAGCCAAGTCATTAATACGATAGCACCCGGGCTGTAAGTGCTGCGTTTCGTATACGCTCGAAGACGCCCGACGTGGGCATCGCCCGCGGACGAACCAGCGGGGAGGGCCACGATGTGACTGGCCATCCGTCAGAGAACTCCTTATCCTGGTAGATCCGCAGTCAGATACACCTCCAGAATGGCTTGCTTGATCCATTTTACCAGGTATGCATCCAGACCGCCACGGGCACGGGTCGCCATCCCCATCTTAGGAGATCGCAATGAATATTCGCGTGAGTAGATACAGCTGGCCTACTTGGGAACAATGTTACATACATGTTGATTACGGAAAGCCTCAGATCACTTCTCCACAGAACCAGCATCACGAGTAATCAAAGTGATATCAATATATGTCAATTATGGGCAATGAAAATCAGTAATAATGTGGCGCTCAAATCGGGCGGGTACCATAATCGGGATGGGTAGCTGATGGCAGATATACGCTGAGAGCCTGAGCATGAAGCGAGTAGCTTATGGTAACCTATGGCGATGTGTCAATAGAGCAGTTCTCTGGACGTGATTATTACTTACTCGCCTACTTCGGAAGCACTTGAGGCTCAGTAAGCTGATTCTGAAGGAAGCAGCTACGCATGAAGGAATGGCCTAGTGCTTCCATTCTACTGAGAACCTCACCGACCGATAAGCCCCGCGTACTCTGGACTACCTATTAAGAGTACCGCCTGTTATACGAGAAGATCGGAGAGAACAACGTCAGGATACTTGATAGAACGGCGACTCCAGGAAAACATATGGCTACCCGTCGGGGACGAGATAAATGTACCATAAGAAGGCAGATCTTCCTTGCAGCGAAGCATGCCGTTTGCAGCCGGCGGAAAGAGTGAGCTAGACAAATACTAGACCGTTAATATCCGCCACCCTGATAGAGCTTGAATGGCAGAAATCTCCGCTGTGCTGGATACATGGATACATACATGACTAGCACAATTACGCCCGACGATACCGAATCACTATCTGTGACTTCCAAAGAACCCACACACAATGCACTGCCTAAAGACCACAGCGCCTCAGCTCCCGGGAAAACGGCTTGGCCACCTGTGCTGACTCATACATATCTAGAACATCGATGTACACGGACCTGCCAGCCTTCGCGTCTTCCACCAAGTGGCGAGTTGAGTATAAGAATAGCACGCCGCTGTTCATTAAGATACCCGCATGCCCATGGGTATATCTTTACATGATTTTCGCACCGCACAAACAGCCCATGCAGTGCAAACCAGGGGAGCAAGCGAACGGCATGTTCGGCTGGATTCTGGAAGGGACGCTGCCTGCGCAAACCGCATGCGTCGATAGGTGTGGTCCACACGATGTGTGCAGCGTTTCGGTTGCAGGTTTGACCGGCGGGATAAATGGAGTAATATTCTTGTCACGATGTCGTGCATGGATGCAGCGATCCTTTGCAGTTGGGAACGTGGATTTCCATCGGTGGCAAGTGAGACTCCACGATACCAACAACCAATCCCAACCGGGTCGAAGCAAGTGGCGAGACCCATCGAGGGGTGGCAACGTCGCCAATAGTCAGGTGTTCGATGCAACAAGATAGAGTTAAGACGGTGAACTCCCGGAAGCAAGGTAATCAGGTATAACGTACTAGATTACCAAGCAAAGATACCCACCGGAAATTTAACATATCTCGTCACTCGTTGAGGGTGTGTGCTGATGCTTGTGTTCTCGACAATTCGAAGCAGTGAATTGGAATGGGTTGACGTCAGCTGAAGCAGGAGCGTGGTGTGCTTCTTTTCTTGAGCAAGTATCAAATCGACTTGGCCGTAAGGTGGATAGACAGTGGAGGCTATAGGACGGATGGAGAAGACAAAGAATTTGTATCTTGTGATGGGCCGCGTTGCTGCGGCTTCGGCGGTGAGGCCGCAGATCGACGAATCTATGAAACTCTCGTTGCAGGAGCGAGGCCATGGGGTCCCACATCGGCTCAGCTTTCCTTGTGACGGCCAATTGTCTTTCTAGGTGACCACGGGCACGACAAATGCCCGACTCGACAGCATCCGTAACGGCAGAAAAATGGAGGCTACAGCTATTGGGGGCATTGAATTGGGCAGAAGCAAGCCAAAAGCCCGTTGACGAACAGTTTGTTCTCGTTCACCCAGTTCGTTCGTCCGTTTTCGCTTGGAGTTATTTACTTCCTAGCTCAGGCATCTGTTATAATCGCACAGGGGAAAGGGCAGCCTCGGCTCACCCACTCGCACGCCCAACTAGGAACGACAAAGTCGGGGAGGATGATGGTGCATCAAATGAGACTGGATAACTGATTGATGGTAGTCTGTGGTAGATCAGAAACCAATTAACCAACTGATGAACTGACTCACTCTTATATTCTGCAATTGCATTATGTAGCGACTCTGAGATTACACGAAAGGCGCGTCGTTCGGTCAGGTCAGAGGGAGTTGGTGATGGCAGCGGGGCGAGTTGTGTAATCGGACTTGTTGTATTGATGTTTTATTGATATTCTTTGCTGCGAAGCGGCGGGTTTCGACAGACATGTCCGCTCCGAGGTCTTCTGATCTTTATATTTATGCGATCCGAGCAAGAAAAATGCTCCTCGCTGTGGAGGTATCCTGTAATACAGCGCCGGAGCTGGTGAGTGGGCGAAGTAAGAGTAAGAGTAAGAGCAAGAGGCGCGGATGACGGCGGGAATCGTGGGGCTTGGTGGGTACACATTCCTATCGACGAGCAATCAGTGCGGGAATCGTCACACGGGACACATTCAAGCTTCAGAGGCACACGGTGTCCACCGCCTAAAAAATGAGCCACGTACTTCTAAGCGAAGTAGAGAAAAACGACGAAAGGTTTGACCAGCGGGAAACGAAAAATAGGACAGAAAAAGCATCGTGGTATGTGAGGGTCGGAAAGACACGATCAGATTATGATAGAATCAAAGAGACTAACTCTTCAGATCATCTGTCCATCTATACATCCAATGTTGTATCATCGGTAGACGGTCATCTTTCGAGGGTGAGTCCTTCATCACTCACAAAGTTCATTGATCCATCAACTATCTGATTGCTCCAAACTTGCCTCCCAACACCATCTGCGGGAACTTCCGGGATCATATAGCGCAAACCAAGAGCACGGAGCTGTCGGAAAATCGCGACCAGGAGTTCAGAAAGGACGCACAGACATTGGACCAAGCCAGCGCTCTTGTGCTCTTCTATGTCTTTTCTGTCTGTCTGTCGCTTGATGGTTGATGGATGTTAGCCGAGCCGGGGCCCATTCACCTGTTCTTGAGTTGACTGTTCAATTTCTAGACGTGATGGCGCTGCAGAAGGTGCACTAAACCTCAGCCAATGTTGAGACTCAGCTAGTACTCAGCCTGTGGAGACTGCTTTCGGAATTCGAAGTCAGCGGCTTGCTGTACCAGAATCTGTGAAACTGGGAAACGCCGTTGATCAAGGAAGGAAGGAAGGAAGGCGTAAGGGATTTTTAATTTTTAATCCCAGTACATCCTGGATCCCTCCGACGGCCCCCGAGTGGGTGCGCTCGCGCGAGCGCATGGTCTTTGGCTCGCCAAACGGAAATCCTGCGCCATACATCATATTTCTGATTTGGATATCGCTACTTTCAAATAATAATCTGGGACATGAATCTCGAGTCTCGACTTGCTTGTCTTTTCTCGTGCTGTGGCGTTCTTAAGAAGGTCCGAAATTTCCATTTGTGAAGTTTGATTAAACCTTGATATTGAGCGCAAGCCGGCCGCCTCCACCCACGGTATTCGACCAATACTTGCGGGTTACGGGCACGGGTGAGTCCCAAGACTATGCAGAACCAGCCGTACCTCCGTACTACTCCAAGTGCCTCGTTTGTACCTTACTGCAATAGTCATGGTATCTCCGCCGAGGATTTATGCTTATTCGACCTATAACTTGGCTAGATGTACCGTAACAATAGTCCGCACATCGGCTCGATTCTGCTTGATAGACAGAATGTGGTATCATAAAATGACGGCGCGACCAACCAAATTCATTGTCGAAGGCACGGCGAAGATATGCATCAAGCGTAGATATCAGACAGTGAGGCGCGCAATTCCGATGGAGACTTAATGAATGGTATGAGTGTGAGAAGACGACTGCCGATGCTGGCAAGGGCGAGGAGGGCCCCATGCGTATACATCCTGAAGGTATTTTGTTGACCGTATCGATGTGTCATCGCCGCCGGTTCAGATCCGGATTTTCCTCGCGCTTTCGTTGACGTCCCTTCTCAACGACAGGGAGGCATTGGATGTACATTGAAATGTGACAGATAAACGCCGCCCTGGAATACAGGGACAGAAAGGTCCCACACGACCACCGGGTGCAATGGTGAGCAGCCTAAGCGCCGTCACATGGATTATCGATTGTTCGCGGGTAGCCAGTCTAGAGAAATAGGGAATTACAAAGAAAGGAAGACACGGAGCATTGAATGAGGCGATTCATCCTAGCCTATCGCAGAAAAGAGGTGACCACACTAGTTGAAGATCATAGATGAGTCTTCATTCACTTACATCCATCTCACAGCTCGTGCTGCCTTCGGGACGATGTCTGCCGGCACTCGCTAAATATACTTTTGGGCGGGAGGGAATAAGTAATCATGAACGTGACCCAAGCTCTGAAGGAAAGCAAGGACTCGGCCCGCAATATGTCGATCCCTTCTTGCCCAAGTTGCAACGAGAGAATTCGCCGTTATACCACCGCTGGAGATCAGTGTGAGTCTACCATAGACATATAGAGAGGGAGGCACTAGACCTACCTATAAAAGTGGGTACGCCGGGCACATTCATTCTGAGTTGTATTCGCAGGGAGAAGGAATGATATCTGCGAAGGAGGCCGAAAGGTAGTATTTTGTGCCAAGGGGTGCCTCCGTGCTTATGCTTGCTTCCGGCAAATCTTTGCCGTTCACACTAAATATACACCACATTTCAGCGAAGGGGACATGGAAAGGAAACCGAGACTCAAGATCTTCGAGGGCCCAGCCCAGCTGCATCGTCCCTCCTCCCAAGGCTCCCTTGGTCTGGTTCCTCATACCCATCCTTCCCGGACAAGCAAGCCTCACGCCTTGGGGCGAGATAGATATACGTCTGTATCAGGGTACGGGCCTTGGTGTGCTGCCAATCCTTCTACCATATCAGTGCCCACAATGATTCGTGGTACGGTGGCGATGATTGTTTGATGCTGCTCACCCAAAAGAACCTGGAACGTAGTGTATAGAGGGAGTCGATACGGAGCATTCCCGCAGTCGCCATCATACCTTTGCAACGTGGATTTCTATTTTCTTGCCGAACCCGTCGTTGTGGAATATCCGTCTACGGTCGACGGGATAGAGGGAGAAGCTGTAGTGTGTAACAGATCCCAAGCATCAAGCATAAGTCCCCTGGGGTTTGAGCAACTGCCATTCACATTTGTAGAAGGTGAATTATCTATGAAGGATGGTAAATATTTGAGCTCGAAGCTCAGCTCGTCATCGTCATCGTCGCCGGCCCGATCCTCTCTAAAAAATACACATATTCTTCAGCGAAAAGGAAAGTTGAAAGTGAAGGCAACATCTTACTCACCCCATCTCGAGGTAGTCGCCCATATATGACGACCCCTGCTCGAGCTCCAGCGACCACCGTGCATTCATTCTGGAAGCTCGCAACGACGGCGGGGAGAGGCTCCCCGCCGACTTCCTCTCGGTAGATACCCTTGATCGCGGGCCCTATGGTTGAGAGCCGCAACGAGCAGTCTCGAGAGCCAAGTTTCTGTGAGGGATGATGAGTCCTCTCGAGGGTTGGAATATGCGGGAGGAAGGAGACAAAGCGCCCCCATGACTTGACTGGATTTCAGGTAGTTATCAGGTACGTGCGTGTTTGACGTGTTGTTAGTGCGGCAGCAGCGGTAGTCATCGATCCGCGGATACGATGGCGACGATGCCCCTGGGAGCCCCTGGATGGGTATTAGGCATTGCAGTGTTCAGATGCGAGATGGTGATGATGATGATGATGGTCGAAATGGCGGGAAGCCATCACAACAACAACAGCGCCACAACCGTATGCAAAGTTGCCATCGTCGCCATCTGCTGAGCGCTGTTGATGCATTGTATTCATATCTCCTTGACCAAGTCGCAGAGGGTCCAGCGAGTGAATGCAGTTGTTCATTAGTGTGTTGTGGAGGAAGGGGCTGTATCAAGTTACATGCCCCAGGGAATGTCGACTCTTGGTGATATAAGAAGACGTTACCTCTGACGATTCCAATGGCACTTGACTAGGGGTGCCGGTGACTTGGGAGCGGTACTTGTCGATCCCTACTGAAAATACACAGGAGCGAAAGAAGATGGGAAAAGAGACGCAAGTGACTCTCACCCTTGACTAAACCCTCCAAACCGCAAGCCAAACCGCCCAACCTCTCAGCCCCTCCTCGAAATCACCACCCCTTGGCTTGATCACCTTCGGCTTCGGCTTCGGCTTCGGGTACCGCGAATCCCATCCTTGTGGACACGCTCTGACTTATCGAGACAGCAGCCGCGAAAAAGAACTGCTTCGCGTGTTCCTCGAATAACAATAAATTGCTCGGGGCTGCGAGGCGTGACCGGTTTGCGAGATGTGTTTACCCAAGGCTGGCCGTATCAACGGTTTTACCGCTGGTGTTTTGTAATCGTGGGGGCGCTCTGGATGCGTTGTGTTTGCACGTTTTCGATGGTGCCGTAGCGCAGGACCGTACATAACACTCGTAGTCGCCGGACAAGGAGACGTCGATCCGGAACGAGGATCCGGAACGCGAGATGGGAGTGTCAGCTGTCCAGATGGTAGTCGAGAGCTGAAATAGTCGGACGCGTATTCTTGCCTCCGATGACACCTGCAACACACCGAAATATGTCATCGGAATGCACTCATCTCCGTCGCCATCGACGTTGACATGAGCGCCTAAATATGTTCGCTTGCCTCGGGGTAATTTCATTGAGGCGTCTAAGTTCTAGGTGTATCATACATAGAGAATAAAGAAACGATAATCTTAACTTGGACTTGGATTTGTCGGGAGGCCAAGCAAGGTATCCACGAACTCGCCCAAGGAGTCGTACACTTCATCAGGTGGAGCAACCCCTGGTTTGTACTCGTCTCCGGGGCGGTACTTGCCAGTCCTCACTGGATAGATGGTCAGAAACAGAATACTGAGGCGAATGCGATCAAGGAACGCAGGACGGGAGGATATGCGAGAGGAGAAGAAACTCTGAACTCACCCAAGACTCTCCAAAGCCCCAACTCGATCGCTCCGCCTCCAAGGTCTGCCTCGACATCATCGCCCACGATCGCAACTCGCCCCACGGCCTCATGCACACCCTGCGGCAGACTGTCAATCACTGCACCGAAGAACTCCTTCGTCGGCTTCCCTAAAACGTGCGCTTGCACACCCGTCGCGTACTCGAGGGCCGCTATGAACGGCCCCGGACCTAGTGAAAGCCCCGGGGGAGAGGCGGATTCCAGGTATTTTGCTTTGTGCGTTGCGATCAACGGGATAGGCACAGGTGTTCCCAACAGGCTGTTACTACCGTTACCGTCACGGTTGGAGTCGTTTGGTGATGTTGGTGCTGGTGCTGGTAATCGGGAGGTGTGATGTCGCCGATGCTCACCCGTGAGGATTCGGAACGCAGTGTTCAGATGATGGTAGTCAAAGTGGTTGGGAGCGAGCCCAACAACAACCGCATCGAAATCGTGATCATCATTATATGGAGGACTGCTCTCGATCTCCTCCTTAGCCGAGTCCGATAGCAGTAGATATGGCCTACGAGATATGGATCGTTGAACCGTCACCATCGAAGCGGCGCGTACATGCCACTCACCGTCTGACTCCAAGCGACTGCAAGTACCGCTTCACGGCTCCGATGCTCGTCCATAGCTCTTCGTTACCGCCATCGTCGTCGACATCGCCCACCTCAATCCCCATCTGCGCCAACCTCCGTTTCGCAGCCGCTGTAGACTCTTTGCTGGTGTTGCTACAGAAGCGAAACGGCACGCCATGGTGCCTCAGCTTGGCAATGGCTTCGACAGCGCCCGGGGTTGGCTGGGATCCGACGTGTATTGTGCCAGAAAGGTCGATGAGCAGGGCAGTGATGAGCGGCCGCTGTGCCATGCTGCCAAGAAATGGCTGATACTGCCTTATCTTGCCCTTATAGACTTGAACTTGGGTGAATAGTCAGATACGGACCTGCTGGGAATCAACGAATCTACATACCGAGTTAAGCAGCAATAAAGATCATGATCAGACCCAGTAACCACGTACTCTCTGAGCGATTTGGACTCTGTCGGTCAGAACGCGACGGCGATCATCAGTGTCTGAGTGGAAGATAACTCGGGAACTGCCGACTGCCTTGTTCAAACGTTCACTGCTGGATGACTGTCTGAATTCTGAACCTTGCAGCATGAGCTACTACACTGTCAATTAACCAAGAAATTAGCTATGGGAATGGATGGAATGTGAGAGATACCGCGAGCGAGATAATGCCATAGATTTGTGATTAGCTCAAACACTGTGCCCCACTCCCACCGTTATACTAGTCACATAGTGTGTACTTTAGAGCGTATTTAATGCTTTCAGAAGATTCCTTTTCGTCAAAAGTAGCCCTTTTGTTTGTGTGAACCCCCCGTCCTCGATTTGTGTTGAGTTTTGGAGGTCTTATTACAACAGGGGCTAAGGGGAGGGAAGAGGGGTACTGTCACGTGACAGGGCTCTCGGTGTTCCACTGAGATACCTTGAAAAGCAAGGAGCTCGGAGCCTTTGCTTCCGTGGCACATGGCCCTAATATGGTGTTTCACATTGTGTTCCTGGGGGAAACACTCTTGTCGCAGGGAGTGTTTGCAGGGGTGGTATCTTGGTGTCGCAGGATACGTTCATGGGCCTGAAGGCGCTGTTCCCGGCGCTAGGCTTGGGACTTCAATTATAGACAAAAAATGTGCGTAGGGGAAATGAGGGAATCGAAGGTATCTGTTCTTGATGAATACATCAAAATCTATCTTATACGGATGATTGTCGTTGGTCATTTCTGATTCGTGATTCAGACAAAATATGATCACAACTGATCGTCGTCTGGTACGCAGATACAGAGATAACGAGAACGAAACTCCCATAGCGATTCTTCGCTTGCATTCAAGCCCCTCCATCATCCGATATCTAAGCGGCTTATGCAGACCTCAATTACGATCCCCACGGGACAACGACGCTTTGCAATGGGCCACAAAGTGGGAGCTTTACCCGAGAAAAAGTGTTCAGGTGTTTCAAGTATGTGGTGTTGATGATAATCTTATGTTCTTTCTTGTAAGCAGCGCTCACCGCGCTCACGGAGTTAAAATCGACGACCACTAGAGGCTAGATCAAAGCTGTGCTTCGCAAATGACTTTTCCATCAATGACCCATGTGTGCATTGGTGTGCATATGGGAATTGATGGGCTTTAAGGGATGGGAACCTTGGCTACCCGTGAAGTCTATATAATCGGCGTCGAAATTGGCCGTATACATACTTCACTTCTCCTCGCTTCCTCAGCAATCCACCCGAGTCCGAGTCCTCTTTGAAAGAGCTTAGAGCCGCCTCGTTTTCTCTTTTCTCCTTATCTCTTCCTCTCTTCAACTCTGTCGCCCTCCACCTCCCTCGTCGTACCTCCCACCAACGAAAACAAAATGTTCACCCGCTCGGCCAAGTTAGTAGTAGTGGCGATCCTTCTAGGAGTCTTGACGACGTCAGTATACCTATTTGCTTCCACGCGCAACTGGTGTATATACTAACGTGCCGATCACCAACAGTGTTAAGTCGTTCGCGCCCCAGGCACCGCTGATTGCAGCCGTGCAGCATCCATATGTTGCTCCAACGACCGACGACGATCGTTCCCCCTGTCCAGCACTCAACGCCCTGGCAAACCACGGCTATCTGTACGTGACTTCCTTCCCATCACTTTCATCACATATCTAATCCACACGCCTCATATAGCCCCCATGACGGACGCCACATCTCCCACTCCCAGCTTTTCAACGGCCTCGTCGACGGCTTCGGGCTCTCCTACCCCCTCGCGACCCTGCTCACCGTTGGCGGGTACACGCTCCTGCGCCAGGTGCCCCCGCTGTCGCTGATGGACATCAGCCGCGTGAACGGCGTCGAACACAACTGCTCGCTCGCGCACAACGACATCCCGTGGGACCACGAGTACCCGCGCCTCCACGCGACTGCCGACGTCTGCCTCCTCAACAAGCTCTTCGCAGACTCGTCCGACCAGCTCACGCTCTCCGTCGAGGACATCGCGCGCGCGCGCGTCCGCAGAGAGTCGTCCCCGGAGTACATCAACGCGAACGTCACGCTGGACGCGCTGCACGCCGAGATCGCGAGGGGCGAGATGGCGCTGGTGCTAGGCATCTTCGGAGATTCGAACGAGGTTTCGCTGGAGTTCTTGAAGAGGTTCTTCCTGAACGAGCAGCTCCCGGATAACTGGCATCCGAAGGCTACACAGGGGCTTGTGAAGACCGCGCGGACAGCCCGCAAAATTCGTGCCCATATGGATTCGCTTCGCAAACAGTGAATTATACTTCAATTGATTCGCCTGTCGCCCCCGACCCAGCCCAACTTTCCACCCCTACCACGTTGGTAATCCTCAACACGACTCCCTCACGTCTTAATACCGTATTCGGGTAATCGAGCTATGAACTCTGCATTAAGTTATCTATCTATTTGCATTCCAGAACTCTCGCCACACAACTGTATCCATACCATTATATATTCTTCGTTCTCTCTTCATTATAACGCTATTATAACGTTAACGTTATCTTTACGATTATTACTCGCGATAGTTACGCAATATACGATTGAAAAACACGCACATTGACTGAGTTAAGCCACACTGCTCCGAGTCCCAAGGGACGTGTAGTAAACATTTAAGCTTGCACCCGGTGTTGCATCGAGTACGGTGTCAGCGCCTCCGGACGCGGACTGACGTAGCCTGACCCCATGAGGATCCGTTTACGATGGGATTCGAGCTGAGGATCGCCACCAGCCGCCAGCATGACTCGAAACGTTGCTGAAACGCCAAAAATCTGAATGTGGTGTACCCCATATACTCGAGCACTGCGTACGCAGCAAAGGATGCTACAGATAAGAGGGCGACAGCTCAATTGAGATAACATTGATATCGGGCAAATGATTCAATGAGTTTGAACCATGGGGGCATCGATATCGGGGCCTCTCGCCCTCGAGAGGGCGAGGCCAATCAAGACAACGATCAAGCTTAGACCTCGGGAGCTCTGGAAAGGAAGGTGGAGCCTCTTTCTGGAATGTAGAAATCTTCTTTACCCCGACTGTCGACGATATCAAAGATTACGATCATCTCAGGGAGAGTGCTCGAGGACTACAAGGAGCAAGCTCGGAGTGTCTCAGAGTTCGTCGGACTCTCAGCTCGTCGGATTCCTGGGTGCTCGCATCCACTGCCAGTCACGTGTAGGGTAGCGTGAGCGTAGGTACTAAATATATACATGAATCACAGTACGCTGTAGCTGTCAACGTGAATCAGTCGGGAGTGGGTGAAGGAGAACTGCCTTGGTATTGAGTCTCGATGACGGCCGCCGAGGTGCACCGGATGCGTAGGATTACGACACTCGACTTCGATTCCTCGAAGTTCGAAGTACCACCTCAAACCAAACATACACTGAGGCTAGTGCAGGTCTGTGAGATAAAATTAGTAGAAGGCCGCATGCCATATGGACGCGAGTGCCTATGCATCGGCGGGTAACCGGTAGCCGGTGCCCGGTAGGCGTATAGTTAGAGAGCCTCTCCGAAACTCAGAAGTTGGCGAGGGTGATGGATCATGGAATTCGAGAAGTGACGGAGGTCCTGAGAAAAGCGAAGTTTAAAAAGAAGGACAGAAATAACATCGGTGAACGAGATATGGCGATTCGTTTTTCCATAAAATTACACGGATCCTGATGCATCGTTACTGTACGCTTCGAGCATCGGACGTGTTGAAGGGCGACGGGCGTACACACTTGGGGTTCAACAAGTTGTTCCCCCGAGCAAAGAATTCAGGTTCCATGATTGTTCCGAATCAAGCAGCTTCAAGATTCAGGTGCGGAACGGGGCCTACGAAGAATAGCGAAGAATTCGTAGATTGAGCGTTGGATGAACCTATGAATACATGATAAAAGGTCGTGAATATGCACAGCGGAGAATACGAGAAAGATGGCAGCGCTAAGTTATGTGATAAAAACAGATATATACGATAGTGATGACAGGTATGGTCAATCGAGATGCGACGGGATATACAACGCCAAACGAGCAAAACTCAAAACTGAGGATGGGACACGCACTTCATGGGTTCCGTGGCTACAAGTCACCACTGGCTGGTTCCCGTTCACCACTTCTCCACCTGAAGTACCTCTCTCTCAACTGCCGCCCAATCCTCTCATTCCACCCATACGTGACCGCATTCGCCAACCCTACTAGCTGTGTGCTAGCCTGTAGGATCTGCGACACCTTACTCGTATGCCCGCTCGCCTCCACCAGCCTATTCGCAAGACCGGGGATCCAGAGGAGGATGTAGAGGAGGGGGTAGGCGTTGAGGAGGAGGATGCGCTGGATGGCGCGTTGCCGCGGGTTGGGGAGGATAGGCGGGGGATTGGGCGGGGGACGCCGCCGCCTGCGTGCTATTTGTTTGAAGCTGAAGGAGGTGATGGAGTGTTTTGAGGGTGGATGGGTATGCGAGTGGGTGTGGGGGGTCTTCTCGTCGTCTTGCCCCCCAATGACTGGGTGCGTGTATATCGTGTAGGTAGGCGGATGTTCATCATCTGCCGCTTCCACGTCCACCCTTGTTGCACCCTTATCCTTCTCGCCGCCTTGCATATGTGCGGATACGGACAAGCCATCGTGAGACGGCGTTATAGGCGACGGGGGTTCGGACGTTGAGGCGATCGGCACAATTGGCGCAATCGGCACGAGGCCATAATGGATGCGCGTTGCCGTAGGAGTACTGGGACGCGGATACTCGGGAGGATGCGTGGGATGCGATGGCGTAGAATGATGGGCACTGCTACTTGCCCGCGACACCGCGATCGACGTCCTCTTACTGTCCGAGGCACGCATGTCAGCGTGGTAGATTTCTCCCTCTCCTCTTCTTTCCTCCTCCTCATCTTCATCTTCCTTCAAGGGGTGCTCCAAATCGCTCGTACGTACAGCAACGGACACGCTCTCCCCTCTGGGCCTTCTATAGTACTTTGGCTCCTCCATTGTTGACGGCGAACTCAACCTCCTCTCATGTGCGTGGGATTGCGATTGCGTGTAACTCGTCCGCGTATCATCGTCTGGGTTCCTGCTGAACGTGATCGGCTCGAGAATCGGCGTCTGAGCCGTACGCCTGCTGAAGGAGAACGCTCCTCGCGATTTCGCGGTGGAGCGTGTGTTGTTCGTGGCTTGTGTATTGTTAGTACCTTGAGTAGTCGCTGTCGCGCCTGACTCGTATGTATCGCTCGAAGCAGGGACGTTCGAAGTCAGTGGGACTGCAAGATTACGGAAGTGGCGCCGCAGGTAGAAATGCTAAAGTTCATGCGATTGGGTTAGTGCAGGAGCCGGGCATAGGATCATTGAAGTATTACCAGATACGTGTAGAGTATTATCTGTATGGCAAGCACCATTGAGAAAGGAGTTCTAATCACGGAGTTGTATGTACGTACCTCGAGGAGCATAAATAGGTACCTCCATCCGTGCGTGAGCACGTAACGAAGGTATGTCGGCTTGTTAACCACCCAACACCTACCCATCATGACACCAGGATTAACAACACAGCGAGCACACGGAGAGGACTCACCAATTACCCGACACTGGAACATACCATTCCTTCCCCAGCGCCAAGAAGCTGGTGATCGCAGGGAGGAACCATATTGATAGCGTCGCGCCTAGGATCTGCGGCCAGGCCCATTCCCCTGATATAAGGCGCGACGAAGAGGATGTTGACGTGATGGTGATGACTGTGACCATTGCGATCGCAAATATAGCTGTATCGGTCGCCTGTCGGTGCGCACCGTTCAGGACGAGGACGTTTATGATGGGGCAGAAAGGTAGACGACTTACTTGTACAGTTAACTGCCCGACGAAGCCATTGAGCACGCATCCTGGTCCCGGCGCAAGATCTTTGCGATGCATCAGGATCTGCGCCCCCGACGCCGAATTGTTCACCGAGTTGATAAAATCTACGATCGAGGATCAACATCCATGCACCCATATAAACGGAGAAGGAAAACGTACCAGCGACCGCCAAATTGAGGATCAAGACATGCCTGAAGTGCTTCTTCAACGGCAGCGCGAGATAACATAGAAGAATGAGGCCTGAACCGACGGCTGAGAGTAGAGAGCAGGTGAATGTGATGATCGCGGAGGTAAGCCTGAAACCAGTGACTGTCGACATTCGTTAGAAGGAGTACTAAATGGCCAGTCGGTTTCGTTTGAAGCGGTATTGGTCCAGGGCGCAAGCCCCCCTTCGTCTGGGTGCAGAGATAGCTATATACAATGTGCTCCCTCGACGAACCACCTAACCAAGACCTCGAAAATAAAACTATGAAGAAGTGAACGAAGGGTACGGGAGACAAGGTAAGAGGAAGGAGGAACCAGGGGGTGGCAATGCTAAGCCGAAGGCCCTTGACAATACACACTTCAATTTTTGACATGTTGCAGGGTTCAAGAACATTGATTTCGCAATCGACCGACGCTTTGCCTCTTTGAGTCGAGCATTGTCAGTTCCCACGTTTCCATATTTAGCCAAATACGCCTGTTCTTATTCTCGACAAACAAGACATCGGCACCCCGTCATTCAATGAAGATGATTCCAATACACGTTGGACGAAAAACTACAACATATTACAACGAAAACCTATGGATACAACCAAAAAACCCTAACGAAAGTATATGCGAAGATGTGGAATGCAGAGAAAGCAAGATATAGTGATAAGTTACATGATCAATTCGTACAATTCGTACAGTGCGTTGTTTCGTCGAGCGAGGGTCAACCTCACAAGTCGTGGCAAGATCTTGAGCTTTGTGGATGTGGAGGAGGGATGGGGTATATGTACAGGTGTTCTAAAGAGGAGAAATGGGTCCGGATAGTCGTCTGCGTAGTTCAAGGACATCACTCGGGCCTAGGCTAGCTAGGTCCGCACATTCCGAGGGGTGTTCGTCGATGCAATGTCGTTTCAATTCGTCCCAGGAGGCTTTGGATGGGAACGATTTGGGAACGACGAGGGTTCGTGATGGATCCGATGATGGTTTGATGTGTTCCTGTTGGTTCCGAAGTCTATGATGATCAGAATTAGGCTTAAGAGGTGACGATGGATTGGGACGAAGCTTACATGCATGCACGACAGACCAACCGCCCATTCGTGGGCATAAACATCAGATCAACATGGGAAACAGTGACCTGCACTGGATCGAATCGTGGGGGAGAAGGAGATTCTGATGTCCGCCGCCGTTTCTGATACACGTTCTCATTCGCTGATTGGGGGTTGGCAGCGCCGGTGGAGACTTCTCGATTGTCATGAGTGGGCGCGTAAAGGATGGGGTCGGCGCTGGCGCTGCGAATCCCAGATTTCCGTTTTCGATCAGATGGGGTGGCCTCGACAGGGGAGGGATACGAGTACATCATATCGTTGCCTTGGCCGTCCGATTGGACTGAAGTGGGTGAAATAGGAAGAACGGCGCCGGCACTGGCGGGGGAATGGGGATCGATGTCTAGGAGCATATCACCTCCCTTTCGGCCCATGAGAGTCCGAACCTTCTCGCGGGCAACATCTCTCTCGCGCATCAGCGCCATGCACTGCTGGCGGAGCGTCTCCTTGTCTTGTTGCTCCTTGTGCAGGGCGCGAGAGCAGATGGATCGGAACTGCACTAGTTCGGCTTGCATACGCTCCGTAGACCGCTTGAAAGCAGTATCAAGGACAGCATGCAGTGGGACAGCAGCATGGGGTACATTGGAGACATTCTGAAGACGCCCATGGGACTGCAAAGGGAGTTGATGTATCGATGGCAATCGCGGCCGTGCGGCTTGAACGCTTGTGTTAGCGATTGGCGGCAGGCGGTTATCAAGGACGAGTTGTTGCTGTAAAGTGGATGAGCAGACAATTCACTCAGAACTTCTTTGCCTCGCACCTTCGGCATCATTCTCCTCTCCCCATGCGACGATGTGTTACTCTGGCTGTCCATTGGAACGAAGAAAGGCGGCAGCACTTTGGTGAATATAGAGAAGTAAATAAGCGAAGAGGCGACCAGCGTACGACTAGGAGGCGATGATTAGGATGAGCTACTGCTGTACGAGCTGCAATGAACTCGGTCGACGCATTCAGCATGCTTATATGAATACCGTATAAAGGGCTGGGAATTCTCGAAGTAACATTGTCGACTAATCACAATAAGAGCCAGGGGCTGCGAGATTGCGGGCTTGCCGAACAAAAAGACAATAAGCGTAGCGCCGACCTTAAGGCCTCCGTGTCATTATCAACAAAAAGGGTAAGCTGTATCGAGGAAAGGAACCATACTTCTCGCCGGATAGACAATTAAAAGTTCATGAACCGGGTGCAACTTGCCATTTGAGGAGGATCTGCGCTATCAAAGCGTCGGGTGGTCGAGCGGGGCCGCCTTCAAGAGGTGGTTGATCATATGTGGGAAAGGGTCCAAAAGGTTCCGTTCGGCTTAGGGGTAAGCGCTAAAACTACATTGCTCGTGGTCGTATGCTTAGGCAGGATAATCATCTCCGTTTTAGAGCAAAAATGGCTAAAGCGCCGACCTGGATATGTTCGAGGAGTAGGCTGGAGCAGGAGAGACTCCACATCAATGTTGTCCTATGTAGATTTACAGCGATCGGCGGAGAGATTCTCAGGGTTTCCCCACCAGGTTGGAAATGCAACAGCTTTACCACCTGCACCAAATACGGCAAAGCTGAGAATGAACAAGATCACTTGAGAGCCACCGTCCAAAGCTGCGGAGAGCAAGTAGTTGTACTACGCAAGTCAACATCACCAAGTCATCTCCAGATATACTGTTGGCATACCTTGATGAACCACCTGGGTTTCCGTGTCCGGAGCCACCATTGGGACACAAATCCAATAACGACACACGACCACCATTGCCCATTGACCGAGTACGGGAGCCTACATGTCGCGGCAATTCATCCGGAACCGTAGATAAATGGAGAGGTTGAATACACACCAGCCGATGTATAACGCCACGATAGGTACATTGATGTATTCCATGGTCATTGACAATCGACTCCCTGGACGGGAAAATTTCCATACGATCCAGAACGGTAGCGGCGCGAACAACCCAATGACACTAAAGCCGAAATGAGACCCAATGAGACGCGCCACGGAGAATGGAAAAGGACTTACATTCCGAACGGAATGATCCAATATCCCGCCGGCTTCCCTAAAGAGAAGAGTTCCTTGCCGAGAGCGCCCATAGCAATGGAGGCTGAGTTGTATCCTTGAATGATCCAACCGCTCCACTACGAATAATGTGAATGGGCATGTGGTCATGGGACACCAGAATCCATACCACCCGCGTTCCTATAGGGTCTTTGAGAACTTCGCGATTGTTTGATACAATTACCTTCATCACTATGTACGGTCGCATCATCTATATGAAAAGAAATGAAGGGATACGTACTTGTGTAGTTAAATATGGACCCCACGATTGATCCAGCCTGATCCGGTCAGATATTGCCGATCAAATGAACTTTCTAATGTGCTTACTATCTGCGCCACGAAGGTCATACGCGGGGGTAATTTGATGTATTGTCCCAGCTTCAAGTCTGTACGTCCCGAGGTAAACGCGTAATCCCTTGCTACTGAGTCAACAATCTCACCTTGGAGCATGTACAGAGTTTGGAACGAGGTGCTATTGCCAAACAGGTTGGAATACATGACAGGGCTTTCGACGCCGTTAGCAATAGAAGGAAGGCGGGCTAGGCTGGGCGCTCACATTGGCTGACCAGGATGGATAAACGCAGCCATAATTTGAACAACATATTTAACGGAGATACTAAATCCTAAACGAAAGTAAGCACACCATCCATGGACTCCAACGTCAGGCATACCGGTCGTAGCGGTGACTATCGATGTGATCAGTTTATTGCGAGGGATTTGATTGAATCAACGCTTACTGAACCCCAATATGATTGCCATGAGTATACTGAAGACTGCATCACCATTTAGAGTCAATACTGTTGAGGAGGGAACATGTGCGACGTACCTGTGAATATCAGGATGCTCCACGCTGGCATCAGGACGGTTCCACTGGCATAGCTGCAGCCAATGCCAATTCCCAACGAAATTAAAAACAAACATCCATATATCCATTGCGGAACCTCAGCTACATATATTACTGAGCTCGATCTGACTGCTTTTCACTTGAAACCACTCACGATATTTTCGCATCGCTGATTTATAAGTTAGCTACATTGCCAAAGATAGCATGCGTCGTGCGGACCTTGGTAGTGAGGATCGTCAATTTCATCGTGAGATTGACGCAAGAACCGCAGGCCACCGAAAGCTATAAGTAAACATGATTTCAGTGGAGTAAGCCTCAGATACTCGGAACGACTTGCCTGTTCGTAATTCCCTCCAATGCCAGAGTAGTATATAGGTGACGGCGGCGCCAAGCGAAACATTGTAGGACAATTGCGAGATAGCATAGGTCGTGGTGTATCGCGGAAGGCCAATAACCTCTAAGGCGGCGTGATTGAGTTTGTAGTCTGAGCCAATGACGGCGGATTGATTGTAGATCTGGCCATCTTCGCCGAAAAGAGATGTCGACATAAATGCAAGGTCGCGTCCATTAAAGACATTAGAGTAGTAGCATGCAGTGAGGATGAGGTACCCGAGGGCCAACCCGACTACAGACAGCAATACAGCAAATAGTCAGTAATTTAGGTATCAGGGAATAGTGACAGGGGTGACACGTACTATAGGAGTTGATCTCTGAATTGAACGAATAGATGCTGAGTAGCCGCAGCAGCTTGAGATAGGGAACGTACGTGTTTGGAGAGGCCACACGAGAGGATTTCCCTGTGTGATAAGCGTCCAAGAAGTACTGAACGAGAACAGCCCAATGCCTTCGTTGCTGGATCCCGCGCCAAACAGGTTGCGTACAAACTCATGACGACCATTATCAGCAAGGCAAATGACCGAGATTGCAGTCAATAGAGGGAATGGATACTGAGGAATCCACTCCCAGCAAAAGATGCCCGCGAACTGATGGGGATCATTAGTCAAAATCGAACAAACGGGATGAACCAAGTTGAGTTGAGAAAACTTACGACTATCCAAAAGAATTTGCTGTAGGATAGATGGTTCAGCTTCATCCTGGCTAAGCATGAAATCGGCCGAACCGTCGTTTTTCATTCAGAGAACTACGAAAGTGCAGGCTCTGGAGTAGGCTGACGACTGAAATATATGTTGGGTAGAATGCACTATGAATGATTGATCAGGCAATCGGCAATCGGCGAGAAAGAAAAGTGGACTTACTATGTTGGATATACCAAGAAGCTTCGAACTGAAGTACAGCATGAATACAAGAAGCGAATAAAAAGAATGCAGAAACGAACGCATGCCAGCAATGCCATAGCCGAGCATTTGGGTAGCAAATATCTGGAAGAGCGCCACGGCTGCATTGAGCCGGAGGTCGTAGAATAGGTCTAATCTGCACTCAATGGCCGAGCACGAATGTCATCTAAGCCGACGTACCTAAAGCTGCAATTATTTCCATTCCGACCGCAACGCTTGATGCGGTCGATGACATTATCACAATGAATGCATGCTCCCTATTGACCGATGAGATCGATAACTCAATATAAAGTATGTTGCTACATACTTTACGTTAAAAGGTCCTGGGTTGAGCCACCGAAAGTACCCAGCGCGAGGTATTATAGCTACGCAAGTCGGTAAGCGATCACGCAAAACCGTAACGAGTTGTTGAGAGAACATACCGGCCATAGCCGTCCCAAGGACATACGCGATGATGAGGCAAAACAACTGGGATACAGTCGCATTCTGCGGTTTGAAGGTGTAGATAGTCCCCAATACCTAAAACCCTTCAAGGATCAGACCGATACCAATCGCTATGAAATCTACTCACCGAGGAGAAAGCACTCAATCCAACACCCAGAAATACGGCGCGGAACGTTAAGACTGGCAGCGAAGGATCATCTTGCGTTGAGATGACCTGAGGTGTATGACCTCTAGTGACAAGGCTTCGATGAGCAGGATATGCATACCTTTATGGCCACGTCTTCGGCCCTCGCGATGGTCTCCCCTGCCAATATCGAAGTTTCATCGCTATCAATACCGATGGAACTGGTATCGACGACGGACTTCGGCGAATCCTGCTTCAAAAAATCTGTGACATCACCAACGTCTTCGACGGAGTGTTTCTGCTTTTCCTCAGTCATTGTTGAGACAGAACGAGAGAGAATGCGATATAGTGTCGCGATAGGCTCCTCGAGAGTCGATGCATACCGCTAGATAAGTGGTTTTCCACATGAGAATGTAGACAAGTGGGGCGAACACGGCGACACATTCTGCCCCTTTGAGAGACGAAGCCACAATCACAAAGCTTATGAGCTCGTGTGCCCTATTCCAAGCGGATGTGCCGAGGGGATCGTCAGTCAGAAAGTTGATTGCCATAGGCTCATGACAGACCTTCGCCTCAGCATACGGCCAGGTAGCGTGTGGTCGAGAACCCAGGATTACGTGGGAATACGTCCTTATCGCACCAATAACCGCGTGGATTGCGCAACATTCCCAGACACTGATTTATGTCTTAAATCGTTGTCCCCAGTCGCAAATGTCCTAGAACTGAATACACTGAGTGGGATGATTTCTTGCTCTGGATAGTACTAAATGTCCGTAGACCATTGCAGCAATAGATATACAGATTGCTCACATTGGCCCTTCAATACATCGCGAAGTTATCCTGTTAGTAGTCAGTAAGCTAGATACAATGGAAAGTCGGAAAGTTACCGCCGTTTTCAGGAAGTCAGCGTAATCAACCTCTGACTTGGCAAACTCATACTTCTCACGATAAGATAGCTTTACTCACGGTAAGGCCTCTTTGCCCACGATCAGACATCGTTACTTTGCGGAACTTTCCAGAAACGTCGTTCAACTTCTTGACTAGTTCGAATGTTACTCCAGAATGTTCATGAAGGTTGTTGGCCTTGAAGTTTGTCTACGGAATCCCTGGGGACCTCAACCACATTCATCCTTCACTCCTTGGACACATCGCAATTGGGTTTCCAGAAATTTCTTCAGAGCTCTCCTAGTAACGCCGCTCACATATATATGGTGACCTGATCTGTGTTCTATGAAACACTTGCTTACCTGTTCCATTTAGCTCACGCACTGATCGTAATCCATTCGACCAATTGGTGGAGTCGTGGCTCTGCCGACAAGAATGCCACCTTTGCTCGTGCCATGGACATCCATCTTTTCTTACCTTAACTTCTACTCAGCCGAGGAACTAGACCAAGGTTTGACCGCTATGGGTGGAGGAACATTGCCTACTTCAAGTGGTCTCGCTTCTGAGTTTCGTCGACGAATGCGCAGGGGATGCATCTTCGGTCCGATTCATGAGTTAGGAAGAATGATCCCCGTTAATGGGGGCCCCGCTCGGCGTGCTTCTACGTCTTCCCCGACAACGCTGTCCCCATAACTTACTTCCTTGTTGGTCATCGGTCCATATTTCCGGGATGTCCGCTGTCGTGTTTGGCTGAAGACGCGAACCACTCTCGGAGTGTGCTCTCCATGTCCTGTGCAGGTGAGAATACGTCGACAAGTGGTCACGAGGGCAGAAACACTCTGAACGGGACCGTGTATGTGCAGATTCATGCCGACCGTAGCCTGCCTACCTAGTTGTTGATTGACTAACACAACACTTGATACTACATGACTCCACGGTACCCGAAGTGCTTTGATATCAGGGCTCAACTTACGTGGAGGTACGAAACTAAAATATGACTTTCAAACTTAGCTTCGTGGTTTGCCGTGATACAAACAACCATAAATTTCGCAAGCCGTCAACTTCCATCCTCTTCCAACACACGCACTCACTTTCGACCTCCTTGCATTCTCTGTGAGTTGTACAGCTCATATATATCCTATGACCATCGATTTTTTACCCAAGGATAACTCTCGTTCCTAGTACCAGGAGCAGTATCTATGGCGCCCAAGCCTCAACTCGCTCTTGCGAAAGCTCATAGAGGCTCTATTTCTCTTCCGAAGACCACACAACAGCTCGTCCCAGCTTTCCTACAGAAGCTCTACGAGTCAGCTGCAACATTTGACTATTCATGCTCTCCTTGTAATTTTACCTGACTTTTCAAAGAATTATCACCGATAAATCAAACGCCGATCTGATACGGTGGTCCGACAGAGGAGACATCCTCATGGGTCAGTGCTCGTATCTCAGCACCATCTCGTCTAACCTCGCTACAATAGTTGTCGATCATGAACGATTCGCAAACGAGCTCTTGGGACGGTGGTTCAAGCATCAGAACTTCAACTCTTTCGTCCGCCAACTGAATATGTACGGCTTCCGCAAAGTGTCTCACCTCCAGCAAGGGACTCTTCAAAGCCCCATCGACCCGAAAATCTGGAGCTTTGAGCACCCTTGCTTTCGACGAGGTCAGCCGGACCTATTATGCCTTATCCAACGGAGAAAGCACGGTGCAACCACCTGCGACGCCGTTGATTCCGTTGATAGGCAGGAGCAGGCCAAGGGGGACCAATCGGCCGTCGTGCAACTACACTCCCTCATCGACGAGGTGGCTGGTATCGAACGCCATCAAGCTGCCATTTCCGCCGAGCTTACGGAACTCAAGCAATCTAACCAAGTCCTTTGGGAGGAGGCCAGCGCCTCACGAGTGCGTCTGGACAAGCAGCACGATACTATCAATCGTATCGTTCGCTTCCTGGCTGGTACGTTCGGCCAGCGAACACCGGTTGCTAGATCCGCTGCTACCGATAGCGACCAGGCTTTATCGACTCCGATGTCATCTCAAACTCTTCGCCTGATGATAGGTGATAAAGAATTTGCGGGTATGCCGGACGATGTGCTACACGGCTCCAGAACGCTTGTGAACCACATTGGCGAGTCAGCTGGTTCATCGTCCGTCCATGAAGGTTAGTCGCTCCTCCGTTCCTCCAAACAGACAAGCTGAAGGCGGCGACACACAGGGCGAATCGGGCACATTGATGCCGTCGTTCATGGGCATGTACCTGGCCCTCCTTCCGCTGCGCCTTCAGAGTCGATTTCATCAACATTGTCCACAAATGCCACTCCCAACCTCCTTAGCCCTTTGGCATCCCCGCCGCTACTCTTCCCGGATCTGACGACCGGCGCGGTAGGCGCAGTCCGGAGCACTCACGAAGATCCTACCAGTGCTATCGTACCCAGCAGCCTTGACCAAGCACAGACCGTGTCTCATGCTGACGCCATGTTCAGCGCGTTCCAGAGGATGCTCCAACCTCCCGCTCAGCTCCATTCCCCAGCGCTACCCGCCCAACTACACAGCCTCGCTTCCAATTCGACGCCGTCGGACCAACACCTTGCACCGATCGTCCCTCATTATGACTCACTCAACGAATACGTGGCCCCGGGCGCGTCGACCTTATCTTCCCTTGTCTCCAGCGATTCGATCGTTCCGGCGAGCGTGGACACTCGACGTCTTTTGTTTAACTGGAAAGCCACAAATGATATCGAATCAGATGTCGCCACGCTCCAATCCAATATTTCGTCCCTGCTCGATTCGCTCGGGCTGAACGTCCAAGATAGCTCCCTTAGCCAGGATCCTTCGATGCACCCAACCATCACGGTCGCTGAATCCGACGATTTGGACTCGCTCCTCAATGAATATATAGTCGCCGACACATCTACCCCAGCCGCAACTCTTCTCGACACGGTCTCCACTCCGTCGTCCGGAAGTTTGAGCAGTGCCGCAACTCCGTCCCCGATTTCCCCTCATCAGGAGGAATTTCCGTCTCCCAGTATTCGGGGGGAGAAGCGGAAGCCTGATGAAGCCGTTCCAGGTCAAGAAAGAGGTGCCGCCCGCGGGCGCAGCGTAGTGACCTCCAAACCGAGGCGACGAGCAAGGCCGTAAGACGGCGCAGACAATTTCTGTAAATTACTATGTATAACAATAAATTCACCAAGTTCTGATTGTGTAGCGAGGAATCATTAATGAGTATATGAGCAAATGCGGCTATGTGTTGGATGCTCCAAGCCCGTTGTGAGACTGACATCAGTGATGTTGAAAATTTTAAAGGCACCAACGTATAAATGAGGACTGTAGACGGTCAACGGATACATTAAACATTAATGGTACAGGTGTAATAGGGCAGACAAGGGAACGGGCTGCGTGTAGCAAAGCTCAGAGAGACATCTCATCAGCATCACTCCCATCTCCCGCAAAGAGACTAGTGTTCGGTGAGCTTCCCTGGGTGTCAGTTTCAAGGCCGTCCGTTTCACTCTTCGAATAGATCGGCGGAAATCCAAGAAACTTGGCCGAGTCTACTTCTTGAGAGGCCGTCGGAGACTCGTCGGGAAAAATAGAGGACAGCTGCGCTTTGAATGGGCTTAGAGGCGGATGGTCAGTGTGGAGGAAGTACATTGGACATACAGGAAACATCTGGGAGTCCTGACAAATCCGGGGATGCCAAAGGGCTGAAGTTCCCGTCAAACGTTTCACTGCGGTCGGCGTATTGAAAGGAAGAAAGGGCATCGTGATCGTCTTCATCGCATTCCATGAGAACATCACCCTGCTCAGTGTATGAAGTTTCTTCAGGGAATCGGGCCGTGTCAGGCGTTCCTCCAGGTGGAAGTTCGATGATATGCCGTTGTTTCATCAATGGAGGTGGTGTATCTAGATAAGGTGTTACTTCTGGTCAGGTTTCCGTGGGATGGCCAGAGGAAGAAGCGACTCACTGAGGGAGGTATCTTTTTCGTCACTCATTTATGTCTATATTTGGCGTGATGGTTTAAAGGAGGCGTGATTCCGAGCGGTGTTCGCTGTGAAAGAGTCTGTATGGTTAGAATTGTGATGGGGTGGGTGAGGTGACACGCATCATGTTAGCGGTTTTATACCTCAAGTACAAGTAACCAACGAGGCGCTTGTATGAAAAATCCCGATCTGGGCATTGTTGTCTTCTTGTGGTTCCTTAACGATGCTAATGTTGCCACAGTGCAATGAGGAAGGCCAGGTTGGACGCCCACAGAGATAATTCTTGTCACTAAAACGGGCATGGTTATAACCAGGGTTACCACGATGGACTTGGGTTGTCAAGCTTGAGCTTGAGCGCTTAACCAGGTACGTGGACGAAGTCCTTCGGTTAAGTCACAGGTGTCCTTCAGACGCGATGTGGACTGCAAAGATACAGGAAACTTATTAGCGCACAGTAGAGATACAAAGGCTGTCGGTGAATACGGCCTAGAGTATGCCCGAAATAGTCGGAAAATGTTGTTCGTATCCCTCAAATGAGCACGTCTGCAGGCTTGACGCCACCTAGTTTAGATTGACGCAAAGCACTTCGTCACTCCTTCTGAGTCGAATAAGTACTACTGGGATTAGTTTGGGTGCTCTGCTGGGATCGACTTCCGTGGATTGAGTCAGATATAGTATGAAAGGAAACGATACAACGCAGTAGCTGAGGATAGAGTCAAGATAGGGTATTGAGTGAGAGTAACTGGTACGCACCAGCTGGGCCAAACTTGGCACGGTCTTTAACGTCCGTTGACTGCGTGTAATTCCACGTTTGATTTCCTCGCCCGGACGGAGTTTCGACGAAGATGTTAAGATTCGTCGGCACTCGTGGGTTGCGAGCAAAGACTTCGACTTATTCGCCGACAAGATGCCCTAAGAAAGCCTCGTACCCTCGTGACTTGTGCTCGTTCGTGCGACTTGAAGATACCTTTGAGGTTGCGATCAGTGGGCTGTTCGTCGGGTGCTGGCTGGGAGAGTCAGAGTATCATTCGTTGTGTGACGCGTCCTCTACCCACATTTCTTCGCGGGCGACATTCGGAGTGGCCATCCTGAGCCACTCGGCAAGGACTTCATTAACGACGACCAATGTCTTATGCCAGACTTAGACCAATTTGATGCAAAACTTGGGCACCCTAATCGTAGCGTCAACCCCGTAATTCGCCTCCGTCGTGTGTATCCAAAAACGCGATCCCAACGAAAGCGTCAATAATTTGATAACATCAATATTGATGGGCCTTGTGATAGTTTCTGGAGTCTGACTTGAAGATTCTTTTTTTTGTGGAGGACTTGTAGGTTCACGTAACTGACTCGAAGATTCTGCGCGTCCATGATCACGAAAGGGAAGGGTAAAAGTGAAGGCCGGCGCACCTGGTTTAATGTACCTCTCCGGAAGATTGGCCTGGAAGGTCGGTGAATCTGCGACACACTTAGTTCGAATACCCGTACGCCGCTGTGGGACTACGCAGAGTGAGTCGCTGGTGGTCAGTGAAGAGCGAAGTATGGTGCGGGACACCTAAACACCGCCACTTTGGAACAAGCGCAAAATCACTGGGCGAACAGCAGCTAATAGGGGGTACAGGGTGACATAGGGGCAATGGCTTGCAAAAAGGGCAAAGAACAAAGATTAGACTCAATAAAATAGGTGAAATCGTTCAGGTGAGTGGTTTTATTAATAAGAGAACAATGTCTGTACTTGATATGAGATTGGGAGCATAAGAGACTTTTCTATTTACCAAGAGTGCAGATTCCTAATCTTATCTTCAAGTCACGATTATCACAAATTGCCATATGTGGTTAGGTCAATTACTATATATATCCAGTTCACGTGATAGCGCAAAATCAACCAGAGCCCTGGGAAATAACTCACTCATTTTTGAAGTACTTGACAATCGCTTTAGACAAAGTAAAGAACTTATTGAAAGCTGTCGTTTAGCTAAAGGATCAGTAAATCGGGGGTCAAACTGACCTTCAATTTCCTTTGTCCCAAAGTGGCGGTGTTTAGGTGTCCCGCACCATAGAACGTCCTTGCAATTGGATTCCATCACAGATACTGACTGTGAGAAAGTTATCCTTACCGTGGGATGTATCTTGGAAAGCCAGTACTGAGTGCCGAGTAGTAAGCGGCCCGGATTTCGTACCAAAGGCATCGAGTTTCTCCAGTAACTTTACCCCGCACAGTGTACAGATCCTTGGGGAAGCGGACATCAACCACTGGTCACGTATGAAATGTCCTCTGCGACACTGCTGGATCACCGGGTTACGCGAGTAGGTGAGGCGACACCAGATGATTGCAAATCAGAGACGAGATAGGCATTGACTACGATTACAACGACGGCGATCACTGTGTCTACGGCGCACGGAGTACGTTTCTCGCTCGCTTCCTATGGATAAATATCTACACTGCGATCCGGCTTCACTCATTTTATTGAGACCAAGCCAGGCCACCGTTGGAACGGCCAATTTCGCGCTCATGCAGGTTTAGAGTCCAAAAATCTCTCTTGGTGTGTTGGTGAAATGTAGATGACTGTGGGCGTTATAATAAGGTGATTTAATATCTTGATGGAGAGGCAACGATGACAATGATCATTAGCGCGGGCGATTTCGGCGAGTACCTTGTCACACCCACAAACGCAACGACCACGCTCCCATCTATGGAAAGCCGGAAGGGTATGCTCGTTTAAGCGAGCTTCCGGGATTTGGTTTTGTTTGGTCCTGGCGCGACCCCCAGAAACCATATTCTAACACGTAAACAAATTAATCCGAGGTCATTACATACAATCTACATATAGAATTAGGGGATATATATGGTGGCACTATGTACGGTGTTGCATCGTTGTGTCCTATGTCAACTGCGAACTCCCAACACATCGTAGATAACTGCATGTCATTCGCAACTACAGGATTCCCCAAAAGTTGGGTTGCACGTACCTGGTGTCCACAACATGAACCCGAGGCCAGCAACGTATGTGCCCTTGTAAGGGCAAGGCTGTAGAGGTGCGATATGAACCACCGATGTACGAACACACGAAGACGGCTACCTCAATGTGTGGGATTCCGAGACTGCAAATGAGACTATGAGTGATATTACAACAAAAATAAGACCGATGAATTGAGCTCACGCGATCGGGAAATTGCTGGACATGAATGGTAGGTGCATTAGAGAAGCTTAGAGGAGGTCCCAGAGGGTAACTGGCTTGAGGTGTCGGCATGGAGTAAGAAAATGGAGGTTGGGCCGTGAGGTCTAGGGTGATGGATTGGTCAGGACGGCTCGCCGCTGTATTGCCCGAAGCCGAAGTTGAAGTTCTGATTGTAATTATGCTCCAAGGAGGGGGGATACGATGTGTCTGGACCAGACCGGGGAACATCCAGCAAGTTGACAGTAGCATGAGGGCTCTGAGGGAAGTCCTGAGGATAGATCAGGTCACTTGAGGAGGAAATTGAGTGCTTGATCAGCCGTCGTCTCGAGTGACTGATGAACGTGAGAAGTTAGATCCTAGGGCACCCACTCCTTCCATGCCACGCTGGGCGTCGGCAACGAGAGTCTGAGTTCTTTGGTGACCGTAGTACGCTACGTGAGGCATGCCTGGTGATGTACTGTCTTCGGGTATTCGTGGCTTGACAGTCTCAACACAACACAAATGCGCCCCTCCGCTCTACAGACCCACAGCTCGTGTCTGCGCTCATGTTCACGCCGAGTCGAGGCCAGCGCGCACACCGATAGCTCGTGATTCCTTATCGCTAGTACTTGAGACTCGGGCCCTCGTGATCGGATCCGAGCGTACAACATTCACGATGGCGCGCAGTGATTCCTGCTGTACGTAGCCTATAGGCGTTTGAAAAAGCGTGTGTGTGTGTGTGAGCTGTTCCCGCGCAGCTATACCGTCTAGACCCGCGTTGTAAGCCCGCGAGCGGCGAGAACCAGTCACCCCGTACTCGAAGACAAGCAGGAGCCTACGTCGTCTGTGCAATAGCAAGCTAGAGTGGACAGAACGAGCTGACCGACTGCTCGCGCGCATGCCCGCTCTCATGTCTGCTGTCGCGGACTGAGGTCCCCGCTATCCCCCGCCGTAGAAGTGTCGAACTACAGTCCAGCGATCCCGAGGTGCGCCATCTCACACTCATCCATTCAACTGAGTCTCTAGGGGGATTGCTTGCATTGTTGGCGTTCGCACGTCGCACATTGTACGAAGAAGGTCATTGGATCGAGCCTCCTCCCGCTAGTTCGCTGGCTGGTTGGAGACGAGGGATGCAAGCTGCACGACGAGTGCGCTGGCACAACATCGTTTCCCCTCCTCCGCGTTTCATCGCCTCGTTCCCGTGCTCGTTCCACGTTTCCTCGATGCTTGTGCGTCCTCGCGTGCTCGCCGCCGAACCCGTCTACGGGCGAGTAAACTCGCTAGCCTCGTGGTCATACCCGAATGTATTCACCGCTGCGTCGTTCATTCGCTAGCTGGTATATCCTCGCAAGTATTAGATAGCCTGCGCGATGGGGTGCGTGAGTAAGGAGCGAGAACAAACGGATGAGGTAATTACCGAAATTCTACCCATCAAGACCCATTGAGGATGAATGGAGGGGGTCCGTTTGCTGACCTGAGCTCCTGAGAGGGTGTCGGTGGTTGAGAATTGAGTGAATAGCGGGGGAACGTCGCTAGCTGGTGTGAAACGGCTTATTGGAGATTTGGGGAAGGATCGAATGCCACCCACTGAGGGCTACGATCTGCTGGTTGCGGCGTTGATAGTCTGTTGCAGAGAGGCGGGGAGTGCGTTCAGCGGTGAAATGATGCGTGAATGATGCGACAACACTGGAAGTCGCAACGATGTAGTTCCTGGTTTGTTAGCACTGTGAACTAAAGAGATCTACAACGAAACTTACCTCCAAGTTCGTGATCGAGACAGATATTATAATGTGGTTTCTTGTAGAGCCTCGGTCTGGATCGGATGTGGACATCGGTGTCGAGCTTTGGAGCTGGGTTTGTGTGCCACCTAACCATCGAGTCAAAGTCAATACGGCGGGATTCAATCTCCAAGATCGACTGATCATCGGGGAGATGGTAGTATCATCCTAATTTCGACCTGGAACATACTAGAAACCGTGGTGATCTCAGAACATTTCATATTCGCGGACGGTGAATGGTGACCGGTGACTGGTGCTGGTGAATATTAACATCAACGAGGCTCGAAGTTTGAACATGGCTCGCCGTTGTGGGGAACCGCTAATAATTTCGTTTCGTTGAACATCAGGCGCCGAAAGGTATTTGGGGTCTTTCTCCCATATATGGTAAGTGCAAACAACACCAAACTTCAGAAGCTCGCTTAGACGAGCATACCCTTCCGGCTTTCCATACCCATCTGGCATGTCCTCCTTCACAACCCGAACGGTAACCTCGTCCCCTTCGTAAGACCATCTCACAGATCCCACTCATCTTAACAATGGAACCACCCCAGAGGTTTGCCGATCAAAGGACAACAGTCACACCAGCTTCAAGTCTATCTTCTTCTAAAGCAAGGTGCGGTATAGCTCTTGGTAATTCATAGTGAAAACTCTTGTACCTATAAATCTCACGCGACGAATAAACCCATTAGGGTTGACAAAGAACGATTGTGGGTCTCAGTATTGCTTCGGGCTTTGCATTGGTAGCGGCGATGGTGCTTACAGTTGTTCTATACCACAGACATGGGTCACGTAGGTTACGAACAGTAAGAAGTAAGTATTGGAATGATATGGCTGCGAATCAAACCTTGCACTCACACACCCTCGGAAGACAGAGGGTCTGCGAACACCATCGAAGCCTATAGAGCTAGCTCCCCAGATGGAACGGTGTCGCTGATTGGGTCTCATGGTTTGCTGTTGCCTCGCAGGCCGGGGGATAAACACCGCATGAAATTTTACTCCTGGAAACACTCTACCAGAGGTATCGATCGTCGGAGTGCGTCGATGGGACACCGGGGTGGCAGTAGTCGAGGATCCCTGCTTGAATCCATTTCTGTGGCAAATTGGAGTATTGCTGGTTCGCTGAGGTCCGTCCTTGGTCAGGGGAGTTCCAATGATATTGCCTTGTAAGCATTTGTATGATTATCGTCATCCTCGGGTATCTCCTCCGTGGGCTACACTGCCCCCGCAGTTAGAGCGATGTCGGACCGTCAGATACTCTCAGACCGAGATCAAGAGTGTAGCAAATAAGCTTCGCAACAAGTGATTGAATACTGGAGTAGCACATGGTAGATTCGCGGAAATGGAAGGGCTCCCTTAGGCTCGGGTGCACTATCGGAGTGCACGTTGGTTGACTACAGCCAGAACATATAGATTTGCCGAAACTTACATTTGATGCTGTATACTGACGTTCTTCGGGCGGGCCATCAATCGAAACATGGATAGCGTGGTACACCTCCCAACCGCGCGATGGGATCATTGGAGCCCTCCATTATTCCCTTGACGCTCATTCTCGCACGCATTCCAGTGTGGCAGTTCTGGGTACAAAGTACGCATACCAATTTTAAAGAACGAACTCGGAGCTGACCAGGCCATAACACAATGTGAGAAGTTAGATAAGGCGGGAGGCAAGGGCATCATTGCAGAAGCATCGAATAACTGACGAACGTAGCCAACGCATGAATGATGCTTAATTTTTATCATCTTCCCATGATGGCCTACCAACAGTTCCGAGACGCGGCCGAAGTCTAAGTCAGTGCGTGGGGTGCAGGAGCTTGAGCTTGAAGATATGGAAGGTTGACGCAATTTCCTAGGCCTTTTATACGTGAGGTCTAGGATGCCGTCAGACTGCTTCTCCATTCAATCTGCCCATTCACTCATACCTTAATGGCCAGGCGTAGATCATACATTGCAAGCCCCCTGCATATGGCACGGACCCATCATTCTGACCTCAGTGTTGGGTGTATAAAGGGAATGTGAGTCAACGTAGGAAAATTGCGGCAGAGGATTGACCTTAGAACCATGACAGTAAACATGGGAGGGGTAAAGCTGAGGATGGTAGTGCCTGGCGGAGAGAGGTTGCCAGCACAAATACTACCCTGGGACTGGATTTCAGGGGCAGCGTCACAGCTACTGACGCCACAGCCGAAGTGCAAGCTGAAGAAATATTTAGGTAAGTCCAGTCACTTGACGCCGACAAAATGACTTACTGTTGACCGCGTTTAGGGCAACAACCAGTCTAGAAATTCCGGCCGCCATGTGAGAACTTCTACGGTGGAATCTCTGGAACAAATATATTCATGAAGGACCTGTACTAGCGTAACACCCCTGTCTTCAAGTCAATCAATGTGAGTAAGTTATAACATACTCAATAACAACGAACTTACCAGCCCCCATTAGCCCACCTACCACTAGCAATCAAGTACCTGCTGCAACGAGCTCACTACCCCCATCAACGTAAGTCATCTATCAGATATATCCCTAATATTCAGTACTCACGTTCATCGACCCCGATCAGACTTCCCGTTACCTCCAGCGTGATGGGCCCGGCGCCAACAGTATCAACTCCCCAGCCAATGCCACCATTTCCGCAAGTGTAGGTAGCTCGTCGTACAAAATGCCTAGATTCTCTAATCGACCTTTGTCAACCTCCCGATAGGTCCGTTAATACAACGCCACTCGACATTGCGGCACCAGCACCCGCAAGGTAAATTAGTTGTCAAACAAACCTCAGTATCTCACATCTTGCAAAGCCTCTGGACTGCGACCATAAGTAACATTCTGTGAGCGCGATCGATGATAATCGTGAACTGGCAGACTTACGATTGCTTCACTAGCACCGAAACTAGCACCGCAACCGGCACCGCGACTAGCATCATGACTTCCATGGGTGCGACCGTAGTCCTCCATACTACCGATGTTGCAGGGCTCGTCTTGTGAGTTCGATCGTCGAGATCCAATGCCACTCGGCAGGCTGACATTCTCATTAGTACGACCACTGCTCTGACACAAGCTTCCAGGGACTCCCCAATCCCCACACAAACCTCTCCGAAAACAAGGTGAAGCAATCCGAGACCAACATCTCCCTCAATACTCACATGAATGAAATTTTCAGAGTCGACAAGAGGTCCGCTATGGGGCTCGGTATCGCCTTGGGCTTGCTTGGGGTAGTAGCCATGGCGTACGTCGGCATCCTAGTCTTAAAGAACGTTAAGCCACACATAGTTCAAAGAATAACAAGTGAGTCTCTTAAGATCGTGATGACAAGTGTCCCAGCCGCATACCGTTCATAGATCGCAGATATGGAGATACCATTGAAGTGTATAGAGGCGTCTCTGGGTCTCCGAATAGAATAATATCACGGCCCCGGAAGGAAAGGGTGAGACGAGGGACGCCCGTGCAGCCTCGCACGACGGGCGGAAGTATGGAGGGATCTCTTCCTTCCTACCACTCTCGGATATGAGTGCAACAATATTTAACTTGGTGTGGTATTTGTATGATTGGGTGCGTTAACCATAGGTCAGTAATTCCAGTGACGATGGCTAGAGTGGAAGAGGTGATCGTGGGGGACACTAGTTCTGAGATATAGCGAGGACGGCACTTTCTGGAGGATGCCAACGCGAGGAAGTTGAAATCTATGGGCGCCTAAACCTTGTCTTCCACCATCAACGTTACGTATACGTACGAACGTCAAACCGTCGCCGCTGCACATTGAAATTCACCTTAAACGTCTCGGGCCTGCGGGGTACTGCGCACTCGAAGCTACTGACAACTGTGTGTACCCTCTTCAGGTCTCATCCAGGTAGCATTGATCCTTGTGGATCACCGGGACTTCTCAGAGGCCTTCAAGTAACGGCATGGCCTCTGATGCATTGATCCTGGTGAAAGGCCTTCATGGCCCACCCAAGAATTAGCGCTTCACCTTCAACTGTGCCGACTCTGCGGCGCTCATGGATGTGATCTGTGGCCGACCCGAGCCTCTCTGTATACAAGTTGACAGTGTAGTTTTCTAGGTCGTGAGACACCTGGAGAGTTTGTTCATGGCAATCAACCAGGTAGCCCATCGCGCCGTTATTCCTCTACTGCTTCGTCTCTGCTTCAGTGTCTGGAACCGTTGGTCTCGTTAAAATGACGTGCGTACGCTATCTGACAAGCGTTTCTGATCTTCTCATCGAATGTCTGCGCCTCAGGTACCAGCACCAGCTGTATTATACCCAGAAGCATGGCTAGTAACGGAATTGACCCTCCAACTCTCTCATGAGATTGTGCTATCTCCGTTGTTCCACGCCTCTGTTTGGCTGTAAAGTCCCTGGTTTCTATTGCGTTGCGCCTTCGGTTTAATTATGCTTAGGGTTTCGTGCTACGCGCTCTAAACGAAGGAGACGCGCATTGAGCATGCTCGGCGTGGTCTAGTCCGACACTTGGTACTCTCCTGACCACGCTACCACCTCCCGCCTATAAACGGTCGCTTACCACCCTAGCCTCTAACAAAGCCCTCCCTCGCCATGTGCTCTACTATCTTTTACCTTGCTGTCCTCCCCGTCATCGCAGGTTGCGCATCTCACAGTCGTCTACGACTCATCTCCCCAGTATGCCCGTTCACCGTGCGGGCAGTGGATACCCGCGATAGTATCTCTGCCGAATATAAAATACTGGGAGTCTAGTCACAAGAAGAGTAGTCAATCTCA
This sequence comes from Pleurotus pulmonarius, assembly GCA_012980535.1. Lineage (NCBI taxonomy): Eukaryota > Fungi > Basidiomycota > Agaricomycetes > Agaricales > Pleurotaceae > Pleurotus > Pleurotus pulmonarius. Next base: position 3,840,894 of record SJKF01000003.1, on the reverse strand, counting down.
CCCCTACCGAGATTGACGAAGCTGCAGCTAGGAGTACCCGAGGCGGTCACGGCTGGACGAGGATCACTTGTCCATTTTATTTTGGTGCTTACTTTACGGCAAGAAAGATCCATAGAAACCACTCAGATATCTCGCCTAGCATTTGCAATAGTTGTTGTCGCAGAACGAGCCACGAGGAACCGCTGAAATTCAGCATCATACCCAACGCACTTCATACACCACATCGACAGAGCCTGTATAAGCAAGAACGGGGACCATCAAGCCCACAATGACTCACTTGAATGAAGCAGGAGGAAGCAAAGACGCACCTGTTCACCACGATCAAATGCTGCAGCGATATCAGCCGGAGTAATATTGCTTTGAAATGTGTTGTCGGTCGCGAGAGCTTCCCCCTGTTCTTGGTGAGTAGGCTCCCTGCCGAGTCGTTTGCGGAGAGTGATGCTGGCACGCAATGGGCGTCCCCATCCTTTATCAAAAATCTTCCGCGCCCAGGTCCTCCGTACCTACATTATACGTATTCAGCGGAGCAGTTCGAAGTTAAGCATTCACCACGCGCATGAGTAATTCACTTACGATAACGTCCTGTTCCTTCCACTCGTCCCTGGTCAATGAAGTGGTAGGTATAAGTTGATACTGCCCCATATATTGCCACACCCCGACCCTTACTCTTACCATCACCCTCTGTATCCTCGGCCACGGCCCCGCACCAGCCGGGTAATTTGCCTGAGAGTACAGCCCCGGGGCCCCAGGAATCAGCGGAAGATGGGGATTGTAGATTAAGTTGGGGTACATGAATTCATTTTTGGGGACCCCCCGGACGAGGTCATCGTCCTCCTTGGTGTCGAACGGGAACGTCTTGCGTTTGTTTCCGCCGTACAAGCTGCACAGGAAGCTGCGAGAAAAGCAGGCTTGTTTGATATCGTCGGGGAGTCCGATTGGGTAGAGCTCGTGCCCTACGGTGTCGAGCCTCCGAGTAACCGTGTCGAAATTCCATTCCATGTTGCTCTTCTTGACTTTCGCCTGAGATCCGCCGATCAGACATGAGGAAACTGCGAAGCGGAATTATTGTGTACCTTTTTCACTTCTTTAACTTCCTCTTGATTGTCTGGCAGTGCGGTCTGAGTACGGTATGACCTCAAGACATCTTCGAGTCTCGGTACTTGAACTGCCTCAAAGACGAGCCTTCTCTGACGGGGAGGAGTCGACGGTGCACCCCGGCCATGCTCCGTTGGAGTCGCACTATGAGCATTGTCCAGGCACGAAGGTCCTGCCGTCGTGCATCGCCGAAATTGTTCGTCGTCGTCGACATCATGATGTGCCTCATGTTCCAACATTCTTTCCTGCTCCGAGTCTTCGCATGCGGGCAACATCTCCTGGATGAATCTAGCTTTAGAAAGTGGACGATGCTATGGTCAAATTTGTCAAATATTACAATATCAACAGGTTCTGCCTTTTCCACCTTCACCGCCCCCTCTGATTCAGCTTTGACGAACATGGGTTTGACATCATTGTCTTCGGCTTTGGGAAGTCGATCGGTATCGAGAACCGGTTTTATGTCCACGTCCTCAATCTTCATCTTGATATCTTCTTCTTCGCTCTTGCATGCAAAAGACATCGCCATCGTTGTTGTGCAAAGAACGACCCTGGGCGTTAGTGCTTCAATTGTCACACACCACTCTCGACTTATGCGATCATCACGAGAGACATCGAACGAGGCCTGTAAAAGCGTCGGCTACATGTGTACTTATATTATGGAGAACAAGAATCCAAGTTGACTTCGATATAAGGTGTCCATGGTGTAGATAAATGCGTAGGCAGCCATGAACGACGGATCACGAATCAACAATTCTAAAACGTTTTGAGCAAGAGGCGAAAGTTCGTATGCGAAAGAGGGCTTGAGCTTTTGCGCGCCGCGATACAGATGATAGAGACCTGATACGCACGCCCATGGCGACGATACCATCGCGGTCACCGGCAGACCTCACCCCACCCTCGAGCAAGGCCGAATCAAGATCTCAACCCAAGCCGAGTTCGTCGCCCGTATCTCTTGCTTAGATGACTCACAGAAACGGATGCGCCCATGCTCCCACTGTTGCCGTCGATGATGCATCTCGCTCCGCGTTCCGCTGGTGTTCAACCCGACTGGCGCAAACCCAGAGGGGGTCACTTCCTGATCTCTGGCGGACTCGTTGCAAGCACAGTACCAAAGCGTTTCATGCTACCGAAGAGGTCGTGCCATAAACTGAGCCCCACTGATGCGAGTGTTAGCACGATGAACGTACGAAGGACGAACCATTCTGTCATCCAGCGTTGGAGCTTCGTTGCCGAAGATCCAGCCATACAGAGTAGGTCCTCTTCGGGTTGTTTGAGCTTCATTCAATGTGTTGAGATCCTAGAGGGAACGAGCTCACCTTTAAGCTACCCCCGCATTCCGCCCCTCTCGACCCGGCATCATTGTTGTTAGGATGGTGAAGTCCTAGACGCCTACGTTGGGGCATCCAGAGCAGACCGCGTCAAGGAACTCACGCCTCGCACACAACAAGCCTGTCTCCCTTGCCAAAGCGATTCGTCTCAAAAGTCAATGGCGGAGAGTTTCGGTTCGGCATTCCTTATGTTCTTTTCGGAGGCGATTTCGCTTCGTCGTCGTGGTCGTTGGTCGTCGAGGATCAGCAAGCATCGTCTGACGTTGTTTGGTGAGAGCCACAGGTTCTTTGCGCGTTTATTCAACCCTGATACGGAATAAACTCATCCTTCCTAGTCTTTATACCCACGCGCTAACGAGTCATTCTTCAGTGTACAGTCACGTCGAGTCATACAAGCGACATACACACGACTATACAAGATATAGAATCAGTGTGCGAATATCTGGGAACGAGGGTGGGGTTTACTAGAGCACGTTGGAACTTCTGGGCTGGGCAAGCGACTTGTGCGTAATTCAACACGGTTGGAGTGGGTGTAGAGCTCTTCTCATTGTCGCCTTGCGCCCGATCCCGAGATTCGACACGTACTTATTTCGATGGGATCATTCTGCAGGGTCCATTGGTGGCCGCTACTGCTCACTGACTCGGAAACGCCACAAGGGACGCGTGAAGAGGAAGCACACCTGGCTGTACTTCTGCCTTGCTTTCTGGCCACCGGAGGTCCAAAAGGAATTCCAGATGTTCTCCGTAGGAGTTTTAGGCTTGGTTTAGGCCAAAAGACGAGGCCCTGCATCAATCACGTGTTGCCAGTGGAGGTTTAGGGGTTGTGCTCCTATATAGTGGCCGCTCAACGTGTTTGGATTGTGGCCCGGAATAAAAGGTGGTCGTTGTGGCCAGCCCCTTTGAAATTCATAAATAGGCGGTCAAGCGAGGGGATCGCGTCCATCTTTCTCTCACTACCACACCATGTCTCCCCGCGACGTCAAACAGGTTTGGCAATACGAGGCGCCCGGGATCAGCCCCAACGATTTCTATGGGAATTCCTTTCAATCCGGGAATTGGGAACATTCCTTGGACTCCTTTTTCCGCGATTGCAACTCTTCATACGTTTGGAGTTTGACGCAAATGAAGGCGACGGAAGAGCATTTCGACACCTCTCATCAAACTCCTCAGCCAAAGAAACCGCGCGTGCGAAATCCCTGGCCGGTATTGAAGATTCGCAAAACCTCTGGCGAAGAAGAATTTCTCAATAAACCGGATGAAGGTTGCATCCACGAAGCGAAGGAGCTAGCGGGACCAGATGAGTGCAGGTGCAAGACGTGCCTGAAAAAGGATGATGGTGACAAGTCGAGTGGCGGTGCGTTTAATTCCCTATCTTGCACTCACTAAACTCACATGAGACTCAGCTGAGGGTGAACGTATCGAGGCCACGTCGAAAGATGACTCCGAAAACAATGCAGACGAGTCCAGCAGTCCAGCAGCTACCCCTGACGCGCCAATCGAGGGTCCTCCTCCCATCCTCGACGCTGAGCCCAAAATTCCAACGGCCGACGGCTCTTCGATATCTACCAGTGCACCCCAAAAACTCAGCGAAGACGTCTCACCTGTATCGGATCCCGTGGAAGGCGATTCACCTTCGGATGCCACTCAACGGCGTCAAACTCCTGAGAAAACCAGCAACGAGGTGAACACGAGCGGGCTAGATGGTCCGGCTCATCAAGATGCACATCCGCCACAGGACGATATGCAGCCTGCTGACAAGCCCCCGGCTAACAACCCCGAAGACGCAGCACAGAAACCACCCTCGCTGGATCGTCCCGTTTCGCCGTGTGGCATACCACTACCCGTTGATTTGGACGAAGGCGCCGAGAGCGAGCAAACGCCTGTAAATCGAATTCACCCCGCAACTTCGGTATCCTCCAATCCTACGGAACCCATGCCAAGCGCATCCGACTCTTCAGCCGACATTGTGCCACCGACCGTGATCAAGAATACCTTTTGCAATGAAGTCGAGTCCCAGGAAGATGCCAATCACAGTCCAGCGGAGCCACCTACTACAATAGCAGCCTCCGAGAACCCTCTTGATTTCTCTCTCGGTAAGCTTTATGCCGGACGTCAAGAATTGTCTACTCACACATTTTAGATGTGGCTTCCCCTCCTTCGCCGCCGAATTGTGGGCGACGCGACGATTGCCTCATTGTGGAATCGGTTATGGGGTCGAATTTCAGTACGGGGATTATGGAACTATCCAACATCGACGCTCCGTGGAATCCTCATTCCACGAAGGACAAAAATGATGTTGAAAGTATGTCTTTCCCGCTCTATATCAAACCCTGCTCACATCGGATGGAAGTCGAAGTACGCGCCGTAATGACTCCGTTTTCCAGCAACGATAGTTTCAGTATATCCAGAGGCGAATTTTCTTCAGACGATGCCTCGCAAGCAACTCCCAGAGCTAAGACACCCCATGAGCTCGAAACGGCTGTAAACGGTAATTTGTTAGCTTGATTTGGTCACCCCCTATCTCACCAATCTACTTCCAGGTCTTGACACCGTGGAAACGGCGCCGCTACTCCTATCTCCCCCAGGAAGCGATGGAACGCAGTCACCGGTCAATGAGGGGGAATCCCGGACTAGCCCTCCCCAGCTGGACAACATGGGTGCGTGTTACCACTCTTGAGTTTCTGATTCCTCTCATATTAGCGAGTACAGCATTGTCAGCTGAAGGAGATGTCGTACTATCAGAGATAGATACGCGGGAAGTTCCCTCTGAGCGCGCCACTGAAGTCCAAGAAAGCGACGACTTTCCGAGCCTCCACACGCAAGGTATCGTGTTCTGATAGCAACACCGCGTTTTGAAGTTGACTCTCTGTCAGAATATTCGGCCTCCTCCCCTTCGCCAAATCATCCCATTTTGAACACTGAAACTGGGGACGTAAATACTAATACTGACCCCTCCAACGCGCCCATCGAAGGCCCTACCTCCGAAAAGGGGGAGGATGGTAAGTACGCACCTTTTTGTCGTCGCTGGGAAACTCACAACTCCACAAGCAGCAAGTCCCTCCCAGAGCCACAAGCCACACCCAGAACACGCCACTCCAACGAGCGCAGAATCCCATGAGCCATCAGATTCTAAAGCATCTCCTGCAGTCGAATCGCTCCATGCGCCCACGGAAACGGCTATCCCGCCTTTAAACTCTCAAGACTCATTGCCTGCGGCACAAACCGACTCTACCGATGGGCGACCTGCCACTTCGGCACCATCTGACGCCCCTGAGTCATCGGGTGTCGGTGTCGTTGGTGAATCGGTTCAGGGCGACGCAACGGCAACGAATCAGTCTTGCCACCCCAAAGTTTCGCAGTCTCCACCCCTTTTCAATCCACCACCCGTCGATTCCACAGCCCCCGACAACGCTCTGGAGAAGCCTAGCTCTAACGTGGCCGAAGCGCAATACTCTGACAAGAAATCAACGGAAACGACAGTTGAGCTTCCGTGCCCAGATGTCGAAACTACCCCTAAAAACGTAGCTTGCGACCAGCAAGTTGAATCCGTCCCCGAATCCGCTACAGTACCTGAGCCCCCAAAAAAGGAAGTACCACCTTGGGATCCACGGTTGATGGTCCAACAACTCCCGTTCCACAACTGTGCCGAACTCCCCTGCGAAGAGCACGAAAGGATTCTTCGCGAAACATTATGTCAAAATCTCCCTTTCTTCCCTGAAGTCTTTATTCCTCGGCTTGGCACGACCTTCGAAGAGCTTCGAGAGGAAAAGCGCGCAAGGGCATCTGCTGAGTTGCCTTTTTTCTCTGAAGCCGTGATACCTCCCCTGTACAAGACCTTCCAAGAGCTTCAAGAGGAACAACGTGCAAGGATATCCGCCGAGCTTCCATTCTTCACAGAATACATGATACCTCCGCTGTACAAGACGTACAAAGAGCTTCAAAGTGAGAAACGCGCAAGGGTATCCGCTGAGCTCCCATTCTTCCAAGAGATCGACCTACCTAGACTCTACAACACTCCGAATCGCTCGTATTTTGAAGGGCCGCAATACGATCCGCTGTATATCAAGGACCTGCCGAAGCTCGAGGAGTTTATTCCAGAGAATTATCTGCCTGACACCCTCATCGTCCACGATAGCGAACAGGCCACACGAGCGTCTCTCTCTCGTGGCTGCAAAAAGTCGTATATATACCAACGCCAATACCCAGAGCGACCATCAGATTCGAAGGGACTCGGCAAAATAGGACATATATACCTTAGTTACGCCAACAAACTCGGGTCGGGACACTGGTCCAACGTTTACAAAGCCTCGTTCAAACTGCCATCTCCTCTGACTGCCGCTAATTCTCCCAACGGCCACGTTGTTGTAGCCGCCAAAGTACATGACGGCGGGTACGAGGCCAAGACCCACTTGAAGAACGAAGGAAAGACGTACTCGCGGCTACCCAAACGCCTCATGCAAGACTATTGTGGATATGCGACCTTCCCCCACGAAGGCAACCCTTCGAGCTGTCGCAATCCCGTCCCGCTTGGCCCCGTCGTGCCGAAGTTTTATGGCTACTACGTACCCAAGGATGCAATTGGCAGTCCCGTCTTACTGCTAGAGCATTGTGGAACGTCTCTGGCTGGTCGAAACAGCAGCGTGGCCGAAAAGTAAGTGCGAGATGAAAGCAATTGAAACAACGTAAAAGCTCACTTCTATTCTAGGGAAGAAGTCATTTCTCTGTACGCTCGACTCCATAATGCCGGCTTTCTACAAGGTTCGGCGTATAGGCGTAACATGCTTGTCCAACCAGGGCCGCTCACTGTAGCGCCGGAGCTCAGGTCTATGGATACCCCTAGCTATAGGCTCATCGATTTTGGTAGAGGCGAGACGGAGTACTCTTCCCGTGAAGAGCAGTGGGAGTACGAATACGCGGTCGACCACGTCTTCCATCACACTGACTACTAATGCCGACCTTGCGTACTATCCCGGATCTTGCGATATTTATCTATGCTTGTCGCCCATGTATCTGTACCTTAGATTGTCTGTGACACTACATACATACGCTTGTACATTTGGAATCGAATCACTTTCAATACGTAGGAATCTTCCTCTGTCTAAAAGCTGTTTGCTACACATAGAACCTGCGCCATGCATTCTCCTCAGTAGAGTCTTAGGGCGTAAAGATCGACACTTACTTCTCCAGCAAATAGTAGATTGCAATTGGGACCAAGATTGGGGTTGTTTGCAACCAAGGTGGCTACACTGATACCGGCCGTGTTGGCAATTGAGGTACACGTATCAGTGCCAGAGACAACGTGTACGTTGTTACAGTTCAAGCATGCCCGCTGCAGGCAAATCACCTAATTGATATATGTGTCAGAGATGAACACAAGCGAGAGCCGACGAACTTGCCTGGCCCGGGAAGATGTTCGTGCAGTTTGCGTCGATGACGCCGAAGTTGGACGCCGACAACTGAAAGCTAGGTTTGAGTTAGTAAATGGCTGGCATCCACGAACGTGAATGGTCTTACGAGGAGACGCCTTGTTCTGCGGAGATGCCATCACAAGTATCCCCAGACCGCACGGTGAACGGTCGTGCGCAGGGGATCTGCATCTGCGCAACAACACTAGCTACGACAAAAGGTAAGAGGGTGTCGTGAACGTTGATGAAATGCTTTACCTGCGGCCGCGGCAAGGAAAGCAAGTCGAAGGATAGCAGAGGTCATTGTGTAGAGAGGCTTTTGTTGGAAGCTGGGGTCTACTAAGGCAAACGAGCCTGCTTTTATACGCGGTCGGTGACTCAAAGAGCAGTATGCTACTGGAAACAAGACTAAAATTATACAGGGCGCGTGAGAGTCGCTGCGTAGAACATTCCTCGGAGAGCAAGTCATAACCTAGTAATCAGCACGGAGAAGTTGCAGGCGCTGTGCGCCTTGATGCCTGTCATATGTCGTACGGCTTTATTTCAGCTACCGGACATCATAAGAAGCGCGAAACCATGAGAAAGTTATACTGGCAATTCCCTCACTAACCGTGCTTGTCGGTAACTGTGCAACATTGCATAGAGTCAGAAGGAATCAAAAGTTCATCACGAGAGGATCAGAAACGGTCGACTTCCCTTCTGTTGATGTACACATGGAGCTCCGGGTAGGAAGGCCCGACAGTTGGTCTCAAGCTATCCTATGTGACTGGCATCGGCAGTCCGTGGAAAGCAGCAAGTCGCCAAGGTTCTCCAAAAAAAACACGTATACCGTTGGTGTACTTGACCTCACATTGAGGGACATTGGGTGTTTCACTCTGAAGGGGTTATGTCCGACACTGCTTATTTCCGGGGAACCCATGATGTCGTCCCCGAGGTGTGGTAAATGAGCGATCTCCATAGGGCGCTGGCTATCGAGCGAACCATGAATATTATATTCATGCAGGATGAAATTTTCAGAGGTCGGTACTGTAAGGGATTTGAGAAGTGCCGGTGACTCACAAGGGACAAGGGTACACGACTCATAAGCAGCATGGGTGCCCCGGCTAATGGAATGTCTTCGCAGGGAGTGCCAGACTCCAGATCCAAATGTTCGCGCCAGTGGCGGTGGAAGTCAAGCAGCCACTGGAACCCTGGATGTTTAGGCGCCTGGCAAGCCGAACTTTTTTCCACATTCTTCATGTCGGCCTATACAGCGACGTCGCGTTCATTGGTGGTTTCCGGTTTGAACGTAACGATATATTGTCACCCTTCTCAATCCATCTGCGGGGCATTTACCCCATTGCTGCCAATTTCAGTTCTTTTCTTTCTTCATGGCCGAAGATCGTCTTTGGCGGACGTGGAATCTATCATAGAAAAGGTCATTATGATGGCGCATAGCGAAGATAGGAAGAAGGACCTGTACATTGTGGCTATCGTGAGCATCATTCCCTCTCCTGCTGTGAGGCTCAGCTCACCGAGCATAGGATCTCAGGAATCATGGAAGGAGACTCGTTGACGAGCAAGCTAACATGAGCTGGAGCGAAGGGAACCCAAACCACGCGCAAGTGCCATACTACCTGTGTGCGCCAGAAACTCATCCTTGACTCCAGGCTTGATATGTATGGAATCCAACGTGAGCGCTTCACGCCATTTCGTCTGGGGAATGATTTTAACCGCAGCGGACAGTCGGAACGCAACGAGATCTCTCGCACCTTATCGATTTCCTCCCGTCATACCTCTTCCCCAGCGGCGAGAGAATAATCGAGCAATGGGGCGTTGCCGGCATCAGCTTGGGGGGTCATACCGCATGGCTAGCGCTAGCCCACGGTATGTTAGTCTCGTTCCTTCGGTCAATCATGATTAAACCTCTGGCAGAGCCACGGATTACCTTTGGCGTCGTTATCCTCGGCTGCGCTGATTACTTGGCCCTCATGTCTCGTCCAGCAGCGGAATCTGAGATTGAGCTAACATCACCCACGCTGCCACCGTCACTCGTCTCCCTCGTCCGCCATACTGACCCAGTTTATATGCCGTATACTGTTGATGACTCGAGGAATCCGTTCTTGGGCAAGAAGATCTTGGTGCTCCGGGGTGCGACGGATCGCATCGTTCCATGGAGTGCGAGCGCACGGTTCGTCCAAGGGCTCGAAGTCGGGAAAAGAGGAGTGAAGAAGGTGATAGCTCAGGAGGGCGTGGGCCATCTGTGCACGTTGGAGATGACCAAATGGATGGCAGAGTTTCTGAGGTACGAATGCATCTCGTCTAAGGTTGCGGCTATGGCGAAGCTGTGATGCGAGGTATGTTGAAGTAAAATTCATGCTTGCTTGCACTCGGATTTTGTCTCATTTATATGTCCATATCATGTTCTGCCCGCTTCAATTTAATTGGGACGTTGATGTACTGACATTGGTGCCATTCTTTGAGCCAAATTCATCATTACGCCCAGTATACAGGTGAGAAGATTCACAAAGTTGTACATAGACGGGACTCACGAGCCTTTTTTGCAGCATACGCAAGGCACGGAATCATGGTTGTTTGCTCAGCCTTTCTTAGTTTCCAATGCAGCGGCTCTCAAGACGATTTCTAGCAACCAAAATACGTTCAGCCGCAATTTGGAAGGGGTGACCTGTTCACTCTCTTGCCAGGACTTGCGATGTTCCTAGTACCACGATGTTGTGAGCCTGAACATGGTCGCGACTCCGGGATTGGAAGCGACCACGTCGCTCTCCGCCTCGCCGTCGAATCCACCGTCGATGACTCATCCTCACAATTCTGACACCATTGCTGGAACTCATCTTCAACCCATGCGCCCACCGCGTCTTCTGCGCTCCAAGCCACCTAATCAGACCCACTCAGCCACCGCTGCAGCGGTAAAAGAAGATACTATGTTTCATCAGTGCATCGTACCCCATCACTCCTTCGTAGCGTCACAAGTGTCACGTCACAGTCTTGCACTCCGACTTGGCGACCACAGGGACGAGCGGAAAAGGTATTGAAACTCACGCAGGAAAAATCAATCCCAGATTCATTGTCCGCCGCGGCTTCGGCGGCACAGCGTGACACCAGCGAAAAGTCTATCGTTGAAAATATAGCCTTGAACGGCTTGAAAACGGTAGGAATGTGTAGGTAGGCATTAGACAATCATATCCCGAAAGTGATTTAGCAGGGTACGGGGAAATGAGTGAGTAATTCAATGGGTACGAAGAACTGATGGGGTACGAAGCATTGATGAAACATAGTACCTCATAGCCTCGGCTACCTTTCCTCTCGAGGTTGAAACGAGCCGGTAGTTTTTCCGGCTGATGATCAGTTTGCCCCCGTTTTGTTCGTGTTTTCTGCAAGTTTCACGGTAGACATGATCAAGTCAAATATCGCTTAAAGTTATAGCGATCGTTCTACTGCAGAGCTGTCCAGAGCTGTCCGTCAGCGTTTCTGTCACGTGCTTTCGCGTGACGTCACGCGTCAATTGGCACCATTGGACTCGTCTTGCTTTCATTGCCTAGTCCAGCCAAATTCTCGGAACCAAAATCTATATAAGCACAGACTTGGTCTTTGGATCTCTTCCTTTCTTCCCCCCCTTCCCAAGTTCCCGCATCCACGCGTCCTTTCGCACTCACGATCTTTACGATTTACTATTTACAGACGGCTACAACCATGCTCAACAAATCCTATATCCTATTCTCACTTCTCCTCGCGCTCTCTGTGGCCTCTACCCCCGCGGTTGTTGCTCGTACCTCACCGACGCCGAATACGCTGACCAAATCCTATCATTCGACGAACGGCGGTAGCATAGCCAGGGCGGACCAAAACCGTGCGGCGCAGCTCCACAAAATGGCGATCTTACCTACAGAGAGACGATCCTCTGCGCCCGCTCCGGCCAGAAACCAAGTCGTTATTTACACGGCAAACGTGATGGTAGGAGATGTGCGCAATGGTAGGTCAATAAAGGAGCATACATGTTCAGTTCGCTGACAAGGTCTCTCCTCAGTCGAACTTTTGATCGACACTGGCAGCTCTACGACAAGCTGTGCTCAAAAGAAGTGTCCCCTCCGTAACGAAACGGGACAAGATGAAGTCCTTTTGTATGGATCAGCTCAATTCCTCGGTTTGTCGTCGTCGGATATCGCTATGCGCCCTAAATCGAGCACTTATCATTATTTAGGACTAGAAACTATGCAGCCTGTAGAGTTCGGACAATTTCGAGTCCAGAATCAGTCCGTCGCTATTGGGGTGATTGATAACGGCCTAGCTCCCTTCGACGGTATACTTGGGTAAGAATCATTTGTTCCGAAGTAAGCTCTGCAACTCACGTCTATATTCTAGACTTGGTCCCACTGATCTTAATGAAGGTGAGTCCATGACATCCTTGGATTATCTGACATTCATACCGTACGCAGATACGCGCACTCTCAACAAAAGTGCGGTAGCCACTTTCTCTGATAATCTGGCTAGCGAAGGGAGTATACAGCACAAGGTCGTTGGTATCTACTACGCGCCCACCCTCATGGGCGGGGAAGATAACGGCGAGATCACCTTTGGCATGTCAACTATGTTTGCATAACCCTCGGCTAGTCCTGATTATGTGCCGTGTCAGGTACCTTCGACCGGTCAAAATGCAGTGGGGAGTTGAAATTCATGTTGGTCTTTGAGGAGTGTGCCTGTATTATCTGCTGATTTGCTTTCATAGGCCAATCACAACCACGAGCCCCTCCAACAAATACTGGGGTATCGATGCGTCTATCACTTACAACAACGAAGTGTTGTTAGCTCTTACGGCTGGAATCGTTGACACGGGAACGTCGCTGGTTCTTCTTTCGACAGGTGTGTGCAATGAACTTGACGTACCGTAAGACTTCTCTCACGGTTTATATAGATGCATTCAGGCAATACATGAAAGCCACAAACGCCACCGTAGATCAGACAACTGGGCTCCTTAGCATTCCCGCGTCAAGCTATAGCCAACTCCATAGTTTGAAATTCCAGATCGGTGGAGTGAGCTCTTCTGCTCATCTTTCGACGCCATTTCTAACCATGAATCAGTTTACTTTTGAGATGACCCCAGACGCTCAGGTTTGGCCAAGGTCACTCAACAATTGCATAGGTGGCAAGGATGACACCATTTATCTGATTGTCGGAGATATTGGGACGAATGGAGCGTCTGGCCTCGAGTTTATTCTTGGATACACCTTTTTGGAGAGGTTCTACTCGGTATACGATGGAGACGAGAAGCGAGTCGGCCTATGTCCAACGAGTCATACTTTTGGGGAGACAAACAGCAGAACCCCTCAGGGGACTTCCCCGTTCTGCGCTCAGAGCGATCAACCTCCAGAGTCCTCGGTACGAGTGGGCCCTGCGCTCAGTAGTCAGTAATGTTTCCGCCCTCTGGCTCATTGATTTAGATGTGCGCAAACTCGTATTCATTTCGGAGCCTTGGCTGAGTTTCTCTGCGCCTCAGGATCAAGATATAGAACACCCGCATGTTACAGTAGCCTCGCGGCTAGGCTTCAGAGTCATGGACAGGGTGGTTACGAGCCTAATGATGCAGGTCAATGTGGTACGCAAGGTAAAGCACTGGTAACGCCCTCACGTGACAGCGAATGACGTTCATAGACGTTCATGCATGACGTAGATGCAATTCGTCGGTATAAAGAGACAGACATGCGCTCGCTTGGCCAAAAATCCTCCTTCGACCTCCCCACCATGTCGCTCTCCAAAAATACAGCTGACTCAAACGCGAAAACTGCGAGTCTGACTCAATTCGGCGCCGAGTGCACTCCTTCGCAGCGGATGACCACAGACCAAGGACTCCATGTGGCCGACACCGACAATTGGTGTGTATGTCTTCTGTGAATATATCAACCACTAACCATGGCTATTAGGCTTAGGGTTGCAAGTGAGTCGACCGTGGGGCCGGCATTGCTCGAAGATCACATCGCGCGCGAGAAGATTATGCGCTTTGACCACGAGCGTATCCCAGAGCGAGTTGTACACGCACGAGGCGCTGGTGCGCATGGCTATTTCAAGGCGTACGATTCGAGTGCAGAGAAGTGGACGAAGGCCAATGTCCTCACAGACACGTCGCGTACGACGCCCGTCTTCGTGCGGTTTAGCACGGTACAAGGCTCTAGAGGAAGTGCTGTAAGCGAATTGAAGTGAATGCTCGCTCGGTTCCGTGCTGACGACGATCACAGGACACTGTTCGGGACGTCAGGGGCTTTGCGGTGAAATTCTACACCGAGGAAGGGAATTGGGATATTGTGGGGAACAATATTCCGGTTTTCTTCATCCAGGATGCGATCAAGTTCCCGGATATCATACATGCAGTCAAGCCCGAGCCGCACAACGAAGTGCCGACCGGCCAGAGCGCGCACAATAATTTCTGGGACTTTGTTGGTCTCCAGCCAGAATGTAAGTGTGACCCTGCGCTCACTCGAAATCGGGATTAATGATCGTTTGGACAGCGGCCCATATGATCATGTGGGTTATGTCCGACCGCGCTATCCCTCGGTCGTACCGCATGATGCAAGGTTTCGGTGTGAACACGTACACGCTCTTGAACGCTTCGGGCGAGAAGCACTTTGTGAAGTTCCATTGGATCCCCGAGCTCGGTGTTCACAGCTTAGTCTGGGACGAGGCCCTCAAAATCGCGGGCCAAGATCCAGGTAATGCAAACTCATGCGCGGGGCATATATGCTCTAATCACCTATGTTGGCAGATTTCCATCGCAAAGACTTGAACGAAGCCATCGAGTCCGGAGCCTATCCGAAATGGCGTCTGGCAATCCAAGTCATCCCTGAGAAGGACGAACATAAGTTCGACTTTGATATCCTGGACGCAACAAAGATATGGCCTGAGGAATTGGTGCCGTTGCACTTTGTCGGAGAGATGGTTCTGAATAAGGTGGTTGATGAGTATTTCTCTGAGGTGGAGCAGGTCGCTTTTTGTACAAGCAATGTCGTCCCTGGGATCGGGTTCAGCGACGACCCGCTGCTGCAAGGCAGGAATTTCAGTTACCTCGACACGCAGCTGAGCCGCCTCGGCGTGAACTGGCAGCAGGTAGGTTACATCCATTCAGAGGGTTTCCGGACGGGAGCTGACCGTGGCCATAGATTCCGATTAACCGACCTGTCTGTCCTGTGATGAATTTCCAGCGCGATGGACAAATGCAGATGAAAATCCATAAAGGCACCGTCAACTACTGGCCTAACCGTCTAGGCGCCGTCCAACCAGTCGCTGTCTCGGAGGGAGGCTACCACGAGTAAGTGTAGATTGCGATTGCTGCGTTCGTCGTTAACATCCTGAGTAGTCATGTTCGCAAGATTTCCGGCATGGCACAACGCATGCGTAGTCCCAAATTCAACGAGCATTACTCCCAGGCCCAGCTCTTCTATAACTCCCTCTCGCCTACAGAGCAGGCGCACCTGCAGAGCGCGCTCGCCTTCGAGCTCAGCCACTGCGAGGACCCGATTGTATACCGCAACTACATCAACGTTCTCAACAATATTGACTATGAACTCGCCAAATACGTCGCAGTCGCCGTGGGTGGCGACGCCCCCGATGCTCCAGGGAAGCAGAACGAGGGGCACAAAAGCGCGAAACTAAGCCAAGTGTACTACACACCGAAGGAACCGACCATCAAAGGCCGGCGCGTTGCCATACTGCTGGCGGACGGCTTTGATAAGGCGGAGATCATGGGTATCAAAGCGCTCATTGCATCTGCGTCGGCGAATGCGTTCGTTATTGGGCCGAGGAGGGGGAAGGTCTTTGCGGCCGGCGAGAAAATTGGCGTCGAGGGAGGAGGGATCGATGCAGATCATCACTTTGAAGGTCAGCGCAGCACGATGTTTGATGCGCTCGTTATTCCCAGTGGGGAGCATGCCGCTCTGTTGATGAAGAGTGGGCGGGCTGTTCATTGGCTGAGGGAGGCGTTCGGGCATTGCAAGCCAATAGGCGCTGTTGGGGAAGGTGAGTGCGCATAATGGTGACCCACGGATGGTGGTATGGATCATCGGATTGTCGCAGCTATCCTCCTTGTCCAAGAAGCCCTCAATCTTCCAGAAGTCCAATACGCAGACCCTACTGATGATTCTGCAGAAGTGGTAGAGTCATACGGTGTCGTGACGACGGCCAAGTATGACATGACGACGGCTATTGGGGACGCTTTGAAGATGACGCTGAATATTGGGGAGAAGGGATTCATGGAAAGGTTCACCTTCGAGCTTAGCAAGCATAGGTGCTTCAAGAGGGAGGAGGACGGGTTGACTGCGAGGATTGCATATTGAAGAATAAATTATCAAAGAACAAGACGACGACGAAGTAATGGTATGTGCACGGACAATTAGCAATGGCTAGAAAACACGGAAGTACCCAGAATTTGTATCGATAGTGTTTCGTTCATGTGATTCGGAAGTTCTACGTATGACCGGGCCAAATTCCGGCAGTGAGATCGGCTCTGGCCCGGATTGAGAGGGGCTTGGTTCCAAGTAGCCTCGGGTGTGGAGGATCATGCGGTTCATGAGGACAACGGTCAACCTGATCATAGAGCAGCATATTAGTAAGGCCACGTTCGAAAGCAAAGACTCAACATACGCAGAGCTAGGGCTATAGTAGAAGAAATATATGAGTGGACTTGCCGCGTGAAAAGCAGAGTGTATAAGCTACGCACAGGTGAACGATGTTCTGGAAATCGGGCTTCGGCGCCACATCAGCACAACGGACACATATACACATGAGACGCTCACGTCCAGGAATTTGCTGCTTATCACCCATGCGACGTTGACGACACACAATATCAGGAAGTAGAAGAGGCCGTCGCGCAGGACGCGGGCGGAGATTGAGGAACGGGAGAGGATGGGGGGTCCGGGGAGGATGGTCTCTCCAGAGGTGGATAAGCCGATGAAGGTGAGCATGAAGGCGGTACAGTCGAAGATGACGAGGGGAACTATGAAGCCCAGCTGGAAGTGTCTGTGGGGGACGGGGGAGAGGGTACGGGAGGACAGGTGAGTGAATGGGGAGGGTGAGGCAGATTGAGATTGGCAACGTACGATGCGGCAGATGTATCGAGATTGCATCTCCATTCACTTGCGGTAGTAGCGTCGAGTGAAGTGTCTGTGGCTATGACTTCACGGCGTCGGAATCAGCAGAGTCTGCGGGCTTCTCGACTGGAGCTACTCACCGCCTGAGCCAGAGACGGAGTACGCCATAGAACAGACCTGCCCCAACCATACCGCGAGAAGCACGAGGAGGACCCATCGTTTGCGGAGATTTATGGCATATACCCTGAGAAAATACGGGTCAGTGCTTCGTCCACGTTTATAGCTACTGGTGGAGAAGGATGATACTTGATGATCAACATCGCCTCAGCCACGGCTACTGAAATACCAGTGGTGGCTACTAGCTCCGCAGACAGATAACGGCAGCTGAGAAGTAAGCACGCGTTGTTATACGTTGATTCTTCTACCTGGTGGGAAGAGGTACAGACCTCTGGCGCACGTCAATTCAGAAAGTTTAAATAAGGAAAGAGCTCACGTCAGGCGAAGATGCAGGGAATGCAAATGTGGCCCATGCAATAAGAGGAAAATAACGATTGAATATAAACAAGTAGCTGACTGGCTTGAAGGTAAGACGTTCGTCGACACAGATGGTGTTGATTCAGCGTACCAAGACCGAATCTCTTCGCCCAAATGAGTTGAACCTTCGGCCCCTCGTCAACGGTGTCGACGAATTGTTGGATGGCTGGGCGTGGCACGAACCTCCATACCGAATGTTATATAGTGGTCATGGACAAGGATTGACTGTGAAATGAAATATGCTGCCTAGAAAGAAGAATGAGTGATCCATAGCTGCTCGGCGTTCCCGATGTGCTGACCTCTTGTGCTCGCCTGAGGTGCACCCAAATAATACCCCGACGAGATCCCATAAGCGTTCGCTGATAGATGAAAGGCCATACACTCACAGGTGCCAATTTTCAGTGAGAGTGGATATCGCGGTCATAGGTGAATATAGAATGGCTGCTTACCCTGTGCAGTGTAGAGTGGTCTTATGTATAATTGGTGGAGCGAGACGCCATCAGCCCAATCATATGAAGTAGATCAAGCAAGGTGTGCCTGGATAAATGCCGCAATCCCGCAATACATTTATGCCATCTTCACTAATGTTCGACTGCGAAGTGAACGCAACACGGTGTTACATGTCATCTAGGTGGATTTCATCTATTATATCGAGGTGAGGAAGCGTCTGAAGGCGAACGGAATTCAGCAGACCTAAATATCCTGTAGTTGACCCCAATAGTCCCAGCTTCCCCATCCGCTTACGAGCGTTTAAGCTGCGTAGAAATTCAGATCATCCTCGTCTCCTAAGCGATTGCGGGGTGAACCACGCTCACCTCACGAGCAAAGAATTGATATACACTATATTCGGCATTAGACTCCGGTTTCAGTTGCCGAGTGCGGAAGACGCACCTTTCCCCAGCAATAAGTGGGGAGTACTAAAGATATAGTTACCAGGCATTGCAAACCACTGGTGATCCGATCTGAATGAATCAGTGGTTGGTATCAACTGTCAGGACGCACCGTTGCAAGGGTAACGACAGACACGATACTGAGGATTGAAATGAGAGTGCCAGCGAAAGAGGGGTGGTATTGAATAGCTTACCATGTTGCAAGACCAATGTTGATATAAAACAATAGGATCCGATCGACCATGTTCCGAGTTTCGCGAAAGGGAGAAGGGTCGCGCCTGAGAAACACTACCAGGCTTGTTGTAATCAAGATATCGCAGAAAGCGCTTGATGCCAATTGCATCCCACCGAATACCTTGTACGAGTCAGTATGCACGTTTCCTCGAGGAATGATGTAAAGTACTTCGGTGATATCGGCATGCATCGAGGCGGTGGTCTTTAACTTCGTGCTTACGAACGGAGGAATAGTAAAACAACTGTCATGACACACACCTCAACTCGCCGAAACTTACACAAATATATTCATTCCTATAGTTTCCTTTCTCAATGCGTAGATCAAATCAGTAACTGACGAGACAACTCACCGAGACCGGATGCTACAGTTGGGGCCCAGATGATCAAGTGGCATGAAAGCAACGGAGGCAGTGACTCACCAAGCTGAAGAAGGGATGTGAGAAGCTAGTAGACTGTTGGTCGTTAGAAGTCGGCGGCGATGAGACTTGTCATACCAGAATGAAAACCACTGATTTGTGCCGTCCCACTGATTTGATGAGTTCTCGAGGGGTTACGAAGGCGGGAAGGATTTCTACTTACGGCGCCAAACTCTTAGAGTATATGCACTATTAGAGGAATGATTAATAAGTGATCGACCAAAGGGCAATGGACGGCAAAGTGCACCATTGAACGAGCGTGATGACAGTGTACTTAAGGTACATCAGTCAACAGGGGAAAGAGACTGATCGGACGGCTCACGCCTATATACCCTTGTACCTGCTCTGGGTTAACATCGGGGGGAGTGTTATAGAAACAAGACCAACCAACAGTGGTCTAAAATCGTCAGACAAAGGAATTGATAGGGAACATAACTTGCTTACATTGGCATATTTTCACCGAGCATATTTACCAAGTAGTAGAAATATGTCGCCCAACTGAGAGCTATTGTATGTGCTATGTCGAGTACCCTTTAGGATTATGAGGATTTGCCTGCGTATGAAAGGCGAGAGTATCACATAATGGTGACAACCTTTTCCATCCTCAGAATCAGATAGAAAGTCGAAACATCGATGATGGGACGCACAAATGCTTTGATCAGAGTTGCGTCGTTAGGATAGTGACGAAAGTAGTATAGGGATTGTGCGATGGTGACTCCAAAGAGGCTGTCAAATATAAATCATAATGATGACCTTGACGCAGGGATGTTGTAGGACTTACGAAGAGCTAAGCATCATTCCTGATAATGCGTTAGTTATAGATTCCGAATCAGCAGAGGAAGCACACCAGTAACAAGAGGGGCGTCTAACTTTGCGAGATCAGAATCGAGCATTGCATGAAAGAGCGACTACGGGATTTGAGGATAAGGCAAGAAACAAGTTGAAGTTGGTAATTAATAGGTTCTGGTGGCTTCGTATTGATGCTGGGCTGGGATATCGGAGTGGGGGTCAGACAGCGGCCTTCGTGGAAGCAATCAATCACCGAGAAGCAGACAGAAGGGGTTATGTCTTGGAATAAATACGAAACTTTACGCAACACAAGGTCACATTCCTGGTCAAAACGCTGACCGCCCATAACTCAGCGGACTGATAGCCGCACACCAGCGCGGTTCTTGCCATGCCTTCATGATAACAACCGCATGGGATGTCAATGTACAACAAGCGGATGCTTGAAACTTTCAGAATGCAAGATTGTTCTTCGTGGGATCAAGGTTTGACAGACAGGGCGCGGCAGGGCGTCATGTGTTCAAGCTTGGATCAGAAATAACTTTGGAAATCACCATCACTTCTCATGGCTCTGATATCGTCCCGTCACAAACTAAACTCTAATAACGAAATCAGTCGATAGAGTCAACGAAGGGTTCGCGCATACATACACAGATGGGGGTATAGTTTCATTGTCAACCGTTGATAAAGGAGCAGAAGATTTTGGACACATGGGGCCTATGTCGCCGCTCCGCCCCTCGAGCATGAAGCTGAGATTGCGGGATACAACCCCCCCATTCCAACATTTCTGAATGCAAGTAAGGAGAAACAAACTTCAGAGTCTGAACCAGCCAAAGAAGACACAACCAGACCTTTACTACTTGAAACTGTTTATTGAAGATCGATATTTGTTTGTCGAAGTCAAGAAGTCCCAAAATATTCCCAGATCCTTTACCAGTGATACTGATGCCTGCAGTGAGATCGATGCAGCCTTTGAATGGTCCGGCGTCACTGATATCAGTAGCCCGAGTGGCGAGCGTCCGGGCTTGCTTGTCATACGGAGGCGTGTATCCATTGGAGACCTCAATGTCTGCTCCACGGCGCCCTTTCGATCCGGCCGTAACGGCCTGAGCGTCCAACTGCAATTTGGCGAAGGCATCGACTTCCAAGGAAGCGTCTGCATTGATCTGATCGGCTAGCCCCGAGAAACGGAGTTGGACTGAAGGCAGTATCTGCGAGGTGTCAGATAGCAAATATAGGGAGAAGAAACTGGGTGCCTACATGTCCTTCGATTGTCCCACGAGCACTGTCATTTGGGCTTGCCGAAATACTCAGTGCTTGTGTCAGAGTCAGTATTTATCTGGTGTAGAAGGTGGAGATGACCGTACGGGTAGCTTTGCGGGTAATACTCTTGGTAGCAGAATGACCTGCGCTTGCGGGTAACCATAACTGCAGACCGTCGATCTGATACCCAACGCCCACGTCCAGATTCATGCTGATGTCCAACTGAGCAACAACATGGCCATCGATGCTCAATTCCGGGGTAGCGGAGAAAATGCTACCACCATCACCTCAATAATCAGAACAGCGTGGACAGAGTGTACATACCCCGGGACGTTGAAGCCTTCTACGTTGGTTTTGAACAGGGTTTTTCTCCCGGTATCAATACTTCCCTGATGAAGTTGATCAATTGAGGCATTCTGGAGTTTTGCGTGGGTACTCACTTGAAGCTGAGCATTGACGCGCAAGTGGGTTTCGAGGTCAGCAGTCAAGTCGGCGAAGGCACCAAATCTAGAAACGATAGTCTGAGTGGTCGATTTGGAACGTGGGCAATGAGGTACCCACTTGGCCATATGGGGCGGAATTATTGTGCCGGACGCGACGACACCCACCTATTGAGAATATGATTCACTACATAATGAATCAATAAATCTATTGTCTTACCTGCACGACCGCATGCGCTTTCCCGTCTACGCTCACATCAAGGCTGAGCGCTGCGTTTCCGCAAGTTTGCCGGAGTTTCAGTAAATCCACCTGCCGCTGGAAATCTAGAGTCTTCGATATATTTGGATGTACGTCAAAATTGCTGATTTCTATCACCGACAAACAAGCAATAAAAAGTTGTCAGCTTAAGGAGATGTATATGTTAGATGATGCTTGAAACTGACTGCCAGCGAGTTTTTTAACGGCGTCGAATAGACCATCGGTGTCTCTAGTATGTAATTGCGAGCTTGACGGAGTTGTTTGCGCGAGACTCAGGACCAAGCGAGGTGTATTACCGCCTACGAGGACGAATGACACTGGTCCGGTCCTTCGGCCGATTTGAATCGTTAGTAGGCAATTGAACAGGTCAGCAAGAGCTCGCCTACTTCGAAGGGTCGATAGCAGCGAAGTCGACGTCCATCTTGAGGGTGTGTACCTTTAGGCTCGCGCCGTTGCCCCGCTTTCTGAGCTTTCCTTCCACGTGTGTAGGAAGGGATTGATCTTCTGCGACCCCAAAGCTTGCGATGCGAGCGAACGGCCCAGCACCACACTTTCGCATTCATCGTGAACAATTTATACAATAGAAAACAAACGACGAACTACACTTACATCCTCAGGCAGGCGAATGAGTTTGTTCACTGGTTCGCCGTGTTCCAAGAGGTGGTTACAGGCCGCTTCGTCGTCGCCTCGACACACCAACCGGATTTCTTGCTCTAGACTGTTCTTGTCGCAGTCCAAAACGACCCAACCAGCAGCAGCGGTGATATCAGAAATGGACTTGGGGGAACCGAACTATATAATAAAAATCAACACGCGGGCATGGCTTGTCCATGAAGAAGAGCGATTTACGATTTTGATGCCGCCGTAGCCATTGACACCCCCTCCTTGTAGGTCGTACGCACATTCACCATTGAAGCAGGGTTGAGCCCAATCATTTGTTGGCTTCGACACCACGATACTGGTGGCGACCGAAAGGAAGGCGACTCGTAGAGGGTACTTCATGGCAATGAGAACTGTGCGACATTCAGTTAAAGGAGAGAGGCGTGTTCGATGTAGTACTTACCAGGCTCTTGATCAGTCGCCGTACTGACGTCGTAGAAGCGACATGGCCCTTATAAACCGTAAAGAGCGTTTAAGTAAATAATAGAAGCGATTTGCTGAACCCGGGACTATACCTCAACAGAATTCTTAGCATGGTGTTTGTGGTCCTCCACACTGCGTGTGCTTCTTCCATGGTCTCAAAGGAATGTAGACGAAGCACGAAGCACTGCGCTGGCGACTCGGAGTGGCGATTTGAACCTTCCTCGATCCCCCTGGTGCGTTCACGACAGCAGTTATTTTGCTCTAGAACATCCATTCCACTTCCATGTCTCCCCATCAGCGACGCTAGTGAGATTGCGCGAGAATTTGAAAAGCGATATCCGGATGAATAGAGGATACCTGCTTCGCTCCATGTAGACCTTGGCCTGCACGGGTCAACCTCGGCACCCAAGCTCGGTTGACACTTGGTATGTTACTGACATGATTACTGTACGTCGAGACTTTCGCCGACCCTTCTGCGTAATCGTCGAAAGGACAAGGAGCCAGTGATACGAGTTCATATAGATATATCACCCCTTGTAAGACACTTTCTTTGTCCTGTTCGCCTGTTTGTTAAATAATAAAGGCACCTCTTAATGATACCAGGGAATGTCGGTAGCGCTGGGCCAATATCCTTCGCACTCGGATATCACTCTCGCAAGGCTGGAACTGAGTTAGTGGCTCGACGTCGTGTTGGTGGTACATGTCATGGAGGAGAGATCGTCAACGGCGGCCCGACGAAGCCCGACGATGTAACGAGGATACGCGAACACGTGATGTGACAGCGTCACTCATATTAATTCTAGAGACGCCAAGAACACGCGCTGCAGAACTTCCCTCTTCATATATACAATGTCTACCTTCATCAACGTGCAAACTAACCCAAGCCCAATTGCGGCTGCCTCTACTATGGATGGTATTCAACTCAACAACCAAGCCCTCCAAGCCGAACGCATGGGGAACCTCCAGGAGGCCGAACGTCTGCACCTCCGCGCTATCGAGATCAAGGAACAAGGTGTTGGTCCTAACGCCGTGACTACGGCGCTGTCGCGAAACGGCTTGGGGGAGCTGTACTTGAAGATGGGGAGGTTGGACGAGGCAGAGGTCAACTTGAACAAGGCCCTAGAAGTGAGGAAGGGAGCGGGTCCGGCGTTCGATGCCGCGGTTACGAGGGAGAACTTGGCGCAGCTCTATGAAGTGAGGGGGAACATGAAGGCCGCGAAGGATATGAGGCTCGCTGGTGCACCTAATAATATTGCGTGCGGTAATTACACGGTAGGTCGTCGATATTCTCATTCGCTGTCAATGTGCATTGACAGGTTTGGGCTCGCGGTAGTGTCAAGGGCAATCGTTCAGCGTCGATAGGCTGAAAGTATGCGGCAGATGCAAGGTAGGAGGTCTCCTCGACTCGACATACAGCCAGTCACTCACACTTATGTTCGTTTAGTCTGTATACTACTGCTCCCAAGCCTGTCAGGCGAGTGTTTCGATGCGTATCCCCACTATACGTTTCATGCTAATCGATAGCAATTGTAGAAGTCTGATTGGAAGGCGCGGCACAAGCAATACTGTAAGGCCTGATGTATCTAGCAATAAAAATCGATAACAACACGTTTACGGCTTCTCCATACCACGCCAGCCGCCTGGCGTGTTCTACATCACACGCCAAAGGGCAGGCTTCTACTTACCATGAACGGTTTGTAGAACACGAGCACATCCACCGCCACCACCCACGCACCCGAAGCTATTGGTACGGCGGCTTGTTCATGTGAAGTGTGATAACTAATGACGACTTCTTTAAGAATAGCTTCTTCCTGTTGTCCCCCACGAGAGCTGACTGACATTAGCCGACGATCAATTGAAAATCCAACGCCTGCAGACTTTCTGTTCCCCCGAAGCGAATGATGACTGGGCGAATGCGTTCGAGCGACTGATATACCGCTGTTCTCATGCTAACTGCTAGACACACCTATACGCGTTATGCAAGAGACCGTCTGACGCCTCGGGCCTCAGGCCTGTGCAACTCGAGGTAATGGTTTGCGTATATCTAGTCTGTCGTCTGAGGTCACACATGGGTACAAGATCTTCCTCCTCATCACGAAACCGTCTACGTTCAATACATCTCCGAATATACGCGCCGCGAATGCCTTCCCCGGGGTCCCCGAATGACACGTGACAGCGTCATGTCAAGCTCCAAGGTCTGGCCCCCGCTGGCTTGTTCTCTTGTTTTCATCCTACAATGTCGGTATATGTCGACGCTTTCGTAAACCCCACCCCAGCTCAAAAATTGGCGGAATCTGAAGGTGGACGACTAAATGTCGCTGCCTTCCAGGCCCGAAACACGGGCAATCTTCAGGAGGCCGAGCGTCTCTACCTCCTCGCCATAGCCGTAAAGGAACGAGGCCTCGGTGTGGATGCTATGACCACTGCGTTGTCTCGCAACCGCCTGGGAGAAGTACATATGTTGATGGGGAAGTTCGCGGAAGCTGAGGATAACCTGGGGAAGGCACTAGAGGTTAGGAGGAGAAAGGGGAACCCCTTTGATTGCGCGGTTACGCGGGAGAATCTAGCGCAGGTTTACGAGGCAAGGGGGCATTTGACAGAAGCGCGGGAGATGAGGTTGGAAGGGGAGCCTGATAGGAATATCGTGTGCGGGAATTATCAAGTCAGTCGTTCGCTTTTGAACTCGAGAATTGTTGCGCTGATGCGACGCTGTGTGGTAGTGTCAAGGACAATCTTTCGGTCTCGATAAGCTGAACAAGTTCTCTCAGTGTAAGGTCAGAATATGCTTTCAACTCACCATGGAGAAGCCTACCAACAGCATCATCCTACTAGTCTATGTACTACTGCTCGCAAACATGCCAGGTTAGCATTTGTCCTTAACGGGCAGCGACACCCTCCTAATCGACTTGTCTTAGAAGGCCGATTGGAAAGCGCGACACAAGAAATACTGCAAGGCAGAGTGATACATATACAAAGCGGGGTGCGCTGGATCCCTCTTTGTGCGTACGTGTCTCAGAACCCTTATGCGCCCTGCTCTTGACGTTCCCGGCCATTTCATACGAGACCACTGTGTTGGTCTAGTATTAAAACGTCAAACGCCTTGTTCCTTGCTTATCCTACCATAGTTCGGCCATCCCAATGTTGGATCGGTGAGACTTTTGCCGTTTGATGCTGGGATAGTCGTTAATTTACGATAGATAGGTCAAGGCGGCCGTGGCGTTCTCGCGGCCCCCGTATAGACCAAGCCGGCCTTGGGTAGAAAAAAGTTTGAACGCTAAATGTCGATTGGTATGGAATGGGTCGAATTTTGGGAGACAGATAGGAGCTTCATGCTCCTGTTTGAAATTAAGGGCGACAGATAGGAGCTATCACGGATGTATAAGATGGAGAGGTATTGGTCTCCCTCATACCTCGTCCCCCCGAGTAAGTAGTGATTTTCTCCCTCGAGCAGTGATACGCTTATTCAAGCCCGCCTCCCTCAGGAAATATGTTTGCCAATATTCAATTCAACCCGACTCCCTCTGCTGCTATGGCCACATTCGAAGGTATCGACCTCAACAATCAGGCGTATCAAGCCAAAGTGCGAGGAGATTTTACAGAGGCTGAGCGCCTTTACCTGCGCGCAATCGAAGTCAAGGAGCGCCACCTCGGCCCTAGCGCAATCACCACTGCGTTATCGCGCAACGCTCTGGGCGAGGTATACTTGCAAATGGGGAGGATGGCCGAAGCGGAAGACAATCTCACCAAAGCGCTGGAAGTGAGGAACGCAGGTGGACCCCCTTTCGATGCAGCGGTCACGCGCGAGAATCTCGCCCAGCTCGCCGAGATGCGAGGCCGGATGAGTGACGCGAAGGCCTTAAGATTGGCAGGAGCACCCAATACCATTGCCTGTGCTAATTCCGATGTAAGCTGGTGGCCCAACGTTCTTTCAAAGATCGCAGACTGATTCCGCCTTGACTCCAGTGTATCTCTCAAGCACTAAGCCTGGACGCCCTCAAGCAATGCTCCACTTGCAAGGTAACACATTCCATAGTAATGTACGCACGCCTGCTAATGCACTGTCTAGTCTGTGTACTATTGCTCCGAAGCATGTCAAGTGCGTACTTTCCTTAAACCGTTGCGCCGCCCTTCATTCGCTGACATTGTGATTTTCAGAGGACTGACTGGCGCGGTCGGCACAGGAGGTATTGCCCAGCCCCTGCACTCTGAGTGGCAGCGGGCGAATGGAGTGAGCACCCGTCGAGTGATCACTCGTTGTCAGCACAGCTCACTAGAACTAGAGAAACCATAAGCTCACTTTACTGTACTTGTATTCAGTTTATCCAGTGATTGTATTCCCGTTCAATTTCACTCTCCACGACCATCGACACCGCCATCGCGCAGATCGCGAAGCTCGCATATCGTGAGTTGACATATGTACGACATCTATCACTAGGGCAAGGTATCTATGCGTGGTCGTCCTCAATGATGAGCAACCTTGTGATACATGAACGATTTACCCAGTGGGAGCCTTTGCACGCGGAACATTGTGGGATGAGGAGGTAATATTTGACGACGGTTTGTTGGCGACCATTAAAGACGGTAACCGAGAACACTTGGCTCAGCTTGTGTCGCGATTGTTATCATTTTTCCAGTTCTAGCAGCGCCGTCCTCACTCCAGCTCTAGCGAGACCACTTCGATATTCCTTAATCAGACTCATTGTGAAACTCCTTTAATCATCTTGGCATCTACAGCAGAACATGTTTGATCTCGGCGCTTCCGCTGCGATCAAGCGTTTCACTGTTACCACCACGTTGGTGGGTACTAAAAATAGCTTCGGAGCGACCACAGTGCGCACCGCGTCGACTCTCGACATATAAGTACCCCACTCTGACAATGAGCGAGCCCCATCGTGCCGGCCACGTTCAATCAATCCCCAAACTTAGCGACCTGGTGTCCCTAACGAATTCACTTCATCTCAGCCATGTTCTCTCGACCAACAACTCTCATTGCCGCCGTGGTGGCCATCCTCTTTGCCCAGACATCGCTTGCCGCTGTGGTGTACAGGGCTCCTTCCGATAGCGCGCAGCTTCTCGACGCGGATCATGGATTCGATGCTCGTTCGGAAACCTTCAACCCGAGCAATAACACTCAGCTCCTAGAAGCCCGCAAGGGGCGAGGAGGGGCCGGCGACATCATAGGCGAAGCGATAACTGGGATCATTACTGGTATCCAAGACGGCATCAACAAGGATAAAGAGGTAAACACGACGCGACGGCCTCCTTTATCGTCCACTGACTCGACGTTCGTCCCTGCAGGCGCGCAGCAGGTTCACACAGGATCTCGTCGGTAAATTGCACGCTCAGCACCCCAACTTCAACTGGATCGCCTGCCACACCAAGCACGACACCAAGTTTGACGGGAAGCGGGGCGTTGACTGGGACCACAGGCATCAAGAGTTCGATGTCAAAATCGGGGGAACAATTGGGTTTGTGCGGTCACTGCTTGGGCTCGATCTTCCAACTAAAAACATCGTTGGTTCGTAGGTATGAGATCTATAACGCCAAATCCGGGAAGTTCTTCCGTAAGGGCGATGGGGGTTACCTGAATGTCAGTACCCCACGATCATCCTTTCCCCTCCGCAATTGACGTCGTGACATCTAGTGGGCATACATTGGCAAAGTTCTCAAGACGGAAAACAACGGGAAAGACATCACATTCGGTAAACCATAGTCTGGTGCCTCCCCGCAATTCTACTTTGTCAATAAAAGTCATTTCATGGTCAATCTTAAGTTCACGCATAAGCTTTCTCCTCTATTGCAGTTTATCAATATCTACGGAAATCGACTCGACGACGCCTACTCCATTCACAGCCGAGCTTACGCAGTGGGGGCAGGTTGAGCGCTTCTACCCCATCATATGGTGTCGGTCAGAGAAAGTGTTATTCAAATGAAGAGTGAAACTCACGACGAAGACGCCTTCGCGGCTTGCTCGGCCTGAAGTTGAGCGGTTTTGTAGTTCTTGTCTGCTGCAGCTAATTCCATACCAATACTGACCAAACCCATCCCTGAATTGATAGTTTCGGCTGCTCCCTGGACCTTTTGCATCCAACCGCTAGACTGCTGAAATGAAAGTATTCAGTAAGAATCGACTTGTCGAGCAATATAAGATATACCTGCGGCGCTTCAGCAGCTGGTTGAGCAAGAGGAGCAGCTGGGGGCGCGCTAGGAGGGGGATTGTTGGCCGGAGGGGGAGGTAGTGGTGATGGTGGGAGCGGAGCGGATGCTGGAGGCTTTGGTGCTTCAACCTTTGGAGCCGGTACGACTGGTGCTGGAGGCTCGACTTTCGGAGCTGGGATGACCGGTGTAGGAGGTTTCGGTGCCTCGACTTTGGGTGCCGGTATGGTTACCGGACGTTCGACTTTCGGCGGCGGGGCTAAAGGTGGAGATTTGGGTGCAGGGACGGAGTTAGACCTCATTGGCGGTATTGCAACCTTCGGCATGCTGAAGCTGAGAGACTTGAACAGACCCCTCTTCTCTAGGCCCAGCGAATCGACATATTTCTCTAGCGTCTCAAGATTCCTGAAATTTGGGACGGTGAGAATCAGACGAGAACAAGGCGACGCGGGATAGAGTGGAGGCGTACCTTGCGTACTCTTCCGTCTCGAGGTCCTTTCTCTGTAAGGCAGGGAGGTACGTGTAGTAGTAGATTGGCTCCGAGCGTTCGTAGTTTTGCATTTCCTGGTCACTAAGACGCATAGCAGCAGGGTATGCCAGTGCCGTGGTCACCAAAAGGCAGAGAGAGGTAAACCTGGAGGCAATCATCTTGTTGGATGCTATCGTAAACATTGAATATCAGCATATCTCGGCGCCATCAGCATACTCACCACGAGAGTCGAGTCGAGTGGATTCAGGTAGATGTTGAGGCTTTAGCTAATGAGAATGAGGTCGTTTAGAAAAGGGTGCGCGCAGGCGTTCTAACTCACCGTCCAGCACTAAAGTTGAGGTAATGGAAGAGACCGGCTCTGAGGAATCTGTCGAGCTTTTGCGTGGTATTTATACTGTCTGTAAACGTGTCGAGGTTTGATGGTTGCTCCCCATTGCTCGACACGGTGGGCGGATGGAGCCCATGGATATCAGCGCTCGATGCACACAATCGCCTACCACTTGTTTTGCTGAAGCCGCACAAGACGGCGCTAGTCTTTCGTAGTCCGTTTAGCGACCGAAGCTATCATCGTCGAAGAACGAGAGGGTGCTCCGGAAGATGCCCACCATGAATCGCCACTATACCACTGCGATATTGGTTTACAGCAAGCAGGCATATGATCGCAAATGTGGATGTTGTTGAGATAGTAAGTCAACAACTCCGTCTCGGGAATCGTGACCAACGATGATGATGATGGATGATGTGACGAACGGAGTGTGGGCAGCGGGTTGCAATTATCACGACGGAGTGGATGGTGGCGAAACTGTGGGGACCGTTCCCGAAGGATGTAACCGGTGTGTCTATAGACTTATTGGCGGAGGCTCTCCTTCGAAGTGTCTCGGTATCATTTCGGACCGCATAGATGGCTTGGAAGAGTGTTGTCTTACTAATGTGCCCGTTGACAGCGTGGGCAGCGACAGGTGTTGACGCCGTCGAGACGCTCACTATCCTCTAGATCGCTTCGTGTGTCGGCAGTGCAATGCGTCGCAACGCTGTAGTGTTCGATCGTCCCTCAATCTGCTCTGTTATTTAGTATAGACCCTAGGGGCGATGCACTTCCAGGCGTCACCTCTCGTAAAGCCACGGGTGCGCATGGGCGTCAGTCCGTGTACCTCATTCTTCTCATCTCCGTACGAAGACAGGCGATGCGACAACAGATCCAGCCAGAACCAGAGAACCAATACATATATCAAAGCCAATCACCTCGATGTTGATATTTCAGGAAAGCCATGGGTTCCCCCCGGATTCCAAGCTGTCACCAGCCCACCCTATCTTCACATAGTGCATGAGCAATACCCTCAGACGCCGGACTAATCTGACGATTATCTTTCGGCACCTGCGTCCACCTCCTCATGTCACAAAGTGAGCGGTATCCTCCTGGCTTGCGTTTTAGACACCCATAGTCTATGTGTAGTTGAGGACAAGCCTCAGCGCATCGAGTCCGTCGAAGGATTTAGTATCAGGGAAGTGCATGTCAAGGTCGGTGTCCTCGAGATAAGAAGGACAGCGCAACCAGAGCCTGGAGTAAAGGCCCGCGAACTCGAGAATTTCGACGATCAGACCGCATCAGAGGCCGATGACCCTCTCGCCCCAGTCATGGCTAAAGCTCACGACGGACACGCCTCCGATAATGGAGCTCGAGATGAAGGGAAACCGTCAAACAGGGATTATATTTTGACCGCAGAGCCAGAAGAATTTGAGCTCGCAGAGCAGCTACCGGTCAGAATTAAGGCCTCGACAGTGGTCATCGCTGTAGCGGGGAAGGAGCGCAAACGTGCGAGGGATCCTTCAGGGGAAATGCACAAAGCGGTTATGTCTCCCCTTGTCCTCCGGGAGATGATCAGAGCGAAGAGGGCGAGAAGACCCTCAGACGCAGCGCTTCAGGGTGAAGCTGGGACTACAGGGCGCAAGAGAGCGAGGGTGGAGAGCATTGCGCGGGGAATAGTGAAGAAGGCCAAATCGGGTCGAACTTCTACGCGGCACAATGCATCTGCGAGACGTCTCGGCCGTCCCCTGGCTGACAAGGCGGATGGTCAGACATCGATAAGCTCGCCCGAGACAAAAATTTCAGTCCCAACGAAGGGAATGAAACGACGCAGAATATCGAATGCCGAAGAATCGTCGATACAACAAAGAGACGGCAACATTGCCTTGCCTTTAAGAAGTGCGTGCAAGCATGAGGACGGGGATGACACTCGGGCGACCAAACGGTTCCATAGAAATGCAACCGTCGGAGATGAGGCGGACAATAAGTTTCTGGGATCGAAGGGGCTCAGTGAGTCTCGGGTGTAGTGTGCATACGAAACCACGATTGGGGTATCTTGCGAGGCGTGGCAGTGGATTGCTGATTGCTCAGTGGACGATCATTGAGCCGAGGAACAGCCTAGTGAGCGTGTGATACTTTACAGGTACACAGGAGGTGTACAGGAGGTGGCGAAAATGCAATTATAAATTGAGCGTAACATCCATAAAGTTCATTATTCCGAAAGTCGCCGTCGCAAAGGGGGGAGTACGATTCGTGCAGGACTTCAACTAGGCTAGCGTGTGAGGAGCATAACATACAGACAACGATATAGATGGTCCGTCGCAGGCATAAACTACATGCTGGAGACACGCAGAGCTATTCATAGCTTTACATAACACTACCGAGGACCACCAATGTTAGTGAATACTGTGAAGTGTAGAGTAAAGTGCATGAGGATCCATCGTGCTGTTAACCCCCGTTCCGTACTTAAAGCAGAGCTACAAGTCTCACAACAGCTCATTCTCCTGCCTGCGACTCTACTTGACGAAATACAGGTTCACCGATGCCCCAACCAGCAAAGGTACTTCCTTCTCTCCTACTTGGTCGCTGTTCCCGACCTGACCTCCGTTTACCAGAAGCCAAGCTCGAACACCCGACGCACTGTAACGCGCGTGGTCCTGTGCGCCCGCCCGTCTCTTCCATGGGCCCAGGGGATCATAGACTGACGTCTTTCACAGGTTGAAGAACCCTCAGCCCTGCAATGTAGTCACAGTACCGATTGGACAAGTTGTACCAAGGGTCAGAGGGAATGAGAGGCCAAGGCCGAAGCCAAGGCCTAAACCTATTTAAACTGCAATATGTACTCTGCTAGTGTAGCAATCTTGCCAACCTGTGTGCTCAGCGAATCCCGAGTAGGCGACCTAAGACCGTATATTATTAAACAACATAAATGGGTAGAAGCAGGAAGCGATATCCGCCACAAGGCGCAGAAAAGCCGCCATGTCGGCGTATTTATTATAGAATCAACAATAACGGATACAACAGCTAATCCATGTGCCAGGTGGCAGGCACTCGACCTGTAAGGAAATGTTTCTGCTGCATCACCGAATGCCTATGATTGCGAGAAGTTGCGATACGTCCGTGCGTGCACCCCGTCTAGGTATTACAAGGATATGCCGGGATTCTGGAAAAGTCCTGCATGTCGTCTGGCTTCGCCGTCGTCCATACCTCGTCACAACATATAGAAAATGGTAGTTTTCTTGGTGTAGGTCAAATCACGTCGGAGAACCCCATTGAATCCGACGGGAGTTTTCTGCGCTGAACAGGGAATTATTGACCGTATGGTGAAGATGAAAGAGGGTTTGATAGTGCCCTTATTGCTCAGGGGTCTTGGTACGCACACGTTCTCGCCTGAGGCGTACGACAGCATCTGAGTCCTTGGAAGCATTGTCGCGGGAGTTACATGGGACGAGCGCCCCGCCAAGTCAACGTATGACTGTGCTTTTCTACTACGGAGCGGTGCCGGGGCAATGAACAATGGGAAACGCCTTCCTCCTAAGTTTAATTCAGGCGTTACTCTGTCGAAAGAGGTTCGAGGAAGCTGTAGCTTGCTAGTCGGTTGAGGCACAAAGAAGCGTCTCTTCCACGATACAGTGTGTATAGTGTCTGGATACAGCCGAAAAACGGAGAATATGATCAGCCAGCACGAGGTCCAGATCTGAACGCGATATGAAACCTTGATAGATGGCCGGAGACATTCAAGATAATCAACGAACAGTGTGAACAGTGACAGCGCCCAGCCGCAAAAAGTGTTGACAGGGTTCCATGCAAAACCCTTGGGAATTCATGGCGGCAAAGGGTGTCGTAACAAGAAGGGAGGCTCAAAGATTCAAGGCGGCGTGCGAGATAGATCAACAGCATTGGCTGTTGGGTCTCGAGAGTGGATTTGGAAATCGAAACGTTGAACGTTGACGTTGAACGTTAACGTTGAGGTGGAAGACTTGAAGTTCGGGGCAAGCCGCTCTGTTTCTGAGTCATGTGAGCTCCTTTCTAGCTTAGGAGAGCCTAGGAGAGCTCGAGATGCGGGTCTGCTACCTACTCTAACTCAGTCCCTCAAATTCACCGCGCGGCTTGGATTTCTGGCAATACATACGCTTGCGTCAATACAGCAGCAATGAGCGGGATCACTCACTGTGTATTCTAAATGATCGCCCCTGACAGCGAAACTTGAATATCTGGCGACCAGGGTTCTCCCTATTCGCTGCTGAAAGTCATATATATTGCTGCGTCATTTACTACTGCCTGAACACCCGCTTGTCTCACTGCTGCTGCTGTGTCCACCACTCCACCGCTGGCTCTACAATCTTAGGTACATTTTCAACCACAGTGGCCGGATCCATTTTCAGCGTCGGAACGCCAGCTGGGCTCAGTGACCCTGGCTTTCCCTTCGGAGGGCCTGGTGCTTGCTTTGGAGAAGCACCTGGCTTTGTGGGTTGCTGGGGTGTTCCCGCCGGCTTCGAGACTTGTTCTGGTGATTTCGGTGCGCCTTTAGCTCCAGGTTTGGGTATTGTAAGGGTTGCACCCTTCCGGTGCTTGTATCCGAGGCACTCCTATCCCCTATCGACCCCTTTCCGGCTCT
Source organism: Pleurotus pulmonarius (assembly GCA_012980535.1). Classification (NCBI taxonomy): domain Eukaryota; kingdom Fungi; phylum Basidiomycota; class Agaricomycetes; order Agaricales; family Pleurotaceae; genus Pleurotus; species Pleurotus pulmonarius. The sequence continues at coordinate 3,806,519 of SJKF01000003.1, read as the reverse complement.
TCGGACTCGAACGCACATGATCCCGGACCTACGGAACGGTCGCGGACACACGTGATAACGGATCATAGTTTCGGAACGACATACGCCTTATCTCTTTTTCTTCTACTCTAATACTTTGATTTCCATATCCCCATCCTCTTTAGTTACCTCCGTTTTGCGTTTCGGACCATATTTACATATGATTATCCTCGTACCTACAAAACACTCGTGTACTCGTAGTTACAAAACAGATTTGATTCCCCCCTCTCTTGCAGTCAGAAGCCTGAGTCCGTCCGAATCCGCCGTCCTCCGTTGTCAGAGCTTTCCGCCTTCCGAGATCTAATTGAAACTACGCCGTTGTCTTTCTCCTGCCGTCCTTATCATTCTCCTGCCTTCCTCGTCGTACCCCGTCGTTCCGAAGCACGCGTATCTGATCCGAGCGTTCCGGAGTTGTTCCGATTGCACATTCACACGTTTCTCACACCGGAAGCACATTCTCTCACATTACACGTCTTAGGTGTCACACGGACTTGTCCTGCCGGAGGCGGACCCTCGCATTGCACATAGTCTGATCTACTTACAGGTCTATACATATATTTACTACTACATTCTGGAGCCCACCGCGAGGGTTTAAAGTTCAAGACACCCCCCCTTACACCCACGTTTCCTCAACCTTCCAACATTCCCCACCATTGAATTCGCTTCCGCAGTCGATCCGCTTCACGACATCTTTCCGGACGGTCCAAGTCAACAGGCCGTTAACTTCCTCTTCGAGCAGACTTCCGACTACTTTCCCTTCAAAATTGTCCGTTCGTGGGTTCCCGATCCTAACACCGTCGTCTGGCAGTTTGCCCTCACTTCCCGACCAGAGTCCGAGCACCCGGAAGTTCTAGCCCGGCGGCAACCCCCCAGTCTCCGACACAGTCTCTTCTATAATCCAGCGGCTACTTCCTACGTTCCCCCGTACAACCCACCTACAAACTCTTCTTCATCTTCGTCCGGAACTCCCTCGTCCCCCACGCGCACATCCGCCAGCCAGTCCCAACACCTCCCGCATACAAACTCTTCTTCATCTTCGTCCGGAACTCCCTCGTCCCCTACGCGCACATCCGACAGCCACTCCCAACCTCCCCAAACAATGACCACCACTATGCCTGTCCGCGGTCACCACACCGCACCAAAATTCAACGGAAAGCCGGAAGGGCTCCACCGCTTCTTTTCGGAGGTCGAATACCTCGCGAACAGGGCGACGGTCGAAGGTCGCGACCTTATCCGGGCAACGATCGGCTATCTCGATGACTCCGATTGGGAGATCTGGCGCAGCAGTGGGGATGCAGCTGACGGAAACGATTGGGAAGCATTCAAAACCTGTATCGGGAAGCTATATCCCGGATCGGACAACGAACGAAGATGGCGTCCGTCTGATCTCACTAGGATCGCTATGCTGCAGTCCCAGACGCCGATGCTTACCAAGGACGATCTCGGAGTCTATCATCGGAAATTCCTCGTTCCGGCTAACTGGCTCTTAGCCAAGAACAGCGTTTCCAATCAGGACGTCGGACGTGACTATCTCTCGGGCTTCGATCCGGTTACGTGCCAGAAAATCAAGGATCGGTTGGCCATGGTCCATATGCAACATCATCCGGACGATCCTTACACTATCACCGAGATCTACACGGAAGCTAGCTTCATCCTAGGTTCTGCGACACCAGCCAGCCTGACTGGGGCTACAGCGCCGGCGTCCGCGTCTCCGACGACCCCGGAACCCGTCAAGACAGAGTCCGCTGACATCCGAGCGCTTCAGTCCATGATGCAGCAGCTCATGACCCTGCAGCAGGCGCAACCGCAATATCCCCCTCCTCCGCCGCAGTATCCCTACAATCCCACCTCCTACTATCCCTATCCGACTGCGCCTACAGCCCAAGCCTACGCGTATCAGCCGGCTCCGCCTACCCAGCCTAACTACCCCTATCCGGCACCGTTCCAGCCAGGCCCGACGCCACAGCCTCCTCAGTCTCAGCAGCCGCGAGCCATTCCCCCTCCCCAAAGCGGCGAACAGCGACCTCCGCGCAAGTGCTACTTCTGCAACTCGCTTTACCACACGATGGGCACGTGTCCCGACGCCGTCCGGTACGAACGGAACGGTTGGATAGGCCGGAACGAGGAAGGAAAGTGGATAGTCCTTCCGAGCAGGGACACGATCAATCGGTCGTTCCCCGGAGACTCATTCAAGGAGCAGGTCGACAACTGGATGAGAGCCAACAACCGGTCGCAGGAACGGGATGCGCCACCTCATCAGACGGTTCCGCCAGTCACCGCTCCTAGCGGGGTTGCGTCCACCAACATGGTCGAGATCAGCACCTTCCACTACGCCGAGGCTGACGAGTCCGAGAACAGGGCTTTCATCGAGGAGCTTCCAAGTCCGTTTGATCTCGAGGAAGAAGAAAAAGAGGAGATCTTCTTACAGGTGCTCATGCAGAAGATGCCTGAGGTGGCCAAGAAGTATGTCACTTCGCAAAAGAAGAAGGATGTCCGTTTTACGGATCCAGTCGTAACGACTCCGAGTGCTCCGGCAAGGACTCCGACAGAGCCCGTACTCCCTCCGCCGACTTCCGTTCCCTTCCCGTCGACATCCTCCCGTTCCCAGCTTGCGGAAGCCATCGAGACCGGCCGGACCACTTATCGTCCAAACTATCGTGTCCAGTCTAATATCGAGAACCCGAAGGCCGCGTCCGATGTCTTGGAACGTGCACTTGACGCTACCCTCACGATCACTCAGCGGGAACTCCTCGCTATCTCGTACGATGCGCGGAAAGGACTCCGGGATCTCATTTCATCCAAGCGCGTGTCCGCGGAAACCAGCTTCGCCTCCGTCAATATGACATCCTGTTACGGAGACGATGACGAGGTAGTCGAAGTTCTTCTGTCTACGGCCCGGGATCCCAAGAAAGAATGCGTCGTTGCGTCCCCCACCCAGTCTCTCCGCATCATCCGTCCCATCTTCAACGACCAGTACGAAGTGGAATGCATTCTGGATACCGGGTCCCAGATCATCGCAATGCGTCGGGACGTCTTCGACAGCCTCGGACTCATGATCGACATCGACAAGTTCATCACCATGGAATCCGCCAACCTTTCGTCAAACCAGACTATCGGCCTCGCGCATAACGTCAAGATTACCCTCGGACCGATCGATCTCTACTTGCAGGTTCAAATCGTCAACGATGCACCATACGAGGTCCTCATGGGACGCCCCTTCTTCTGCCTCACCTCCGCCGTTACGCGCGATTACCCCGATGGGCGCCAAGACCTGACCATACACGATCCGAACTCTGGCCGGCGTTTCCTCATCCCTACCTTCAAAAGGATCCATCGTCCCCGTGACGTTCCGGAGCATTTTTAGATACCGTCGAGGAACCCGAGTGGCGAGACGATTATCATATACCCCCGCTTTCCTCATTTATGATCTCTATTCCTGATTCCGTTTCACCTGTTCCGTCTCCGTTTCCACTTATCAGAAATCCTACATACAAGTTTTCACTCTTACTTCCATCTCCCCAATCCGCTTCCCCTCTTCACCTTCTGTCTGCCCCCCCTTCCCCGAACCGAAAAAGTACTATTAATCCGAACGTTCCAGTGTTTACTTGTAATTCCGGGACCGTTCCGAATACGACTCCTTCTTGCGCGTATGACGATTTGCCCGATGACCAACGGATCTCCACGGGTCTTGTTGATATCATCGAAGATGGCATTATTCGGAGCGCTTCTTATTTTGATATCAAACTTTCCACCCCTACTACATACGAGTCGTTTACCACTTGGTTCACCCCTACAGACCCCGCCGCTCCTCCGGACCATTCCGATCCATCCGCCCCCGCCTCCGTCGCAGAAGTCTTCGCAGTCACTCCCCGCATGCCAACTTACGGAAAGAAACCCTACCGGAAGGTTGCCAACCGCACAGTTCCCGTCTCCACCACCCTTCCCAAAGAATATCGCATTGTCCGCAGAGAACCTCCCAACATACTAGACGACCTTCTCCCCCTTCCTACTCAACCCCCCGACTTCACTCCAGGCATCCGATACACCCAAGAACGAGCTGACAAGCAGGCCGTCGATCCGGACAACTGGCTCACACCCGAGGAAATCAAGCTCGCGCACTGGTTTATCCGCGCTAACGAGATGGCGTTTGCGTGGTCCGAGGATGAACGAGGCAAGTTCTCTGATGAATGGTTTGACCCCGTAGTGATGCCGACAATCGAGCACGTTCCGTGGGCGCTCCGGAACATTCCCATTCCTCCCGGGATCTACGACGAGGTCGTCAAGGTCATCCGCGACAAAATCAAGTCTGGCGTCTACGAGGAGTCTAGCTCATCTTACCGCTCTCGCTGGTTCTGCGTCTTAAAGAAGGACGGGAAGTCACTCCGGTTGGTTCACGATCTGCAGCCTCTCAATGCCGCCACCATCAAGGACGCCTCTATTCCCCCGAGGGTCGAGACTTATGCAGAGAATTTCGGAGGTCGCTCCTGCTATGGCATCTATGATCTCTTCGTCGGCTTCGATCAGCGCAAACTCTCGGAACGCTCGCGGGATCTTACCACTTTCCAGACACCTCTCGGAGCGAAGCGCCTCACTGTCATTCCTATGGGATTCACCAACTCCGTTCAAATTCAGCACGGCGATCTCACCTTCATCATGCGCGACGAGATTCCGCATGTTACCGATCCCTACATCGATGACTGTCCCGTCAAGGGTCCCCGCACTCGCTACGAACTACCCGACGGTTCCTACGAGACTCTCCCGGATAATCCCAACATCCGACGCTTTGTCTTTGAGCACATCACGAACATGCACCGGATCGCGCATCGGATGAAGAAGTTTGGTGGTACCTTCTCCGGTGTAAAGCTGCGTATCTGCGTTCCCCGCGCCTCCATTGTTGGGCATATGTGCACTTACGAGGGTAGAGAACCCGACGATGACAGGCTTCAAAAGATCCGCGATTGGCCCGTTCCGCAGGATGTCACGGATGTCCGAGGCTTCCTGGGTACCATCGGAGTCATGCGTATTTTCATTAAAGATTTCGCAAAGCATGCTAAGCCGCTTGTACAGTTGACCAAGAAGGACGTCGACTTTGCCATTGGTCCGGATGAACTTGCTGCTATTGCCACGCTCAAGGATCTTGCCATTAATTCCCCTGCCCTCCGCGCCATCGACCATTCTTCCGATCGCGAAGTCATCCTTTCCGTCGACTCCTCCAACGTGGCGGTCGGTTTCATCCTTTCCCAGATGGGCGAAGACAACAAACGCTATCCTTCCCGTTTCGGATCCATCACCTGGAACGATAGGGAATCCCGCTACTCTCAGTCCAAGCTCGAGCTCTACGGACTCTTCCGCGCACTCCAGGCGACCAAGCTTTGGCTCATCGGAGCACGCAACCTTACCGTGGAAGTCGACGCGAAGTACATCAAAGGCATGATCAACAACCCCGACATCGTTCCGAACGCCGCCATGAATCGCTGGATCGCCGCCATTTTGACCTTCTCCTTCAAACTCAAGCACGTTCCGGCACGCGAGCACACTCCCGCGGACGGTCTATCGCGACGGAGACGGGCTGATGAAGATCCCGATGTCGAAGAAGATGTGGAAGGTTGGATAGATGAAGCTTGCGGGTTTACCTTGCAGGTCCGGAGCGATCTGCTTACCTTTCCGAGGGTCGAGCTGAATCGGCATCGCGCTCACATGGGTTCCCTGACCCATGCCTTCATTTACGACGAGGACTCCGCCGGCTTCCCTGACTCCGAGGACGCAGTGGTCATTCCGCGCTCTGCCCGGGCCGCCAAGAGAGACGTCCGGATGTTGGAGATCGAGGCTTTCCTACGGACGGGCGAGGCACCCACCCTTTCCGACGCCGACATGCGGAACTTTGTACGTCAAGCGCTGAACTTCTTCTTCCGGGACGGAAAACTCTGGCGGAAGGACAGCGACGGGAAGCATAAGGTCTTCATTGCCCCGGAACGCCGACTATCTCTCATCCGCGCAGCGCACGACTCTCTCGGGCACAAGGGTATCTTCGTAATCCGTACTCGGCTACTGGAACGCTTCTGGTGGCCTATGATTGATCAGGACATCCGTTGGTTCGTGAAGACTTGCCACCAATGTCAGATTCGCACAAACGTCAAGATCCACATTCCCCCTTCTCCGACGATTCCGCTCAATCTGTTCCGCCGCGTCCACATCGATTGTATGGTCATGCCGGCTGCGAACAAGTTCAACAAGATCGTACACGCCCGCTGCGCCCTGACGTCTTACCCGGAGTGGCGCGCACTTCGCCGGGAGACCGCGGAAACCCTCGGAATGTTCGTGTTTCAAGAGATTCTCTGTCGCTGGGGCGCCATCGAAGAAATTGTGACGGATAACGGTACCCCGTTTGTGAAGGCAGTCGAGTATCTCGCGGAGAAGTACGGCATACACCACATCCGCATCTCACCATACAACTCCCCCGCGAACGGACTCGTCGAGCGCAGACACCGGGATGTTCGGGGCTCCCTCCTGAAGACAGCGGAAGGGAATGAGAAGAAGTGGGTTGAAGTCGCACCTGCCGTGTTCTGGGCGGAACGCGTCACCATCTCCAAGACATCCGGGATGTCCCCGTACTACATGGTCCACGGTATCGAACCACTTTTTCCTTTCGATCTCCACGAAGCCACCTATCTTGCCGCTCCTCCCGACGCCAGCCTCACCACCGAAGATCTCATCGCGATGCGCGCCCGACAACTCCAGAAGCGTCCCGAGGATATCGAACGAATGCGCGAGAAAGTTGTTCGAAGCCGGATCGCATCTCTTCAAGAATTCGAACGACGCTTTGCGAAAACGATCAAGGACTTCAACTTTCAGCCCGGCCAGCTTGTTCTCGTCCGCGACAAGAAGATAGAAGGCGACCACTCCCTCAAACATATGCCTCGTTACATGGGCCCCATGATCGTTGTCCGCCGTACTCAAGGTGGCTCATACATCCTTTCCGAGCTCAATGGTTCTGTGTCCATCCTACGATACGCAGCGTTCCGCGTCATTCCCTACTACGCCCGACATCGCCACCTACTTCCCGTTCCCACTTCCGACGTTCCCGACTCGGACTCTGACTCCGAAGACACCTCTGATCATCAGCCCGCTGCGAATTTCGCCGGACTACAAAATATGACGAAAGACCGTGTTGTCCTGCCTTCGCGGCTGTATAACCGTCGAGTACTCTGAATTTTTTCCACCCGCACCAGGGTTCGTCCCTGCGTCGATATTCATGACTCCGGTCGCGTTCCCTTCCTTCCGTCTCATTCTCACCTTTCCGCACTACTTACATCTGTCATTCCCTAATTCCAGACTGCGTTCCGCCCGTGCCAGTGCTCCGCTTGCGTTCAAGACTTTACCCTTGCGTTCTTTCTTTTTCTGTTTCTCTCTTACTTACTTACATTCCTTCGAGTCTCCAAGAACAAATCCAAAATTTTATTTACAAGAAATGTCGGACCCTACTCTACTACGCATACCATTCTGCTCCGTCCTCTTCGATCTCCTCCTCTCCTTCATCCGCGGCATCGTCGTTTTCCCTGTCCGCCAAGTCCGCCGCCTCCGCCCACTGCTGCTCCCGGCGCAGGATGGCGGCTCCGAGGTTCGCAAGGGTCGCCGTTCGTACCCGGTTGAGATCGAGTAGGGCTGCATTTAGGGCGGCCGCCCGCGACTCCAGGTTTGCGAGGGTCTGATGCAAGTCCCTCAGCTCCCTATCGACGTGACTGGCCCGGAGGATGGGCAATGCTGTCACTACCGTGCTTGAGCGGGTAGCCCGCGACGTCTCCCTCGCAGCGGTGCCCTGCGTCCGTCGTCCACGTCCCCTGACTCCCGTTGCGACTTCTCTGGACCCCGCTCCCCCGCTCCCCGACGCTTCTCCTCCTGCCGCCTTCCGTCTGCGCGACTTCACGAAAGAGCAGGTGCTCTTCCGACTTCGGCACGCTGCGCACGCCCGGCACCCGCTCCCTACGCAATCCGAGTTGGCGGACTGACAATGGAGGCATCGTCGAGCCCCCGTGAACCGCACCTCCGGATGGGGGCACGGCTTGTTCTTCGCGGCGTCGACACCGCATCCCCACTCTAGCGAACGCGGGTGGTTGCCAGGGTCGGCCGGGTTGTATTCGCCGTAGACGTCGACGTCCGCCGGCACGCCAGGCTCCGCCGGTGACGCTGACCTCTCCGCAGCCTTTCCCTCCGCGTCCGAAGTCTCCGCCATCGACCTGATGTTGCCGCGCCTGCGCAGCCGACGTCTCGGTGTGACGGGTGTCCCCGCTTCCTCGTCCTCGTCCTCGACCTCTGCCGCCTTGCGCTTGCCCTTCACGTCACGTCTCTTGCCGACCCGTCCCGCCGTGTCCTCTTCCTCTCCCTCCGTGTTGAGCTCTATAGTGTCCTCGGGGGCGGCGACTTCCGACTTCGAGGGCGACGTCGACGTGCGGGAGCTCGGTCCCGCCGCATTTCCCTTGTTCTGCGCAGCCTGGCGTCGTGCCTCTGCTGCCTGCGCTTCCAGCTTCCGCATCGCCCGTGCATGGGCCGCCTTGCGTTCCGCTGCTGCCTCCTCCTCCCGCGCCTCCTCCTCCCGTCGAGCATCCTCCGCCCGCCACTCCCCGATCTTTTCTTGGGCGTCACGTAGCTGGACGAGAGCTTTCGTCACGCTCGTCTTAGTCTCCTCCTCCACGCCGCCCTGGAGGTTCCGCTCCGAGAGGACGTCTTCCGCGTCCCTCAGCCACTCCTATGAGGTGTTAGTGCCAGTGGGGGCCGGGATGAGTGGTTACTCACCACTTGCCGCTCCATGTCCGCTACGGCTATCTCCACGTCCTCCCGATGCTCGTCGTCCAGATCCGGCAGGAACTTGCCCATGTCGACAAGATACGTCGCTTCAGTCTCGTAGGCTGCGACGGCCTCCTTCTTCTTGAGGTCTTTGAGGGCGTGGATGGTGTGTGCGGGAGTGTGTGTGGCCATTGGGATCGACGATGGTTGGTGGTGGTGGTGGTAGGAAGAGAAGGAAGGACTTAGGAGAGTTCTGGACTTCGACGCGAGTCAACTTCAACATGGTCACATGATCGCGCTTCCATTTCGTCCCACGCCACATTCCTTCACCCACCCGCCATCCCGCTCCGCATTTCTTGCTGCGCCGTGTACGTTGCCCCGGAGGGTCAACACATAAACTCCCCGGGGGATGTAAGGGTTGCACCCTTCCGGTGCGTGTATCCGAGGCACTCCTATCCCCTATCGACCCCTTTCCGGCTCTTCGGACTCGAACGCACATGATCCCGGACCTACGGAACGGTCGCGGACACACGTGATAACGGATCATAGTTTCGGAACGACATACGCCTTATCTCTTTTTCTTCTACTCTAATACTTTGATTTCCATATCCCCATCCTCTTTAGTTACCTCCGTTTTGCGTTTCGGACCATATTTACATATGATTATCCTCGTACCTACAAAACACTCGTGTACTCGTAGTTACAAAACAGATTTGATTCCCCCCTCTCTTGCAGTCAGAAGCCTGAGTCCGTCTGAATCCGCCGTCCTCCGTTGTCAGAGCTTTCCGCCTTCCGAGATCTAATTGAAACTACGCCGTTGTCTTTCTCCTGCCGTCCTTATCATTCTCCTGCCTTCCTCGTCGTACCCCGTCGTTCCGAAGCACGCGTATCTGATCCGAGCGTTCCGGAGTTGTTCCGATTGCACATTCGCACGTTTCTCACACCGGAAGCACATTCTCTCACATTACACGTCTTAGGTGTCACACGGACTTGTCCTGCCGGAGGCGGACCCTCGCATTGCACATAGTCTGATCTACTTACAGGTCTATACATATATTTACTACTACAGTATCGATCCAGGTGGAATAGCCTTGAGGCCCGGGACGCGACCGCCGCCGCCACCGCCTCCACCCCTACCGCCTCCTCCTCGACCGCCGCCACCGCGACCACCTCCGCCACGGCCTCCCCCTCCTCGGCCTCCTGCGCGTGCCATTAGTCGGGAAAAGTCCTCCCTGTGATTAATAGGATCAGCACGATATGCCTTAAAGCAACTTTAATCAAGCGTACAATATATCCCTCTCGGTGTCGTCGTACTCACGGACCTGGACATCTTCGTAGTTTCTCCCTTCGAGATCGTATTCATTTAGTTTGTCGGCATATCCGCGAGCGTTGATGAGGTTGTAGAAACTGGTGACTGCTTCTAGGTCGCGGGATATGAGGTCTAGGTCGCGAGCGTAATCAATGTCGCGTTCATAATTGGTGGGAAGAGTTGGGTGGCCCAGAACAGAACATGCTGCGAGGACGACGAAGGCCAACGTTGGTGCAACCATGCCTATTATGAACAAGGAAATGAGCGAGCTCCCTATGTACAACAGGGAAGCATTGACACTGACTTTGCTTTATGTGGTTTGAGTGAGAAGAAATGATAGATCGTGAACTGAAGGGTTGGCCGGTGTAAGCTGCCGTCGCTAGTGAAGGAACACCGGGGACTCACTGTCCAGCACTGAAGAGACCTGCTCTGAGGAGTCCTAGACGAGTTTAGACCGCTTTTATACTTGACAGAAGTCGCCACCCCCGATGCGCTCGTAACGATCTAGGCTCAAAAGCAATGTCTTCGAAACCAACCGCTGCGCTATCTTGATTGCGATCAAACGGTACTAATTCGTGGAGATCGGAGGTACAACATGAGAATACTGTGATCGTGGGCACAAGAGTAGATCTTAGTAAAGACTGGAGGGATCAAACCCCGCCGCAAGATCCTCGTTTCAGGTCCATGTCCTCTGGGATAATTGCGAATGGAACATTAAAAGCAAGGGTGAATCCAATAATAGATCGGCGAGCAACCATCGCAAGGAAGCCGAGAAGTAGATTCGGATCCAGAGATGAGCGTAGCCAGGGACGCAAAGTACAATTGACTAACGGGCGCTGTAGCAGAGCATTGCGAAACGTGATGACTCTCCAGAGTCTGCGCAGTGCGAGATATTAGATGGATGGATGTATCGTCGCGGCGCGTATCCGGAGTAGAGGTAAGAGACTGAGAACTGTTTCAAACCCGAGTAGGGCCGCCCCAGTTCTGATTGGCGTACGTGCATGAATAGTCGGTGGGTACTCACGGCCAACGACGACGAGTGCAACGATGGTTTCCAGTTCACTCAATCTGGTTATTGGAGAAGAATCAACGATGTCGTCTTGAACGGATTGGAAGGGAGCGATAACAAGGAACTGTTAAAGAGAGTTGAACATAGTGTCGCGGGTACAATTGTGCATCCACATCAACTTGTAGATCTAAGATGGGTTGTAGAACAAATGAGGGTGGTTGCGTGGGAAGGGAGAGACTGGAGGGGCCTACTGGAGGCTGTGACAGGAGAGACGGGAGACAGGGGAAGAGAGGGGAACGGAGGGAAGCCGACAATTGGCTGGGTATAGAATTAATGACGGCGAAATGTTGCCGCCAATGAGAAGTATTCAACGAGAGACGAGTGGATTATATGAAGCCTAGTTTGAACGATCAAAGAGTGCATCTAATGTTTGAGAGTGATAGGAAGGGACTGATCCTAATGAGCAACTAGGACGGGTTGTTGGTGAATGTGGCGGCGTTGGGCCCAGGGGGTCCGTCGCCTGGTCTTGAGATATTGCTCCATCGAAAGAGCGATAAGAGGGGAGGGTCGAAACTGAGTGAACCTCAGTCCAAGTTAAAGTCATGGTCGTCCTGGCGGAAGTTGGCAGGTCAGGCAGATCTCCTTCCGTGTGCCTTCGACTATCAGCGCGGTCAAAGAGAGTCAAAGGCATCCCTCTTTCTTGTGCACTGCCGCGGGAGCTGGTTGGCGCTGAATTGACACGACTGTGGTGAGACAACATCTGTGCTTCCACCAACGGCGCGGCGGTGACCGCCTCTCGCGGCCAGTCTGCGTGGCCTGGTACATTTCCTGGAGTGGGGGTAAGTTCCCCTTCTTCAGCGTCCACAGGGTCTTCCATTGACCGTACCCCAGATGCAGCGACACCCATGGCTTGCATGTCGCACAGCGAGTGTACGCTAGCAGGGGTTGCTGTAGGCGACCCAATCGTCTCCTTGGAAGGGGAAGTGAGATTTCGATAGCAAAGTCCTGCGAAGAAGTTCAATCGTGAGATACATATAGAAAGCGTGACCACGAAGCTCACTGGATGTCGTCCTCATTCTACGTGCTCGGACTTTCTTGAACTTTCGATGGACAATGTATAATAGCGCAAGGCCGATCAAGGAGGCGATGACGCCAATAATTATGTAGATGATTATCTTATCTCTGCAAATAAAACAATGTTCACAGACATTAAAAATCATTTCAGTTTCAGATGAACTGCCTTACCTAGCTTCCGATTCTATTACTCGATCCAATGGTGCGTCTGTTGGAGTCGGAGAAGATATCGACGTTGAGCCGCTCATGAGAGCGGAGCCGCTATTGGATAGGTCGCTGCTGTTGGCGATGTTAGGTGTTACTTCTCCATCCGCGAAAGAGGCTCACGAGGACGTTGAAACAGCGAAGAGTCCTGGTGCGGGTGTGTCTGATACGGTCCGGGGCTGCTGGGACATTGCTACTGTAGTGGTCGGTGTCACAGTAGCTATGGGTAGACGAGCCATTGAGCTGGAAGGTTGAGCAAAGTAGCGGGCCCCAAGCCCCTAGCTTATAAAGAGGAACCCATTTATCTAATCAACGATAATCGTAGCACTGATCATTATTGAAGGAATCAGAACAACGCAACCATCTATCTTCAACAATTATGAGCAATGATGGCCAGATACAGCAAATAATGGAACTCACCAATTTGAATTGTTGCCATCGAGGCTCGAGCTTTAGTTGAAGTCGGAAGGGGTGCCCCCGCAGTATAATGGTCATCTTGAGGTACCAGCATGCCATTGGTCCTTCGTCCGCACTCACTGCGGGAACGTTTACTAGTGAGAGGGTCAGATTACAATGCTCGTACCGAAGAAGGAAACACGGTACACACCCATGCAGACCCCGTTGCCTTGGCCGCCGAAGGGATTCGAGGGAACATCGAAGCGAGTCCGGGGCAGGGGAGTAAGGTACAATCGAATTGAGAAATTCCAGGGAGAGACTAAGGTGACCCCTCCAGTAGTAATACACGAAACCAAGAACCTATATTAGTGAAAACGCGCAAAAATTGGCTACAAGATGGACGGGTTGAAGAGTTGGTTTCAGGCGCGAAGAAAGATCATGAGGAAACCCCACTGAAGTTGGCATGGCAGCGAACAGTGTAGATTGAGGCATCAATAGCGTTTGACTCGAATGTATACTTCGCAAGGATCTGTAATCCACATTCGACAGAATCATTGTGTTAGATGTCGATTACCACAGGGTAGTGAAGCAAACACCTTTTCTGATGGTTGAGTTTCGCCTGAGTGTGATGCATCGAGAACGAATGATGAGCCTTTGGAATGATCTGTGTGGGCGGGGACAGATACTAAATTTCGTCGAAAGCCACACCGTCGCCGTCGCGCCGAGTTGAAAGGTGAAAATGGGGCCTGGCTGAATGAATCCGTCGCCGTCGTGGGTATCAATTCAGGAAGTTCAAGGCCACAGACCGGCCCTTGTAACTCACAACTTGAATCATGGATTGCATGGGAATTGACTCCTGGGGTCGAACATGTTGATATCAAGTGTTCAATGCAGAGGTAAGCTAGTGCTACCAGTAGTACGAGAAGCGAAACACGGTTCAAACTAGCGCCCGTCCTCTACTCCACGTTCAACTTCTAACTCCACTCTATCAGATCACGCACCTGACCTGCACTGGGTCGACATCGAAGACACCCCGTGGTACGATTACCGATGATAACGAGACGACCGCATCTCCTCCACAAACCCGAAGCCGTAAATGGTATGGTGGACCCATATTGCTCCTTGGAATGCTGGCAAGATCAGGGCGTTTGCCATCGTCCACATATATATGATACGGAGCATCCTAGAACCATTTCAATTGTTCGTGCTGTCGCTTGAAACTTCATCTCGATGTCTGATATCTTACTCGTTTCCTTCGCCCTTGTACTAGCTCTCGTTGGCCTAAAGCGATGGAGCAGGGCCAGATTGCCCTTTCCTCCGGGCCCAAGCGGGTATCCAATCGTCGGAAACTTGTTCAATATCCCCTCAGAACTTCAGTGCGAGAAGTATTTCGAGTGGTCTAAGAAATATAGTGCGTTGTGTTACCTGCCTTTGAAAGCTAGCTAATGTTACCATAGACTCCGATATTATCTACCTCAGTGTATTAGGAAGCCCGATTGTCGTACTCAACTCCTACAAAGCTGTAAATGACCTCCTCTCGGCGCGCTCCTCACTTTACTCAGATAGGTAAAGCCATGAGCTCTTAATATGCACATTGCGAGCACTCACATAACGTTAAGGCCCGTTAGCCTCATGTTAAACGAACTGTAGGTGCAGTAAAATATGGCGCTAAAATGCATGCTGAATCATGTTTGTTGCAGTTTAGGCTGGGGACGGCTGCTCAGCTTCTCACCATATGGTCAAGTGTGGCGCACCCGCCGTCGTGCATTTTGGCAAGAGTTCAATCCACAAAGGGCCTACAATCATCGACCAAGACAACTCCGGCACTCTCGTGATCTCCTTAGACGACTGCTGGAGGAACCGAAGAGGTTCCTTCATCATATCGACTAGTAAGCTGATCGCTGAGCAACTTGGGTCTTAGCTTACATCGAGACGAGCACTCTATCGGCGAGTATCATTAGCACTGTATATGGCTTAGATGTCAAGCATGAGCATGACCCCAACGTCGAACACGCCGAAAAGACACTTGTGCAATTCCGGGAAGCCGCTATTCCAGGCAATTTCATTGTTGACCACCTTCCGTTTCTGAAGCATATGCCAAGCTGGATGCCGGGTGCTGGCTTCAAAGCCTACGCAGAGAGGGTGCGACCAGATACCGCGACTATGAGAGAAGCTCCATTCAAACAAGGGTTCGACCTCTTAGTGTGTACTTCACTAATTAATGGTGCTCTGTCTCGACCTCCTGATTCCCTCCTAGCTCGAAGGAAAGGGGAAACCAAGTCTGATATCCCGAAGTTTGGCGCGGGGCGGATACAGCATCGATAGCCACCCCGACCAAGAGTTGATCGAAGATGTGGCATGGGCGGCTTATGTAGGTGAGTATAGAGCTTCTACGTCGATACAGCAGTTGAAGATAGGCGAACTAGGTGGTGCCGAAACGACCCATATAGTCCTCACTACATTTATCGCGGCAATGCTTCTTCACCCGGAGGTGCAGAGGAAAGGTCAAGAAGAGCTAGATAGCTATCTCGGTTCACGACTCCCAGTGTTCGAAGATCTTCCGCATTTATCATACGTCTACGCGATTATGCTTGAATCACTAAGGTACGTTCGTCCCTTGTTTACTTTCATTCCTAACCATTTGCATGAATCGTGATTCGCAGATGGCAATCTGTGACACCTATAGGCAAGTTAACCCTTGATCTTTCACCGAGGCCTCGTTCTCATGGTCGTCCTCTCCAGGTGTAGCCCACCGACTTACGACAGATGATGAGTACAATGGGTATTTCATTCCCAAAGGGACTACCATTTTCATTAATGTGTGGTAAGTCTCCGAGCTCATCAACTCTTGAGGAGGCGATCATCATATTGAACAAGGGCCCTCTTGAGAGATGACGAACGTCACCCCGACCCCGATACCTTTGATCCCGAACGATTTTTGATCAATGGCAAAATCAATCCGAAGACCCTCGACTCTAATCCTAATTTCGGATTTGGGAGAAGGTTTGTAAATAATCCTTGTCGCCGTTGTCCACCCCAACCATTTTGGACAGGATATGCCCCGGCCGTTTCTTTGCTATGGACTCTCTTTCGATATACATAGCTTCGATTCTCTTCTGTTTCGATATCACGAAAGCAAAAGATGCAGAAGGACGAGAGATCGAACCTGACATTCGACACGCTACGGGAGTATCCAGGTGCGCCCTAAATGGATTCTGCTATAGGATGCTAATGTGTTGACGCCAACAGGCCCATAATGCCGTTCGAATGCTCCATCGAACCTCGTTCTGATCAAGCCATTACACTGATACACGACTCGGAGCTTGCGTGAAAGAGAATTATAGATAATTCCGGCAACAATGAGGGTGATGAGTGTTAGCCTAGATATCGATACTGAAGAATGTATTAACAAGACCGTCCAACTAGGGTTCATCACCCATATACTGAGAGATCGTGATTGGCTAGACATCAAGGAGAAATGGGACTTCACGGCTCAAATTCAACACGGTTCGACATTGAACTACAAGGGACACTACATTGGCCATTGCTATCACTCAACACCTTCACTCCTACACTGCCGGGAAGCCATTCTCGCGCGTGTTACGTTTCAACGCTAGCGATCAAGCAATCAAGCAATTGGTTCCATCGGTGCCATCCTGTAAAACTTCGTAAGTGACAACACTAGAAATATTGAGAGTCAGTTCTTACATTTGCCATTCCTGCGTCTGCTCCTTCTGTGTTTGCTCCCTACAGCGGAAGGCAAGACGTTAGTCAATATCCAAACGAAGGAGACGCAAACGTACTGTTGCTGTGACCAAAATTGCACAATGGGTTCCGCATATTGGGTCAGGTCCGGGATGATGGGAGTAGGATCGAAGGACGGCCATTGCAGCCCGGGAGCAGTTGGTTGCTTGGAAGGAGTTGGTTGCTTGGAAGGAGTTGGTTGCTTGGGAGTTGGCTGCTTGGGAGGAGTAGGCTGCTTGGGAGGGGTCTTTGGCGGAGCAGCGGGCTTGGGTGGCTGCTTGGGTGGGGAGGCGGGCTTGGGAGGATTCTTTGGAGGGGAGGCAGGCTTGGGAGGATTCTTCGGAGGGGAGGCGGGCTTAGGTGGGGTCTTAGGTGGAGAGGCGGGCTTTGGGGGAGTCTTTGGAGGGGCGGCGGGTTTGGGCGGAGTCTTAGGAGGAGATGCGGGCTTGGGCGGCTGCTTGGGCGGGGAGGCGGGCTTCGGGGGAGTCTTTGGAGGGGCGGCAGGCTTTGGGGGAGTCTTTGGAGGGGCGGCAGGCTTGGGCGGTTGCTTAGGGGGGGCGGCAGGCTTAGGTGGCGCCTTAGGCGGGGCAGCAGGCTTGGGAGGGGCCTTAGGAGGAGCGGCCGGTTTGGGGGCACTCCGGCCACCTCCGCCTCCCCCACGACCTCCCTTGCGTGCCACTAGCCGTGCATAGTGGAGGAAGTCATCGATGTCCCGGTCCTCCAGATCGTCGTAATTCCGTTCCTCGAACTCGTCGTAATCCCTCTCCTCAAATTCGTAATCCCTCTCCTCGAGCTCGTCGTAGTCTCTCTCCTCGAAGTCGTTGAAGTCCCGTTCGTCGAGATACTCCCGGGCGTGCATCAGGTCGTAGACACTGCTATCTGCACCAACGTCGCGAGTAGTAAAATCACCCAGTTCGCGCGTCTTGATGATGTCGTATACGCTAGTGTCGGCTCCTGCGTCTCGTATGACTAAGTCGTTGGAGTCACCGAGGTCCCTTTGAACCGGGTGCGCTAGGGCTGCGCTTGCCACAAGGCCAAGGAAGACGAAGGTTGAAGTGATCATGTTGATCTAGAGATCGAACGGTCAGTAAATTACGAGGCGTCGCAGTCAATGACGGACTGACTTTGTTGGGGTTTGCGTGTGAAGTAATGTAGGGGTTTAGCTAGAGAGTGTGAGCCGTAAGCTAGTGTTTGCGGGAGGAGAAAGTAGAAGTGCTCACCGTCCAGCACTGAAGAGACCTGCTCTGAGGAATACTCGACGAATCCAGACGGCTTTTATAGCATCCAGAATCCGACGCGCTCGCAACGAAGGCAATGAGCCTGAGACGAGTGCGGCTTGATCTAAACGGTCCGGAAGTTCATGGATTCGATAGTTTCGTGTGTGCCGGGTATTCGACATGGAGATGGAGCACGCTGGTGCCTGCATTGTAACAAGGTTCAAGGCATGAAATCCCCGCAGCTCTGAGCATGATCTCCGTGAGACAACTACGCCCGGGAAAGGGCTATCTGGCGATATTTTGCCGTCTAACCAGTGACTATCAAACGGTTGATACTTGATGCCTGTGGTGGCTGTCTCCCAATCAACCTAGGAAGTAAACATTGAAGTCAGCGTCGTTAGGGACGAAGGGACAACACTGCCGAGTCACGAACGCAGTACAGGAGCGAAACATGATGTTTACCTCTGAACATTGTATCCATTTTCCGGCGCCTGGAGCTAAGACACGGAAACGGTTTCAGCGTGCGAGCGCGCCGATTGCCATCACTCTTGCCGTGCTATTTGCGTCTGCTCTGATGGATTGCGAAAAGGGGTTCCGAGGATAGATTCCACAATTTTCCTTCTGAGAAAGCACCAAGAGTGCGTGGCTACCCGTACCAAAGCGATACTAAGATACAAAGCAACACTAAGATCAGGAAGAGACCGGGCCTGCCGCCCTAGGTGGTTCAAATGGTAGATATCGGCCCGCCGTGCGAAAATGCCAAACTCAAATTTCCCTGGGCGCTTCGAATTCCAGTCACTACGACCAGATATGCGACTGAGCAATGACTCGGGGTACCCATCAGACGATTACATCTCGGGATACGTTGGTAACTGTTGATATCGATGATTTGTTACTTTTTGATTCCTTTCGCATGGGCGACATCAGCAGTGACACGACGTGCGGCGGCGTCCCTATGAACGTCCCTTTCAACGCAATTCTTGGTCGTAATACCGTTCGATGCTTCAATAAATCCACACCATTCCGGTGCGCGTCCTTCAGTTGAGAATTGATTAATAGAACATTGATGCATCATGCCTCAGCAGCAGCTCCACCAGTCAAGGAGGTTGCATATTGAGAGTCCATGTTGAAGCAGCTCACACGCGGTGATGAGCGCGTCCTGCTTGAATAGGCGACGCGATCAGATTATGGTCTGATATAAACATAGGATGCTTCTTCTGATCTTCTGACTGTGCTTATCTGATACTCAATTCAGTTCAGTTCATCAACCCATCTGTCATGGATGAGAACGTCGCCCACCATCCCTAATATGTATGGCAATTTTATACATAGCATCTCATCGTCGATAAGGCTCAAGATACTGATGGTCACTGTCGATGCCGACTCAGAGAACGGGTCTTAAGCTTAAGAGTGAAGAAGACCCGCGGTTTTTTCAATCGTATCCGTGTTATCCCTCTTTATGTCCCCTTGCCCAATCAATATTAATGTGAGTGTATCATATCCCATTGTAATGCACAATCAATGTGATGATTCAATCGTTAGTTATACTACGAACGAACCTTGGTGTAGCGCATACGTCTGCGACCTATGTCTCCTCGAAACAATCGCCGATACCGAGGGAGCTTCTATCGGGGCGTGTACAGCGATGCCCAATGGAATCTCATCCTGTCAGCCACGGAATCTCGTGTGTACGTCGAGCTTAACCATTGTAGCTACTTATCGAATTCAAAATTCAAATATACTCAGAGGTGTATCCGTGTCAGCCCCTCCCAGCCCTGGTCCCCTTCCTCGACCATTACCGCGCCCTCCATCATCTAGACGGCGGTCCATTCTTTCACTCCCTCCTCGATACGAAAAGTCTACCCGTCCGCTCCCCGCGAGGCCACTTCCAAAGCCCCCAGTTCCATCCAAAGATGGCACTCCAAACCTGATTTCTGCCCAAACGCCTTCAACAAGCAGAGAGGAATCTCCTCCACCTGTCCCGCCTAAAGACAGACCCAGGAAATTCACCCTGCCATCATGTAAGGTTCGATAAAGCCTTGCCGCACGCATTTCTAAAGAATAATCCCTCAGTCTTAGCACCCACAATAAACAATGTACCACCGCCGTTAGTCTGACGTCATGATATTCCGTTTCTACATACTTATTGGAATTAGAACTCGGCACCCTTCTCTCCGTCTTTCTCGCCGCATCAGCTTCTCGCCCTTTCGCCGAGTCCTCCGACTGGCGAAACACATACGCCCACTATTCCCAGTCCAATCTGCTAGGCGTGATCGCATCATGGAGCCTTCCTTTCCTTGATAACACGCTGCATGTGTATCTGTATACTAATTGATCCTGTCCGTTGTAGGGAATATCGTTCTTTTTCTCTCACAAGCCGCGATGTTTCTTCCTTCCTTTGCTTAATTCCCTCTGGAATGTCGATATGCTCTAGCCACCACAACCTGTCAGTGCCAACCAGGTGTGGCGCATCAGCCCTTTGCAGAGGTTGATAATTTCGGGTTGCATCATTGTGCAGATGCTTCCCACCCATTCCCAGCGCCAGACAAGACGCCATACCATTGGATCATGGGCAAGGGCTCGGTGCTTGTATAGGCTTTCCGTCCATAACCAGTCATGTCCAATGATGCCCGAGGGCGTGGTCTCGAATCTCCCACACGCTTGTATATATAGAAACTTGTTTTTCTCCGATAGTGGTTTGCCAACCCCCTCATTCTCTTTCCGTATCCCGCCTATACGATGGCTGTTGGTGCCGCCGTCGATAATACGTTGGGTGCGCTGCTAGTGTCGAGTAAGCACCCTATTGCTGTTGTTCCGCCCAGGGCGTCTACCCACAATGATGTCTGGTTTTAGCCTTTGTATCTTGCATGTACGTACACGCGGTCTACAGTGTGGCGCCTTGTTGATTTGGCGCTTGGGCTACCAGGTTGTTCGGCGTAACGACACTTCAGCTATACCTCTATACATTGCAGTGGAGATCCGATAGCAGGTGGACGAGGGGATTGGTGAGTTGACTGCGTCGACTGCATGCGGAGACACGGCTAACGCAATGTGTTGGCATAAAGGCCATTGGGATTTGGCTCGCGGACGGTATAGCCAGCGCGTTCCAGTGTCATACAATGTATTTCTACCTAATGTGCGTACAGTTTGGCTGTTCCTTTCCGTCATTGACACTCAAGCCATCACTAAGAACGCAATTTGGGACGACCGATGGACCGTCAATAGGCGTATGGAGCCTTTGTTCGATGAGCATGCTGGAGACGTTGATAGCAGCGCCAGTGGAGTTCTTCTATGCGGCCCGCATCTGGAAGCGTGCGTGGCTTCCCATTCTTTGCCCGCACCCCCAAGCTGATGTTGACTCGAATGTATCCCAGTTGGTCGTCAAGTACGATTCGGACGACACATCGCTGCCTTGATCGTTACCCTCATCATCGCCCATGCCTCCCTCTGCTTCCGTGGGTACTCGTATGCTCTAATCATCCAATTGATTGGCTTACGGCTCGACAGTATTCTCCGCTAAGCTCATGCAAAACCCTGAGATGGCCACTTGGCAAGGGGTATTCTACGACCAGATCGTCATATCCGGCCTCGTTCTATCGACGATTGCTGACCTCTTAATCTCTGCTACTATGATATACATCATGCGCTCCTTCAACACCACCATCTCTAGCTCGAAGGCCCTCGTTAATAGCATCATCCGACGGTCTATCGAAAGCGGCACCATAACCTCAATCGGCGTTATCGCTGTCATGGTGACTTTCGTTACAATGCCGACGAACATGATCTCCTTCGCGTTGCTGTTCCTTCTGCCCAAATGTATGCCATCTGACTTTTCCCCCGAGTGTTTCTCATCCCTAACCTCTCTCGCCGATTCCCTGCAGTGTATTCCAATTCGATGCTCGCTATGCTGAATCGTCGGCAATCTAGCTCAGGCGTCTCCGTCAACTGTGCATTCGATCATCAGCACCCCAGCCGTGACATGATCGAAAGTATACATTTCGCTGACTCAGAGAAGGTCGCAGCTATCTCTGGCTCCGAGAGCGTAAGTCCCCATCTCAGCGTGAGCGAAGTGGTATTGATAATCATGTACTTCAGACGCTATATAATACTGACCATTCATGAATATGACTCTGCCTCTCTCCAGCACTTGGCTATTTATTATTTGAACGTGGTTCAAGCCGAGAGGATGCCCGTTGCTTTGTACAACGATCAGCATCGCTCATATGCCCAGATCTCCTTCTCAGGAGGAGGGGAGGATCCACGAGGCGCGGATACTCACGAGTTCCCGAGGCCCGACTACTTATTCATATGTATAGAACCCAAAGAGGACGACCACAATGTAATACATCTACACATATTGCAATCGAGTATCATCGTTACATTCGAGAGTGGTAAGAAGGAAGGTATTCCAGCGAATCAACGGTTGCCCGCGCAGAAGTCGAATTAGGCGAAGTTCGTCCTTCGGGTAGGGGGAGCGCTGGCAAAGGTCTCGCTTCTTCCTGCCTCTCCTCTCCCTCTTCGATGCTTGCAGATTGTGACGCGCCACTCCCAATAGACCGCCGAATCCCAAAGAATCGTTGGACGTGTTTGTCCCTTCCCCCTGGAAGTGACTGTACTCCTAGAAATGGGATGAGCGTCGTCGTCGATCTGAGAGACCAAGTTGATGTGCCCCCGAGAACCTGAATAATAGTATCGGAATGTCCCGTTAAACCAGAGCCGCTTCAGAGTACAAGAGATACACCGACGTTGGGTAGTCTCTCGCGTACGCTCAACTTCTTGAGGAGTCTCCAGGCTATGTACGCCGCGAACATGAAAACGCCAGAGCCCAAAGTGGCGCTGAGTATTTCAATTGTTCTCCTGTCACTGTTTCAGGGGTAGAAACCATTCACAGAAAGCACGTAGGGTGTCGAAACAATCGACTCACCTGCTTTCTGAGGACGCTATCTGTGAGATGGCGGACGTATCTGTCTGAGTCATGATCAAAGTAGTCGTAGTGACACTAGTCGTGTGTGTCAGTGAACTTGCGCTCGAGTGCAGTGTGCCGGGGCAACTCACGCATCTATCTCGATGCTAGTGGAAGTTGACATAGAAGGGCTACAAGTGGCTGAGTCTTGGTGGTTGAATCTTTCCATATCAAGTCGTGAACGTACAATGGTGAAGTTCGGGTGGGATGACGAACACCTGGAATTCCCTTGGGGTCAGAGGTTCCTAAGTGAATAAACACCGTAACGATGGCGCCAGGAGGGGTGCTCACAATGTCTGGATCGCTGACGCGACGATGAGAATGCGTGTACATAAACAGAACAGTATATCAAAAGAACGAAAAACCTCGATCTGAAAGAGCATGGGGGTACCCCCGTATATGAGGTAGTAGGGTGCGCACTGGTGTCTGTGGCCGAGAAAGCCAACCTCTGTTGGGCTCACCGCATCGACTACCATTGATCACGAAACAGCCCTCGACGTGCATGAGGTTTCGTCGACAGAAGTGTTCTGATGCTGGGGGGCTCGTCTCCCCTGACTTTCATCGTTCTGATCGGAGTATATCAAGGGGTTGAGAGTTCGTTGTGCCGCAGACGAGGCCTTGAGGAGCAAGCCTAGCGTTCATAACTGCAGACAGTCATGATGAACGGACTCTAGGGAGACGACATAGTATACACATGTGAATGGACAAATAAAAGTTTTCATCATTAGACGCAATAATCAAAAAATAGTCCCGGACTAGTATGAAAGAGTATGCGGTGGCCGTCACTGATGCGTCGCCTTCTACATTGACACGGTAATGATCGAGGCCTTGTTTGACACCACCCGCGATCTCAGCGCTGCACGGATGCTAGACAAATGGGAGATGGCGCCACGCGGATCTCGTCGAGCAAACCGAGCGATTTAAGCCTTGGAAATACGTGATCGTACGCCTGCGGATCCATTGCATCCTCAGGGAATGTCAGCGTCAGCCTTCCAAAAGACCCGGTGTCGTGCAGATTCAGAAGGAATTCCTCGAAGGTGTCCAAAAGGTCAATATTAAGCTCTCTGCTGCGAATGTATTTGTAAAGAACGACCTCGAGATGTTTGATACTTGAAGGGACAATAAACGTGTTGATGGTGTCAATGCAGGAGGGTAGGCCATCCCAATAGTCGCTGGGTATAAGGCAGAGATTTTCTACGTGCAGAACTTTGCCGACGTAGTCACCTGTAAGACATCAAAGCTTCAATTTGGACTCCAAAATAACACACCGTGCACTGATTTGTACATTCAACCTGGGATTGTTGAGAATAAGGTAAAAGTAAACCGTTTATTTTCTCTAGTACTTTCGGGCGTGGTATTGAGGAAGTATTGAGCAAAAATTGCCAAATAAGGCAATTTCTGATCAATACTTTTTCAATATTGAGCCACAAAGTACTGGAGAAAGTAATCCGAATACGTTTAGTATATTTTCATCAGTTCCAGCGTCAAATTACAGATCAGCGCACGGTGTGTAATGCAAATTAGGACGTACCCTCCTCCGCTGTATGGATCACCAATGTGTTCAAGAAGTCAGGCAGACAGGCAGAAAGTGTGTCGAGGTCGTTAACGTCCGGGAAGAGAATTTGTAGACTTGGCATTTGGATCCTTTCAGGTTGGAAGGGGAGGTTTATGGAGTAGCTGGCGCTAAGCTTTGTCAAAGCAGTCATGATGATGGGGATGGCGTCCATAGAAGTGGTAGGACTTGACGAAGGGTAGCAGTCGATGAACGAGACTGTTAAAGAACGTAGAGTTTGAGCTCCTGCAGCACAAACGGCCAGGAATTCGGTGACGGAGACAGAATATTTATGTAGTTGAAGAGTCGTGATCGGTAACTGCGGGAGCACGAAAGAGATGGCAGGGAGGTGAAAGGAAGAGCAATTCGCGTAATTCAGGTTCGGAAATGAGGCGATGAACGACTTAGTGTGCTCCTCGTCGAACCATCCTGACGTCGTCCAGAAGTGGAACTGGTCCCGAGCACCAGGTTCGGATATATACAAGACAGTTCGCCGGACGTAAGCTCGAAGATGTGGTGAATTAATCATGAAACAACGAAAGGCACGAGTGTAGTCGACGTCGCTGTGAATATTGACAGTTTTGAAGATAAAGGGAAGGCAGAGGTCGTGCCAGGCATTGCATGTGAGCGCACAGTTTTTGAGGGTGCCCTTGTCGTGTTCCAATACTTTCAAGATCAGACATACGATATCTGGTGGCAATTCGGAGCTTGCGATCGCTGACTTCATCGTAGCTAGCCGCTATCAGCGATATTTTGGCTTGATTTCAGAAAGTGGGTTCCTAGAGGCTAGCTATATCGCGCACTGTTTGAGAACAGCAACGTTTAGAGTACAGAGAAAACCCACTGTACGATGGGGCAGTCAGGGTCGGTGATATGAACACTGAACGTGAGAATCCTTCAAGTGCACGAGATAATCGATGGCGCTACTGATCATGCGTTTCTGAGCTTGAGCTTGAACGTTTGCACACTCATCTTTTATTTTCGCGTAGCAGGGTTCGATGTATGTACGATAAAAGAGCTCGTTTGGTCGCTTTTCTAAAAACAATGCACTGGAGAAGGTACGGTCGAATTCGTTTCCAAGTTTCAAATTTGCGATATTGACACAAGGCGAACGCAGGTACTAGACATCAGTGCGCACCCAATTAATACTTGCCATCGTGTAGGAGAGCCTTTGCACGCGGGTCCTGTCGACCTATGTTGTTATCTTCTCGTAATAGCCTTTGTCTCATTCCAATATGCAACACGGCCATCTCCTCGGAAGGATGCCGCAACATTGGTATAAATCTTACATTTCACGAACCTGCTTGTTGGCTGGACTCACCGCGCGGAGATTGACGCCACTTTTCACGACTAGACCGTTTTCTTTGCCATTTGGCTCCACAATATCCTGGCGATTCTTGGTTGCAAGTGCGGCGTTAAGCGGCTCATAACGTGTCGGTCATCAACAATAGATATGCAGACTAGACGCCACTCGAATCAACTAGCCATGCCCGTACGCGACCCACGATGAGTATCATCCATATATTAGGATCTGACTCCCTCCCAAATTCGAGTAAAAAAGGGTGAGCGGCCCCTCCAACCACAAAGGCAATCACCGCAGAGCTATCACTATGCCTTCCGCTGTCTTGCTAGCCTCCATCCTTCTGACCGTGTTCGTCGTTCACCGCTTCTTCCTAAAGCGTTCGCCCCTCGCCCACATCCCCGGACCCCCCTCCTCTTCCTTCATATATGGCAACCTCATCCAACTCCTCCTTCCTCACACATACGGAACCTTCGAGTTCTCATGGCAGTCCACGTTCGGAGGCCTCTACCGCATCAAGGGGCCCCTCTCCTCGGATCGCCTTGTCATCTCCGACCCGGCGGCTCTGAAGGCCGTGATGAGCGACACACAGACCTGGAAGCGCAGCGACCAGCAGCAATATAGCGTCGACATGTTGATCGGGAAGAAGGCCGTATTCTACATCGAAGGCGAGGAGCACAAAAGGGTAAGGAATGTGATGAATGCTGCGTTCGCTCCCGTGGTGATCAGAGGATTGCCTCCCGTTTTCAAACGGATCGCGGAGAAGGTGAGCTGTCCAGAGAGGTCAACGCATTCTGCCAGAGTTAACTTCTGTGGTTATAGATTGCTAACCGGTGGGAGGACATGTTGGTCTCGGGGGCCAAGCTTGATGCGAGTGGCGCGATGGACGTTTACCCTTCGTTGCACGATGCGACGCTAGATGCTGTCGGTGAAGGTAGCTCATTTTAAGCTGTTTGTTTCTCTAAGCCGAAATAACCGCGGTCACATAGGCGCCATGGGTTACGAATTCCACTCTCTCGAGAATAGCGACAGTGAATTAGGCGCAAGCCACCGCAATATCATGTATGTGGAACACCAATGGGCATCATCCGATGCTTTTATCTGGCCTGTAGCTCATGTTGTCTTGCCTTAGCGCCCTATCTGGTGTCCGTTCACCCTTACATATCCTCGTTGATGCCGTCGTTCCATACATATCACCTACTTTACTCTCCCTCGCCCTCAAGCTCCCGACACCAGCGTTCAAGGTTCTGCAGAAGAACAAGGAGCTATCCAATGCCGTCAGCTCTGAATTAATTGCTAGCCAAAAAGAAGTTGTTAGAATTGGCGCGGAGGGAAGGCGAGATGTGACTTACGCGCTTGGTACGCCGTTTACTCCCCGCCTTTATTCCCCGTATCTCGCATTGACGACGTTCACTGTCGATAGTGAAAGCCAACGCATCGTCGAAATCAGGACTCCAGATGAGCGACGAAGAGATGGCTCAGCAGATTCCGTCGCTGATGATTGCTGGGCAGGACACTACCGTTCGTCACTTTCGTACCTAGCGCTCAGTTGATCTCATCAATCTCGTCATCTTAGGGAAACACACTCTCCTGGGCGATCTATCGCCTCGCTTCTTCTCCAGCCCTTCAAGAGAAAATCCGCGCCGAAGTCATGGAAGCATGTGAATCCTCCCCGGGCGGTGACATCAGCTTGAACACCATCGAAGGTCTGGTCTGGCTGAATGCATTCTTGAAGGTACGACCGTGCATGTTCTTCTGGATCTATACTTAGGTCTCATGCTGTCGCCGATATCCAGGAAACTCTCCGCCTGCACCCCGGTCTCCCGATGTCTGACCGCATCGCGTCAACAGATGCAGTCATCCCCGTCTCGCAGCCTATCATCACCTCCACAGGCGAGAAAATAACGGAGGTCAGAGTCCCAAAAGGAACCCTTGTCCACGTCGCCACCGCTTCAGCGAACCGGTGAGTAAATTGCCCCACGCCGCTCACCGTTCTCCTCAATGGTAATAACATGAAATCGTGACAGATTGGCGTATGTATGGGGTCCAGATGCGCATGAGTTCAAGCCCGAACGATGGATCGAGCCATCCAAGTGGGCCGGAAACCGATCTGCGTCAAACTTCGGCCCCTACGCGAACTTGTCTACGTTCTTCGGAGGTGCTCGCGTGTGCATTGGCTGGCGATTTGCGTACGTTCTCTCATTCATCATCCTCCTCCCCTTGATTCGCGCAATGATCGATGGCTGACCCCGTCATATGTATGGACAGCGTCACGGAGCTGCAGATCCTTTTCACTGAGCTCGTCCGTCGCTTCAAGTTCGCGCTGCCGCCTCCCGAGACATCGCCGGAGTTGCAGGTCCGGATGAGCGTGGCGGTCAACATGATACCTGTCATCAAGAATGGAAAGCCGAGTTTGCCAGTGATCGTGGAGGTTATATGAGCATCCTTGATGTGTGGGCCCCGTCGGCGAGGCTTCAATCGTGCATCTATTCTATGTTCTTTTAAAGCAGTACAATACTTTGGGATACAGGTGTTGGCGTGATGAGAATGACTGTGATCATCTACTCAAGTTCTAAAACGAGAATGTGCCGAGGTGTGAAATGGAGCGGAAAGCGCTACCAATCGCGAGACCACACCCACGACCCGCCCCGGGACTTGACATACCGAAAGCGCTGAGGGTCCAGCACCGACGATGCTCCTACCCGGACATCCATTATCCCAAGCTCCCAGAGCATGGGGACCCGTGCCTGGAACTCCTTCATATGTGAGGAAATCAAGTCGGTCTCCTGCTCGGCAGTGACGATGAACCGCTCCAGCGCGTCGTACTTGTGGAGATTAATGACAAAGTCCTCGAAGAAGGAGTCGCGCGTGAAGGGGAAGCGGTCGGTGGGGGTAGATGACGAAGGAGATGTAGGTGTAGATTGGTTACTATTGTCGTCATTGTCAAGCAGGACGAGCTCGAGGTGCTTGATACTGGAAGACACGCAAATCCCTCTGATTGTGTGCTGAATTTTGCGTTTTACAGGATCAGTAGAATGGCAGATGACAACAACGTTGTCTACACTGAATAGGCCGACTGAATCTGGTCGCGTATCTGGCAGGACTATGCGTCTGCATCTTAGATTCTTAGTGAACGTTTTTGAAATGAGAGTGACGCACATCGCTCACGCTGAATCACCAGCATCTCCAAGGAGGGCGGCAGGGAGGTCGCGGGCGGCATATCACACCCGTCCATTCTCAGGGTTTTCACGTTGGGCATTTGGATCACAGTCGGGAAGAAACGGAGGTCTCCGCACCGAATCAAGGTGAGCTCCGTAAGGGCTACCATGGACACTTGAAGCGGGGAGAACGTGTGGGCTTTGCCGCCGTGGATCGCAGGAAAGTGGATGTCTTGGAGCGTCAGGGAGCGCAGAGTCCCTGCGCCCCAGCGGAGGAGCTTGGTGAAGCTCAGGGCGTCGTAGTGCCACCCGTGGATATCGAGCGTGGTAATCGAAGATTGCGGGAGAGACGAAGAGATGAGACCCGCTATGGATAAGGTGCAGTGGAGGACTTTCAGCCTGGGAAACGCACGGACGAACGCTAGAATGCAGCGCTGGTTGTTCCATATTGGGATCACGTTTGGAACATCTGCACCGAGGGGCGACGAGTGGGAGTGCGGGTCTATGACCATCTCGCGCACGGGCTGCGCAATACTCACACCGGTGCCTGGTGCGTCGACTACGAAGAATTGGTATGCACGCAGGAATAAGTTGCCATCTACGATGCAGAGACGGATGAGGAGAAGGGGGAGTGCGATAGAGCGCCACCGCTTGCACGTCGACGAGCAGGCTTTAAGGGCATCAAGGCTGTAGTAGAGCTCTTGGAAAACGAGCGAAACGAGTTCTGTGGGAAGAGTCTGGAAGGCGCGTTCAGTGTGTCCTGCGCTCTGTCGCGCCATTTTCTCACCTTAAAGCTTTGCGCACCGTTCATAGTAGTTGCACCTGTTGAACATCATGGTCAAGCGCAATGCGCTGTCAGATTACAAACACGGCGCTTCAAGCTTCATCAGTGGCAAACGGAGTGCTCCCACGACTGGGACCATTTACATCTTTGTCTGCCTTGATTCTACAATATGTATACATACTACAAGACACTACAATCAGATAGGAATTAATGTCCGTAGATCTCTGCACTCCGTGGGTACAGAACCGAAGGCAGCCCCACCCGAGTCTCAAAGAGACCTAGTAGCCTGAGGGTCGGAAATTTGTCGACATACGCCTGCGGATGACTATCCCCCTTCATCGTGATTGTCAACTTCCTGAACAACCCGGTCTCATGAAGATCAAGGATAAATTCCTCAAAGGTCTCCAAATCACCAGGTTCAGGCTGTTGATAGAGCGGGTCTTGGTGCAGCACGACTTCGATGTGCTGTATACTCGAAGGAACAGAGTATCTCTTGATGGTTTCCCGGACGGCGGCGAGGAAGTCCCAGTACCCAGGCGAGATCAGGCAGAAGTTCTCGACGAGGAGGGTCTTGCTGCTGAGGGGTTGTTCTGTATGAACCGTTAAATTACCGAGCTAATGGAGGGCACGGCAGGGAAACGTACCATAGTCGTAGACGTCAACTGCCAACGTATTCAGCGCGTCTGGTAAACACTCAGAAAACATCACGTCACTGTCGTCAGATACGAAGAGGGCCCGCAAACGCGGCATTTGAATTGTCTCGGGTTCGAAGGGCAGGTTCGTGCAGAAAGTGACATTCAGCTCCTCCAAAGCGGACATCGTCGTTTTGGGGACGCTTTGTGTGGCGGGGGGTGTATTCGATGAATTGTAGCATTGGATGTAATCGAGGGTGACAGAGCGCAGAGTTTTACTACCTGCCGCGAGAACACGAAGAAATTCGGTCGGGCTAGCGGTATATTGCTGAAGGCGGAGATTAGTGATTGGCATTTGTGAAAACGCAGACGAGAGGGAATCAAGCGGGTAATGGAAGCAGTCTGCGTTCAGGATATTCGGAAACGACGAGACCAACGACTCAGTGTGTTCGTCGTCAAGCCACCGCGACGAGCCGAAGACGTAGTCATCCTCCAGGCTATCACGGTCTGATATGTGCAAGGTCGCGCTGCGGACGTGGGTGCGCAGGTGTGGGGCAATGATCATGAAGCGGCGGAAGGCGTCCATGTAGCCTTTGTCGCCGAGTATTGTGAGTGTTTGGAAGAGGGTCGGGAGGCAGAGTGTGCGCCATACAGTGCAAGTGAGCGAGCAGTTCTTGAGCGTGACTTTGTCGTGTTCCAGTGCTTTTAGAACGACGGAAACAATTTCTAAAGGTATTCGGGAATTTTGGCTGGATGGAGAGTCCATCGTGGTGGTCGATTGGAAGTGATCGATTGATCGATCGGTGTCTATCAATGTGCGTTATTGACTGTGAGAAAGCCCTTCTTACCGTGTGATATTTGCGACTAGGCGATCATTACTTTTCCTGCTTTGAACTTTCTTTCGTCCCACGACTTGGCCAATCACGAATATCATGTCGCTGCTCTCGCATAAAGCTGTCCTTCGGGCAAAGTCCTCCTGTGGTCCACCTTCAAGCAACGAGCTACCTAGCTCATCTGCAGAACTGGAGTACTCGTACACACGCAAATGCAGGCCAAGATGCTTCCTGTTGGTCTGCGGCGTTGGAAGTCGTTTGCGAAGTGCGTGGAAGGCTGGATGAACGCATGCGCAGCAGGGCAGGAAAACCAGTGGAGAGCCTGAAGTCAACACTGTATAAGCACTGTGGAATTCTACCCGCTCGAACGATAATGCCGCGTTTCCAGTGTTACTGGGAGTTCTTTGACGTTGGAAGAATAGTCAGAGATACTCTCGCCTTGGCGTACCGTTCTGTGGAGCGGTCGAGGAGGATGCATTCCTTGCTTGAAGGGCTGCATATGCAATAGCGCTTTGCAGGTGGGATTGACAAAGAAATTCATAGGATTCAATTCTACAAATGTGGGTAGAATCGCGACCATTGAACATTCTGATAAGCTGATGGAGGGAGGAACCTGAGGAAGAGAAATGCCTGGACGATAAGGAAGACACGCGCGATGAAATACGAATACAGAAAGATGGAGAAGAAAAACAGCGGGATCGCAGTCCGCTTTCTCGGCGCCAGAATAAAGAACTTTTCATAAGTAGCATGATTGATCATCCAGCCTATCGCTACCCAAGCGAGCGGGGTGACGGATACCAGCACCGAGGACACCAACCACAGGACCCCCTCCAGCGACGTCGGGCGGTTGAGGATCGAGGCAAGGCAGTGTATGGCCCCGAAGACGGTGCTCGCCGCCGCGGAGATGACGACAGTGCGCCGTTCGTGCGCCTGGTGGGGCGTCATGAGGGATGTAAACATCGATGTCGGCTCGTCGACCACTTTCGCATGCAGCCTCAGTATAGTCTCCCCCTTGATGATCTCGACAGCGCGGTCGATCCAGCGGCTGCTCTCGAACACGCTCTTGGCCATGTTGGGACGGCCGGCAAGGTACTGCGCCGTCGAGGTGTACATGGGCAGAGGAAGCAGGACATTCAGCGGCTGGTTCCACCAGAACACGCTCTCGGTCCTGTCGACCCGGTACACTGCCGTGTACACGGGCACAGGAAGCAGGACATCCAGCGGCTTGTTCCACCAGAACACGTACATCATGCCACCCATCATGGCATACGCTAGCGTCACGATTTCCAGCTCGGTGATCGCAATGTTCTCGACAAAACGGAAGAGGACTTGCAAGACAAACCAGGTTGTCTGCAGGACAACGAGCGCCTTGGCTAACCCGTCTCCTTTGCTCTTGTCGTCAATTCTGTCTCGAGTAATACCTGGACAGGGGATGCGCCGGTCGATGAGAGGGTTGAGAGGGCTGCCATACAGGTCTTCTGGATATATTCTCCGCACTTCTACTGCGTCGGGGGAAGCATCATCGATGGGGCTCGTCCCTGGCACTGATTGGCCTCTTCTGAATGAGGAAAACCCCCCCATGACGAGGAAAAACCCGTGTGCTCGCGTGGATTTCTTGTCTACATACACTTTAGGATACAATGCAGTCGTGGGTGCTTCATGGCGCACCTTTTCCCTTGAGCTTATCCCCGAACTCCCTGGAGACGATATCCGCGCTGGACCATTGCCCTACGGCCCACATGACCATCAGCTCGGGAACCAGTAGCGCCCATATCATCAGGCAGACACGGCGCCTGAGCCTCCGCCAGCGGGACGTGCGGATATGCTTGGGCGGGACGTTTGGGTGTATAGCTACCCAGGTGCACGCGAAGACGACGGCGACGCAGCTCCAGACGATTTCGTAGACGGATCGAGGGTCGATGTCGTCGCCTGATGCTGCTGCTGGTCCTTGTTCTGTTGCCCCCATGGTATTGACCAAGGTTGTGCCTTTGGGGAGTCGTCGCTGGAGGGGATCGCAAGATCAGTAACATCGAGAACCGAGCTTCATGTACCTTTGATTCAAGGGGCTGTGGGATTGTTGATGTACCAACATTATATCAAGTGCACGATTGTCAATCATATCGCTTTGGAGAGATCGAGTAATCAAAATCCCCTCCCAGTCAACACAGACCCCGCTAGTACGAAGAACTCACGTTGTCTGAAATCTCATACAACGATGCATCACTCAACAGGCTGCCTGTCCTTGCCCCGACTGAAAGTCAAGTCTTCCCTTTCCACGGAGCACATTGATGATCAACGCTTGGAATCCCAGCATCTTCGTAGGTCTGGGACATCATACATCGGTGATTTCGAGTTACATCTCATTCAATACCATGATCCCGCGCGTAAGGAGGGGGCGAAGGAAGGGGCGAGACAACTTGGGGGTCATATAGTGATCGTACGTCCGTGATTCCTTGCAGGTTAACACCCCAAGACATCATCGTTGTTGTTTGATGGGTGGCAGCGTGAGGGCAGCGAGGAGTTTCCGACCAAACAAAGTCGGGATCAACTCTTCGCCAACCCTCTCATGCCCCCCTGCTCAGTGTCCGGGGCGGATTCGCTGCGACGTACTCCAACTTCCTCGTGCACGACGACTATGGCCTCGTCTCACGCTGCGCCGATGGGCAGGGCGGGCACAAATACTCGGCGATGGACCTCAACCTGCATTATACACACGTAAAGTAAGTATTATAGATATTCTCGCCCTGGCGTACCGTTCTGTGGAGCGATTGAAGAGGATGTATTCCTTGCTAGAAGAAGTTGGCTCCTGTCCCACTGGATATGTAATGTGGGTAGAATCGCGAACATTGAACATTTTGATAAGCTATGTGAATGTGAACAACCCAATGGCTGGGCTCAGTAAGAAGTCCAACTCCACGACCCATCAAAGGCATCGGTGAATTGGCTGCGCCGGGGCGCAAGCAATGAAGATGCTCCAGTTCGAACCTCCAGGATACCGAGGCTCGACAACTTTGGAAATAGGGCACGAACCCCTTCCGAGCAAAATTTGGACGATACAATGACCTGTTGGAGCGATCCGTGTCGGTGCAGACGCAGCATGTCGGTTTCGAAGCCTTCATCTACCATGGAAGCGAAGCTGCTGAGAGTATCGTTGAGGCCATCCAAAAAGAGGAGCATCACTTCGAGTCGCTTGATGGCTGAAGTGACGCAGAAGTTCGCAAGTGCACGCTCGCTTAGTTGATCATCCGCATCGATAATGTAGCAAAATGCGACAACATTTTCCACGTTGAGGAGTCTATTGGGAGGGAGTGATATATCTACGAAGGCGCTGTCTCAGCTGTTTGCCACTCCAACAAGGACACAGGGGCTCACCCGGGTCGATGTGAATAACCAAAGTCTCCAGCGAGACTGGGACGCAAGGCAAGATCGACTCGTCAGAGTTGTACAATACCAACGTTCTGAGATTCGGCATCTGGAGCGTAGATGGGGGGAAAGAGAGCCCGTCACACCAAACGATAGAAAGCTCCTCAAGAGCAAGCATGCGACTTGGGGATGACATGGTTCTCCAGCGTAGGGAGCCGGGTGGTACGGCTAGGTAGCTCATGTTTTCGAGCGTCAAGAAGCGAATTGTTTCTGCAGCTGATTGCAGGACCATCAGAAAGTAGCTGAGAGGTTCTATAGTGCCGTGAATGTGGAGTGTAGTGATCGATGGACGAACAAGGGCTGGGGGCATGGCAAGATGAGCACCGAAGCCGCAATGTAGAACCTTCAGTCTAGGAAGGGAGAGAAACAACGCTTCCAGACGCTCTTTATTGGCTTCAGGCAGCGGAACGCCACCAGGTTGAGAGTATCTTGAGCTCTGTCCAATCATTATTTCACGAACATACTGGCCGATATGGGGAGCATCAACCACCAGCAAGCGAAATGCATTGAGAAAAGTCTCCCCATCCGGAAGACAGATGTGGTGGAAGAGGAAAGGGAGGGCTAGAGAGCGCCATGACTTGCACACCAGAGAGCATTTCCTGAGTGACTCGACGTCGTAATCAAATTCTTCGAAAACCAAAGTTATGATTTCTGGCGGTAACGTTTTGGAAGATGCGTCGTTCATCGTCCAGAAGCTAAGGTGAATAATTTGGGTTCAGTCACTGAGTACTGGGGCTCGAGGTTCCTTGGGCGATGTTGACATCTACACACCTGGCTCCCGAGTCGCTCTGCGTTCAAGCTCAAGTAGCTTGCAAGTTTCAGTCCAGCGACGGGAATGATGTTTGAGTTTTTTATGTAAATAGTACTAGTTGTCTACAGTTGGTATCTAATTCTCACGAGGGTCTCAATACTCGGGCGCGCATGCTTGCGCGCTGCCGCCTGCGCCAGCCTGCGCCGACACGCAGGTCGAGCACAAATACTCGGCGATGGACCTGGACTATCCCCATGCAAAGTAAGTAATTATAGAAAGCACACAAATTCTTGAACGAATAAAGTCTATCATCACAATATAACATCGTCGAGGGAATTGATACTCACGAGACGCTGTCACCGTGATTGGATGCTATAGGTCTGACTGTATGTCGAAACCCGTCTCTCATTATGAGGGCCTTCAAATGAATGGTACGATGGAAGTGTTGCAATGGATCCATCATCTGTCCAAGCGCCCAGCGAATTCGTTCGCGTGGAAGCAGGGGGCGACGGTGGAGTGCCCATAGTTCCTTGCGATCGCGTGGACTGATAAGCCCCCGTGTCTGCAAAAGGATCGTCTAGCGTCGGTGTCGTTCCACCTCCTTCAGCGCTGTCGGTGGATCGGTACGATGGAGGCGTCACAATCGAGCCACCGTCGCTCCAAGTCGACTCAGAGTCGCGCGTCGTTCGCGAGGCGGAGGGAGTTGGGACGGGGCTGCCAACTCGTTCTTGGTCCTCGGACACCCTGACAGTGCTAACCGGGTTGTTACTTGTGAGCAAGGTTATCCGCTGGTCTCCTACGCTGATAAACGGGGAGGGACGAGGAGAAAGCGGCGCTGCTGAGCGGCGGCGGGTGGCCTCTAGGGTGGAGGTTATTGAGGATGTCTGCTGAACTATCAGTGTTGAAACGGGTGCCCCCCATTCTTGCATTTGGGGCAGGCCCTGGGGTGACGATGAAATCAACGAGCCGGGGCCGGAAATCTCTCTGGGTACCCAACGCCCAAGGTCGCGAGATTCATCATCTTTCAAAAGCTAACAGGTCAATATATTATGGTAGGATATTCCGAGTGTAGCACTCACTAGTGGATTCAACCAAGGACACTCTTCTTGTTCGTGTCTTCCGCAATTTGTTCCTGGAGTACAGGATACCTGCCAGGGCGATTGCTGCCAGCGAGATCAAGGCCAAAGCGACGCTGAGGACCGTGATGGTTTGCTTGTCAATCCTAGCAAGCCCCACCGTGTGAGATTGCAGGTAAAGTATTCTGGCAACAACCCATAGAGGGCGCCTCACCTTTCAGTAAACGAAGATTGATTCTGGGCGTTGAATGTTGGGGTAATTGTAACTGTTTGGATTTGAGTAGTGACCCTTTGGAGTCATTTCATTGTCAACCGAAGGTATCTGGGACTCTGTGAGATGGGCCTACGAAGGGGGTGTGGTGGGAACAGCGGACCCGACAGTCGCGAGTAGTAATCTCAATCACAGGAATCAGGCTTCATTTACATTGCGGATAGTAAACGTTTGCGCACTCAGAATCAAAGCTATAGATTGCAACGAGATATTCGCTCGTCGTGAGTATGAGAGATCGGGTGATTATTCGACGGGTGGCCTACCCCGTCAAGGATGTGAACTGGGCGAGGGGTCTAATAGTCATGTTAATTAACCGCGCTTATCAATTTGTGTGGGAGGCGGGCGTACTTGGAAGAGGGCGAGGCAAATGAATTGCTGGACATGGGTGCCGCCGTCAAAAAGCAGTGAGGGTCAGAGCGCAGAAGTTAGCTCATTCTATGTGGCCCGAGTTTATTTGACTGTGAATATTTATACGAGGCAACAAACTTGAGTTAGGTTTGATCTCATGGGCACTGGAGCATCAATTCCGTTGTCTATTTCCAAGGTAATCAGTACTCCAGTTATCAGGATCAGCGCCCAGCGACGATAACTACAGGAGCTATGCTAATGACACGCACCCCATCAAAGTACAATGAACGAGCGTCGAGCATGATCAGAATGCGCGATAGCACTTTAGTCCCCATCTGAACGATTTCGATGTTCACGAAATCATCAATGATGATGAAATTTGGATCGTTGGCCTCATCATAGCCTCGGTATCAACAACCTAAATATAGATACAACGCTCACTGTCATTATATTAAATAGGTGATTCCATGATCCCATCGATGCACTTACCGTTTTAGAGACGTCTAGGGAGGGTGAAGGCGAAAGCACAACTTCCTATGTTTGACGGCTCACGGTCAGAAATGAGTTGTGCGAGCGGACGTGGATATTGATGATGGCCATATATACCTATACTGGCCGTACAGCTCGGAGCTTGAAGCTTGAACGTTGAACGTTGAGAGACAAACGGCGTGACTCTGAAGCCACCCCGCATCCGGTTTCCTGCAAAAAGTATCCCGCATCTTCTTCGCAAACCCTTCATCCCTTCTTCACCCAATCAATGTACCCCGGCAGGTCCCAGTGATCTTGTAGTCGTGTTTCCGATATCTGATCTCGAGCTGATTCAGGCAGCTGGAACCCAAGCTTTGGTGCGGGTTCACCGAGGGGGGCTTTGAGTGCATGAACGGTCCACGTCTGATTCGTGCCGCAATCATCCAACTTTTCTGCATCACTACCGATGCTGTGAAGCGTCCCGCCAACAAAGAAAGAAAACTTGACGAAGGAGCGTGAGAACGTCAATCGCCTCAACTTCTTCCAAACCAAGAACCCTATACACCGACTGTAAGTCCTCTCGGATTTCATCCTCCTGCGGGTTTCAGTCCGACAGTGCTACCACTGCTGCCTTGCACAAATGTCTTGCATGGTTGCGCTGTTTGCTGTTTGGTGCTAGCATCCGGCCCCTCTACAGCGCACTGTGGCCGGGGGACGTTGGTGAGTAGACTTTGCGGAATCCAAGATTCGAAGCTTGAAGCCATTGTACTTCGGAAACGATGAACGCAATGCCCCCTTCCAGCGCCTTGTGATACGTCGACACTACCTATGCTTCCAAGTTCTTTGTCCACGCGCCACGATCTCGTGTTCAAGGAGGCTGTCTGCTTTAGACCGTCAAATTCTCGATTGAGAGGAGGATAACCTTACATCCACGGCACGGGCTGTACGATCAGCCCACGACGGCATGAGACGCCCACACTTGAGCTTAACTGCTCTAGCTCCCGAGTTCCCTAGCCTAGAAAGACTTCAATTATAAGCACCACGCTTGCATCCGCTTCACAGGGATCGCAAACCACAGCGTCGCGCAGCGCAAATGCTGTCCCCCCTCGCCCCCCTCCTCCTCCTCCTGCTCAGTGTCCCAGCGCGTGCCGCAGGGTGTTTCTCCACGTCGTGCTCCGCCTTCTTTATGCACGACAACCGCTACCTAGTCGCACACTGCGCTGACAGCCAGGGCGAGTACAAAGACTCCACGATTGACCTCAACCTCTGCATCCGGAACCACCTCGGTCTCCTCCTGTGCGCGAGCGGGTGCGTCAGATGCTTGCACGCAGATCCAGCAACATAATGCATAATCCTCCTTTGGGCATAGCGGAAACTACGCCGCCTCGTGCTCAGGGTGCGCGCTTCGCAGCGGGACGTCTATGCTCTGTGCGTGAGTGTCTTTATCAACGTCATCGAGAACAACACGATGGATCAAATGCTGAACCTCTTGGATGTGTGTGCTTGTAGATGCAAGGGCGCGCCGGAGGGCACCCACGTCTTCGTGGATCTCGGCCAGTACTTCTTTCTCCGCTCCTCTCTTCCGGATACTCTGTGGAGATACTGATGGTCATCGCGATTGCCCATCATTAGACGACTGTGTCGCGAACCACGAGGGGAACCTGGCCTGTGTAGCGTAATCGATCAATTGGTAGATCGTGCACTAAAATGATAGGACGAGCCTTGCAAATAATCCAGCTGCTGTATCCCGAAGCATATACTACGCGCATCGCACTGTCACTTTCGGTCGAGGAAAGATGAGAGAAGTGGTGAAGTGACAAAACGTGAAAATGGATGAATAGTCTCCAAGAACTGCATCATCCCAGAACGATAAAGATGGCCTGTGTCTTTCCGCCAGCGGCCAAACAAGGCAGCCAAGGCAAGATAATGTCCCAAAGGATTGATTGTCCGTGCTAACATACATGCAACAAAAAGAAAATCGCGGCGGAAATTCACATTCACGAGCGGTAGGATGGAAGGGACCGCAACGAACTACCAACACTTCCATTGACGGTAGATGTCCGCGAAGGAGAAGGTTCAAGCAGGGACTCGCGAGCACTGCTGTCTCGTCCCGCCGATGCACTCCATGGCTCGATACCTCTGGTAGAGGGCCGTCTGTACAAGAATCGTACACGCCGTTTCTCCTTTACCCTCGGAGGCGACTGCAAACCGCGGGATGTCGCAAGTGACGCTGGCACGTCGGGAGACACTGATGTGTTTCTACAGGCCTCGACGGTGCTCGGAGACCCCTCGTCTGCCAAATGTAGGTAAGTTGTTACGGTGCCTAATATCCAGACGCCAAAAATACAACACTCACTTCTTGTTGTCTGCGCCCTGCGTGACTTCTTCCTGAAGTACAGGATGGCTGCAAGCACCATCGCGGCCAGCGAGATCAAGCCCAAAGCGACACCGAGGCCTACGATGGCCAGTGTTTCCTTGTCGGTCCTAGCGCTTTCACCCGTGTCAGTAGGGTCACTTCTGGCGGTGAGTAGGAGGATGGTATCTCACCCGGGGCTAGATGGCGATGATGTTTGCGGAGCAGAAGGAATTTGCGAAAGATCCCCCGAAGAGTTTTGGCCCATATTGTCAGCCATTGAAGCGCGCTTCTGGTCTTTGAGGTAGGCTTACCTAAACATGGGTGTATTAACGGGTGAGGGCGCGGCCAAGAAGCGTGTGGTCGTCCTGCATGGTCATGACCAGAATCAGTCTCCGTCGATATTCAGGATCATCAATATTGGTGCACGCACGGGGCTTGAGTGGCAGGGGCCCTCGAGCTTAGAAAGGTAATACTGTTAAATTGTGGTCATGGGAAGGAGGAGGCGGTTACGTTATGACTGCATCGGATGTCATGGGCAGGGCGGGGGGCGGACGGAGGGCGGAGGCAGACGGGAGTTCTTGGAGGGGTACTTCTTGGGGGGTAGACATCAGGTGTGTCGACGAAGTTCAGTGAGGTTGAGGACGAAGAAGATGGGGTCGTATGGATGCAGCAATTGTCCGACAAAAGATTTAAATTATTCGTGGTGTCCTTTACATGATATCCATCATTCCCGTTGACCAGGTCCAAATCATCAACAACTGGCCACATGCGATGACGACAGGAGCTATGGCCACCATTCGGGTAAGTCAACCAACCAAGCCGTTCCTCGAAGATAATCAACTTTGGATGGTCAGAAGACGCCATAGAAATGTACCCCACGGTTCAACATTCGTGATGTAGCGCATTCTGATAGCGTGCGTGGCTTGGGCGTGCACACAAGTCAGCCGTGTCGATGAAATCTAGATAGATGTCATCGCCGCTTCGGCATCAACAGATCCAGTAACTCTAGAGTCCACTAAGTACTGTTAGTGGGTGACTGAGTTCATAGGATTCATGACCGCATTAAATACTTCCGGGAGCTCTTCGAACACGTAGGAGCGAGACTGAATGATCTAACGACGGCCACAGCTTCAGAGGGATGGTCTGAACGAGTTTGATTCGTTAGGTAGACCTATATCTACTCTCCACGAACCGTCAAGGATGAGCGGGGGTAGGTACTGGGCGCACCGTTGCCGTCGCCGCAACCGCAACCGCGGTTCAATTGAAAGAAGGGGCGAGGGTGGTCATTGGGCACGCCTAATCGGATGTGCAGCTATCGGTGAAAATTTCTGCGGTTTAAAGAGAACACATCCCCCGCTGCGAGCCACGCGAATCCTGATGGAATCCTTAGCATGAGTGGAATGATCCAAGTGCAGCAAGATAACTTCGCCTTGAACTAACGAACATTCCACGGTAAGAAAGTATTTCCCACAGTCAACATAATGCTGAGCGCTGATCGATCAATATCGATCAATCCTGAACTCAACCACTCCTCATGTACTCCCCAAGGCCCAAGCTACCTCCAGAAATTGTTTCCCTTGTTCTCGACGCCTTAGATGAGGACGACAGAGAAGCACTCAAACGCTGCTCGCTCACCTGTACTACCTGGCGCGCGCTCTGCCTCCCCGCGCTCTTCGACACACTCATGGTCCCCGAAGAAAGAGGATACCTCTGGGCCGTCAGCTGCTTCATGCTCGACGCTCCTCACCTACGCCCATACGTCCGCTACATGGGTCTGCACGGTCCATTCCCATTTCAAGGCCGCAGACCTGTCAACCCAGCGGAGGAGCCCCTGGGGGAGTGGCTTGACGACGCACACTTCGTGTCATTCCTCAAGGCATTTCCGAAGCTTTCTAACGCAAAGTGCTCCTTCAACTGCCCCCCACTCGCTGTACTGGCGCATGCACTCCCCCAAGTGACGCTCACATGCCTTCAGCTCGACCATTACTCCCCCAGCGCGCACGATCTCCTGCGCGTTCTAGTAGCTGGGAGTAAGACCCTGCGCTCCGTAGTCCTCGAGTACATCCATTGCCATACCCCATTGAACACCACCACACAAGACATCACTACAACGATGATGGGTGCGCTGGAGGAGCTCCATGTCAATTATTGCAGCAACTTGCCTTTAGAAGGCGCGGTACTCCAGATGCCCGGCCTGCAGC
This sequence comes from Pleurotus pulmonarius, assembly GCA_012980535.1. NCBI lineage: Eukaryota > Fungi > Basidiomycota > Agaricomycetes > Agaricales > Pleurotaceae > Pleurotus > Pleurotus pulmonarius. The sequence continues at coordinate 3,764,651 of SJKF01000003.1, read as the reverse complement.
GCCTCTTCCTTGGTGTTGTGACACCACCTTCGTGTCTGCCCGATTTGCTGAAGACCCTGGGGGTTGACGCGTATCCTGATGGTATGTCCGTCTCGCCTGCATATGAGCAAGCCCGAGATTCGCCAGTTCAAATGTTCAAATTTCAAATGTTTGAGAGCTTAACTTTTGCGTGCAGGGGTAGGACCTCCGAGCAGCAAGCGCTTCCATGTCGAAAACATCTGCCTCGTCTCGCCTGGGTACTCGCAATGTCTCTACGAAGTGCGCGACACCATCAACAGATACACCATCCCCTCGAGTATCCGGCACATCGAGATCCTGCTCTTCGAGAATGTCAGAACCCACCCCTCGCCCGTAGAATTTAAGGCCTTCGAGGCATTCCTTCTTGCTCTGCATGAGCGTGGGCAGTTCAGTAGGTTGACAGTGACGATGTGGGGGATGCCGAATGCGCAGGCGTACAGTCTGAGCAGATTCACGCAGCTCGATAAGCGGGGATTGGTCGAGCTACGAGTGGGTAGGGCTTCGGTGCTGTATCCCCGAAGTTACGATGTCTATGGACATGGAATGGACATGTGATAGAAGTTATGTCCTCATTTTGCGCTTCATTGGGACATATCACCGCGTCGGCTTTGACGGTCGAAGCGTACTGAAGTGGTGGTGGGACAACGATCTACGCGTTCATACCCTTGCATTTGTGAATGTTCATTGTCCAATCACTTGGATGTTTCGAATCGCAATCACCATGAAAGCTGCGCCTGTCCTCTATCCGTCTTGTAAATCCATCGTCTTTCCTCTCCACCGTCGGATCCTCCGCCTCCACCCATGTACAGGCGTCACTCTCGCGTGCCTCTCCATTTCCGCCCCAACCTCGCTCTGCATCGTCTCGGAATACCGGATATCTGTATGGGCGCGACGCCGGTCCTTCTGGTGGTGCACGATACAGGCATGGTGGTGCAGGCGGTATCGAGGTGCAGGTACTCTCCAACCGCGAACGACCCGACAAGAGAATCAAGTCCCGTAGCCTCGACGCTTCGAGGTGTTCATTATAGTTCGCCGGAGATAAAGAAGTGGGGTGTGTCATGATCATGAGCCATACAATGTCTGTCTGAAGATGGATGATGGTGTTTGCGATATATGAAACGTGAGACAGGCTCGTGGCTGCTAGTGCCGAACGCTGACTACTAAATTTAGGGAACGTTTAAGGTTTAGGTTTACTTCCCAGGTCGATACTAATTCATAATGACTGTTTGGTCCTCCGCATTTGCTGCTGGCACCCTTCCACTTCTAGCCCCTTCTCCCGCCCCGAGATCATTGAATCATTGGTAGGTACTGTGCCAGTCCCCCCATTTTCAGCTCTACTATGAAGCACAGTCCACATGGAGTCTAGACTCCATGGCGATCGAGCTGTGCGCTGCGCGATTCTGATGTGTGATGCCTTGGGCTATTTTAACCTTGGAACACTTTGCAGCTACCCTCTAAAAATACCTGTTCTCCATGCCGAATACCCATATCCGATCACCCGAGCAATGTGTCGCAGGTACATCAGTCTGATATCAAACCCGGCCACTTGCGTCAGCGTCGTTACATATAAGAGCGAGGTGAGAAGTCGAATTGCTGATCGGTCCATCAGAGCAGGTCTCTCCTCACTGCACGTCGGTTTTTAATTACAGCGCTGGACGGTGGGTGCCCGCCCTCGTTATTTTTTGTTTATATTGCGAAGTTGACCTGAAAGAATCCCGCCCTTTAGCTGGAAGATCTGTGCTCGCCAATACACACGCAACAAGTTCAACTTCCACACGCCGACTGCAGTAAGTCCTTCCGATATTTATGACGTCTCCTAGTGATGTGCATACCTTGCGTGTTTGCGTTTCTCATTTACAGATCGCTTTTCGCAATCATGACACGCATCACCTCCCTCTCTTCAATAACCATCCTCCTCGCCATCATGGCACGCGCCGTCCTTGCGCACCCGGTGTACTTCGAGACCCACAGGCACGCCCACATCGGGCCCACCACCAATTTCGACCTCGTCGTCACGGGGAGCAGCGACAGCACCGGGGACCAGGAGTACGGATACGAGGTTCATAATGGGTATGCGTACGGGTACGGGCTTGACGGTCTGGGCATGCAAGGCGTCTACGGTGCAGATGTGGGTGCCTTGGAAGTGAGGGGGGGCATCCCGCCCCCGCCGCCGCCCATTCCTCAAGCCAAACCTCCGACACCACCCACAAGCTTCAACCCCCCAGACCAAGGCCCCCGCGTCCCAAGCACCTGGTCAGTAAACGATCTTCCGCACCCGGATCACCTCAGCTGTGAGTACATACACCACCATACTTCACCCGAGTCCTGAGAGATACTGACGGCTCCGTTTTCTCGTTTGCTCGTACGGATGGGCAGTGTGCCAGCACCGGAAGCCCGGTGTTTTCCATAATACGCTATGTGGGTAAGTAACCTCTTGTAGGAAATGACTTTGGGGTATCGAAGGCATGGACGGCGTACTAGGAGTGCTGTATCCGCTAGTAAACGTACCGTGACCACTTGACATCGGCATACAGCAGATCAAAATCCCTTGTTCATGTAAAACAAAGTATAAGTGGGTCAGGTTCGAGGACAGAAGGGATGTATAATGCAAGCACATACCTCGCTGTTCGCATTTGTACCAGAAGTCAAAGGCTATGTAGCCTCGGCGGCCCAGTTACTCAAGCTCTGCGAGTGAAGGCAGCTGGTCACTACTGAACCTACACCGTAGTTTCTTACGATTCCAAGATTTCCAAATGACCAACAGGTTGTTGCGGTAAACATAGACATGCTTCGTGGTGGGACATCAAGCGGACTACAAATATGTTGTAGTATGTGTGTGACTGCGACTAGACGTGCCTGACTCTGGAAGGAGGGGTCAGATAATGCTGGTATACAAAGTAAAGCGGCACATAGTACGCACTCAAGCCCCCAAACAAACCCGACGTTGTTGGAGAAGCAGACTTCCCCAGTGAAGCCCTGGTTCGTGATGCAGTGCTCGTAAAATCCCAACATCGACCCAGCCTAGATGAATCAGTATCAAGAATCCGAAGCTTGAGACGCTGCACGCACCATAAGGTAGTCACAGAACCCAAGGTCAGGTCCGCCGTCGGGGTTCAAGTTTACGAAGCCCACCAAGCACGTACCCAAGCTATACATCCTCTCGAACCCAGGGGGAACGACGAAGTTCGGACCTATTGATCACAATAACGATAAGACTTGGAATAATGTATAGCCGAGATGGGCTCACAAGAGGGGCTTTTAGGGATATTGCAGGGGAAGGTGTCGGTAAGCTCGTCGAGCGCGCGCTGGTCCAGTGCCGATTTGAGAGCCTGGCAGTCGGCGAGCAATGGAGGATCAGGCGAGAGGCTAAGGTCGTTTGAGCAGACCTCTGGACATATCAGAATAACATCACTAGTCAGCTATGTACGCTTTCGACCGAAGCCAAGGTAGATGTGGATTGCATACCACCGCTTCCACATCCAAACTGGCATCCGTTGTTGACCACCCGTTTTCTGAGGGACGTTTCAGGAACGACTGAGTTATTTCTGCCTTGGAACTTGAGGGGCAGTTTGGCGAGGCGCGCTGGCGAAATGGGTGTAGTCGTTATTGTTATTGTATTTCCGTCGATAGCCACGACTTCGACACTTGATGCAGAACGCTGCGCATGAGCTACAGGAGGTGTTAGAGTAGGTTTCAATGTTGGATGACAAGCTCACCGTCGAGTGTGGCACCAAGCACGCCTGAACTGATGGCCAGGCTGAGAATGGTAGAGGTAATGGCGAGAAGATGCATGTCGATTAAGTGGGCAATGATGCTGATGAAACAAGGGTGTGGAGGCCAAATATTTTATAACGAAAAGCGGAGGGGGGAACCGTTGGATCAGCTTGATGTAAAAGGATGCCAACAAAGGACATCACTGGTACGATACTCTGATCCTTTGAAGTTCTCGTTGAGCATGTGGTCGAGACGGGAGTGCCTTGGACGCGTTCCTGTCAACGCGTTCAGCGCTGGACAGTGTGGGTGTGCTTTGATCTACCGGCTCACAAAAGATAGACAAAAAGTCTGACATCAGGGGTTCGTCCGGAGCGTTGGCCGCGGGTATCGTGGCATCAACATGTACGAAATACGGGATTCTCTTCAGAAGACACCTTTGAGGCAAATCAACGCCCGGTGGGAGAATTTCGATGCCCCGATGTCCAAGGATTGTCAGTTGGTGTAGAGTCGTGTGCCGCAAGCATGGTGCTAGCTTCCGATTCGGGCCGTGGTCGAACCTAAGGGAGGGGAAGAGATCTTCGTCGATAATACAAAGGACTCTTCAATTTCCAGGTGCGAGGATGGTTCCATCTTGAAAGTACTAACTGGCGGTACTGAATGAATGAGTGTCGGAGTTGGTTGGGATTCACTGTTCTCACGGTTGACTAGGCTTCTGCCCATCCACAATGGACATTATTGCGTCGACTCCCCAGGAATGAAATGCACAATGTTGCGAATCGGCATGCACCATGGACGAAGGCGGATGAATGGAGAGCGCTACTGTAGTGTTTGAAGCCCACGATCCCGCGACATATCACCGTCTCCACTCTGACAATCGATGTTCTGCGAGTTGCAGGACCGTTTTGACGCTCAATCTTCGCGGCGCCGCAGGGACCGCGCGTTGAATTCCAGGAGCTGGTAATGATGTGAAGGAATAATTCGGAAGTGAAGCGAAGGTGGCTTCATCGGCATTGACACCAAACTTGTCAATTGCCAACGGCATTGGTAAAACACAAATACCATGCTGAAAGCAACGTCTAGATTTCCTTGTCGTTCTCTCTTCTACCCATGGCCGGATTAGAAGCTGCTGGGAGGATCTCCGAGGTATGTCATGACAAATGACAAGTCTGGTCAACTGGCCAGAGACTGTGTCCCGATCCTCGAGCCACCATGCTGCTGTTTGACAATCCTTGAACATCGGGACATCGGCTCAGATAGAAGTTCGCACCGGACTCATCTGTCATCAGAAGCAGACGTTTCGATTATCGTTGCACGGGCGATGTTAGCTGCTCCCCGAGTTCCTCAAACACAGGTCACTAAAGAGGCGAGACACTCGTTTGTTTCGCGGTTGGTGAGAAAGGGCGACAAGTGAATCTCAAAAATACATACCCACGTCGATGAACACTCAATGCGTTGACAGGAACACGTCCCAGGCACCCCCGCCTTGTCCATATGCTCGATGAAGGCTTCGAAAGATGGGAGCGTCCTGCCAGCACCGGGATCGCTCTACGCCAAGGACATCCATGACATTTCCCCCTCCGCTCTCGTTATAAAGTCATGAGCGCTACAGTCATGGGGTTTCCTAAACCTCAGCGATTACATTGTGTCCTGTAAGCATGCGCATCTGTGTCATCGCAACTATCATCGCCAGCATTGTCGCGAGCTCAGGCGTGCTTAGTGCCGCCGTCGAAGGTGAATTCGATTTCCAACGCTGACGCCTACACTGACCGCCACCGCAGAGCGGCTTGTGCCGAGTGTTCAAGCCGTCACCATCGGTGAACATACAGTCACGATCACGACGTTGGCCGTTTCGCCTGAACGCCTTGCCAAATTTCCCTCGACCAACGCTGGAGACCACTCACCCACGCCCAAAACGTCCCTTACCAAGCGGGTGGTTGGGAATGGCTGCGAGGTCGGGTGTGGTGGTAACAGTAAGTAATAATCCTCCCGAGCTCAGAGTCATTTAATATCATATCTGACGAGTAAACTCCCTGCTTCAGACTTCTGCTCGAACGACCTCAGCCTCTCGCCCGATCCCCCCTTGCTGGCCGACTGCCAGTCTCTCAAAGCGGCTTTGGAGCAGCTTGCGCTCAGCGAGATCACGAACACCTTTCCATGCAATTTCCCCAATAGTCCCACCTGTGAGTCGTTGTCTTCCCAGTGCCATCCGTTAGGAATGATACCTTTCGACGCTTATATTGTTGGTAGGCCCTAACTTCACTGTCCCCCCCGGGTTCGAGCAGGTCTACTCCTTGGGCACCTGCGCGGTGGGTTTGATCAACTTCAACGCCCCCGGCGGACCCGACGTCGCGTTCTGCCACTACCTTATGGTGCGTGCTTTACTTGGACAAACATATGCATGTATATTCATGGATTCTGGCAGGCTGGGTCTCTCCTATCGCTGTACTCTACCTGCATCACGAACCTGGGCTTCACCGGAAGCATCTGCTTCTCCAACTCCAATAACCTTGGAGTCAACTGGGGCCTTGAGTGAGCATAGATTCCGTTTGCATCCGGGGCTATCTAACGTCGCTCGCTAGAGTTCGTCATGTCTAGTCGCAGGGACGCTACGCTCAAAACGAATCGTATATCTGCGTCTCTTAAATATGCTGCATTATGGTTTTGGCGAATGTCTTACAATGTCAACCTATCGTTCAGTTGTCAGTCACTACGCTCCCCCTCCGTGGAGACAACGACTTCGTAGAGGTTATACCATGTCTAAATCGACATAGGTGGCTTGAATGGCTGGCTCAATGTCCCATCAACGTTTCGCTCAAGGACTTCATTCCCAAAGCTGTCAATCCTCAATATACTGGAAGTTTGAATGAGAGCATCTTCATCTGGTCGCTTCAATGGATCAACTTCTCCGAATTTAGGCCACCTTCTGATGAAGTTTCCCCGTGTAATATTGACCTCTTAACTGAATATTGGATAGTAAATGACACACTTGAAGCAAGGACCATCCCACTTCTCCTTGATGGCTCCGGTGTGTGTGCCACGGGCAATTTCGCTGTGTCGTGCCTCGGGTACTTCGTCTGCGACAACCACTTCCTCGTCGTGTACTGCAGTGACGGGTGCGGGGGGTTCATTGACTCGACCCTTGACCCGAACCTTTGCATCACGAATCACGACAGCGTCCTTGAGTGTGTGCACCTAAGTGGACGCCAACTGTTTGTACAATCGTGGATATGGTATCCGATAATCTAGCTTTTGTGAAGTTCCTTGGGCGGACTGTCGAGGAATAAATTTACTCCTCGAATGGCATCTGCCCTCTCCTTGTACTCGTTGTGCGACAGTGACGAGAGGTTGCGAAATGACAGGAGATGGCGTGAGAACTCCTGAGTGCCACCAGCGTATACCACCCAGCCTGTTCCTCACCACGACCTCGGTCTCAAGAAGCCCATTTCCAGGACGTCGCGCTTCGAGCAGCAGGTGAGCAGGTCATTATGTTCAGAAAGCCGACCGAAATCGACCTCCGCTCAATTATTTACATAGATGAGTAAAAGAATTCGTAACTTCTCATCGTGCGCGTCTCCCAAGAGGCTACCCCCAGAAATTGTATCTCTGGTTTTCGAAGAATTGGATTACGACCTTGGGACAATTCAGAGCTGCTCTTTGGTGTGCAAATTGTGGCGAGACACATCCTTTCCTTTCCTTTTCCACCATCTCCGTCTACTGAATGCCGAGGCATTTCTACGGGTATTTCGTTTACTCGTCTTCGACAGTCCCCACATCGGTCAGTATGTCCGTGAACTAGTGATCGGACAATCTATCTTCGCGCCAGACTCCGAACTTGAGAGAATATTGCCGCCTGCTACCGAACCGGAGCGTCTAAAAGCGCTATTTCTCGTGCTTCCTAGGCTGAAGGTTCTCCATTGCGGCTTCAATGGTCATCTTGTCATTCCGTTAACTCTCGTTCGGTCTTCGATCACTACGCTTGTCCTCCATGGCACTATCCACCCTCTACAAGAACTACTGATGCTTCTGCAATCAGCTGCAGAAACAATCCGCTCCCTGACAATCATAAACATGCACCTTCGTGGCCAGTACTCTGTCAAAGGGCTGTTGAAGCGCAACCTCCCATCCCCAGGGTGCATGATTGCGCTGGAGGAGCTTTCTATAATTGAATGCCAATATCTCCCCTTCTTCTCGAGTACGATTCAGATGCCGAATCTGAAAAAGTTGAGGCTCGACGCCTTAGATGGGTTGGAGATTTTGGCCTGTGTCCCTGCTTCGTTGGACACTCTGGTTGTTCAGATAGAGCCATGTGAGTCGCTAGGATGTATTTTTTTGCATCGAAAGAACTGACATCCGAACCATAGCTGACGCACTCCCAACCGACAGATTGCTCCACGTGGACAATGTTGTTATTGTGTGCCACCTCATTGATGCCGAGGAATGGGTTATACAGCAGACACTCAACAAGCTATGCGTCTCTTCGAAGATCAAGCAACTAGAAATCATACTACTCCCCTTCGATGAATATAGTCTGTGTGACATCGCTTACATGCGAGGCGAGGACTTCGAAGACAACATTCTGTCGCTGCAACAGGATGGCTCGCTTGAACGCCTCATTATGACGTCCCCGCTCTGTTCAGACGGGGTTCGCGCCGAATTCCCTAAGCTGGCGAGGCATGGCCTACTCGAAGTTCGGTCAGGAACTTCTTCGTTGCTTGCGCCCCAGCGCCGTCGATATAAGAAGACCTACGATAGGTGGAGCTGGAGTTCTGACTTGTAAGGCTTATCTACTGCTGCTCGGGCCTCGTTTGTGTAAACCTCACTGTATTCACACTCTTTCGCCGTCATCAGTGATTGGTCCTGGGATATGTACTTCAATGTCATGTATCGTTTACAGAGCCTGATCACGAATGCAAGCAATTGAGAAAATGCAACGGTTATATCAATGGCACAAGCACTGTACAGACTACTACGGTTTAGCAAACGTGAGGTCTTTCCCGTTGTTGTCGGTCTTGACTACATTACCAATGTATGCCCACTAGAGAGTGATATTAGCATTCAGTTAAAAGAAATGTGTTTGGTAGCTTACATTGAGATAACCACCGTCCCCCTTGCGGAAGAATTTCCCCGATCGAGCATTATAGATTTCATATCTGGGTGAATATGGGTAAGTGTATTCAACGATAACTTCAAAGATTGTACAAACCCAATTGTTCCGCCAATCTTAATGTCGAACTCTTGATGTTTGTGGGCCCAGTCAGTGCCCTGCTTGCCATCCCACTTGTAGTCGTGCTTGGTGTGACAGACGATCCAGTTGAAATCGGGATGCTCGTTGTGTAACCGCTGGACGAGATCTTGTGTGGACTTGCTGCGATCCTATAACAGACAATTTTCAGTTAAATTCTCTAAAGTCGCGTATGAATGTCCCCGCTCACCTCCTTGTCTTGCTTTATGCCATCTTGTATACTGGTGAAAATGTTGATCGCACCCTCGATGACGGTAGTTGCTAATTCTGCGACTTCCGCCGCCTGTCGCGTCTCTACTTGCTGAATAGAGTCGTTGCCTGGGATGAAGGCTGACCGGGCATCGATGAGCTCGGTATGGTCGGAAGGTGCCTCATACACCGCAGCTGAAAGCGATATCGGAGCGAAGAGGACAGCCATTGCGGCGGCAATGAGAGTCGTTGATTTGGGGAACATGTTTGGAATATAGAGTGAAATCGTTAGTGGACACCAGGTCGCTTGCTTGGGGGTTGATTGAACGTGGCCGGCACGATGAGGTCCATCCGTTGTAGAGCGAGGTATTTATGCTTCGGAGAGGGAAGGTGCAGTGCGCGCTGCGATACCGAAAAGCTATTTTGGTTCGCACCAGCACATGCTATCTAGCAATGGAGTTTGATCAAAGCGCACACGAAGCGGTCGCGCTGCGGTCAAACGTGAGCTCACATCAAATTGCGACTGACAGCGTAGCCTCATTGGAATTAGTTGAGGAGAGCACAGCAATATGATATCGCCACAACCCTATAGATGGAGCGCACGAGGTCTGATCTATGATGCTATCAACGAACATCAACGATAAAGAAGTTATCTGCCTTGTTGAGGCACCTTATATCGAGAGCGCGTGCGTGCTCTGCATGAAACGGCGAGTTGTATCATGTCGTGTCATGCATTGTGATGCATCAAAGATGACCGACTAATACGAACACTTCGTCTCCAACGGAGGTCTCCGGGGTAACAATCGTGGAAGCAATGATCAAGTTCAGGGGAAATTTGAATTTATTGGTGCGTAAAGGCAATCGCTGTGCGGTGTACGACACCATTCTGTTTGCAATCCAACCTGTCACTGCTGGGAAGCATGTTAGAGATCGCTCCTCCAATTGATGAGCGCACTTACTTCATCATCCTTTGGGGCGCACGACGGCTGCACCCATCAATGGGTGGGAATCGAACAATACTTCTTGTGCCGGCCTCGCCAATCAACCCTCTACATTGAGAATTTCGACGACGTCAAGATGAAGCATCAATAGCATTATAGGAGGAAATTTTACCTGACACGCTTCGGAGCAGTAATACACGGACTAAAGACTCGTACTTCAGCAAGCGTCTACGCAGTAGGGCCGGAAGTATAACCTTGCAATTTGAACATTGCTTGAGTACATTGATCCTGAGTCCCTGCCTGGTGCACTGGTGCGGGGAGGGAATCAATTCCAGGTTCGTAACAGAATACTTGAATTTTACCTCAGAATTTGCGCAAGCCATGACGTTGGGTGCACCTCCCAACCTCAACGCCTTAGCCTCACCCATATCTCCTTTCATCTCGGCGAGCTGTGCGAGATTCTCTCTCGTTATCGCTGTGTTGAACGACGATGCCCCCGTTTGACTCATCACCTCCATCGCTTTCTTGAGGTTATACTCCGCTTCTTCTATCTTCCCCATCTTCAAATATACTTCACCCAGCATCCCCCGAGACGTCGCAACGGTCACCGAATTGGGGCCGGAATGGCGTTCTTTGAGCTCTATTGTGTGGAGGAAAAGACGCTCGGCTTCTTCCAGATTTCCCGCTCGTTGAGCTTGGTAAGCTTGGGTGTTGAGCTCGAAGGTATCGAATGCTGCGACAGCGGCATTGATGGGGGGATTGACTTGCGCAGCGATGGACATTGTATGCGAGAGATGTGGGGGCGAGGAGGCGATAGGAGAGCAAATATACTACCTGTCTCTCCTATCTGCTAGGCCCGATAGGGGAGAAATCTTAGGGAGACCTCCTATCCCGCAGCAGCGAAGAGGTCTAGGGCCTATAGCTCACCAGCCCAGAGACGCCTCCGAAAGCGTTACAGCGCCAAGATTCACCTAGCCCCTCCTCTATAACCCGGATCAGTTGGTGGCTATGATGCCATCGGCAAAAACTGAGCATGCCTCGGAGTGAACCAAGGTATATACCGAATAAATCGGATGCCTAAGTGATAAACACGGGAGATGGGACGCGTTTGGCACAGCGTTGTGGGTAGGAGTAAATCCACCTTGCAAAATATCGGGCTCGCTTTGAAGACAAAGTAGATCGCCTTGACCGCTACGATCGCGGATGCACAAGAGAGGGAGTAAAGTCTAGACACGCCGGTCGACCGCAGCCGCGACGCGCGGACTTTCTGAATTGATGATTGTCTATCGGTCAATAATTGAACGCGACGGGTGGGTATGCGAACACACCATTCAGCTTTCTCAGCTACTCAGCTTTCTCTCTGCCTTGCCACTTCTGTTCCCAATATCGCCTCATCAATACATTGGTGGAAGAAAGACCACGATACCGGGGACTGATCTGACCTCTCGCCCCGTTCACCGCCCGACAGTCCTTTCGTCGTCTCGGCATCCGTGACTCCCAACCAATCCGCCAAGTGCTGAGACTGGTCCTTGAGCAGTGCTCGAGTGCTCTGGGCGTTCGTGTCCGCAATGACAGCACGCTGGCCTTCCGTAGATGGCTAGTCTCTATTGAAATCTGGTAGCGGCAGGTTCTCGTTCCGCAAGGAATCTCGAAAACGGAGGGTGTGGGTTTGGTTGGCAGGGCGAGACACCGCCATCTGGGACGACCTTCTTCGCGTTTCGATCGTGAGTTCAAGAAGCGATTCCGACATTCGCCACTCACCTTCTCCTCCTGGACGTCGCGGGTCGCCGCTACTATTGGTTGGTGTTGAAAGGTTGAGCGCGGGCAGGAAGGGGAGCGTTGCTCCCTGGTGAGTACCCCTCCCTTATTCCATTCACAGACTACTGATGCGTTGTCTTTGATACTCCCGGACAGAGTCACCTTGAGAGTCGGAATGGAGTAGCGTAGTAAAGGTGTCCTTGTATCTTTGAAAATGTTTAGTCCCTTCTCGTCCATTGTAAGCGATCCATCAGTGAGCTGCGAGTTCAATGGTAAGATGATGATTCGTAGCGAAGCATGGTCGTGAATTTAAATAAGCGCCGGCCGATAAAACTTTCGAAAGGGGGCCGACACGCACTTGTAAGTTGCAGAGTTGCGGGCATTCTTAGGTAGCCATCAAGATGATTTAAGAAGTTTAATATAATAATTAGATGAAACGAGTGTAGCTGCGTATGGACGGCTTTACATAATCTACTTATAGCGATCCTAAAAAGATTAAACAGCAGGGGGAGTGGTGAGGGAGCGTGGGGCAAGTATCCGATATCTACTTCTACGGTCTACAGAATGGGAGGAAGGAAAGGGAAGGAGTGTGTCGTTGTACCTGAGTACATAGTAAATGTTCGATGGATATCGTAAAAGTTCGTATAAAAATAAAATATATGGGGGGCGGGAATGTCGTACAGGTATACTGATACATATGGATGGATACATCATGAGGGGGTGCGTAATTGGCTTGTGTGTGCGCGATTGAGTGAGTGATTGATTGAGTGAGTGATACATCCGAAAAAGAGAAGCGAGTCCCAAGAGGATAGAAAGACGTGAATGAGAGTGTGTGCGCGTTTATGCGGCGCGATAGAGGAAGGGGGCAGAGGGAGAGAGGGAGAGAGGAAGGGAGAGAGAGGGGGAAAGAAGCGGGATGATAATATAACAGAAGGAGTGTGGAGTATCGCGTCGGTGGGCGGCATGTTATACAGAGGTTGGCGGAGGGGTGTATTGGGTATTTGGTGGCGCTGGGATGGGGATTGGGGGATGGGGATGGGGGGGTGGGGATGGGGGGATAGGGATTGGGGGATAGGGATTGGGGGATGGGGATTGGGGGATGGGGATTGGATGAGAGGTGAAGGTGAGGTCAGGAGGGGGAGACGTGGGAGACGGAAGGATAAGATGGAACACAAGTGAAACAAGAGGACGTAGAGGAAAACCGGGACTCAGGAGAGGCGCCGTGAGTGGAAATCAAGAGGCCTATACAGAACACAGGGAAGGAAGGAAGGAGAAACCGCAAACCACGAACAGCGCTTCTTGAAAAAAAAAACACACGAGAGAACCTTGAAGCGGAGGGGAGGCCAGCAATTCCATTCCGTTCTATTCTTGTGTCCGCAGACTAGCGGGCGGGCTGAGCTTCTTCTTAGAGTATAGATACCCCGTGAACCCGTCGACGGTGTCCTGGCTCGAGCCGCTGCCTTCGTCCGGGTCGTCCTGGTCGACGTCCATCTTGACGGTGTCCCCAGATCCTTGACGCGCCGGTGCGGGGTGAAACAGAGCGTCTTCGGAGCCAGAGAACAGACTGCTTGGTCCAGGATCGGTATCTTGAGATTGCGCTGGAGCATAGTGGCCGGTCTGAGCATAATGTCCTGAGTGTTGGCCTTGGGCTGGATCCACCGCATGTGAAAGCTCCGAAAAAAGCGAAACCGGAAGGGGCGGAGTGCCTTGGTACCCAATGGTGAAGCCTGGGGAGTGATCGGGGCGCGAGAATCCAGGAGTACCACTCGAGGAAGGGTCTTGATAATAGTCAGGACCGTCGGCTGCAACAGAGTGATGAGTAAAGGTATGCAGCACAAATTCCGCGCGCGTACGGGGGAGGATAAATTGGGGAGGCAGCGCGGGGGAAGGCAGCGGGCTCGTGTACTCTGGACCAGTGGAGGTGTATGACAGCACGTTTGGGGCTGCGGGAATGGGGTGGACGGGCATGTAGGGGCTGATCGTGTCCATCTGCACCGGAGGCATATCGCCTGCACTTGCGTTCGGAACGCCGGGTTGGTTGTACACAGGATAGCCTGTCGAGAATCCTTGTTCGTAAGGTTGGAGGTAAGGGTAGGGAGACGGCGTCAGAAAGTGGCCATGACTGGAATCTAGAGCTGGCGTTGGCGAGTACGGCGTGGCGGGGCTCTGGTCGCGACTGTGCTGAGGAAGAAAGGATTGTTCGAACCCCCAAGGTGATTCCGCAGAAGAAAGCGAGGAGGAATCGCTGTCTCTTGGCGGGGAGGCAGAGGTCTGAAGATATCAACGCGTCAACTAAGCTGGGGGATATAAATCACTAACGGATATGTTTGGCAACGGTGCGTTACTGTGGGCGTTCGTCGTCCCGCTGCCCTGTCCACCACGATTTCCTTGCGAGATGTTTGCTGGGCGCCCTCGTTTGCGCTTGTCGCCGCATGCTGCCCAGCAAGCATCGCACATCGTCGTCCGCGACGAGTACACTGGGATGTCCGTTCCGCACACCCTGCAGGCGAGCTTGTTGACAAAAGTTTGTCTGCCAGCACGCCTGCGAGCATACGGCGCACTATCCCCTATAAGTATGAGAAGTGCATCAGAGAGCATCGAGGCGTGTACTACTCCGAAACGTGCCTGGACTTCGGCCTCTGCCTGACATGTTGGTTTATTGGGTGAAAGTTCAACTGGATGTCGATGTCGACTGTGAGTACTTCGGTGCCTTGAGGTGTGATGAGGATATGAAACGGGGTACTGACTGTCTGCCACCCGTCCTGGTGCTTATATCGAGCAGAAAACAAGGTGTCGCGCTGTCGTCTGCGAAACGAGGTTTACGGCAGAGTGTCTTCAATGAGAAACGGATTTGCTCCCGCGGAAGCAAAGGAGGAGTGCCTTGAAGGATGCATAGCAACGCCCTCGACGTCGGTAGCCGTTTGTATTCGAGCAAGGACAAAAAGGACGCGATGGTGACTTTGTCAGTAACCGTCGTGACATTCAAGAACAACCAGCGCGTGTGAAAATGTACTAGCGCCCGTAAACGGTACCCTTCTTCTGACCGCTTGTCAACGCGTTCAACACAGAGTGCGTTACCAGTTCAACATTCTAGCTTCCTTTGGCTCACTACACGCATCAGCTTCTGGCAACAATATGCTCACGTATTTGACCAAACCTCAGAGCATGGGTCTGATGTTCCGCGAACCCAAAGCAATTCACCGCGGGGTCTTCGTAGAGGGTTTACGATAAGAGGTGTGCGTGCAACGGTGATAGGGAGCCCTTTTATACACTCACCATCGCCTCTCCAGTCCTATCGGGAGTAACCCGCTAAATCTTGGAAGAATCGGACATACACGTAAGTCGCGGCAAGCGCGAACGAAATGTTGGATAAAGCCAAAGCCAACTATGTAACGAAATGGCTCTCCATTTCTCCTCCATGCCGGCGTAGAGTAATACTTTGCGTGGCCTAGTTCGTCGCCCCCTTTCCTTGGCCTTCTTCGAGGACGCAGACTGACATCAGCTTACCCCCAGTCGCCCGCTCCTGAAACCGTGTCACTGTCCGACATCAACGCCAAATTGGAAGCGATGATCGCTGTAATGGAGGCTGCATTGGCGAACGAGCAGACCAATCGGATCCGCAAGGTCATACGAGACTGCAGCACAACGATGGAACGCACAATAGACACGACAGACAACGTATGCTCGGGACGTTAATTAGATGAACAGGTAGACCTGCGCTCGGTACCAACGCTACATGCATATCATACCCAAACGGCGCATGTCGGTCACTGATCACCACATTCCCCTCATCTACATTCACATTGTTCGTTACGCAAGTTTTCCCGTCTGCCTATTTCTTGTCCACCCAATGTTCGATTGCGCAACGAAACCTATGAACATTCTAGACAGTAACTTGACTCGATGTAAAAACGATGCGAAGTGAATGGCAGCTCTCAGAATGATCACCAACCCCAACGTGAGAGTAGTCCTTGAACTACAGTCCGCGGCTACACCGAATCAAAAGTCCGCGATGAATAATTAGCCGGGAGCGGCATTCCTCCTTAGCCACGCTGCCACGCAGCGACGGAAAGTTGAACGTGTCACGCCAGCTCGCTCCGAGTCTCTCTCAAGTCTCCGCTATCTTCTCCGTCATTTTGCAGGAGCTGGTGTTGATGATCGGGGTAAACGCGCTTGAGCGCTTAGCACGACATGGCGCAGAACACCCGAGTCGAGGGATTTGTTCCTCCATCGTGCGACCTCCGCCTTTGTGCTAAAGGCACGT
This sequence comes from Pleurotus pulmonarius, assembly GCA_012980535.1. NCBI lineage: Eukaryota > Fungi > Basidiomycota > Agaricomycetes > Agaricales > Pleurotaceae > Pleurotus > Pleurotus pulmonarius. Next base: position 3,748,525 of record SJKF01000003.1, on the reverse strand, counting down.
CAATCTACCTCTGCCATTATTGGTCGAGTAAATCAATATGGAATGTGAGTTTCACTTCTTTCCAGCCTCGCACCAAGGAAAAAATGACTGGAACAGAAACGGAATTGAATTTTGGGTAATACAGGACTACGAGTACGCTAAGATCCAAGGCCAACTCAGTACCGGGCACCAAAAAGAAAGTCATCAGTATTCTGTGAACAGAAGGAAGATAAAGTACTCACCGGGGAGCAGAGCCCCCCTTCCTGCCCACCCGGGGCGCACATTATCCCCGCTCGCGAACCGGCGACTCGTCCAGGATGAGAAAATGAGTGGTGAAAGATCGCGTCTTGACTCATGACCCAAACGCGTAGAAACTCGAATCAGATGGGGCCGCCCAAGCCCTCGCTAGCATCCGTGTACCCGCTCGCCGGGCGCCTCGGGTCATGACGGGATTGGAACACTAGCTCGCTCATGGACGGTGATCCCACCCTATCGAGATCCCCATGAAACGGTTGCCCACCTAGCACGCACGCCCCCAGCTCGCGGACCAACGATACTCTTACCTTCCCCGACGGTGCCCGATTACTCGGGGCCCTCCACCATCGGCCCACCCCCAACGTTGACCGCCAGCCCGGGATAGCCGTTGGGCAGCTCCCCCAGCGTACCATGGCTTTTCATCGCGCCATGGGACGCGCCCCGCCATAGCCAGAGACCATAGAGCGGAACGAGAACCCATGACACTCCCAGCGTGGCAGGGGCTAACTGGCGCAGCATCGACAAAGGCGGTTCGTTGGGGATGTGAAGACGAAAGGGCTGTCGGGTGCAGCGAGTATGGACCCAGTGACTGAGACTGAGCCTTGCCATCGTAGGATCATTCCGGGAGACCTAGCGATGGGTCGTGAGGCGATGAGAAGGAGATGGAAGTGGAAGGGAAGAAAGGAATGGTGAGTTGAGAGAGCGGAAGCTGGGGGTTTATATACCTTTCCGCCGTGTGCTATTATTAACCATAGGCACTCAACAAACGAGAAAGTCTACCCAGCCACCCTCACGTGGGCGTGTCGCGCCCTCGACGCCGGACGCGTCTGTTGCGTTCCCTCTGCACCGCCAATTGATTTTGCCATGGGCGGGGAGTTCATTCTATGTTGGTCTCAAGGCGGGCTCGGTATCACACAAGGCGGCGACTCTTCTCTTCTCGAAGCGATACCCCGGTACTGGGTGCTCCCGCATGCACATTCGCTTGCCAGCCTCCGGACATCCATCTGCCGCTCATAACCTCTATACTCCACCGGTAGGGGATCCATGCTCCTTGGGCTTCAAGGCGAGTTCACCATTTTGTAGGGCAGGTTTACCACTGATGTGCGTCACCTTTGCATACCAGCACCAATGGTCAATGATTCAGTACTCATATTTTACCATGGCCACCCGTCACCCTCTCGCCCTACACCTGTTCTCGACCATTCGGTGAATCAGCCTATCCACGCCCTTGCGTCGTCATGTATGTCCACCGCGTCTGGCAGGCCGTGGCATCCGTCTGTTTTTCTTTACCTTGCACAACCTCCACCGCCGCCACAAATGGGGCCGCGAGTAAGTGTCATTTCTCTGTCGTGCGTTGGGAATATCTGACCTCGATAGAGTTCGTCATATCTAATCACAATAACATTGTACACTTAGGATGTAATATTCCCGCTACCCAATTCATCGGGCCTTGAATATTTAGTCAAAGTAACACGATGATCGATAAAGTAAGGCCTCCGCCCGTTACCCATCAACTTCTTCTTTTGCGCGAGACACAAGGGGTCGACTCCCTCTAGAACTTGTCGCACAGGTTCTGGAACAAATACAGTTTGAATCGACTACTCTCAAGAACTTTTCGTTGACATGTAGTTCGTGGCGCATACTCACTCTACCCTTTCTCTTCAGCAGGCTCTCTATTCCGAATCGCCGCAAACTCATCGCGTGCATGACGCTGATGCAAAATGCTCCCTATATACGCCCCCATATCAGAGAACTCGTACTGCTCTACGGGGCCCAGGGTGCAGGCCCGAAGGGCCGGCCATTCGTGCTCGATATCGACTACAAAGCCTTCTTCAGCGGCTTCCCTAACGTCGCAAAAATACGCTGTGGAGCATCGCCTCTAGCCAATGTTCTCCCCATCCTTCCAAGCATGCCAGTCACGTCGCTTTATGTCAGGGAGTGGGACACGACTGCCCCGGAGCTGCTATCCTTCTTCGAGTCTTGCCCACTACGACACAATCCCTGACTTTCCATACCGAGTGTCGAAGCCCTCATACATCCAAATACTCATAGGATTACGAATCCTTCCGAAGGAATAGGATTCGTTGATATCGTCCTGGCTTTCTCCTCAAAATACCCCTTGTGCCTTGACGGCGTTAAGGTTAGCTTCCGTTATTAAAGGACCCTTACCTCTAGATCGGTCGTCCCAGGTTGATCCACGTCCCACCCGGCCGGAGCAGCACGTGGATATGCTGGATGGTTGATATGACATTCAGCGACGTGTCAATGAAGAACAGCATCACAATGTAGTTGTACATGCGCGCCGCGGGTTCGAGGAGGAGAAGTCTTCTTCAAGAAGGCGGAAGGTCGGCGAGATGCACGGTAGGGCATCAGGAAATGTGATGCGTCGAAATAACACGGTGTTGGATCTCTGGTGTGAGAACCAGTGTGCGTACAGCTGGAGCATGTGTTGGTTCACTCGGTCTGTAGCAGAGGGGGAGAGTAGCAAACGAAAGGCGAGAATCATGTAGTAGGAGAGCTCGTTTGCCGTGGTGTCGAAGCCTGTGAATAAGTTATCGAGTCCAAAGAGCGATCGGTACCCAGTGGTAGATGGGTACTGCCAACGGGTGCCGTCTGGTGTTGGACTCGCGTGCGCACCCTTTGCATTTGTGGTCCCCCGTTCCCCAATTCCCCGTTCCCGTTCCCCCATCTTGCTTGTTTCCGCTGCTTGCACGTTGCCCAGTGTCGGTGTCCCGCGTCTGTCGTCTGGGGTTTTGTGCTCTTCGTGCGGGGTTCTGGGTTCTTGGCTCTCCATTGGGCGAGTCGAGTTCGAGGGCTGGCGGTTAGAGTATGATGTTTGGCATTTGGTGGTTAGAGTTTGGCAGTTAGTGGATGGCGTGGACGTCTCACCACCGCTACTGCTGCCATTGGTGTACGTAGCCCGTTCCCAAGGGCTGTAGGGACTACAAGTCTGCCCACAGATCGGGCAGAATCGGACAGCTGACAGGAGATGTCAAAGCGCAAACAAGATTCGAAGAAGAAAGCTTGGAATGTCAGCACATGTGGCCGTGATGCGCTCGAAAGCCCAATATAGTCCTGCAGGCACGACCTCGTTGTAATCGAGACTTACATTAGCTTTCAGATCACAATTAACGGCGGGAAGTATATGGTATTGATATTACACACATATGTCAGGTGGATTGAAATGTTCAAACGGCCGAATCACCAAAGCCCGAGCCCAAGTAAAGCCAGTGTCATCTTCAGAGCACAAGAAGTCTGTAACACGTCTGGGCTAGGTGGATCCTGGGAGTATGCAGCGAAGAATTGACACATTTCCGCAGTACAAACAACATGTAGCTGTAAGGGGACACTCCTATTTTCTCCTATTCCCCCTGTCCCTCTCCCTTCCTCCTCGTTCCTTTCTCTTTCCCTTCACCCCACGGACTCTTACATACTTCCCCTTCATTCCCTTTCGTTCCCTTTCCTTTCCACTTCGTTTCCGCCCACTCCCTTCACATCCGAGCCACGTCCGGTGACTCCGAAGTCTTCCCGCACTTCGGACTCGCTCGGACTCGCTCGGACTCGTCTATACACCTTGGGGCTCGTCCGGGCTACTTCCATTCTCTTTCCCCACTTCATCTCCCTTCGCCCCTACTTCCCCAGGTCGCTGGCACGACTCCTGTACATTCCCCCTCCACTTCATTATCACATGTTTCCTCGTACCTTGTGATATTCGTTCGGACCTGTGGCTGGTGTACTGTACAGTTATTCCTTCATTCCTCCCACGCTACTACAGTATATACTTCGCTTCCTAGCATGGAGAATCCTTATCCTGTTCTCTTTGGATTCTCCCTCTGCTAGGTGAGCAGCTCTCTCATGTATTGTAGTTAGTCTTATTCATATCTTTGGATTCTCCCTCTGCTAGGCTTGCGCTGTTGGCCATCTTGAGGTTGCCCTTACAGTAGCTGGATACAGGTTGATTAGAGATCCACAAAAAGTTCTCCGCAGAACATTTTGGCATGTACATGTAACATCTCAAGAAGATGTGCACAGTTCCGTTATCAGTGTGAGTCATATGGGAGTTGTGATGTTGTCCCAAAATTGCTCAGAGTCCACGTCTCCTTGTCATGGATCGTGAAGCCAACCCAACCACTGCAAAGGTGCGTGTATGGTCAAATGTCCCAAGTTCGAGCCTGGCTGACCCGTGTGTTGATTGTGGTAGGCAAATATTTCAAAGTTGATTCTGACGGATGAACAGCAAAAACAAATCAACAATATATACAGAACAGCCGTGCATTCCCACTATACCTTTCGGAAGGGTGTGGTATCTGATCAGCATCAAGCGCAATCAAAGTTAGAAGAACTCAGCCTCGATAGGGTGGCCCGTCAGCAGTTGGGAAGCCGGTGGTCAATACGTTGGTGCAACGAGTGGTCCATTGGGAAAGAGGGAGACACTCGGCAAAGGATACTATTTCAATGGTAGTAAATGACTTGATTATTACCGAAGAACAACTTTCTCATCTGATTCAAGTGTCGGAGGATATAATGAGCAAGTGCGACAGAGTCAAGTTGGATCTAAGAAGTCAACAGCATGGTCACGGCGGGTACCCTACAAATTCTGCGGGTGTTTAGCCCATGTTGAGATCAATGAACGGCGAAGTGATGGAGAGATCACCAAGATTATTGGCCATCTACAGCACCACGAAGAATGTAGCAGGGCTGTAATGAGTCGGATTCCGGCTGTACCTCTGCACGAACATGTGTACGAGGTCGCGTTAGCGCAGCTTAATAACGGTACCAGGTTCATTCAGTCATATATCATCTTGGCAGACAAGGGCACTGACTTAACTTTGAATCAGTATATCCGCCGTTCAAATGAAGAACCTCGAAATGCTTGACCGGAAGCAATATCAAGGACAAGGAACAGCTGATGCAAGCCATACCAATGTCCGGTACACGCTGCTGCCCAGCGACAATGCAACATTGTACCGTAAATTCAGCCGTCAGCACGGCGTAAATGTTCGAAACGCGCCAGAACACAATCTCGACAACTGGCTCAATCCAAATTCACCTGACTACAAACCAGTGTTGCGGGATGCCGTGTTCTTCTATGCTGCCCGCGCAGCCAAAGGAGAGCGTTTGAAGGTTTGTATCGCCACACCAGAGATGGTTGAAGCAGCATGGAAATATGGACATCACGCGCAAATTGTTTTAGACAGCACTTTTGGTGTTTGCTCAGTGCGAATGCTCCTGTTCATCACACTTGGGATCGACGAGGAGGGGAAAGGTGTGCCACTGTGGAGTCCGGCAAAAATGGACTCACTTTTAAACATCCTCCAGCCCTCCTTCTCTTCCTCCAAGTGCGTAATCAATTGAATGTGTGGTAGAGATTCACCATACCGGGTTTCGGAAGATGTCAGAGGTTCGTTGAAGCCGGCAGATGTGATCGTCGCAAGAGGTCTGGAAGGCCGGGGGCGCGACAGGAAGAAAGTCTAAGTCCAAAAGCGAGTGAGCCGGGAGGGCGCTGGGGCGCGGGAACAAACATGTGATGAGACCTTAGGAGCCACGTTTATTCTGACCGTGTCAAAGCAAAATCAATTATCAATTAAATCTGAGAGTTTATTTGGCTCAGAACTGTGGGCAGACTCGTATACCGGGCCGTAGCAGCCCTGTCTTGAAGCTGGCGATCGGCAGCGGATGGGGATTGGCAACGGGCCCATTTGGATTTGTGTGTGCACCCCTTTGGGCTCGTCGTTCCCCGTTTCCCCAGTTCACCGAAAGTGCATATGTAGAAGGATTCGTACATGGGCATGGGAACCATGGCCCACACCTACAAGTAGCGTAGGCGTATCACACCAATGAAAATAAGGAAGAAATCTCCCCACTTCGCAGATAGTAGATATATAGAGCCCATGAAGGTGACCGTCACCCGTCACGGACCGTCCTTTTCGTCGATCGAGGCTTCACTTCAAAAGATATCCTCTACTCGCCGAGCCATTGGGTGGAACAAGCGTGAGAACATGGGGGGTCCACACACGCTGCGTGGCGTGACTGCTGCTGCCACCTCTTTTACAGATACCATCACAACATCCAGTAGTATACGAAGAAGATGGATCAATCCGAGAGCCAAGTGCGTCGGAAATTTACTCGGGGATCCAGTCAAGCTCATGTCCAGACCAAGAGCGCAGCTACCCCCAGGCTTCCCCCAGAAGTCGTTTCGTTGGTTCTCCAGGAATTAGATTACGACCTCGTTTCCCTGAGCAGCTTCTCGTTAGCATCCAAGAGCTCGCGCGACCTGACTCTCCCTTTCCTTTTTCACCACCTCTGTCTACCAGATGGGAAGATATTCCAACGTGGTTCTCGCTTGCTGGTCTTTGATGCTCCACACATCCGCCCATATGTTCGCGAAGTACTGATTGGGCGATTAATCACGGCACCAGGGTCCCAATTCGACGCAGAGCTGCAGCTGGAGATCGACCAGAAACGACTGGAACGGTTCTTTCTCGTGCTTCCCGGACTGAAGGTCCTGCATTGTTTCCTCGATAGTCATCTTGCCATTCCTTTGGCCTCCGTGGACTCCACACTCACGATACTCTACATCCGTGGCAACGTACCCCCTGCAAGCGAATTACTCAGGCTTCTCCAGTCAGTCGCAGGAACCCTCCGCCATTTAACGCTTCAGTACATGAGCTGCGACCGAAACGCTGTATCGTCCAATGATCCGTCCACAGGAAGCATGCTTGCACTGGAAAGGCTCTCTCTCTGCCGGTGCCGCAATCTCCCCTTTTCCCCAACTACCATCCAGATGCCGAATTTGAAAACATTGAGTGTGGATGATTGCGACGAGTCGATCTTCGCTTGCGTCCCTCCTTCGTTAGAAACTTTGCTCATCCAGGTTTTATCGAGTGAGTCGCCACGCCCTTGTCCCCACTAAAAGTTTCAAAGGATCATTTCCAGTCTACTCAACCCAATCACTTCCTGAGGACAAGCTACTCTGCGTGAACAATGTCGTCATCTGGTGTTACCCAGTCAAGAGCCTCATTCAACGTATGCTCTCTAAACTATGCATCCCCTCAAAGATCAAGCGACTCGAAATTGTTCTACTCCTTGACGATGACATCGTTGGCAGCGATGGTCTCGGCAATCTCGCTTCCATGCGAGACGATGGATTTGAGGACTACATTCTGTCACTGCATCAAATCGGCTCCCTCGAACGGCTTATTGTGACGTCTGAACTCGACACGGAAGGGGTTCGCTCTGAGTTCCCCAGGTTATCGAGTCTCGACATACTAGACGTCCATTCAGGCACCTCGTCGCTGCTTTCGCCACCGTGTCGCCGACTTGCGAAGACTCGCGATGGGTCTTGGGGCTGGACTTCTGAATAGCTGTTTGCTGGAACAGTCACTTAGTTGCTACCTCACTCTCCATGCGCGGGTGGCCGGCTTATTCCCAGCCGTTCGAGGTAAACAGTAACCCTGTAAATCTTATTCGCGATATATATCTAAGGAGCCTGGCACGGTAACGAGGTGAAGTATCCGTCAATACTACGCAGCATATTGATGTAGGTCTTCCAATCTACTCGTCAGTTGGAACTGCGTTTGAAAGGATTCGCCCCGCGAGTCACGGCTCGCCTTGTAGCGTGCGTGAAGGAAATCGCACCATCGCCATTGTCTTCCACGCCATCGGTGCGTTGGTAAGATATATAACTGGGACACGTCTACGAAGGTGAGTCAACAAGAGAGGGGTAGGCGGGAATGACTAACGGCACAGTACCAAAGCGATAGATGACATTCGTCGCGTGCAATCACAAACCCGCCAATAGAGAAATTGCGCCCGCCTTGAAGCAAACAGAAAAAAATCCCCGCCGTGCTCGTATCTCACCAAGCGTATAAGCAGGGACGCCGAGACGCGTCGAGGATAGAGGTCGATACGCGCCCACGTGAGGGGTGGCTGGGCAGACTTTCTGGATTGTTGAAAACCAATGCGTTAATAATAGAACGCGGCGGGGAGGTATATAAACCCTCGTTTCCGCTTTCTCGACTCTCCGTGTTCTTCTTCCTTCCCTTTCACTTCCACCTTCATCTCCTCCTACCCCTTCCATCGCCTCAGCGATACATCGTAGCCTGGTGACTAGCCCTCTATGAACTCGGTCGCGACGGCTTCGTGGAGGACTAGCCACTGGGTTACGATTCGACAATCCCATATCGGCACTCCTACCCACACCCCTTCTCATCCTGGTCGAGTCGTTGGTGCGGGAGTGGGGAGGATGACGCCCTTGTTGAAAGTGGGCAGGCAGGGGAGCAGGTCTCCGCGGGGAGTACTTCTACTTCTCGCAAAGGCGGGTGTTGATGCACATTCATTTTCAGTACGCTAGGTGCGGGAGTGGGGAGGATAACGCCTTGGTTGAAAGTGGGCAGCAAGGGGAGCTAGCCTCCCCGGTGAGTACTTCTCTTTCATTCCATCGACGGGTGCTGATATTTGTTCTTTTCGGTACCATGAACGCAGTCGCATTGAGTTGGGGTCGCGTAGACTACTAACCATGTCCTTGGATCTCGTGTCCTTCTGAAAATTTGAATGACTTCTCACTCGCCTAGTTATGGGTGTAAGCGTGAATAAGTTGCGATATGACGGTAGTGCTGCTGATAGACCGCAAAGAGACTTGCGGCGAGACAGTCCATCAACTCGTGCCTTCGCTCCTTGAGTCCTTCGTCGCGTCTCATGCCTTTCTGTGCCACATTTGCCATCAGAATTGTCTACATGTGTAGTCATCTGTTAGCTCAGGCAAATAATATCATATATTGGCCCAATATTGTCGAAACTCACCATGGGGTCCTATATTCCAGTCAATTGTAGCAACGTCGAGCTTGGAGTAACCACAGTCTCCTTCCCAGAACTCGCTGAAGAAGTCTAGGAAGGAGACTGGTGTAACTATGAGAATAAGCGCCGCGTTTCAATTTCAACTCTCTTCCTCTCCGCCATTGCTCGCCACCTCTAGCGACGAGGACCATTTCAAAGCTCTCGGGCTCATTCGCAGACACTTGAAAAATCGGTATATATCGTGTACTGACCTCGAATTGTTGCGGAAGAAAGTGCCGTGATGTTTGAATTGAATGCACCTTCAACGCCCAGACATACTATTCCTCATCGGTGAGCATCAGGACTGAGCGCTGAGCGCTGAGCACTGAGCCTATCTACTGCTTTTCTGTCGGATTTGCGAAGGGGTAAGTACCTTGAAAGGGCTACACTTGGGTGTTCATTCATATGCAGCCTTGGGACGCGAAATATACCTACGGAAAAGCCTTCGGTGCGTCGCTGGGTTGCTATGCTAAGGATTATAACCAATATCAAACCGCAGTGCGATACGCCGTTAGCGAACGGAGCTCGTACGGTCTAACCTAGCTAGTACTCCCCTTGCGTCTAATGCAAACGAGTTTACGGATTGCTTACTCCCCTTCGGATATCCTCTTGGATCTCGAATGGTCTCCCCAAAGATCGGTCCGTAGGACCATTTCATGATGTAACTCCAATTCTACCTGTCTCCCATTCCACCGGATCCAAAATTCGTATACTATATTTGAAGGCTACATTTGTCTTGGAAGGCTCGTCGCTCGAACTGCCTTGAGGCACACCGATGGTCCGCGATCCTCAGCCAAACGTATAGCCATCGCACACGCTCGTAAAGCAGCTTCCCTCTTCGAAATCCCGCCTCGTTCGGCTTCGTAGAATTCCACCCTCCGGATGACATTAGTATCTCCAGATAGACGTCTGCGCCCTGGTTCGAAGCTCCCAGTTCCCCGTACTCATCCAAGGATCCCAGGATTTCGACTCTGCGTCTAGTCCGAAAGGTTCCCTCCCGACCTCCCCGTCCATTACCCTCGCTGCAACTCAGGATACCAACCCTCAGTGTTGTCTGTGGTATGTTCACCCCATTCTGTATTATCTAACGCCGCTCGTATTTCACAGAAGGATCAACCTACGTTATATCGTCCTTTCGCAACCGCTATCCGAGGCAAGGTAATACAATACGCTCAAGAAGGGGTGCTCGGGCATTCACCTCGACCTTGATCATCATGGTAATCCATACTGCGCCGTCTCTGCCCCTCGGACACGAAACCAACGCTTCAACGTCTCAGAGCACCCGTCGACTGGCATCCCTGACTCAAAACGGAACTCGACCTCATCCCATGTAAGGCAGATCTCAATGCCAAATCTCGAAAGCGTTATTGACCCTGTGAGCGTACAACTCGAAACGGAATCCCGAATCCCGTTTCAACCTCTACAACGTCGGGATTTCCGCGTTATGACCTTCACCTTCCAGCCGTCGGTGACTCGGCATCACTTGCTCAAGATGTATGATACGATGCACAGAACATCTTCGAGCAGTGTCGCGCCCATTGAGACGTACCCCGAAACGATCAATTAGTATTGCCATCAACTGTGCCATTCGAACCGCCCAAGCTAAACTTAGGTATACGCCAAGTACATCTTCTCCCCCCTCCTGGTATCGTACGGGGTGCGTTGAAGCTGTAAAATCATACCACGGTGAGCTTGGGCGTCGGTCAGTCATTATTGCTGCCTCGTCAGGTATACCAAATACTGACACCTGCTTGATAAACGCTAAGATACCCGAGAGTTACGGCGATGATACACAGGGACACGCCCACCGTGCCACTTCACTGAGGCGCCCTAAATGTCGATATTTGGATGCCCAAATTCTTCAAGTATTCTTCGCTGTCAAGAGTCGACCCACGTTCTATCAGCACCCGATTCCCGAAATCCAGCAGCACGCCCGTGGTGGTACGATTTCTGCGACTGAGACACTTAGGGCTCGTGGGTTAATCAATGGATGTGGAAGCTCGTAATCTGTATCGAGGAAAGAGTTCGGCGTTGTCAGTCAACGGTCTACTCGAATATACAACGGGGCGCGATAGTGCGCATAGGACGTTGGAAACAGCGGGTGTAAGTATTGCTATCGTATTTATGCACAGGCCAAGTTTCCGCCAAGGTTCGCCACACACTCGTCTAATTATCATGATTAGCGCGTGCCGAGGGGCGGGAAGAAGAGAAGGGACTGCTCACTGAGGTCTGCGATGAGAGCAACTCCACCGCATCTATAGCAAGCGTGTCAGAAGATCTGAAGCTCTGAGGCCCTAATCGCGTTCGTGGTACTCACCCGCATGTCATGAACGCCCCAGTGCGGATACCACAGCCCGAGCACGAGCCTGCATAGTTACCGCTACACCAAAAATCAGCGAAAGAAAACAACGCCGATGCATTCGTCCGACTCACTTGCGCGCGCAAACGAGGTTTTGGCCAAAGTTGCCGATACATTGGTTGAGGTCGATGGTCGAGTCTTTGAACCCCCCAACGCCGTCACCGCAGTTGGCCTCCAAGAAGTGGTTGTCGCGGACGAAGTACCCGGAGCACGTCGCGGCGAATCCACCGGCAGCGTGGACTCCCGAGACACCGAGCAGAGAGATGAAGAGGGCGGACAGGAGCTGAGGTGCGTACATCTTCTTCGCTTGGGCTTGGGCTGAGGAGTGATGTAGTTCCCTCCCAACGAATTATGGCCTGGTATTTAAGCACATTCTGAGTCTGTGGTCGACGCTGGTTCTGCCGGCGATCAAGGTGGTACTGGATCAGCGGTCCGATCGAGGAAGAACAGGTCGTGCCGTCATGATCATCGTATCAGCGGGGAGGGCGGAATCACTGTGCGGCACGGCCGAAGAACGAGTAGTGGCCATAAATAATATCTCTTCCAATTCAGCAAAGACCTATGATCTCGCAGACGGTCTCGACGACCACGAAATCATCTCGTATGGACAAAACTTTCAATGCGTTCAACGCACTGTAAGACATATAGTCGTTCAAGGAGAGCGGGCCGTTAGACCCACCACGGTTCTGAAGAAGTTGGACGGACGGTGATGAGACCCCGAGGATGCTTCTGCCGACTCCGACAGTGTCGGTTTCGAAGCTTGGACTTGTGCAGTGTTACGTTTTCTTGCATGTTCGTACTTGCTAGTCAGCAAACCTCTCGTACTTGCCGGTCGGATCAAGCGAAGGGAAATACAAACGGATATCATTGGCTCGAAAGTGTTGAGAGGGTATTGTTTTATGCATCAGGATTCTCCGCGCCGTTGGTCAAAGGAAACGCATTCACAGTTTTGCCGATCCAGTAGTTATGTAGTACAAAGAAACATGTCTCCTCAAACAAGTCGTAATGGTGTAACGGCGTCACGCGATCCTTGGGAGTCCGGGTCTTCACGTCCAGCACATTTCCCACAGACAACCCCGCCAATCCAGCTTCCACTTCGTCGACAAGCAATGCAGGATCATTCGCGCCGACGCCCGCTGTGAGGGTAAGATTCAGGAAAACACTTCGCAGTCGTCCTCCTGCGAAGAGTGGCTGGAGGACACCAGCGAAAACCTCGTACTCCCGTGCAGTTGGATACAGACTATGGGTGAGCTTGAGCTTGAGCTCTTGTATAGTCTCCATGAATGAGAAGCGGGCGATGCATGCCCTGATCCAAGTGCAAGAGTTAAGGAACGACACCGAGTCTATTAGTATCATCGTCACTGTAGATGGGTACATAGCCATAGGGAAGCTACGCATGGTGCCTCTGTCTGCAGCAGCAGAACAAACAGGTAAGTCAGTGGCAATCCATCGCAGAATATTCTCATAAAGACGCACCGTGCAACACGAGCTCCGACACACTGCTGGGGATCCAGGGCGGCAGATCCCAATCATCGCACCACAGGGTAGTGAGGCGTTCTATATTAGGGCACTCGATGGAGCTCTTGGAGATGAACGCGGGATGGGCCACGTAGCGCAGCTCTAGCGTTCGGAGGGCGTGTAAACGCAGGGTTTGCATGGGATTTGGGGATCTGGCGACACTGGTGGCACTTAAATCCGCCCTCACGGAGACACATGTGAGCGTCAATTCCTCGAGGCTGGTAGGGAGTATGCTGAAGAGATCAGAGCCATCCTCAGGAAAGTAGCAACGCAGTAACACTAGCTTGCGAAGGTAAGGAGCGCCAACCATAGATATGATGCCCGCATAAAGCGGTGGCGGCCCCTTAGTGGATGTAAAAAGCATGTCCTTGAGATGCAGTGTCCGCAGGTTTCTCAGCCGACTGAGAGACTCTGCCAGCCACTCCGAGGTGAAGTGGTGAGATTCGGTCAACCAGTTGAGTTCTACAGAGCGTATGTATCCGCTAAGATGTGGAGCCTCGAAGTGGAGGAAGGCGAGCCGCGTGCTTATGCTCCAGGTTATCCTATCTCTTCCGAGTGTGTGGAAGATGTGCGGTCGGCAGATGGCGTTCCATGTGCGAGACACTAGAGAGGCAGCAGCGAGAGGCGAAAGAGATGTCACGGCCGGGTCCTTCGAGCCACTACCCTGCCCTACGATGATGGCGATGATCTCGTAAATGAGCTCAGTGGGGAGTGCCTCCTTGATTTCAGTATCTGTTGTCGCGGACATCTAGCAAAGTGGTTTGTGGGTCGTGTCTGAGTCGTGGGTCGTCGATTCGTGTTTGTCGTGAGAAGCTAAGCGCTAAGCGCTGAGATGGTGCTAATGGCGGCCCCCTCGTGGAATATCCCACAAGTAGACGTTTACTGCACTACTCACTACTCCGAATAACTCTCGCGAGGCTTTCGAAATCGGAGTGCATTGAACTGTTTACTGCAATGGAAGGACCGACCAATCTTGGACCAATTACGAAGAAAATCAAGAACTAGGAGCCAGTCCCAGCCGCCACTCATAGCTAGGAAATATACACCAGAGTATATAGGCTTGACGCGAGCAGATTTACCACTCGGGGAGACTGTGGCACACTGGCAGGCTGATCTTCACTGTGGGCGCGGGAGGACCACTGCCCCAAGCCAATAGGTGCATTAACGGTGCACCTACAGGCACCCACCAACCCTCGCGGTGCTCCCGCTTCCTCTTCCCCTCTTCTGTTCTCAAACCCACCACCCGAGGTACCACCACCTTTCATTATACTCACCCATCCACCGACCAACAACCTCCGAACTCAATCAAGTCTAATATGTAGATCTTGAATCTGATTCAATTATCACCCTTATCACCCTTGTCCCTTGTCCCCCTTGTCACTCGCCAATATCGAATATGTATGGTCTGATGGCCTCATATGGTGGGACCGTCGGTCGGTACCTTTCGCCTATCTGTTTGTTCGCTTGACTGAAATTTTTCACAGAACGTGCGTTCGCCGTTGAACGTCGAACGTTGAACATTGATGGACAGAGCTGAGAAGCCCGCTACCCATGCCATTCCCCAGCTTGTACATGTAACCACCCATACCCACCCATTTTAAATCCTTAAGGCTACCCTCATCATCTGTTCGCCGCCCACGACTGCCCGCGGTAAGCACCCGTACCTGTTCCTGGACGTATGTGCACATAAGGATCGGGTATCGCGATTTAGGGGGGTTCGATCAGGAGACCGTCGCTGCCCAGGGGCCAGGGGCTAGGAGGTGGTAAGAGACAGTAATCTTGATCAACGTTCCCGGTCAACGATCGACGGAATCAAATATCAAAACGCTGCCCCGCTGCGGTCACTGGAGCGGAAGCAAATCGCAGCAATAGCAGAAGGCGGAAGCAAAAGGAAGCAGATCGAGGATCGCCTTGCGCAGCGGAAGCAGGAAGCAGGAAATAGGGGCAGGAAGTAGGAAGTAGGTGTAAGAATTCGGGGGGGGCTCGATAAGCCGGAAAGGGGTCCAGCGGAATTCAGACGGACTCGGGGTATTCCTGGTCAATCGAGTAGTGATTACGCTACCAAATGTACCCTATTATATACAAAACTTGCACACTGAAATAGTAGAATATATCATGTATACTAATAAGCGTTGACAACTCGACTGGAGCTTCGAGTAGCTCAGACCCTAATACAGTAAATATTTTCAACAGTAGGAAGTAGTTGGGAGAAGGGAGAAGAGATAGTAGGGAGTAGGAAGCATCGTTCTCCAGATCGTGATTCGTGAGCCAGGGTCGACTCGGTTTACTCGGTGCTCGCGCAATCGTACAACGTTGAAGTTGAAGTAGACGATCATATGTATTCTTGTAGTCTCGGGTCTCCTACATTAGAGGTCGCGCGTCGTAGGAATTGGACATTGAATTCGTTATCATGATCATTAAGATGCATTAAGCGTAACGCGTTACGGTGGTAAAGACAACAGACGATGCGTGGATACGATACGTGATACGTGATATGGATACGGGATGGATATGGAATATATACATGCGATGCGAATATATGAACACCTGAGTTACGAGTATGGGAGTACGGGAATGGAATATGGAATATGGATTTGTATTCAAGAAACGGGGCCCAAATCCAAAGCCAAAGCCAAAGCCAAAGACAGAGGAAAGGGTGGAAGAGAGAGGGCGGGGGAGGTGTGGTTAATAATTAATGATTCGGATTAACGATGCAAATGCAAATGCAGGGTGTGGGGCTTAGGCCTTGGGCTTAAACTGATATCGGGAGCGGGGGAGGAGAGATGGGGAGTGGGAGTGGGGGCGGGATATTTTATGAGGGCAGAAGCAGGCGTTCAAAACTCCTCCCTCAGCTTCACCTCCTTCTCCGCCACTGCCACTGGCGCCGAACCTAGCACACCACTCCCACTGAGTATCGCAGACTCCCTCTTCTCCTCCATCCCGCTCCTCGCCTCCCCCTCCCCACCCACACTAGCACCCACACCCCCATTCACCCCACTAACACCCGCACCCCCACTAACACCCACACCCCCGCTTGTATTAACACCCGCCCCCGCCCCCGCCCGCGCAGCAAACTCCGCCCTAAACCGCTCCATCCCCTGCTTCACCTCCCGGCTCCTCTTCATCGTGTCGAGCAGCCCCTGCGTGCGCATCGGGCGCCACCCGCCCGGCAGCCGCTCGTACGTGATCCACTCGCGGAACCACTCGGCGGGGATGCCGCGTACGGGCTGGGGGGCGCTGGTTTGGGAGGGGGTGGTGTTTGGAGAGGTGGTGGAGGTGGAAGGGATGGATGGGGAGGACTTGGAGTGCGTGATGGAGGAGAAGGACGAGGACGTCGAGAAGCGCTTGAACAGCGAGCTCTTCTTGCTCACACTCGCACCCTCACCAACCGCCCTCCCCACCCCCGGGAACCTCTCTCCCTCCCCCTCCCCGCCCTCCCTCTTCTCCCCACCCAAACTCGCCGCCCGCGCCTCTCTCCTCACCCTCGGATAATCCTCCACCTCCCACATCCCCAGCACAATCGCCATCTCGCCCCTCGCAATCTCCGCATGCACCGCATCGATGCCCTGCACCTGCCCGTCCGTCCCCGTGCGCCCCGCGCCGCCCGTGCGGGTGAGGGTGCTGTGCGCGAGCGAGTGCGCTTCGCGCCGGATGCGCGAGAGGGAGACGGAGGCGGCGGTGAGGAGCGTGCGGTGTGTGCTCGATTCTGAGGGGGTGTTCGGATTTGTGTTGGAGGTGGGGAGGGTGTTGGGGAGAGGAAGGGGCGGGAGCTGCGTGATCGTCGTCGGCGACGCGACCACCTCGTGCTCGTCTACAATCACAGTGCCGCTCCCCCCGTTCTGTACACCCCCGCCCGCCGACGCGTCCAGACCCGCCATCGCCAGGCTCACGCGCAGGCTCTTCTCGGGCCCGTGCGCATTGACGGTGCCGAACGGGCTGGGGGGCGCGGTCTGCGCGGGCGTCGTCGCGGCCGTGCTCGTCGAGCCCGCGGACATGGGCAGAAACGCGGAGCCGAGCGCGGAAGAGAAGGTCGAGTGGGCGGAGTGCACGGAGGAGGATAACGGGGAAGCGGTCGTGGCGTCGGAGGCGGTGTGCATATGGGCGTGCGCGGTGTGCTCTGCGGGCATGGTGACGTCATAGCCGTCGCCCGAGGGCGAGGGCTCGATGACGGGCGCGGAGGGCGTGCTGGCGGGTGTGCCGTTCACGTGCGCACGAGTGTTCCCAATATTGAGCGGTGCGAGATTTTGGCCGAGCTTCCTGCCCTCCCCCTTCTCGCCCTCCTTCTCGCTCTTCTCCTTCTCGCTCGTCTCCTTCGCCTCACCGAGCGCAAACACCTGCTGGTCCCTTGCCATGATCTTGAACGCCCACTCCTCGTCTTCGCGGAGCATGCGCGCGTCGAGCATGAGGGCGTCGACCCACTCGGGGACGATCTCGGTGGGGGCGTAGTACACGGGCTTTTTCTCCTTCTTCAGCGGGATGGGGAGCGCGGGGAGGGAGAGCGAGGCCGTGAGCCGTTTTATGGGCGAGCGCGGTTTGCTTTGGGGCTTGGTGGGGGGTTCGCTGGGCGCCGTCTCCGAATCCGCTAGCGTCCTCCCATTAGCGTTTTCGTTGTCGTTTTCACCGTTCTCGAGAATGGTGTCGCGGTGGACCAAGCTGGCATCGTGCTCGACGTAGCCGTGCTTGCCGACCTCCTTGAGGTCGATGCCGCGGAGGAAGTTGTAGCGGTGGAGGAGGATGAAGCCGCCGTATGAGAGGACGATGGCAAGCGGGAGGGAGAGGTTGTAGCACTTTTGCAGCGCCGAGGTGAGCGCCGCGGCCGTAAGATTCTTGCCCGAGCGGTTACTGATTTCGCGAAAAGTGAAAAAAGGTGAAAGGGGAGCGAGAAGGACGGAAGAGCGTACGTCAGCCTCCGATCAACATAGGGGCCGATCAGCGAAAAGACGAGTACTCACATGTAGCCGTGGTTTGCCATCGTGTTGAGCGCGGGACACGGGCTGCGGACGTCGCCTTCCTGGGGCGGGCAGAACTCGTGCTTGGCTGCGAAGGGGCATTTCTTCGAGTTGTCTGCGTGCGCGTGCGGGGGGAGGGGCGGGTGGTCGGCGGGGAGCGGGGGGTAGTAGGTGGGGAAGTCCGGCGCGGGGACGAGCTGCTGGGGCGCGTCTGCGGCCATGGGGTAGGGGAGCGCGGAGGGGGGGAGGGATTTGGAGTGCGTCAGCGCTGCGTGCGGGGGCAGGTGCGAGGAGGGCAGCGGGAGCGAGCGCGAGTGTCCTTCGTGCGCCTCGTTCTCGTGCGCATGACTGTCGGGAGGAGGCGAGGGAGAGGGAGAGGATGTGAATGGGATGCGGATAGGTGAAGAGTCGGACATTGTGAATCGCCGAGTCGTGGTGGTAGAGAGCAGAGATGGTGCGGATGAGGCTGACCTGTGTCCTGTGCTTATCACAATTTCCTCTCTCTAGAGTCTGGAGTGTAGACTGGGCTGGCAGGGGAGAGGGGCGCGGTGGGTGACATGTTTTGCGGAGGCTGGCAGCCTTTATAGGGCCTCGTGTCTCGTGTTCCTCCTTGGCCGTCCCATCTGACATCTCAGCCTGCAATCTCGCCCCATCCGTCCCTCGCAATAGATCCCGGGCGATAGATGCGTATGTACGCCTGCATATCATATTCATCATGAAACGCGGACTAACAGATTTCCTAAATTTTCTAAAATAAAACAATGTAACTACATAAAACATACTCTCACTGATTGACTGATGCCTGTACGCTGTATTCGGACGCCAATGCACTGGACTCGGCCTGGCTTGATTTATGCTTATGCTTATGCATCCCCTGATCGACCTATCCCCGATACCGGGTGCACCCACTGCAGATAGATAGATAGATAGATAGATAGATCTCTGCCTATTCTTATTCTTATACTCGTTCCCAGCGATGATGGAAAGATTCCGAATGTCAGAAATCCAGAATGTCAGAAATCCCGGAACCACAATCTGTCCGCTTGCATCCAACTCCGCGTTCCTCCCACCCCCAGTGAATCGGTGCATTCATGCGTTAATATTTTAATATGCACCAATCACGTATCGACTATCGCGTATTGAGCTCGGGGGTACATCACCCCCGCCGTCAGCATCGCATATCACCCATTCGAATACACTTGTTCGTTTTGTCTTCTGTCTTCTGTCTTCCGTCGTATGAGTGCGGTGCGGTGCGGTGCGCCTGACGACCACCGTCTATCCTCTCTATCGGTCTGTCGAGTCTGTATAACCGGTGACCGGTGAGAACGTTGGCCTTGGAATAGCCAAGCCCCATCATCCCAAGCTCCAGAATCCCCAAGTTCCAAGCTTCCCCTCTCGCTTCCGTACACCACACACCACACACCATGCATAAGTATATACACGCAAGCCCCGTGCAATGCGCACATGTCCGACCCTGTACTTAGTGCTGACGCGAAACAGCAAATTGCCTTTCTTTCCATCATCATTTAGATGTCGATTTTGTTTAGACACGGTGCCTTCCGTGATGCTAATAGTACTATAAAGGGATAGAGATGGGATAGGATGGGATAGAGAGATATGGGGTGGGACGGGGATGGGATAGATAGAGAGAGGGATAGAGAGAAGGATGGGCTAGGATGGGATGGGGCTTTGAAGCCGGGCGCGTAGATAGCGCATAACGGATGTCCCGCCGGCATATGCAGGTTCTAGGTTCAGATGATCCCTCGTTGGTATTCCTCCACGCCTCCAAGCCTCCAGGTATTCAAGCATCCAAGCATCCGAGCATCCAAGTCCTCGTGAGCTCGTTAACATTCCTTATGGATCGTTAGATGTACGTTCTACACTGAGTACTGATCAGCAGCTACACTCCATATCATACATACTCCATATATCAAGGCAACACGCAAGATCTCAAGACGTCGACAACTCGACGCCCCACCGCCCCACCGCCCCGCTGCATCGTGCGTCCTGTGTCCTGCGTTCTGGTCCGAGCTGAATGGACTCATCGTCGGCTTCTTACACATCGTCACATCCTTCGTGCATATGATCGAGCAGCTCGCTCTGAGGCTCTGGAGCTCTGGAGGACAAGAAACTTTATCGGTGTTCTAGCATTGTAGCATTGTCGCTCTGGCGTTCTCGTTCCAGAGCCACTACCATCCATCACCTCGAACTCACGTCGCACTTCGCACACTGCGAACTACCAACTACTGACTCACATCCTGGTCCCAAAGGCCTAAAGTCTCGAGCTTGATATATGATAGCCTGATCATCCGGGCTCTCGACTCTCGACTCTCGACTGTAGATTCTTTAGCGTTGGCGTTGGCGTTGGCGATCATTAATATTCATACTAATCGATCCTCGACAGTCGTGAGGGTTGCCGTTGCCAGCAACGACGACGGCGACGCGGACGATCCTCTCCCTTCTCTCTTCTCCATCCTCTCTCTTCTCTCTTCTCTTCTACTGCCTAGCCCCGCCTCTCATCCTTCTCCACTCCTCCCATCCTTTCATCTCCTCGGACATCCACACGTCCACCCGTCCACACGTTCATCAATCTGAAGTCATTATGCGTATACGTCCATCATGCGTGTATGTTCGTTACGCCTGAAACGCCGTCATTGAACGTTGAACGTTAGGGATTTAATATTGGGTCTAGCCACGCATGATGTAGATGCGCGAGACAAGGACGGCATAGATGCGCAATGCTGACGGCGCGCTGGCGTGGAGTTAGAGTCAGTAAGCAGTGCTAGTGAGTAACGGAGTAACGATATTGTTGGATTAGCTCAACGTCCTATGTAGGCCAAGCTTCTCTCCTCCTCGCGTTCTCGCTCAACCAAAATCCTTCCTAAGGTCTAGAGATCTAGATACGACACTTTACGTTCCAAGGCTTCAAGCTTCAAGCTTCAGGGATTCTTGATTGAATGTCTCGACTCCCAGCGTATTCTGTGCGATTCGATGTCAAGGCCAGTACCGGTGGTTGAGGGCGGCGTCAAGCACCCCTGCCACCCCTACCTCCCCTATTACCCCAGCCCTTCCTATTCCCTGCCGCCCCTGCCTCCCCTGCTACTCCTATCGCCCCTGTCCTCTTGTCCTACTCTCCTGCAAACTCGCTCTCTCCTCACCGTCTCCCGACCGAGATTAGTCAACTCGCTACCTACTTGCACTAAAGCTTACCCGGATACCCTGTCGACCCAAATTATTGCTCACGTGGGTTCAGAGTGTTCAGAGCGTTCAGAGTGTGGTCGCTAGCGGGTGATGTCGATGAACTGAAGTGTCCATCATTCAATATTCAACATTCAACATTCAATAGTTATGTAACATTGGGCCTTCGACATCGATCAGCCCCTCCTCTAGCCAGGCCTTCGCCCTCGGTACTCAATACTCAATACTCAATATCAAAGCAGCATCCAACCGTTATGCGTCCTGCATTATTCATCAAATATGTACCATTCATCCATCCATCATATAACATCTATCATCCATAGCATTTCGATCATTCGATCAGAGCCTGATCCATAATAGCCACAACGCCGCCACAGTTCCATCCCTCTCGCAGCCTCCCTCCCAGCCACGAACACTCCCAGTCACTCCGATGGTTCCGGGAGTTCCGGGTGTACACTGTGGGCTTCTAGCGTCAGCGTACTCAGTGACACTGGCATTTTCTGCCATCCCCATGGCACGAAATAGGCACGGGGTACTGGGTACTGGATTGGTCGTAGTACTGTTTACGAAGTACTTGGAAGCATAGCGTCAGTGCTTCAAACCTGCTCCCTTTTCGGACCTACCTCCGGATCCCCGATGCCTCCGTCAGCACTCTCGTCTGCTCGACCAAGAATGAACGATACAATGTAACTCGGTGGAAACCATCTCTTGGAAGCCTTCATTCTCCCGATGCCCTGTATTCGACAGCCCAGATCTGAGGCATCAGGCATCATTAACCAAGTCCGGGGATCGCGCTGTTCTGCGTACCTTATCCGTATCCCCGATATTCGAGTAAGTGCAAGTGAGTGCAAGTGCACGTATAATGCAATTGTACGCGTACCTCACCTAAGCTCAGCACCTCCCATTACGGACCCTAGATGCCTGCATCAGCTCTCCCAGCTACAGGCATCCGCCGAACACTCTCTTCGCCCTGCCCTCCCACTCTCGCACCTTCCCGCACCTTCTCCGTCTTCGCCGCCTTCTCCCCAGCCACAAAGCCTCGCCGAACCTAAACCACAATCATCTGACCAACTAATACCAACAGAGTCCACCGTTCCCACCCACTCTGTCTTCCTTCTTTCGCACACCGGTACCCTCGCATCCCATGGTCGAAGGTTCTGGTTCTGGTCCTGGTTCTGGTTCTGCATTATGCGATATGCATTATGGTATGTATGATGGGATGGTTGATGGTGGAAGGTAACCTTATTGCCGAGACGCCAGGACCTGAAGGCCTGACGCGCCGCCGACCACGCGCCCCGATGCCCGATACGTGGTGCTTCGATGATTCATCATAACACCTATCATACAAGCACCCGGGCTCTCGTACTTTGTAAATATCTGCTATCTACGCACCTGCGCCTCGAGGCCTCAAGGCCCCCACTGATCCGTGGATCGCGGTCCTCGTCTTCGTCTTCCACTCTGGTTCAATGTTTACATACTCCTCGTGTCTCTTCGTCGCTCGGGCATGCTTAGCACTTACGCGTAACGAGCTACTCAGATAGCTTTCGCCCATTTCCCATTTTCCGTGTGTGTAGGCGTAGTATGAGTATGAATATACCACATCAGAACTCAGAACTCAGAACCCCCTCCCCCCCACCCCCGATTCGCCGACTCTTAATGAATTGCGTCTAGACTCCAGAACCCGCATATAAATGCACCGATCAGGCCCAAAATCCCAGCCGCAGGCATTCGCCGACGCCCGTCTTCTCGCCCTCCCACCCTCGTACTTAGAAGCCTGTCCTTCGCAAGTTCTCTCCCAGCCACAGGCCTTCGCCGGACCCCCTTGCCTCATTCTCCCACTCTCCCACTCTCCCACTCTCCCACTCTCCCATCTAGCGACCTTCTCGAAGTGCAACTCATTGCCGAAGTCGAGGCACCTGACGCGGAATAGCCACGCACCGCGGTACGCGCCAATCATCATAATACTCTCATACTCTCATACTCTCATACTCTCATAAGCGACTGCTGAATATTACTCTCAGCCTCGAGCTCCCCAATACTTTACCTTCAATTTCGTCTGAACGCACTCCCTTGCACTCTGCTATGCATGCTCCATGCTCGATACTTCGATATCAAACACTTCTCTAGTACCGCGACATCAGAACTCACCGCAGGCACCAGGACTCATCAGGACGCTATGCACACGCATACATATGCTTGGCTCTCGAACGTTCAAGCTTCGTCTCCCACCCCAGAGTCTTCCTAGGGTTCGAAGTCTCGTATCAGCCCCGAAACTCAATACAACTTCAATACAAGCTCAAGCTCAAGCTCAAGCCTCGAGGCACCTGACGAACCCCAGACCACGAACCCGATTCATCGCATGTTGATTTATCATTCATCATGGATCATGGATCACAATTATCAATTATGCAGCATCTATCATATAAGCATACACCTTCGAAGGCCCCAGAACTTGGGTTCTCATAACGGGTGGCTCTACGAAGAATCAAGATGTTCTCTTTCTCAAGCCGGCCCCCTGATATTCCTGGTGCCTATAGTAAACGCCCCGCATTTCCCCAATATCGCGATAACTTGGTAGTGCTTCGTTATCTCTCCTGTTAACTTGGATGTTATTCATAGACTTCGACCATGGCCTCGAGTCTATAGCGCGACGAGCGATGTTTTCGTCATCAATTTACGCACATCGAAATTCTCAAGTCCTTCTCACCGGGTGGAAAGATGCCACCTGACTCGGATGATCGCTCCCAGGCTCAATACCTAGCAGGCGCCTCACATGCATAAGTTATCAATTGATCAATTTATCAACCTATTCATGGATTGGAACGCAACGAACACTCACGGGTGAACGTTTGACCATTGAAATATCGTCCAATGACGAATTTACGTACCAGCTTCAATAAGATCCAGGCTTCAAGCCATTCGCCAAATCGCCAAATCGCCAAATCGCCAAATCGCCAGCTGCGATCTCCGTCTTCCCTCTCCCTCTCACTCTGTTGCCTAAGTGCTCACTTACATATGTTGATTTTCGCTCCAGGGCCACGACCCGACGAATGACGGCGACAAATCCGACCCTACTCTATGTGCCGCCCTGTGTCGGTGTCGGTTCCCGTGGTGGAACCGAGTAGCGCTGCACGCACGGTGAGAAACGCGATCAGGCCGACAAACATAGCTCAGATCTCCGATTAATGAAGTCTTGCTTTATACTGATGCTGTTGCTTGGCTTATACTTAGAGCCGGCACGCCGACCAACGTATAGGCGGAATGTTTAAGCGGCGAACGCACCGTAACCGTAATAAGAGATCGGACTGCAGTGGTACGCCGTATTGTCGATCGGAAATGAGATGGGTATGCAGAAGACGCGCGAACATGCGAGATCGGTTGTGAAGGTACACCGACGCCAACGCCAGCATCGTGCATGGCATGTACATATCATGCTGTACGCTGTACTGATGCTGTATACCGCATGATGATGTATTTCTGATCTGTACTAACTCTGTAGAAGTTTACAAACTAGACAGCCCCCGGTGTATGCAAGGAAATAATGTCACGCACAGACGTGATGTCCTTTGACGCCTGGCACGAGGCCTCTGGTACCTAGAACATAGGGATCTGATGATGTTCTGATTCTGATCCAACAAGGGCATCCTCATTCCTGATCAAGATCATCAAATTGTGCGGTCGCTGGAGTGTTGGTTGGGGTGTTACGTGATTGCTGGGCTATTGCTGGTTCATGAGATTGTAGGATGGTTCTGAGTGTCGGGTTCGAGGGGCCAAAGTTGAAGTTCTGTATGCACCAATGCCGCGTTGAACGTCGAGCACTTCAGCTTCGTGTTTCAGGGCCATATGGGGCGGATGAGAGTCGAGGCGAAGGGCATTGAGCTGAGCTGATACTTCCTCTTCGTCGTGAGACTGCGGGGCGGGAGGAAAACGATCAGATGTGGGGAGAGCTTAACTGGGAAGGACGTTCACTTTCAAGATTTAGGATCATATGTAGCTGCGTTCAAGCATGGAGTATTGAGGGCGCTCGAGTCGCGCTATCTACCATTATGCACCTGCCATCGTATATCAGGAATCGGTGGACTTGATTGCATCTTCACATAAACAAATATATAAGGCTTCCAGAATTCGAAGTTGAAGATGCAAACATTGATATTTCGAATTGTGAGAGCGTTTGTGAGGTCGCGCCGCATGCCCGTCTTGACGCTGGGGGGTGGGTCATCGCCCGTAGCTTGATGCAGGTATCCAGCAGAAGGTCACTTATCGATATTCGGGATATCAACTTGACGGAGCGCCAATGATCCAAAGCTCGAATGGCAGCGGAGGGCGGTACAAGTTTACAGTTTTAGTGTGTCTCGTACCATACCAGCGCCCGAGGGGAGGGGGAAGATGGATATAGATAGCGAGTGGGCAGCTAAGCGTGCCTGGCGTATATTCCAGACGGTTTGGATGTCAAATGTGTGGATGAAACCTACTGCTTTGAGGTTTGTCTCACCGGGATGCCCGACACCGTTCTGAGTCGGATTTCATTGATGATCGGGGACTGGGTCGCGCCGTCTGAGTTCGAGTATCTGTCTGAGTGCTTGTCGGCATATTGGCATATTTGGGTCTTTGAGGGATGCAGACTTCGGGCACAGTATCCGTCGTCATGATGGATGGAGCCTAGTCTACGCTCGAATACTCCCTTCGTGTATGTGGTATATTTAGATTGCAAGATATAAGAATTGCAAAAGAAGAATGTAACTTGAAGCGATGAATGTCGATTCATTCTGGCTGGAGTTTGTGCTGTGTCTGATATACGGTGCGAAATCCTAACCCTGGAGTCAACGGCGTCGGGAGGTAGACAAATTGACTTATACCTCCGGGGTTCTTTGAGCACGCTGCGCATATTTATGAGCCAGGCGTTGCAGAAAGGCGGGATACTGCACCAGGACAAATAAATCTTGATAGGAAGGGAGAACGGGAATTAACCATTCAGGCCAGACGAATGGTCAAAATCCTGGGATTCAGAGCGGAGTACCGAGGGCAGTGGGTTTCTCGAAGTAGGATGGTAGGCCGCCATTTGGAGCTACCGATAACATACGGGGTGTGGAATTCGACGAGCAAGGCCGAAGGGGGAGTTGAATAAGCTGACTTACGAGCGCGTGTGTGGAAGGATGGCTATGTATATGGCTGAGGACAGGGGAGGCGGGTCTTGGGCTGTGCTTGGAAGCGGTTCGACCATGGGGCTGTCAAGGTATCTTTGACCAACGCGAGCATGTAGCAGGATTGTTGAAGAGCTCCACAAGGCGCGGGTGTTCGAACAGTGGATGCCACTGTGGTTTCATGTGGGGATACTTCGCTTCATATATTATAGGAGCATCCATATACATAGTTCGTTTAAGGGCATCTGCTTCGCATTTCAGTATGCAAAGCGTAGCGTTTTCGATGAAGAACGGCCCGGAACACGTTGTATCCCTTGGGACCTCATAGAATGAAACAACAAGATCCATTTGCTCCGCAACGATTCGAAGTAGATTTATGATTTGAGGGGAAGGCCTTGGTCAAAATCGTCAACTACGATAGTGACAGTAAGCTTTGAGTTATTCGTTCCAATAACGCGTTTACCTCGTCGATACCATAGTGGTGGAAATAATACGGGAACCTGGCGCCGAAAGCCAAGCACTAATAGTATCAAGTGTTTGACGTTAACGATAGTTAACTCCACCATGTCTCCAACGCAACTTCGAAGCCACAAATCGCCCAGCTCCAAGTTCGCAAGGATAAATACCAAGCTCAGGAGAGAACGACCCACCTGGATCATTGCCGCTATCATTGCTATCATGCCGGGGAATGCAGGCCATTATGTACTAAGCAGGAGGTGTCAGTATTCGGTGTATCAAATTCAGGGAGCTCCAATGACTGACCGAGCTCGAAGCACGGTTGTACAAGTTTAGCTTGGGCGGTTCTAATGGCACAGTTGGGGCGCGATACTAGTTAGTCGTTTCGGGGGGACGTCTCAATGGGGTGTGGCACTTGTCCTTGTCGACGGCGTCTGTGCATCGTATCATGCATGTTGAGTAAGTGATGCCGAGTCACCGACGGCTGGAAGGTGAAGATCATAACGCGGAAATCCCGACGTCGTTGACTGAAACGGGATTCGGGATTCCGTTTCGAGTTGTACGCTCACAGAGTCAATAACGCTCTCGAGATTTGTCATTGAGATCTATCCTGCGTAGGATGAGCTCGAGTGCCGTTGAGAGCCAGGGATGCCAGTCGACGGGTGCTCCGAGACTAGTGACGAGTCCCCCCACCTGAGACGTTGAAGCGTTGGCTTTGTGTCCAAGGGGAGGGCCGGCGCAGTATGGTATACATCGTTATGATGATTAATGTCGAAGTCTATGTCCGAGCAGCGCCTCTTGAGCGTGGTGCATTGGCTGTGCCTCAGAGAGCGGTTGCGAAGGGACGATGTAGCGTAGGTTGATTCTTCTGTGAATGTGAACATGAGCTGAACATACCACAGATGGCACGGAGTGGTGCCATACTGAGTTGCAGTGAGGGTAATGGACGGGGAGGTCGGGAAGGAACCCTTCAGGCTAGACGTAGAGTCGCAATCCTGGGATCCTCAGACGAGTACGGGGAACTGTCGACCCAGGGCGCAGGCGGCTATCTGAAGATATTAATGTCATCCGGAGGGTGGAATTCTACGAGGCCGAACGAGGCGGGATTTCGAGGAGGAATGAGCGCGTGCGAGGATCGATGGCTATACGTTTGGCTGAGGGTCGCGGACCATCGGTGTGCCTCAAAGCAGTTCGAGTGATGAGCCTTCCAGGACAAATGTAGCCTCCAAATAAAGTATACGAATTTTGGATTCGGTGGAATGGGAGACCGGGAGAATTGGAGCTACATTATGAAATGGTCCTACGGACCTATCTTTGAGGAGACCATTCGAGATCCAAGAGGATACCCGAAGGGGAGTAAGCAATCCGTAAACTCATTTGCAGTAGACGCAAGGGGAGTACGAGCTAGGGTAGACCGTACGAGCTCCGTTCGCCAACGGCGTATTGCACTGCGGTTTGATATTGGTTATAATCGTTAACATAGCAACACAGCGACGCACCGAAGGCTTTTCCGTACGGTCATAAGGCTTCATGGGTGTGAACACCCAAGTGTGGAGTCCATTCGAAGTACTTACCCCCTTCGCAAATCAAACAGCGAAGGAGTATCAAAGCTCAGTCCTGGTGCTCGTCGACGGGGAATAGAAATAGAGTATGAGTGGGGAGTTGAAGGGTGCATGATATAATTCAAACATCACTGTACTTTCTTCCGCAACGATTCGAGGTGAGTACACGATATATACAAATTTTTCAAACGTCTGCGCACAAGTCTGAGAGCTTTGAAATGGTCGGTCTTGTCACTAGAGGTGGCGAGCAAGTGGAGAGGAGGGCTCGCTACGCATTGGGGGGAGCTAAATAAAAATAAATAAAGTAAATCCATAATAAGAAATAAGAGAGAATGGTGTCCTCATCGTTTCAAGTGACCATTACATGAGTAGCCTTGCAACTGGCCTTCGAGGGTGGCCTTTGGGGAATGAGACAACTATGATATTTGATGTTTTAGGCTAGGAATACTTTGAATCCCTTCTTTGGTTTTAATATTCAATCTAGTTGGGCAATATTAGTAGAAATTGCACCTCTCAATCTTACTGTTAGCTACACATATGGGGGGCATATTTAGACCTTTCTAATAAGTGTTGATTGATACTACAATATGTGAGCACAGCTCTCTGAGCAGTAACCTATATGTATGAGAATCAGGTGTACCTATCCTTGGTCCATTTACATCTGGCAATGAATACCCCCTCAATTTATGTTATCCTGGCTCTTTAACATATATTTATGTAGAAATACATGAGTTGAGCCATCCTACAGTGTATGAGAAGTAAATAAAGCAGCATGAGCAACATTGGATATCTTAGAAGCACAAGATGGAGCTGAGGTAACACAGACGAAGTAATGATAAGGAATTGTTCTACTATTACATTGCTTAAATTCTGCCATTGTTTTCCTGTCAGGTTGGAGGAGAACTGCGCTCGAAGTCCTAGAAGTCTTAGGGGCATCAGGAGCGCCCCCCTAGACAGACTCGATATGGCAACTCACATGATCTCACATGATCAAATGCCGCGTGGACTTATTCCAGGACTTATTCCTCCCCCCAATCCGTAGCGAGCCGAGAGGAGGAGAGTTGAAATTGAAACGCGGCGCTTATTCTCGTGGTTACTCCTAGACCTCTTCAACGGGTCTGGGAAGTGTGGTTACTTAGTAGGGGAGCTCAAAGTTGGGCGTATACGAATACGCATACGCATAAGAATTACCTTGCTTGAAAAGCAAGGTCTAAGAACTTCGTTAGCTCCTTATATGGGTTGAAAGTCATGTTCCCTTTTACGGCATTTCGCTCACACCATCACGCGGACGGCCTAGAGCTTTCAGGGGCATCCCTGTAGGTTCTTCAAGTTGTTTCACTTTGTACTCAGTACTGCAGAGTTACTCTCTTCAGTTCTTTCGTAGTGTGATCTCGTGCGCCAGCCCAATCATGCAGGTGCAGCTGGCTTACAAGCCTAGGTTTGCAATTACCAACTTCACACAAGATAATGTGGTTCACTCATTGCAAGCTAATGACAGTTATGGTGGGCCACTTCAAACAGTTGACTGGGAGCTCCGCTGATGGACCTGCTCCTCAGGCCTCAGGCCATATCCTTGTACCTCCACAAACAATGTCCTCCAGGCAATAATTTTGCCTTCTGAAATGTACAGTATGGTAATAATAATGATCTTAGTTAAAAAAAGCCATTCCCCAGAGCAAGCAAGGTACTTCTGAGCCAGCGGCGAGCCTTGATCCGCATATGCGTATACGGCCGAGGTGCCGCGCCATAACATAAGCAAATAGGTTGTCACGTATGCGAAGCGCCTGCGTAGCGCTGAAAAAAGTTATCACTGGCTCGCAATATTCACCTCGGCAGTGTTCAGCAGGCGAGGATGTCCTTACATACACAGAAGGGGTGATACTTCTTGCAGGAATTTGTTTTGTTTTCACCATTGGCAGTGACCAATGACCATGACTGGTGAAGAAAAGTATACATGACCCCTAAGTGTTAAGAGCCACACTCGCGGAGGGGCTCGGGGCTACGCGGACCCGCGGGGTACGCGGTTCCTCGTAGAGACGCGGGGGAAACGAGGGGAGCGAGTACGTACGGGCTTGGCTTCAGCTACTGGCTGCGCCTCCCACACTCTTGCGTACCCTGGATTTCGAGAGGTGTTCCTACGCGGGTACCGAGGGTACGGGCGGAGGCGAGGGGGAGAGGAGAGGGAGAAGGACGAGGGTGCGAGTGCGGAAAGGAACTAATATTCGAACTAAGGTAACTGTATGTACGGTACAAGACTATATACTAAGGAACACGCGGTAGCCGCGCGTTCGAGTCCGGTAACAATAAGTACAGCGTGTTCGAAATATGTCTAAGTCCAAAGTCCGTGACAAGTCCGTGTAGCCGCGTGCGTACGCGGCCCGAGTCCATAGCCGGAAAGCACGTGATCGTGCCCCTAGTGGCCCCTAAGGGGCCCGCCGGATGCGCCTATAACACTAAGCCCCTGTACTACAAAGTTTGCCAAGATTAAGCAGAATGAAGCTGAGGCAAGTGGATAAAATATATGAGGTGCTATCATATATACACAGCATTATTAATCATGGATGTCAATACTTTTCACTGGATCATGTACTCAGTTGCGACTATCTTTGCAGTACAGGGGTACTTAGGGGGGCATAGCACTAGTTTTATATCTTTTACACATTTAGCTACCTTATTTTCTGAAAGAAATTTAAATTCAATAAACATCTACTTCAATCAAGCCCACATTCTCCTCAGGCCTGATAGCATGATCAATTGATTGATGATAATGGGTTTACCAGCAAATGTTTGTGGCTTGTGACGGAAGTGTGACACTAGCTTATGTTATGCTACGGCACCTCGGCTGCATACGATATACGAATTCATATGCGTATGCGTATTCGTATACGCCCAACTTTGAGCTCCCCTACTCCAGGTCCAATGTTGGGGGTTTGAACTACAATTGACCGGAATATAGGATCCCATGGTGAGTTTCGACGTTATTGGGCCAATATATATTATTTTCCTGAGCTAACAAACGACTACGATTCTGACAGAACAGCATGCGACGCGACAAGGGAACAAAGGCCCGAATTGACGGACTGTCTCACTACGAGTCTCTTCGCAGCCCGTTGGCAGAAATACCACGCGAGTGCGGCGGCGGGAGAAGATGAGGGCCCGGAAAGCTGCGGAGGACGCGTGGGTGCGAGCGGCCGTCGCACAGTACGTTGCGAACAGCGGGCGGGGGAACGACAATGAGGACGAGGCCGCCGAGAAAGCGGTTAGCGCGGTCGCGGGGAGTAGCACGGGTCCTGGCACGGCGGAGCGGGCGAAGGCGCGGGGCAAGGCGAAGGAGGCGACGGAGGCGGTGACAGCAGAGGATGACAAGGGGCCGCTACGCGGCGAACCGTGCCTCGCGTGCGTGCAGCGCGGGACGGAGTGTCACACACGCCTGTAAGTGGTGTTTTTTCTCGGCGCCGGAATCCGCGACTGATGTTTACCCGTAGCGCCAAAGGAGCACGCACTTGCTGGGAGTGCAAGCAGCGGCATGGCCGTTGCGGGGCTGTGGCGCGCGCGGCGCCCGCGGCGAGCGCGGAACCGACGGTGGCCCAGGCGCTGGGCGACATGGCTGCACAGGTCTTCGACCTGTCGGTCACGAGCCTCAACCGGTCCGAGGCGCTGACGCGCCTCGAGCGAAAAATCGACGCGCTGACGGAGACGGTGCGGTGGATTGCGGGAGTAATGGGTGCCGCGGATATGGCCGCGCAGGAGCGCGACCTCAAAATGGGATGGGCCAAATCGCTGGAGCGAATCGCGCCGGCGAGCGAGGACGGCGCGGAGAGCGCGGAGGACGGGGACGAGATGGACGTGGACGGCGCGCGGGCTCCGTCGACGAGTTCAACGGGCGACGAGGACCCCGCGGGTGGTACGGACGACGAAGAAGAAGGAGAAGAAGAAGAGGAAAGGAGGGACAGGAAGGGGAAAGGAAGGGCGAGGGAGGAGACGGAGACGAGCGAGGAGGAGAGTAGCGAGGAGGAGTGAGCGCGGAGGCCGCGTCGAGCCGCGGTCCGGCAATATATATACTTTTGTATCTAGTTTTCCTTTTTGTTCTTTTTTGGGTCTTGTTCTTGTAAAATCTAAAATTGTCCGTTGATAATCAAGTGTGAAGAGTCAGCAGAAAAAAAAAATAGTAACAAGAAGGTAACCGTAAGAGAACACAAAAGAAAGGAAAGAGATGAGTATAAATGGTGCGGAGAGAGTATGGAGAGAGCGGATGCGCGGGTGCGCGGAGCGAGCGGAGAGCAAAGGAAAAGATGGAGGAGCGCGGACGCGCGGAGACGCAGTTTTGTCGGTGGGGTACGCGCGTGCGCGCGGAGCGAGAGGCTTGTTTGTGTGGAGCGCGGATACGCGCAGCTTATGGTATGTAGAGTTGTCGGGGATGCGCGGAGACGGTAGTGAGAGGTAATGATGGGATGCGCGGTACGCGCGGCGGGGAATATCTACAAAATATACAAGCGCGGATGCGCGGGGAAGAAAAGAGTGGTAAGTAGAAGCGCGGATTACGCGGAAAGAGAAGATAGAGAAAAAGGATGAAGGACCGCTACGCGGGTCCGGGCTTGTCAGGATAGCGCAAGTGAAACTCTGCGACGAGTTCTTGCGCGTTCCCGAGTTCGTCCGCGGAGAGCCACGAGAATTCTTCATCGGTGTGCTCGTATCCGAGCCAACGAACGTAGTATTGGAGTTTTACTTTTCGTCGACGGTCGATTTTCGAGTCTACAATTTCAGCTATTTCAAATTCGTCGTTACCGTTGACTTCAATGGGAGGAGGGGGGGATTGAACACGATCAGGGATTGTGTTAGGTGTCTCGGGTTCAAGCATGGAAACGTGGAATACGGGGTGGACCCCGCGGAGATTTTCCGGGAGACGGATAGTGAAAGACGAGGGTCCGGCTTGGTGAATGATTTCGAACGGACCGAGGAATTTCTCCGCGAGTTTGTGCGAGGGGCGCGTGGTACGGAAGAATTTGGCCTTCACGAAGACTTTTTCGCCAACCTTGAAGTCCGGCGCGGGGGCGTGGCGACGATCAGCTGGTCCTTGATAACGGGCTTGCGCCTCGGTCATCGCGGTACGCAGCTCTTGGTGGAGCTCGTCGAGGTTGGTTACGAAGTCTCGCGCGCGGGCCGAGGCGAGGTCGAGGTCGGGGTTAAGGGAGAGGTTGGGGTGATAGCCTTTGTTCGCGAAGAACGGGGATACTCCAGTGGTAACACTAGGAGCGTTGTTGAACGCGAACTCGGCGAGGGGCAAGAGATCAGCCCAGTTATCCTGTTGATAATTGCAATAAACACGTAAGTACTGCTCGAGGGTTTGGTTAGTACGCTCCGTCTGACCATCACCTTCAGGATGATAACCTGACGTGAAGTGGAGCTTCATGTTTAACCCTTTTCCTAATGAACGGAAAAAACGGGAGACGAACTCGGAGCCGCGGTCAGACGTGACGTGCGCGGGGACTCCGTGTTTAGAGAAGACATGAATAACGAATAACTTAGCTAGACCTTCCGAGGTAATGGTATCGTGACATGGGATGAAAATCCCTTGTTTTGACAAACGGTCCATTACGACGAGGATGGAGTCGTATCCGAGGGATGGCGGAAGTTTCTCGATAAAATCCATAGAGATTGAATCCCAAGGTCGAATGGGGACGGGGAGTTGTTGTAGCTTGCCGTAGGGTTTGTGACGCTGGGGCTTGCTACGCATACAGGTCGTACAGGACTTGCAGTAGTGTTGAACATATTCGCGAAGTTTTGGCCACGTATACTCGCGGCGAACGAGTTCAATAGTCTTGTTCTGGCCGTAATGTCCAGCGAGGATGTGATCGTGTTTGAAACGGAGTACGCGGAGGCGAAGATCTCCGTGGTCGGGGACGTAGACGCGGCCGTCGAGGCGAAGTAGATTGTCTTCGGAGCGCGACCACCGCGGTTCGAGTTTGTCGAGTCGAGCTTTAGTGACTGGATCTAAAAGGTAAGCAGCAATAATATCTTCATGTAGCTTTTCAGTATCCATGATGACGGAGCCGCGGAGCGCGGGCTCCCAGAGATACGTTGCGCGGATAGACGCAGTCAGTTGTTCGTTCGAGAAAATTGGCCTACAATTCTGAGGATTGACTGTAGCATAGTCGTCACCTCCCTCTCTAAGGTAGACGTCCCAACGTCTGGTGAGGGCATCAGGCTTGGAGCCGAGCCTTCCGGGACGGAAGCGGATGAGGAGGTTGAATTGCGAGAGATATTCGGACCAGCGCGCTTGCCGGCGGGTCAGAATCTTGGTGGTCGAGAAGTATTCTAAATTCTTATGGTCAGTAACCACGTCAATTGGCATACCAGAACCTTCGAGGTAGTGCCGCCAGACGCGGAAAGCCTCGAAGATGGCTAGGAGTTCCTTGTCGTGAACGTCATAGTTCAGCTCTACAGAACTGAAGGTACGTGAGTGAAACGCGACTGGGTGGATTTCACCGTCAGAAGTGTAAATGGAGAGGATCGCGCCGAGCGCGTAGTCCGAGGCGTCCGTCTCCACGACAAGTGGTGCATCCGGTACCCAATGCGTAAGCACGGGGGCCGAGGTGAACGCTCGTTTCAGAGCTTCAAAGGAGTCGCGCGCTGCCTGATCCCAATTCCAGGGTAGTCCTTTGCGCGTGCGACGGGTCAGAGGTACCACAATATCCGAATAGTTACGGATGAAGCGGCGGTAAAAGTTGGCGAAGCCTAGGAAGGATTGAATGTCGCGGATCTTCCGCGGCTCCGGCCAGTCTTGGATCGTCTTGATTTTCGAGTTGTCCATGGTGAGACCTTGCGGGGAGAGAATGTAACCGAGGTATTCTACGGTGTCCGCGTGGAACTCGCATTTGTCGGCGCGCGCGTAGAGCTTGTGCTTGCGGAGCCGGCGGAGTACCTCCTTGACGTGTTTCTTATGATCTGCCATGTTATCAGAGTAGATTAGTATATCATCCAGATAAATGATAACATAGACGTCGAGGAGGTCAGCAAAAATGTCGTTCATGAAACGCTGGAACGCGGAGGGCGCGTTAGTTAACCCAAAGGGTACAACCAACCATTCGAAGGACCCGTAGCGGGTCCGGAACATAGTTTTCCATTCGTCTCCCTTGGCGATGCGAACTAGGTAGTACGCGTGCCGTAGGTCGATCTTCGTGTACACCGAGGCTTTGCGCGGAGAGTCGAGGAGATCCGAGATGAGGGGCAAGGGGTAGCGGTCTTTTTTCGAGACACGATTGAGACCGCGGTAATCGACACAAAGTCGAAGGGAACCGTCTTTTTTCTTGACAAAAAGGACGGGTGCGCCGTGAGGCGACTTGCTGGATCGTATAAATCCAAGTCCGAGGTGTTCGTCGATGAACTCCTTTAAAGCCTGCTGCTCTGATTGCGAAAGAGAGTACATGGCGCCGACCGGAGGCGCGGCGCCGTCTTCGAGATCAATCTTGAGGTCATAGGGTCGGTGTTCTGCTAGTGTGTCGGCCTTTCCTTTGCTGAAGACGTCCGCGTACTCGTGGTATTCCTCGGGTACCGCGGAGAGGTCAGGATCAGCTACACCAGCAGCTCTGGCGGAGGTAGTTTCGGGTCGTATCATAATCTGGAAGACCGTGGATCCCGCGAGTCGGGACGCGGTGCGGAACGCGGCCGCGTTGACGAGCGAGATGTCAGGTCGAGAGGACGAAGTCGGAGCCGAGGTCGGAGTCGAAGGTGTCGTAGAAGGCGAAGGTGCTTCAATGCAAGAGGTAGCGCGCGCCGCGGGCGGCGCGCAAGCGCTTAGACTAGGAGTGTCGAGATTTGGGGAACGGAAAGTGATGCTGCTCTGAGCCCAGTCAATCAACGGATTGTAGCGGGAGAGCCAGTCGTATCCAAGAACCACAGAGCAAGACGGATCCAGAGGAGTCACAAGACAAGTGACAGTCATATTGTCGCCAGACGGGAACCGGAGATGGATATCTATCGCTTCAGTAATGAAGTTGTTAGAAGTACCATCGAAGAGCAGTAGTTTAATGGGAGCTATAGGGTACGTGATGAGTCCATGTGAACGAGAGAACATAGTATCTACGAAGCAATGGGTAGAGCCAGAATCAACGAGAGCACGAAAGAGAGCGAGGGAGTCCGAAAGCGAATTAGAAGTAAGTAGTAAGTGAAGCGCGGAAGGCGAGGAAAGCGCGGAACCGTTTAATCTACATACTGCCGGCCATGGAACAGGAGGGCAACCATCACGAGCCGGAGACTCGGAGGTGCCAGTTAGTTTTTCGACTCAGCGTCAGAGATGTGCGCGGCGGATTCCGCGTCTTCCGCGGGTTCCGTGACAGCAGCGCGGCCCTTGGCCTTCTTCTGACTCTTGGGGCATTTGTTCGCCTTGTGCCCCGCGCCGCCGCAGAACAAGCAAAGCTCGTTGTCGAAACGTCGTTGACGTTCTTCAGGAGTCAGCTTGCCGTTGGCGCCGAGGTGAGTGGAGTCTTTGGAGGCCGCGGGTGCGCGGGGAGCCGAGGACGAAGATTTCGAAGAGGAGGGAGCGGAGGATTTAGAGGACGGGGTGGACGCGGAGGACGATTTCGCAGGCGCGGATTTCTCGGAAGCGCGGGTGTTGCGCGTACGCTCGGCCTCCCGTTCCCAGTGGCGCTGGTCAATGGCCTGCGCGAGGGAGCGGAGCCGCGCGAGCGAGCCCGGCTTCGGGTGGTTCAAGAGTGCGTCCTTGATTCTGTCCGGGAGACCCTGGTAGTAACGGTGCTGGAGAGCCGCGGGGCCCCAGGACACCAACGCAGAGTGCTGTTGGAACAACACGTTATACTTACTGATACGCTGCCTGTCCCCCATCTTGAGCTGGTCCAACGCCGCTTCGGCCTCCGCGGTAGCGTCAAACGCACCAAAATTCTCTTGGAGAACTTGAACGAAGGTCGAGTAGCTATGGAGCCACTCGGGGTCCGCGGCGTCATCAATCAGCTCGGGCTGAAAGTAGGCGAACGCGTTCCCCTTGAGGTACGAGCAGGCAAATGTCACCTTGTCTTCGTCCGAGGCGAGCGAGGGGGTGGCGGCGAAGTAGAGTTTGAGTTGGACGAGGAACGTGTTGAGTTTCAACGGGTCGGAGCCGTCATAAGGGTCGGGGGTGCGAGGTTTGGGACGGGAGACGGAAGGAGCGGCGGGGGTAGCGGATAACTCACGATGATGAATGTCCTTGATTTCTCTGCTGAGCGCGGACAACGCGTTGAGGAAAGCGTGGTCCGTGGGGCGGAAGTGGTCCTCGGAGCCGTTGTCGGAATCCCAGGGGCGCCGCGGTCCCGAACCATGAGACGAGGGTTGCCGTTCGTCGTCCGCCCGTTCTGACGCGTGGTTGCTCGGCGGAGGCGAGGGCGCGCGGTTACTCGGCTGAGGCGAGGGTGCGCGCTCCTCCTCGTTCGAGGGAACCGAGCGTGACTGGATTGGCGAGAGGGGGTTGAACGGGTTGAACGGTGCGGCGGGTTCGGACTTGGGTGTTCTGGGGACTAGAGCGGATTGCGCGGGGACGCCCGAGGCGACCGTGGGGGAGCGAAAAGAGGGTATGGCGGACGAGGACACCGCGCGCGAACGCGGAGCTACGGGATCCTTACCCTTGTTCGCGTGGCTGCGCGCGTGAGCGGAGGAGATCAGCGGAGAGACGAGGGTGGCGGCGGCCTGTTGGCCCACGCGAGTGGTACGCGAGGAGCCTGCTTGGTTGCTGCCGGCCATGATGTTTGCAAGGACTTGCGGGGACGAGAGCAAGAGCTGGGTGGTGAGTTCAAATATACTGTTAAGAGCCACACTCGCGGAGGGGCTCGGGGCTACGCGGACCCGCGGGGTACGCGGTTCCTCGTAGAGACGCGGGGGAAACGAGGGGAGCGAGTACGTACGGGCTTGGCTTCAGCTACTGGCTGCGCCTCCCACACTCTTGCGTGCCCTGGATTTCGAGAGGTGTTCCTACGCGGGTACCGAGGGTACGGGCGGAGGCGAGGGGGAGAGGAGAGGGAGAAGGACGAGGGTGCGAGTGCGGAAAGGAACTAATATTCGAACTAAGGTAACTGTATGTACGGTACAAGACTATATACTAAGGAACACGCGGTAGCCGCGCGTTCGAGTCCGGTAACAATAAGTACAGCGTGTTCGAAATATGTCTAAGTCCAAAGTCCGTGACAAGTCCGTGTAGCCGCGTGCGTACGCGGCCCGAGTCCATAGCCGGAAAGCACGTGATCGTGCCCCTAGTGGCCCCTAAGGGGCCCGCCGGATGCGCCTATAACACTAAGCCCCTGTACTACAAAGTTTGCCAAGATTAAGCAGAATGAAGCTGAGGCAAGTGGATAAAATATATGAGGTGCTATCATATATACACAGCATTATTAATCATGGATGTCAATACTTTTCACTGGATCATGTACTCAGTTGCGACTATCTTTGCAGTACAGGGGTACTTAGGGGGGCATAGCACTAGTTTTATATCTTTTACACATTTAGCTACCTTATTTTCTGAAAGAAATTTAAATTCAATAAACATCTACTTCAATCAAGTGTTAAGAGCCACACTCGCGGAGGAGCTCGGGGCTACGCGGACCCGCGGGGTACGCGGTTCCTCGTAGAGACGCGGGGGAAACGAGGGGAGCGAGAACGTACGGGCTTGGCTTCAGCTACTGGCTGCGCCTCCCACACTCTTGCGTGCCCTGGATTTCGAGAGGTGTTCCTACGCGGGTATCGAGGGTACGGGCGGAGGCGAGGGGGAGAGGAGAGGGAGAAGGACGAGGGTGCGAGTGCGGAAAGGAACTAATATTCGAACTAAGGTAACTGTAGGTACTGTACAAGACTATATACTAAGGAACACGCGGTAGCCGCGCGTCCGAGTCCGGGTACAATAAATACAGCATGCTCGAAAATGTGTCTAAGTCCAAAGTCCGTGACGAGTCCGTGTAGCCGCGTGTGAGCGCGGCCCGAGTCCATAGCCGGAAGCACGTGAGCGTGCCCCTAGTAGCCCCTAAGGGGCCCGCCGGATGCGCCTATAACATCAAGCCCACATTCTCCTCAGGCCTGATAGCATGATCAATTGATTGATGATAATGGGTTTACCAGCAAATGTTTGTGGCTTGTGACGGAAGTGTGACACTAGCTTATGTTATGCTACGGCACCTCGGCTGCATACGATATACGAATTCATATGCGTATGCGTATTCGTATACGCCCAACTTTGAGCTCCCCTACTCCAGGTCCAATGTTGGGGGTTTGAACTACAATTGACCGGAATATAGGATCCCATGGTGAGTTTCGACGTTATTGGGCCAATATATATTATTTTCCTGAGCTAACAAACGACTACGATTCTGACAGAACAGCATGCGACGCGACAAGGGAACAAAGGCCCGAATTGACGGACTGTCTCACTACGAGTCTCTTCGCAGCCCGTTGGCAGAAATACCATCACATTGCAACTTATTCACGCTTACATGCATAGAGTAACTAGGCGAGCGAGAAATCATTCAATTTCCGGAAGGATGGCACCAAAGGATCCAAGGACGTGGTTGGTAATCTACGCGACCCCAACCCAATGCGGCTGCGTTCATGGTACCCAAAAGAACAAATATCAGCACCCGCTGTTGGAAGGAAGGAGAAGTACTCACCGGGGAGGCTAGCTCCCCTTGCTGCCCACTTTCATCAACGGCGTCATCCTCCCCACTCTCGCGCCTAGCGTACTGAAAATGAATGTGCATCAACACCCGCCTTTGCGAGAAGTAGAAGTACTCGCCGCGGAGACCTGCTGCCCTGCCTGCCCGCTTTCAACAAGGGCGTCATCCTCCTCACTCCCGCACCAACGGCTCGACCAGGATGAGAAGGGGTGTGGGTAGGAGTGCCGATATGGGATTGTCGAATCGTAACCCAGTAGCTAGTCCTCCGTGAAGCCGTCGCGACCGAGTTCATAGAGGGCTAGTCACCAGGCTACGATGTATCGCTGAGGCGATGGAAGGGGTAGGAGGAGATGAAGGTGGAAGTGAAAGGGAAGGAAGAAGAACATGGAGAGTCGAGAAAGCGGAAACGGGGGTTTATATACCTCCCCGCCGCGTTCTATTATTAACATATTGGTTTTCAACAATCCAGAAAGTCTGCCCAGCCACCCCTCACGTGGGCGCGTATCGCCCTTCATCCTCGACGCGTCTCTGCGCCCCTACTACGCGCTTGGCAAATTGTGAACATGGCGGTGATACGATTTTCTGCTTCCTTCAAGGCGAGCCCGATTTTTTTATTAGCGGGTTCGTGAGTTCTTGCAACGAGGCTAATTCATCGCTGCTGCTCGATTTACAGTTCCGCGAGTCACCCCCACATGGCCCCATGTTTGCTCACTCACCTAGACATCATATCCCCACTATCTTACCTTGTACATCCAGGACCTCCTACTGCGTTCTCACCCTTGTTGCATGCCACTGGCTCGGCGAGTTCAGGAGATCTTTTCAAGTAACATGCGTGAGCTCTCTACATATCTACTATTTACGAGGTGGAGTCCCTTCTTCCTTGGTTTCCTTGGCTGTTGTGATATGCCTACGCTCTCCAAATTTGGATGTATTGGGGCTTTGACACCCGGGCTTTGACGGTTCCTTAGACCAACCTTAGGCATGATTGAATGGCTGTCGCGGGTATATGACCGAAGATTGGTTGAACCGGTATTCCAGTATACCAAGCAGCTTTAGCTCGCTGAACTTGTCACCTATCGTGTCTTTCCATGTCAGTTGTTCCTCCCAAGCGTTCCTCCGTTCCGTCGTAAGCGTGAAGGTAACCCTGCGCAGGGATCCACCTTCATGGAGTGCCAATATGGCGGCCTCAAATGTGTCGTTGGCCGCGAGATCATTGAGATGAAAGTGCCAGTCTTCATTGTCGCAGATCAATACTTCGAGATGCTGGAGTCTGGATGGGATGGAAAGCTTGTGAACGAGAGGCATGACGCTGCTTAACCACGACCACGCGAAGTCCCACACAATGGAAAGGTTTTCTACGCTGAACGGCCTGCACGAAACGAGGGGATGGTCTGCCTTAGATCAGTACAAGGGGTATCATTTCCCGCGTCGTAGAATGGCGTACCCAGATCCCAGTCTACCGCTAATGTAACCAACGAATCAGGGAATTCTTCGCGAGACTTGCTGCACCACTCTGCGCAATACAGCACCTCCAAGCTCGGCATGTCGATCTTGGGATAGAGCGGGAGTCTTCTGGAACAATGAAGAAAGACAAGGTCCTTCAGCGCGGGGAGAGTGACGACTCCAACGTGCAACATATCTCGGTTGACTGGTGGGTGTAGAAAGGACACGGTATGGAAGGTCAGGGATCGCGTCGTAGTAGCGCAAGATTCGAAGAAGGATAGCAGCTCTGGAGCAGTCGCGTGCCACTCCCTGACGTGAAGGGACGTGACTGGCATGTTTGGAAGGATAGGGAGAATGTCGGCGAGAGGCGATGCACCACAGCGTATGGTTGCGACATTGGGGAAGCCACTGAAGAAGGCTTTGTAGTCAATATCGAGCACGAATAGTCGTCCCTTCGGAGCTGCACCCTGGGACCCGTAAAGCAGTACGAGTTCTCTGATATGGGGGCGTATATAGGGAGCACTTCGCATCAGCGCCATGCACGCGATGAGTTTACCGCGATTCGGAATAGAGAGCCGGCGGAAGAGAAAGGGCAGAGAGAGTACGCGCCAGGAACTACATGTCAACGAAAAGTTCTTGAGAGTGATCCATTCCGACCGTAGTTCTTCCAGAATATGCGCGACGAGTTCTACAGGAAGTCGGCCCATTGAATCGAGGGTGAAATACAAGACTGAGGTGGTGGGCCACTCGCTTCGGTTATTGAATCTTGGACAAAGGCTACAAATATTCAAGGCCCGACGATTTAGGAGGCGGAGAAGGCGGTATTGCATTTCAAGTGTATAGTATGACACGTAGTTAGACATGACGGACTCTATAGAGAGTTTAGCTGGTCCCACAATACAAAAGGAACTACACTTACTCGAGGCCCCATTTGACACCGAGGTTGTTGGAGTTGGAGAAGCAGATACTCCCAGTGAACCCTTTATTCGTGATACAATCCTTGTACGACAAAAATACAGTACCAGCCTGATATATCGTCGGTAAGAAACGCAATGTCTGGTCCGCCAGCTGGATTCAAGTTCATCAATCCCATTGCACAGGTACCTAAGGAATATACGCACTCAAACTCGGGGTGGACAACAAAGTTCGGACCTATCGATGGCAGCATGAACAACTTTGAGCACTACGTTGCGTGATTTGGACGGTAACAGCGATGAAATACGACTCACAGAGGGGGCTGTTGGTGAAATTGCATGGGTAGGTGTAGGTGATCTCACTGAGTGCAAGCTCATCGAGAGCCGATTTGAGAGTTTGGCAGTCGCCAAGGGAAGGGGGATCCGGGGAGGGGCCGAGAGCATTCGAGCAGAATCCTAATCACGGACCGTTGTTGCATATATTACTTTATACCCACTTCGCAGCCGTTCCCAACCACCCGCTTGATGAGGGACATTGGTGGTGTAGTTGTCCCATTTATAGCATAGATTGCGGGGAAATCGGCGAGGCGCGCAATGGGGACTGGAAGCGTCGTAATCGTAATTGTACGCCCACCGACGACTACGACCTGGATGTTTGACGCAGAATGCTTTGCATTGGCTACAGATGTTGTGAGTTGAGCTTCGACACTTAACCCCGAACTCACTCTCTACGGTGGTAGCTATAGCGCCCGAGCTTGCGAGCATGCCAATGGCAACGGAAACGATAGCAAGGAGGTGCATGTTGATGGGAGACGAAGTGGTGCTGTGAGAGACCGAAGGCTTGATACGAGCAAGTGGTCCTTTGCTGTCAGCATGATGCTGGGACGATAACGTCAATTAGCCTAGCGGCCACAATCTTTCGAAGCCTTTCGTCAAGTACACGGGCGATGCGGGAGTGCCTGCAAGGTGTTCCTGCCAATACGAGACCAGCGTGTATTGACAGCTTCTAGAGTCGTGCCCGAATCCGCAACTACCATTCCAATACTAGCGTGTGCTTTGCGATCAAAAGTTGTCACACTGAGCCCCTGCAACGGTAATGAGGAACTTGCTTCCTTGCGGAAACTGAGAAGCACGACGGTACGGGGAAATGATTCCTATGAATGAGCCCACAACGTACAAGGGTTGCCAAAGAGAGTCGGATATGGATAACCAATCCAGAACGTACCTTCATATACCGTCTAGCACCGCTAATACTCCACACATAAAACAGCGAAAGTCTGTATTAATAATTGTTGAATTGACAGAAACGACTTAGTCTTTGAGCCTTTGAAGAAAATGAACTGATGCGGAAGGTACAAGTGGATGTCATGCCTGCCAGTGGTCCAGAACTCACAGACGCGGTGAGCAAGATGCTACCACGTAGGAGTGAATAGGCCGAATCGCCTAACGGCGAGAACAAATGGAGGCGAGAGGGTGATGGGCGAATAGTGTGCACATGGTGATCCGCCAGTGATGGACCCGCCAAAGAGAATGACCAGCTCGCCTTGAAGCCAAAGTCGAACTGATCCCCCGCCACTGGTGTACTCAACGGAGGGGACGCAGCAGGCGCGTCGAGCATCGAGGATGCGACACGCCCACGTGAGGGTGGCTGGGCAGACTTTCCCGTTTGTTGAATACCTATGTTTAATAATAGCACGCCGCGGAAAGGTATATAAACCCCCACTTCCGCTCTCTCAACTCACCATTCCTTTCTTCCCTTCCAACTCCATCTCCCCCTTCTCATCGCACCATCGACCCATCGCTAGGTCACTCGAACTGAACCTGTGATGGTAGGGCTCGGTCTCAGTCACCGGATCCATCCTCGCCCCACCCGACAGCCCTTTCGTCGACACCGTCGACAACGAGCCGTTTTTGGCAGATGGCGCGCCAGGTGGCCCTTGTCACGCCAGGAGCGCTGTGGGTGCTCGTTCCGCTCATTGGCCTCTGGCCATGGCGGGGCGGGTCCCGCACCGTGAAGATAGGCCCTGACATGCTATAGGGACCAGACCTACGGACATCTGAAACTGGCGGTAATCGTTGGAGGCGGGTAGATGGTGGAGGGCCCCGAGCAATCGGGCAACGTCGGTGAGGGTAAGAGTATTGTTGATTCCGCGAGCTGGGGCGTGCATGCCAGGCGGGCTATCGTCTTGGGGGATCTCGGTAGGATGGGATCACCGCCCTTGAGCGAGCTAGACTTCCAATCCCGTCATGACCTGAGGCGCCCGGCGAGCGGGTAAACGGATGCTAGTGAGGGCTTGGGCGGCCCCATCTGATTCGAGCTTCTACGCGCTTAGGTCTCTGGTTCAAG
This sequence comes from Pleurotus pulmonarius, assembly GCA_012980535.1. Lineage (NCBI taxonomy): Eukaryota > Fungi > Basidiomycota > Agaricomycetes > Agaricales > Pleurotaceae > Pleurotus > Pleurotus pulmonarius. The sequence continues at coordinate 3,703,924 of SJKF01000003.1, read as the reverse complement.
ACGCGATCGTTCACCACTCACCTTCTCATCCTGGACGGGTCGCCGGTTCGGGAGTGGGGATAATGCGCGCCCTGGGCGGGCAGGAAGGGGGGCTCTGCTCCCCGGTGAGTACTTCATCTTTCTTCTGTTCACAGAATACTGACGACTTTCTTTTTGGGTGGCCCGTACCGAGTCGACCTTGGATCTTAGTGTAATCGTAGTCCTGTATTATTGCAAATAACATCCTTTCACGAATCTCTACTCAGACGTTGTGAGGTCAATCTCTTCTTTAAGTGCGGCGGGAAAGGACTGTTGAAACTTACTATCTATTGAGTCGCTGCAATGATTCTTTTTGGTGCTCGTACCGAACTGACCTTGGATTCGATCTATCCCCATAGTGTACTCATCGTCCTGTATTATTGCAAATAGAATCCTTTCTCTACTCAGACGCTGTGAGGTCAATTTTTCCTTAGAACTGAGTAAACTCACCATTCATTGAGTTGCGGCGATGATTGGCGCGCTTGGCTCTACTGAGTCAGCCTTATTCACCTGTCGGCGAGTGCGAACGAGGGATGGTCTTTGCCACATGAAAGTGAAGATGTCGTGGATTGCAAAGGACGGTGAGAGCACGTAGACGAGTGATTTAACTAGCGCCCTTCCCAGAGCATCAAGCGCTCAATCTCATTCCACCTGCAGCACTCCAATCTATCTCAGTACTAGTACTGCCATGCACACCCAGCCAAAACAACTTCCAACCGAACTCGTCTTCAAGATAATTGCCGATGTTGCGCCGGATGATATCGATAGCACAAACGGGCATGTTCGATTCCGGTCTAACACAGCACATGAAGTGTTCCGAACTCTCGCTGCTGCATCCATGGTGTGTAGCACATGGAATACCATCTGTCGACCACACATCTTCCACACGCTTTTCATATCCTCCAAGAACCCCAGCGCTCGGCTCTCCTTCCTCCATTTCGAAGCCCCACATCTTAATAAATACTTGGGGCTGCAGCCACTGCACGGTATGGCATGTACGGGTCCCCTGTTGCTCACTTCTCCGAAGAGCGATATGAACAGATTGGTAAACAGGGGAGGGGATAGCACACAATTTAATCTCAACCCCGCTACTGAGATCCGAAAAGAAGGTGGGAAACTTACCACCAGCAGTACATAGATGGAAAGGTGCCCCATGGACACTCCATCCATTCATCGTGAAAACAGTGAAAATAGGTTATAAATGATGTACTTATTATGTAGCACAATAAGTACACGACCAATCCCTCTTGACTACCAGTGTGTGTACTACTCGCAGTATCCGCATTAGTGTAGAATGCGGGGCAACAATTGAATGATTGTGGGAGGAGGACGGTCGGGAGAAGCACTGGCGGGAGAAGCGCTGGCGTCAATGCAGTCATTAAAATTAGATCAGATCCCGATTTTCCGATCACCGGCTACCGGCTATCTCAATAGCCACCCTCTTTTCGTAGCGCCCAAGCATCCCACCCCAAGTTAAGAACGGATCCTTTCGTTTCACTACAGGACCCGTAACATGTAGAAATAGCCGGTTCTTCGCGGCTACTCGGGCGTGTGAGATAGCAGTAGACCCTCGCAAACGCGCGAGGGTGTCGTCTCGTTGATACTACCTATTTAACTACGTGCGAAACAATCATATGTACTTCTAACTATAGCGTGATAAGATAACCGCGTGCTCAGATTCGGTGAGCCACTTGAAACTTGCAACGCTAACTCCAACATAACATTCGAAAAGTTTGGCTCTGGTGGGCTGGCCATGGCTCGAGTACCGCTCCGGCGTGGTTCTCAGAGTGTTTTAGCCAGTTGTACAACCTACACGAGCTGCATCTCGAGGGGATGTTGGGCCTTTGGGCGCTGCCAGTATCTCTCGCCGAAGGGATATTATCTATGCTTGCTGCCCCTTGGCTTCGCAAATTAACTCTACGAAGTTGGAACTTCGAAGCAAATATTTCTGATCTTGTCAACATCCTCCCTGCCTCCCTGGAGGAACTGACACTCGACGACATCATTACCACGGCCACACGGACCCACCGTTCAACGTATACCTGGAAAGACTTCGAAGCCTAGAGCTGCTGGACGTATACCATCCTATGATTAGATCCATGAACTTCATCATGTGTCCCAACCTCGAACGCTTTGCCGCCAGGTGGACTCCCTACTACGCCAATCATTGTGGCTCTCCGGTATTGATTCCTAATCCTTCTCATAGTCTATCGGAGCTTGTGCTAGAAGGTATGTCTTACCAGATCCTTATATTCATGTATTCCAAGTCACTGATCAACCTTGCTCAGTTTCAGCTGGAGGCGAGCTTCTCAATTTCGGCACGGCCATACAACCATCCGTGGTGACGATCGACGTGGATGGTGAAACCTCATACCTCGACCTCTTTAACTTGAGCCAGGATTGTATCAGGCGCCTCCCATTCCCCTATTCAATTCAGGTACTCACGATCAATGTGCTGAAAACACATTTCGGCGAAGAGGGATTTTATCCTATGGCGTCGGAATACGAAGTCTTGTCCCGATCCCTCCACGAACTCTATGAGAACGGAAGCCTGGAGGACACGGTCTTGAATGTTAAGATGGAAGTGGGCCCCATTGATGTTGACTTGCGTGTCGACGAAGACCGCGAGTTGGACAAGGTGGAAGTGGCATTTGAGGCGATGTTCAAAGCAAACGTGCTCGAGGTAGCCTTCTTGAGGTTGCGAGAGACTCAGTGGACCTCCGAACTAGAACCAGTCACCCGTCTTAGCAAAAGGAGACTCTGAGCATTAGTACGTTTCTGTACTACTACAATGCTACGCAGAACTGACTCGTGGGTTCTCAATGCCTAGCTCACTGGTCCGCAATAACACTAACACAACTACGGAGGCCAGCTTGTAGAGGTGGTTGAATTCGAAGGGAGTACAAAATGAAAGTGATGCTACCTCCCCGCTCAAGAGGAGCACTACCAAAGCCTTGTGTCAAGGTAAACTAGTGTATATAGATGATTTTCGTTACACCCAGGAGTGCAGTCTGCATCTTCGAAAGATCGATAGGAAGGAAGGAGTCGAAATTCAAGTGCGCGATGTGGAATTCGACTGCCGGAAGCGGGGTTTCTCCTATGTACCTCATTTTGACTCAGTCTGCCACGCAGCGACGTCCGAAATCCTCGACGGTGGGGAACACCCATTGCGTCCTGCTCCCTCCCTCCCGAGTCTCCGCCATCTTCCAGGAGCACATACCCCCACGTCGACTTCACAGTTCGTACAGCACCAGCGCGCACCGACGTGGACCCGACACACTGCACAATCGCATCGATATCAATGACACCGATGACGATGGAACTTGAATACTACGCTTCCTTTGCATTCGGCCCTTTGAGGACCCAGACTGACACAAGATCTCTCGTGGTGTAGTTGGGAGTCACGGCGAATGCGAGCGACGCGGAGTTGAAACAGGTGTACAAGACACAGGCAATGAAGGCACGTCGACCGTGGGTTGATCCCTAACAGAAAGACCTGACAAGGTTTCGCCCACTGGTAGTACTACCCAGACAAAAACCCCTCAGCCGACGCGGAAGAAAAGTTCAAAGCGATCGGGTGAGATCAGGTGTCTTCGGGACGTCCAGTGCTCGACTAATTGCGAACATGCTGTCTTAGCGCAGCTTACCACGTCTTGTCTAACCCTGTGCGAGTTGTGTTATCGTGTCGTGTTCTACAGAACTCACATATCTCCGAAGCATCTGCGAGCTGCGTACGATAGGGATGGGAGAACGGTGTGTTGATAATTTATATTTATATCCCTTACGACAAATACTAATAACTACAAAGGCAACTAGAAGTGATGCTCTCTCGGATGAACAAAGTAATACATAAGTGCTCAAAGCTCCTACCCTTTGTCATCCCTGACCCTCTCCCCAGTCCAGCAGCTTTTCAGGATGAACGCCTCATTCGCAGAAATGGAGGCTACGTTTGCGAGAATGGACAGCATGTTCACGAGGATGGACGTTTCGTTTACGAGGATGGACGCCTCCTTCACGCGGGTGGATTCCTCCTTTACGAACATAGACGCCTCGGTTGCGAAGATGGAAAGTTCCATCGCGAACATCGAAACTCCCTTCACGAACATGCTAGACGCCACATTCACGAACGCATTGGCGGACCTGAATGGCAAACTGCAAGGGCTCCACAGCGACGTCCGTACCTCAGCACCGAACTACTGGCCGCTGACTCTCCCGCAGGCTCAAGGCCTGCGCGAGGACACGCGAAACTCGGATGACGCTATGAAGGAGCCGCGCTATTGGTGCGGTCAGGCGCAGTCAGCCATTCTTGAAACAGCGCAGACTGGCAACACTCCACAGTAACGATTGCCGTGCTGTCGCGCACCCTTTGCCCAGTTCCCTTCATCTTTATTGGATTCGCCTAAGTGGCAAGGATATATATGCCAAGTAAACCACGATGACAAAAAGTTCCATACATAGTCCAAGCGAGCTCACGGAAGAGCAGTAATACAAGAATTTATTGACATAGTCGTGATGTTCCTACCTTGATTCATTAAGAAGGGAAGGGCTGTCAAACTTGGAAGAACGAGAGAATGGCGATACCATGGATATCCACGAGCTTCGGGGGATGGGTCTCAACTCCTTCCTTGTAATCTGCGGGTCATTGCCCGGCGGAGAGTGCTGTGCGCGTGTAGATTACATCTGTGGTTGCGCGCAATATCCTACCTCACGCGACTACCCAGCGTCAGGACGAGCGACACTTTGGTGAGTGGTATACCGCCTTTTGCACGTCTCTCGCCGAAGCTCTGAAGGTAACAGACCACAGTTTAGTCCCGGAGAAATATAGCGGATTGGATAAGACTCTTATGCTACATTCGTACACGCGCCAACGCGCGACGTATCTTCGATTATTCAGCGTAGGTTATGTAGCACCGAGGGGAGGCCCACCCGAACGTCCACTATCCCAAGCGGATTCAACTTCGCAAACCTGTCCGCCAGCCCATCTCCGCATCGTATGTCGACGTAGCTGGGCTCGAACGTGAAAGTCACCTTCTGCAGGCATCCGTCGCGGTGGAGATCGAGTATGTATGTCTCGAACTTGTCGATACTCTCGAGATCGTCCATCTCGAAGGGCAGCTCGCTGCTGGTAGTCTCGAAGACGATTTCGATGTGTTGAACGTTTTGGGGGGTCGTGAGTTTGGGAATTAGGTACAGCATCTCGTCTAATCTCTCCCACCTAACTAACCAGCGGAAGGAGAAGTTCTCTACGTCGAACGGCTTGCGAGCCTGGTTGCGTTGGTCTATTCCCATGATAGATATAGGCGGATGTGAGTCCGTGCGGTGATATTGAGTGATTTATGAACACACCCAGATCCCAACCTATCGCCAGCGTCTTCAATAAATCTGGGAGACATTCTCGAAATATGCTGAGCCAAGTCGCGCAATATAGGGTCTCCAAGTTTGGCATCTGGATGTGGGAGGCAAACGGAAGCTTTTCTTCGAATCCCATCAAAGCGAGCTCCTTCAGTGCCACCATGGTGATTGTCGGTAGACGCGACAATGCCACAGCGCTCGGTTGGTTCTGAACCGTCACGTCGTCCAAGATCAAGTAACGAATCACGCCAGCGGCCGCCTCAAAGATGGACGACAGCTCCTCTGCCGTGATAGAGCGCGCCGCAATGTCGAGTGTCGTGACTGAGGAACCTGGGAGTACGAGAGGAATATTCACGAGTGTGGGTCCAGTACAAAATATTGCTTGAAGGCGGGTGAATCCGTGGATGAAAGCGATAAAGTCGGCGTCGTCGATGACAACCGACTCTATTACTGGGAAAAACCTTCGGTGCACGATGTCGTTACAGAACGCGATGTCCAGTATAAGTGGTCGGATGTGTGGCGTGTTTCGCATCAATTCCATGCATTCCAGCAGTTGTCGGGAGGTTTTGATGTAGAACATCCGGAACAACAACGGGAGGGCGAGCGTGCGCCAGGTGCTGCATACAAGCGAACAGTTTTGCAGTGAAGCGCCTTTGTTCGTCAATGCTTTGAAGAAATGAAGAACGATGTCCTCAGGTAGACGGTTACCCATCGCCTCTGCCATCATTTTGCAGGACTTGATGGTAGTGAAGGTCGAAGCACAGTGAGCACGTTTGAGCGCTTAACGTTAACGCTCATGGTGCTGATTCAATTCTCCACTGTCATCGTGACCCTCGCCTACTTCCTCGAATTCACCGATGCTTATTGACAAGTGCACTGACAGATCAGATCCAAGGACGATTCGGAACCAGCGCACAAAAAGCGAAAGGCATCAGTATTCTGTGACAATAAGGGGGAGAAGATTTCGTGTTCAATGATTCGCAAATGTCCTCGAACGCGACCAGGACTAGTGGATGAAATGGAATTGGTGGGGCGGTGAGCACGTATTTCAGTCATCCTTGTACCATTTGACCAAGGGGGCCTAGGGGGCCTTTGTGGCGTAGCTTGTCGCAAGAGTCGTGCCAGTAGCGGTGCCAGGTCGCGCTATATGTTCGCCATTGCCTCTCCGTAAGTCCGGCAAAGTCTTCGAAAACACAGGTAAGTCACAGCGAGCGCCAATGAAAGAAATGAACGCAGCGGGATGCCCGTCGTCAGTATCGTGCGACCCTCGCCTATGTGCTAAAGACACGCCGCTCTACCTCTGCCCTTATTGGTCGAGTAAATCAATATGGAATGTGAGTTTCACTTCTTTTCCAGCCTCACAGCAAGGAAAAATTGACTGGATCAGAAAAGGAATTGAATTTCAGGTAATACAGGACTACGAGTGCACTACGACAGATCAGATCCAACGCCGACTCGGAACCAGGCACCAAAGAATGAAGACATCAGTATTCTGTGAACAGAAAGGACGAGAAGTACTCACCGGGGAGCCGAGCTCCCCTTCCTGCCCACCCAGGGCAAACATTATCCCCGCTTGAGACCTGGCGACCCGTCCAGGATGAGAAGGTGAGCAGTGAAAGATCGCATCTTGAACCAGAGACCTAAGCGCGTAGAAGCTCGAATCAGATGGGGCCGCCCAAGCCCTCACTAGCATCCGTTTACCCGCTCGCCGGGCGCCTCGGGTCATGACGGGGTTGGAAGTCTAGCTCGCTCAAGGGCGGTGATCCCATCCTACCGAGATCCCCCAAGACGATAGCCCGCCTGGCATGCACGCCCCAGCTCGCGGAATCAACGATGCTCTTACCCTCACCGACGTTGCCCGATTGCTCGGGGCCCTCCACCATCTACCCGCCTCCAACGATTACCGCCAGTTTCAGATGTCCGTAGGTCTGGTCCCTATAGCATGTCAGGGCCTATCTTCACGGTGCGGGACCCGCCCCGCCATGGCCAGAGGCCAATGAGCGGAACGAGCACCCACAGCGCTCCTGGCGTGACAAGGGCCACCTGGCGCGCCATCTGCCAAAAACGGCTCGTTGTCGACAGCGTGGACGAAAGGGCTGTCGGGTGGGGCGAGGATGGATCCGGTGACTGAGACCGAGCCCTACCATCACAGGTTCAGTCCGAGTGACCTAGCGATGGGTCGATGGTGCGATGAGAAGGATGAGATGGAAGTGGAAAGGAAGAAAGGAACGGTGAGTTGAGAGAGCGGAAGTGGGGGGTTTATATACCTTTCCGCGGCGTGCTATTATTAAACATAGGGATTCAACAAACGAGAAAGTCTACCCAGCCACCCTCACGTGGGCGTGTCGCGCTCTCAGTGCTCGACGCGTCTGCTGCGTTCCCTCAGCACCGTTCATGGAATACGCCTTCGGCGGGAGATCAACCCGACTTTTTCTCGTAGGCGAGCTTGGCATTCATACACTATCTCGTGGGTTAGGCGATTTTGTCTGTCCACTCCTGTGTAGTAGGGCATTGTCCGCCGTGTCAGCCTGTCGCGGTATTACGACCTGTGGTTTGGGATCAGCTGCAGACCCCCGGCACGGGTGTCCCGCCCACTGGCTTGCGCTGTAGAACGTCGATCGCTGGTGTTGCAGCCAGCATATTTTACGACTAAAGGGTGTATCTCCACCGTTTCAATGCCGCACGACGTCGACTTTGAGCCCATTGCCGTCCCCTGCGCTGCGCAAGTTGATGTTGCGCCATTGTACGCAGGCTTGTAGGTGCGGCCCGGCCGGGACTGTCACGCGTCAAGACTTGACTCCCAGTGAAAAACACTTAGAGTCAGGCCGGGTGTCATCGGGAAAAATAGACAAAAATCTGAGCCATCGAGTGGCATTCACTTTATCATGATGTCACTCGATCTATTAGTCGATAAGTTACTGAAATTGCCATGTATCTAACGGTTAGATTAAATGTCATAGCTATCTATCTGTCTTGCACCCGAATTAGGCATTACACAAGTCATTCACTGCGTCAAGTTACTCGGCATTGTATACGATGCAAGTCCGGTGCAATTGTTGGAAGTATTGCAAAGGGGGGAAGCTAGTCTCCAAACGGACGTACACGAGGCACCGGGAAGCACGAGCAACACTCAGAAGCGACAATGGTACCCTTCCTCCTACTCGACATGATCCATCTACAGGCCCCCCTCTGAGTCCGGGACCATCCTCTATTCAAAATCATGGTGGAAGCAGCAATACATGCGTGAATAACAGGCTATTCAGTCCCAATTTGGCTGGTCAATCACAGATTGGTAAGTAGCTTCAATGGTTCAAAACCAGCGCTGAGTTGATTGTCTTCCAGGAGGTCATGGAGCCGAGGAACCGTTGACTCCTCCCGATGAGCGAGAGAATGATAGTGAGGAAGAGATGGGTATATTGACACCATAATTCACTATGTTTACACGCTAATGAACTTGGTTTTAGATCAAGAAACACTCGCGGATCGCTCAGAGATTACGGACATCCATGTAGCTCTGCAATTCATTCACGCACTCCGGAAGACTATTTCTCTAGATGACACGAGTATGAAATCCTGCGATATCGAGATGCTTCGAAATCCTCCCAATAGCCCGCTTATAATTGACGATCCAGATCTCCTCCTGGGGATCCAACTGTTCTTCAACATGTCTGAATCCGCAGCACAAGATGTGTATACCAAAACACTGGTAGCTATTCAAATACGCCACCCCGATTCACAGCTCCCTTCCTTCGATAAGATCAAACGCCAAGTGGAATCTCTCAGCGGCATCACTCCAATCATTCACGACATGTGCATCAACTCCTGCCTTGCGTTTACAGGTCCGTTTCAGCGTCTTCAAGTTTGTCCGGACTGCCACGAGCCTCGGTACAAGGAAGGAACCCTTGTTGCGCGCCAAACATTCTGTACGCTGCCCGTTGGACCCCAAATTCAAGCGTTGTATCGACATGAAGGTAGCGCCAAAGAAATGAAGTACCGCAGGAACAAAACTGACGATCTACTTGCTGGCCCTGGCCTCTCGGTTTATAACGACTACATCACCGGACAAGAATACCTCAAGGCTGTTCAGGAGGGCCGCATTTTACCCACTGATACTGTTCTCATGTACTCTCTTGATGGCGCGCAGCTCTATCGGAACAAGACGTCTGATTTCTGGATCTTGATCTGCTCGACGCGACGGCGCTTACATGATGAGTTGACCACTCTTCCTTTACGATGCCCGCAACGACAGGTCCTGGACAAAGTTCCCGCCATTCTCACACCCGCCTAAAGCAGCTCCCAGTCGAGATCATCTTTGGGATCATTGCTATCGTCGCGCCCGAGGATAATCCCGATTTACTGGAAGACAACCGATTTCCGTCGGGTTCTGAACGCGACGCCTTTTCGACTCTCGCTGCTGCTTCTCTGGTGTCTCGCGCGTGGAACGCCGTCTGTAGGCGGTACACATTTGACAGGGTCTCCATATCCTCAAAGAACCCCAGCGCCCGGCTCTCCTTCCTCCACTTCGACGCCCCCCACCTCGGCAAGTACATCCGCAAACTGCATCTGTGGTGGGACAAGGACACCAGCATCGCGTCGGAATGGTTTCCGCACTGCTTCGCCCGGTTCAAGAATCTGACGGAACTGTATGTCGTGTTTGAAGAGCCGTTGAACTTGTCGACAGCACCAGCACCGCTAGCCGCCGGGCTCGTCTCTTTGCTTGCCGCCCCTCGCCTTAAGAAGCTGCTTCTGTGCGGCTGGAGCTTCGCTGCGGACGCCTCTGACCTTCTCTCTCTCCTCCCTCCGTGTCTCAAGGAGTTATCACTCGAGGATATCGTCACAGCAGATACCGATGCGAAGGCGCCATCCGCCATCCGCCTAGGAGCCCTGCAAGTGCTGGAGTTGAGGAGCATCTGCCATCCGATGCTCGTCTTCAAGGACCTCATTGCGTGCCCGAACCTAAAGAGCTTTACCGGCCGATGGCCTCGAGACCAGCTCTGGGAAATCCCGCCTTGGGTCTCCCCGAGTCTTTCAGAGCTCGCCCTCGAAGGTGCGTACATACGCGCTTGTCCGAGTCCGCAGTCGCACTGATTGCCCCGTGGCGTCCTCGTTCGGCGTTGTAGCTGAATTCGGGGGCAATATCCCCGAGCTTCCGACGAGCATCAGGCCTTCTGTTGTGACGATTGAGCTGGAGGGCGACAATCCGTACCTCGACCTCTTTACCTGGATCATAGATTGCGTCGACCACTTTCCGTTTCCCGGCCTTATTCAAGATCTTACGATCACCATCGTGAACAGCCATCGCCTCGCAGAACACCCTGACGTGGAACAGCTTTATCCCCGCATATCCGAGTATGTGGAGCTTGCTCGGTTTCTCGAATACCTGTGCGAGGACGGGGATTTGGAGTCCGTCAGTCTGGATATGACGATGACGGTGGACTCGTTGGATGTCGATTTGCATGCGAGTGCAGCACGGGAGTTGGCGAAGCTGAAGATGGGGTTTGAAGGGTTGCTGAAGGCAGATGTAATCCATGCGTCCTTTGAGGTCGAGCGATGGGTCGATTGTGACCCTCAAACGGTCCTGTATTGTGAAGTATAGAGAAAGACGATGTGATACTTGGATTTTGGTATGTTGTATGAATGGTGAACTTGATTTGTATGGATATAGAATTTGATGTAATTACAATGTTTGCGACCAGCGGTCAACGAAGGTCGAGATAAACTAGCGTACATAGATGATTTCTCTACACTCGGGAGTGATAAGAAGGAAGCGATGCTAATAAGTACCGGTCACTGAGGGCCGTTGGTGAACGTGAAAGCACTGGGGAGGAGGCGTCTTGCTCCCGCCCAAATGTCAGAGGAGTGGAGTATGCGTCTTCGAAAGATCGATACGAAGGGAGGGTTCCAACATCACTCCAAGTAGACACCATGGTCGTTCGAGTGGTGTTGGAGACTCGCGATATTCGTTCTCGCCGCGCAGACCCTTGACTCCCACCAATGGAGCGAGAGCGAATGCTCGAGATCCGTGTTGGTCTCTCTTCGAAAGTCTCGCTGAAGCGGGGCGACGTGGCGGAACTAGCATCGTCCCTGGCCGTCACGATCTGGGAGGAACCTTCGACTATCCTCGCTGAATGAGGAACGACTTGAAGTCGAGGACGCTCTCCTATCCTGTGATGCGAGTTAGCAGTTGCAACTTGCCAGTGCGCAAGACCGCTGAACTACGGCCCCCATTCCGGCAGGAGGATAGTCAAAGGACATTTTGTGTTTCCATTCACGAAGCATGCCGATGCAACGTTGGTACCTGTTATCAACCTAGTCTACGGATGAGATGTTAGCAAAGGCATTACCTTGATAGTATGAACAGCCAGAGATATCACAGCACGTACACAGATTTCCGAGAGCCTCCTTCTCCTCCTCGGTCAATCACAAATGTAGCATCAATGATTGGGAGCGAGACCGTCAACTTAGATTTTGTCGGTCGGGCTTTGAAAGCGGTCTGTCTAGTCCACAGAATCCAAGTCCGCGATGAATGAAACGCTGCTGGCTACGATTGAGGCTGCGGCAGCGAGGCCCGTCAACGCGGATGTCGAGAGTATTAGTGTCAGTGTCCAGGATATACGTACCTTGCCGCTAGCAGAAGATAATTCACCACCAATTGGCATGAACAAAAAAGACGCAACATATCCTCGAGGGTCTGCAAGACATGGAAGATCGTTTTCAGATGATGGGTTAGACAATGGATAAGGCTTGCTGCAAGCTGGGCGAGACGATAGACAGTACTTTGCGCAGGTTTGGGGATCAGTTGGTCGCCACGTTCCTTTGACCCTAGCTGCGTCTGGGTCTGGTTTGTAGCGTTTGCAGTGTCCGTAGTGAAACCTTCACGAGTTCTCCCCGTTCTTTACTGCCTTCCTGTCGACCCAACTTCGAGTACCCAACGAAAACCTATGAACGTCCTTGACAGTGATTTGATTCTACGTATAAACAATGTAAAGCGAATAATAAAAGTCCCATACAGATCCAACCGAGTGCACAACAGAATAATAATACAAAATTTCGTTGAATTAATCGTGACGTTGATGACTTGATGCATTAAGTAAGAGGGGGCGGGGCGGGGGTGTCAAGCTTCAAGGACCGACAGAATCGCAAGCACAGCGAGGAGGCGTGCCACAGGGACGCACTCGACTCAAGGAGGCTACGAAACCGCCAGGGTCTGCATGACGGACAACGATGATTAATGATTAACCAGGCGGTGATGAGGTTAGTTAAGGGTGCGTTTACGGTGTCGGATTCAATCCGAAGAATGGTGCTGAGGCGAGGTGCAGCAGCCAGGCGAACTAAGACCTCGAGCGCAACAGCTCCAAGCGGAAGTGGAATAATCCACCTCGCCTGGGAGTATACGGTGTGTTAGTATAGACTCGGGGTATACAACAAAGAACTTCATACCCGAGTGATAAGTACATGTACTTTGGTGAATTAAAATGATATCCCCGTCGTCGGTATCTTCTAGATACCGCTTGAAGGTATGCCCACATCTGACGCATGTGGCATAGTCGAAGGTAGATTGGCGTGGGGGCATAACAAACACAGTGCGTAGGGAACTAGATTGGGGCGTGAAAGGGACTGGGATCGGTTTCGGGTGCTGTAGTGGGGGCCAGGTGGTGGAATGGCGGAGAGGGTGGCGGGACTTCGAGCTTGATGGTGGGGAGCGGGGTCTGATATGCAGCGGCTGTGTACCTGTGTTGTTAATTCTAGTCGGGGAGCTGCTATTTCGCGTACGGATAATCTTCTGAGAGGGATGTGTGGCGTTCGAGTTCCCGGCCAACTGGAGGAATCTCGCTGACACGGGCGACGTCGTCGGCGACGACAGTGGGGGCAGAGGGTCGAAAAGCGGGGAGTGTTCCACAAGGGAGCGGCAAGACGATGTGGGCGTGCCCATGGGGTATCTGGGAGATTGACGCAGTCGACGCAAGTTGGCTCTGGTGAAATTCATGGATGGACGCTCGGAGGGTGCTCGGTTCCAGCATCTGCTGATGATGTCCCAATAGGGCTCAGAGATACAGGACGAAGGCGGGCGGTCAGGATATCGACCCTCGTCTAGGAGGAGTATGACATGCGCTTCTTTCGTACCGACGTACGGAACTTGGCTAGTGAATACCTACGAATACACGCCTTCAGCGTCGTTCGTTAAAGCTGTAGGGCGGCATCATTACCTGATACATGATACTACCAAAGGAATAGACGTCAGAGCTGGGTGTAGTCGGTCCATGGCCGAACACACACTCGGGTGCCATCCAGCGGATAGCGCCGCTAACCGTCGACGAGTCCAAAGACGTACCACGAAACTGGGCTACTATCGTCGCAAGTCCGAAATCACTGATACAAACACGTTCTGCGTCATCTAAAAGAATATTCGACTGGAGAACATTGGATAAAGAGAAAGACGACACGACGAATGTGACGCTTACACCAGATAGATCGCCGTGGATGACGTCCTTCGAGTGGACTACACGCGACGTAAAGACGCTGGTCATACAGGGGACGAGAGTAACGCACGGTAAGTTAAACCAGAGGCGACCTCTCGAATCTAAATGCGATTCTGTCAGTCGTCATGGCTGCTTGAACCAGACTTCTCTCACTTACGATTTGCAAGCGCCGTTGATGGCTGAGGCTGGATCCTTGAAGGCCCAAGTACTGCGTCAAGCTCCCCTTCGCCATCCAAGGACACACCATCGATACATAAGGCCCGAAGCCTCGGACGACGCCCAGCAGAGGAAGGATGTTCTTGTGCTCGAGCCCCTTCCAGATAACGACCTCCCGCCGCAACCGCTACTTGAGATTGAGCCTATAACCAACTTTTGAAGAAAAGATGACGGAATCACCTTGTCTAGCTTCTTCATGTAATCACATTGGCTGTCAGTGAATGACCGTATAACCTTGACCGCGAGCTTCTGGAATCCGATTCTCAAGATTACCTCGCAATCGTTACGAACAGTAAGCTCACCTGTCCTGCTGGCTTCCCGTTCACCGCACGCGTGCTATTAGCGACCCAAATGTCAGCATATCCCCCCGAGCTGACAGAGTACTGCGATTTCTTGGTGAGAAAACCGGTCAAATCTTCCAGATCCGAGAAGGAAGACGGTAGAGTTCTTGTTCGGGACTGAGCATACCCATTGGACGTAGGCATTCCAGAGTTTCAGAAAGCCATTCGAGGGTATAGACCTGAAAAACCTGAGCCTCGTGGAAAGTGGGCAAGGCTTCCGCCAGGTATATATGATACGCCGGATACACGTGTTGCACGCATGGGCCTCAAGGCGCTGGGAATTGCATCAAAGTTATTGTCGCCCTTCCGTTCTTGGTATGTGTGTTGTTGCAGGTGGTTGTACGCTGAGGGTCGCGTGGAAGTCAAAGAGGAAAGAGGCCAGCTTCAATTCCACCAATTTCATTTTCCCACAATCGAGCGCGTACCCCTACGTGCCCCCTGTCGCCGCCACAGGGAATCGATTCTTTCGAAGGAACGGCAATGACCAGTGTGGAAGCTTACTGTGGACAATTATATACCGTCGAGGAAGCTAATTGAACGCGGAAGGGGCTGGGGTCTTTGCAAGCGAAATGTCGGGAGTACAGACTACTAAGGTTTAGCGAATGTAAGATCTTTCCCGCCGTTTTCAGTCTTGCTTCCGCTACCTGTCGCGTCTTTACGTGTTGAGTACGACTGGTCTCGTTTTGGAAAATACTGATGATGGAATCAAGGCTATTTAGAGCTTTGTCGACGTTGCTTGATTGCACAGTTCGTCGTTCCTCTGAGAGATGAGGATTATTGCCCAGGTCGAAGGTCTCCGACCGAGCACTAACGTCATAGCCATAGATGAGCTGGGCGTGATCGGAAGGAGTCCTATACACCACAGCTGAAAGTGATATCGGAGCAAAGAGGATGACCACCGCGACGGCAATGAGAGTCGTTGATTGGGGGAACATATTCGTGATACGAGGTAGGATTCTTGATGGACACCAGGCCGCTTGGGTGAGGGTTGGTTGAGCGTGGCCAGCACGATGAGCATCAGCTATCTTCATCCACGGTACTTATACCTCAGAGAGGGATTGATGCAGTGCACACTTTGATATCTCGAGGTTATTTTCGTACGCACCGGCGCGATTCTGGCAAAATTGAAGCCTTGATTGGAGCGGACGCAAAGCGGTCGCGCCGTGTTCAAGCGTGTTCTCGTGGAGCTGGTGAAATTCGGTCGAAGTCATTTCAAATCGTAGCTGAGTGATGTATATCGACGGAGCCCAGAGGGGGCACGGCAATGCTGAGAACTGTAGTCCGACTCGCCCGAATCGAAGAGTAACCCTGTGCGAAATGCGATCTGTCGATGCAAACACTTCGAACGGCCTGTGTGGCACGATTTCCAAGTCAGGATCCGTTTCGACGTTGGTGTTTGCCAAGCTAAGCATGGGAGAACGCCGGTTTTCTATTTGTCAGTCAAGCCAGTGTCTGTATCAATCAAATCCCAGTATACTTACATTCTTCCCATGGCGGCCATGGTTTCTCGATCTCATTTAGCACCTGGTTGGCCATTCGGGGGTGTTGCTATCTGCTAGGCTAGTCAGCGAGGGATTGAAAGCCATCTGAATATTGCTAGAGTAAGTCGCGTAACCCACCGCCCCAAGATCTTAGTGTATGAAGCCTCCATCCTGAAACCAGAGAGTCTGGAGACACGATTTATGGAACGACGAACAAGTCATCGGATGAACCATTCACTCAGCGAAGCGCGGCATCGACTAAGCCACCCTTTACATAATCATCCGCAAGAGATTCACGACAATTAGGCGCTCCTTGCTCGAGTTCTCTACACATCCATTTCCTCAAACGCGTTGCGTGAGTCCTTGCACGCTCGAATCTCTGGGATAGAAACTCTAATACTCATCCCGCCTTTGCTCAGGTGACAGCCATGCCAACCTCAAGCGCAGAAATGGTCCAGAAGGGGTTGGAAGCCGTCCGGACAGCGATGCTCAAAGGGATGGAGAGAAATAGAGACCTGGCTCGCATGAGCAGCAGAATGGAGAAGGAGATTGACGAGTTACGGAGCGAGGTAACGGCGCTCCAAGCAAAAGCCCGCCGTCGCAATCGCTCAACCCGTAAGTCGAAGTTCATTGACTAGGCGATATGGCATTTGACAAACTGACGACTTACAGGGAATGAAACCGCCGTCAAGAAGAAGAAATAGGTTCGCTTCCATGGGTAGAGGGTCGCACCGATGAGTCGAGCGTGGTTTCAGTTCATGTTGTTGTATCCCAGCCTATGGTTCAGTATCCCAGCCTATAGTTCAGTGACGCACACTTTGCTTAGACAGCTAGAGAAAAGTGTCTTAGCATCGATAAAGCACACGCCTAGTGGTCAAACAGGATATTTGAAAAAAAAATGCGCGCATACATATCCGACAACATAAAACCCAGATAAACTGACCAACAAGGAGATACGATCATCATCGAGTTCGTCGCAGCCAGCGATCAAGATGCATATAATCGCTGCAAGGAAGCGAGGATGAAGACACTGGATACCGCAATGATGCATGAGGTGAGGATGTCTTTGTGGATGGATGTAGCACCGTTTCCAGGTCCGGTATTGAGTTGCCCTGATTGGGGGACAGTCGCGCTGGAGAGAAGGGGTCAGCAACAGGATGGCATACAGTATCAACGTTCAACACTGACACGAAATCGAGTAGTTCAAACGTTCCAACGCTGCCCGATGAAGCCTGCGGCGAAACACCCAGAATGTCCACGACCAGGGTGTAAGTGCTAGGTGACAGCCCGACTTTAGCAAAACCTATGCCGCAGCTACTCTCAGTAGACGTCGCGTAGGCGTCAATTTCAATCGTCGAGCCGACCGTGGTGTTTGTGTCCGAGAGGATGGTCACGCTAAATATTCCGGAGTTCACGTTCTTCGCTACATTTATGAACACCCCAGTTCCTGCGTCCCGCTTGTTAGCAAGTAAAGCCGCTAAATGATCTGTGCATACCCAGAAAATCGAATCGCACGGAATGTGATCCACCTGATGCCTTTCTTGATCTTATATTCGAGAAACAAGTCGAGGTGGATTCTACCCATGACGCCCCGTAGTAAGCAATCCTCGGGTCAGTGAGCGATACGACTTGGTTGATGTAGCCGGCCGCAGGAGCCTCTGTTGATGTAGGGAATACGAGTCGCGTAGTTGAGCTGGCGGCGAAGGTGGTTGTAGGGGTGCGGGTGGTGGTGCTGACACGGGTTGTAGTTGTCGTCGATGTGGTAGGATCTTGTTTTGGCGGATTCGGGCTCGGTGACGGCGGGTCTTGCTTTGGAGTATCCTGTTTCGGCGCGTCCTGTTTCGGCGGTGGATCCTGTTTTGGCGGGTCCTGCTTTGGAGGGTCTGGCGGAGGAGGATTCCTGCAGCGAACAGCGTTGGAGCCGTCTCGGTAGCATTGTTGCCCTCGGGCTATGAATAGTGATATAAGATGGGAGTTGCTGTGTAGTACGATAAGACGCACGGCAACAATAATCGGGCTCGTTCGAACACTTTGGGTATCCTTTCTCCGTGCATGCATCACAGGTTTGGCCGTTAGGGCAGCATGTAATTCGGTCCTCGATTGTGACACACCGTGACCTGGAAAGATGTCGTTCAAAGCTGAAGAGCATCAGACCTACGAAACATACCCAGCTGCGCAACATTTACCAGATCCTGAGAGAGGGACGTTTATACTAAAATCAGGGAAGAGACGCAGAGGACATACCACCGCAACAACTCGAACCGCTGGGACAGCATCCACCGCCACAACCAGACTCAGAACGCCTGCAGCATCCTGTTAGATAGCAAACTTGACCAGACGGACAGCAGTCTGAACGTCGCAAGGTTAACATCAGCACATATCCGATTTTCGGCCAAGATGCAAGTTAATGACTTACGCCCATTTGAGCAGCATTGGCCGCCAATGGGGCAGCACCGACCGGGAAGGTTAGGGCAATACCCCCAGCCAGCCTGGCAAGAAATCTGACGGGCTATTAGCAAGCCTTCGATAGTCCGCGGGGTCTGTCGTCTCTGTGGATCGGTAACGAAAGGTTCGGACGGATTAGCGGGAACCGGGTCAATGTTTGACGATGGTGATACGAGGAGAGCTCTGAGGTCAGAGTCTTGGCTGTAAGCGAATACGAGACTGCCGGAAAGCAAGGTCAATAGGAAGGCAGGCTTCATCGTGGCAAAGGGGGGAGAGAGTTGGTCAAGCCACCCCATTGAGGAATCGCGCATTTTATTCGCCCGTCAAAGTCCAGATGAATTAGAGGCAATGAGGGGACGAGATGTGATTGGGCGAGGCAATGATTGAATTGGCTACATATAAGTGCTAGATTCCGTGTCCGAGTCAGGGCGTATGTCAAGATCGAAGAAAGCCTCCGCCAGCGCTACTAAGTGGTGTGCGGAGAACCTGAACAGTTTCTGTAAGTCTCGACTCTAGGCTATGGGGTGACCACTGGATCCGAGGGCATGCTTCAACACCGCATCCAGGTTTTCAACGTTCAACATTGCAAAGGTAGGCCGGGACCTTGAGACATCGGGGCGACGCTAGGTCTGGTCGGCAGAATTTGCAGCTAGGATGAGCCTGACTCCGAGAGACTCATGGGGGAGGTCAGAACTCGACATTGGCCGCCCCCCCTCTCCTCCAGAAGTCGAATTGAGACGTCCCGTGAAGACGGTTGAATCGTGTCGGGAAGCTGAGGCGCAGCGCAGATCATGGAGGGCGGAGTCCCACGGTAGCGATTGACTTTGAAATATTGCTGATGTAATACCAAATCACGCAAACATGGACTGATTTCCCAACGACTTCTTTCCATCAACTCTCATATCCCCAAACTCCCCCCACAAATATCGGGCAGGATCCTTGGAACGACTTTTCACGCCTCGACATGAACAAGGATGCAAACAGAGAACGACGAGCATGGACTGAGGAAGAAGATCAGCTGCTACGAGACGCCGTTCGCCAAGGTCAGTTGCTTCGCTTATTTGACAGCTACTTGCTCCCTTGTTGACATCCCACGAAGAGGATGGCGACAGCGAGCCCCCAACCAAGTGGTCTCAGATCGCAAAACATGTCCCAAATCGAACCAACAAGGATTGCAGGAAGCGATGGTTCTCAAAAATGGCATCGGTGGTAGCCAAAGGAGTATGGTCTGCAGAGGAAGACGAGCGCCTCACCGAGGCCGTCGAACTTCACGGAAACAAGTGAGTGTTGCCGTTCGCTTAATTGCCGGCGCCTCATGTTATACAGGTGGTCTCTGGTTGCAGCCATGGTGCGGACTCGAAACAACGACCGTAGGTCCTTGTCTGCGTGCGGCGCGATGAGCCTATTCTAACATCGCCCCACAGAGTGTGCAAAACGGTGGATAGATACCCTCAATCCCCAGATTGATCGATCGGCTTGGTCGTCGGAAGAGGTAATCCATTTGGGATACGGAGTTTGTGTTATACCATCTAATCACCATCCAGGACGCGCAGCTGCTTCGTGCGGTCGACGAGCTAGGGAAATCATGGAAGAAGATAGTGGAGACCCACTTCCCTGGCCGCAGCGGACTTGCAGCCAAGAATCGGTATGATCGGTCGTAAACTTGTTTGAATAACATTGACCCCGAAGCGTAGGTACAACTGTTTGGCACGAACCAACTTCGGTGCCTTGCGAAGGAATCGGTTGCATAGATCTCACACTCAAGGCCGACCTCGCCCCTCATCGGCCAGCTCGTCACAACGCTCATCCAGTCCTGCGCCTTCCTCCGCATCTTCTCCCAGTATTTGTTCCACGCCTCCACCTCAATTTCCGCCGTCCATGGACTTCACCGATCTATCTTTGCCCTCGTTCAATCCTCAGGAAGGTTTAGATGAACTATTAAGGCAGCTCGCGCCGCCCTGCTCCCCTCAGACGTTCTCTTCGCCAACATCGCCGCTATTTCCTTCAGATATTCTCGACGGCACCAGCGAGTCCCAAGTGTACCAATTTTCTTGCCCATCGGACGTAGACTCAGAATCTTTTGACTGGTCATCGCTCAGTATCCCGCAGGACCTCTCGCTATCTACGGAAGCCAGCCTATCTCCTTCCACCGTATCTCCGCCCAATTCAACATCATCACCGTCGTCTTCTTCCTCAACCCATTCGGACGGTTCGACCTCAGTGTCACCGCAGGCGTTGGATTTGTCTGCCTCTACTACTAATCTATTACCTCCAATCGCAGTCTCTGAAACACCATCTAAGCAAGTCACCGTGGCCGTTGCAGTCGCCATGTGCGAAGCTTCCGACCTTCAATTCACCGTTCAAACTCTAATCAGCGGCCTCTGTAAAAACATTCGCACACAAAACTACAAGACATCATAATCTCGCTGGTTTGTTTTAATCCATCTCCTTTCATACACGCCAATCATTTCCGAATCCTCTAGGCTCGTTATTTATTTGTGTTTTCGGATCATCGCATCATAGAACTGCTCTCAACAGCACTCACGCTTTCAACAGCTATGTAATCTGACGCTTCAACAGTTGTATTGATATTAACACCCACAGCATTAACTACACCCAAACCCTTGTAACTCATAACCATAACTCCATCCCCTTGACTTGCTTTCAACAGAGCAAGTCGAGGCTTTGTGGGATTCATCCCCACGTCCCTATCTGCCTCGGCATATGTATGCTGCTAGTTTATGTGTATGTCACATATTCGAGTATGGAACCCAATGCAAACAGTTGGCCTGCGCGCGAATTTGCGCTGATTTCGAAGTCTTCCAGAAGCTCTACTCCGGTATGTGCATATCATCGGCAGCTTCGCTCGCCCGGATGCATCTCTTTCTCCAACCAACGGCCCGCTAAGTAAATACCGCCTATCTCCCAAGTCACATTCTGATTTTCTTTTCGCTTCCATGGCAGCCGTTATCTGTAATCTGTTCTTAGACGTGCCTCGAAGTCTCTGGTTCCCTACGCTCCCGGGCTTTCTGACGTTGATTCTGCAATTTTCCCAATCGAGGCGGGTTCTCTTCAAATTCGCTAGGAAGAGGACAAAGGGGTACTCCATTGAGCTGTGGTCTCGGGCCTCCGAGTATTGCTTTACGTTGGCAAGGGATTTACCACGCCATGCCAGTTCATCACTCCATATACATGCGCGGATTCTCCGTTGTTTGCGACACGTCTTAGAGGAAATTGTCCATCCCCCCAAATCAAACATCTACTCTTTAACTGGACGTCCGGGAGTCTGGCGTACTGATGTTTGCGTCTCTAGTGGATGCCAGTGGGCCGTAGCCTCGGCTGTAGTGCTGGCGTCAGTGACAGACAAGGCGTCTGCGTCAGCAGGAACTTGAACTTGAAGAATCGGCGACGCGCCTGATACTGAGGATGTAGGCCAAAGATTCCAGTCAGTTCGTTGGCTCGTCGACAAACGACAGAGGATTTGCATCGGCGCAGGGGTAACCCCTTATCTACCCCTGTGCGTCGCTTCCATTTTCTGTGAACAGAACACCCCACAGCTATGCCTAATATCAAACGATGATAACCCGATATATTTGCCCACCAACAGACGATATCCTTCCTGCGAATAACGATGACCACTCTGTCCTTTGACAACCAGTCTGCTCCTCACACCCCGACCACATTCTGGGACAGGACCCTTTTCATCTTGCGCCGCTGCAACACGACTTGTTTCCGCGACATGAAAAGCTCGCGATAAGAAGTTTTGCCACTTTGTGCATAGCTATAGGTTGAAGGACCGTGTTCTAGGAGGTTAAGGTGATAGTTGGCAGCCGTGATTTGTACGAAGTTTTTTAGGCTCCGACCGTCAACACCTCCTTCCACGATGCACACTTTCGGCGAGCGCAAGCCAGCAACGTGAAGAGTCAAGGTGACTCAGTGGATCCAAGCTAGCCAAATCATTGCAGCGACTCGATAAATAGTAAGTTTCCGCAGTCCTTTCCCACTGCAATTAAAGAAAAAAGATTGACCTCACGACGTCTGAGTAGAGGAGGGATTCTATTGGCAATACTACAGGACTACGAGTACACTAAGATCCAAGGTCGACTCGGTACCGGGCACCCAAAAAGAAAGTCATCAGTATTCTGTGAACAGAAGGAAGATGAAGTACTCACCGGGGAGCAGAGCTCCCCTTCCTGCCCGCCCAGGGCGAACATTATCCCCGCACGCGAACCGGCGACCCGTCCAGGATGAGAAGCTGAGTGGTGAACGATCGCATCTTGAACCAGAGACCTAAGCGCGTAGAAGCTCGAATCAGATGGGGCCGCCCAAGCCCTCACTAGCATCCGTTTACCCGCTCGCCGGGCGCCTCGGGTCATGACGGGATTGGAAGTCTAGCTCGCTCAAGGGCAGTGATCCCATCCTACCGAGATCCCCCAAGACGATAGCCCGCCTGGCATGCACGCCCCAGCTCGCGGAATCAACAATACTCTTACCCTCACCGACGTTGCCCGATTGCTCGGGGCCCTCCACCATCTACCCGCCTCCAACGATTACCGCAAGTTTCAGATGTCCGTAGGTCTGGTCCCTATAGCATGTCAGGGCCTATCTTCACGGTGCGGGACCCGCCCCGCCATGGCCAGAGGCCAATGAGCGGAACGAGCACCCACAGCGCTCCTGGCGTGACAAGGGCCACCTGGCGCGCCATCTGCCAAAAACGGCTCGTTGTCGACAGCGTGGACGAAAGGGCTGTCGGGTGGGCGAGGATGGATCCGGTGACTGAGACCGAGCCCTACCATCACAGGTTCAGTTCGAGTGACCTAGCGATGGGTCGATGGTGCGATGAGAAGGAGGAGATGGAAGTGGAAAGGAAGAAAGGGATGGTGAGTTGAGAGAGCGGAAGCGGGGGTTTATATACCTTTCCGCGGCGTGCTATTATTAAACATAGAGATTCAACAAACGAGAAAGTATACCCAGCCACCCTCACGTGGGCGTGTCGCGTCCTCGATGGACGACGCGCCCCCTGCGTTCCCTCTGCACCGTTCACCAAATACGTCTCTGGCGGGTGATCAATTCTACTTTGGCTCCAAGGCGGGCACTGCGCTGTCGGGCCCCATGATCAATGACCAAACGTATCTACTGCAGTATTTACAGCTGAACCGCCTCCTCCTCTTTGCCGTACCTGGTCCCAATCATTGTAGCATTGGTTCGCATGCTTTTCCTTTCGCAATTTGGCCTAGGCGGCGTAACGGTCTACCTTTTGCTGCTGGCGTTTCTGCTCGTCTTGCTTTGGGGGAGGGTGACTGGACCTTTATTATGCTTCGTATTCTATACTAGGCCAAATCTACTCTGCCCCCGATATCTCTTGGGCGTCAGCCTCCTGATGTCTGTGGGTGCCTCCATCCTGAATAACAGAGAGTCTCAGTTTGCCTGTGATGACTTCTTTTGTTTATTCCAAGTGACTAAAGGGTATCTCGCGCGATTTCTGGAAAGGCGGGCCCCATCTAGCCTTCACCTTGATGGCGGCTGCCACATTCGACGCCAATAAGTATGTTAAATGCAATGTCTGAAAACCAAACATCTCCAATCAGCGCCTCTGGTATAAGTAGCACTAAGTCCATAACCTGTCAGCCTATCGCTCTTTCTTCTTCGGATTCTCCACCAAGTTCTACTCCACCAGCGACATCTACCAAACGACACTATTCCAGCAATCCGCCGTACGCTATACGATGACATCCGCCAATCCCGCGTCGTCTATCACCTTGACAGGCCGTGACCGATATATCATCGCAGAAAGCTCTGGGCGTGTTGTCATCGAGTGCGACGCCAGGATCAAGACAGCCGAGGAGAGATTATGCAGCGTACTCAGCCGAACCGGATTCAATCCCGCCAATAGTGAACACGAAGACCCGGAAATCGCTCAGCTCCACAAGCTTTTAGCGGAAAATTTGAAAAGGCTCGACCGTGCCCATAAACTCGAGGAGCGAAGACTGGACAGTACTAGTGAGTGTTGGATCTCGCAGTCGCGCTGTTCACATTATGATACAGCAGTGTTGACCGTGTTATCGTAGTCCTCTCTTTCAACCCCACGCCATTGGTGACTTCCGCGAGTAGACCCTTGACACGATCCATGGCACGCCAGTCTCTCGATGCCTCCGCCATCACTACTTCTTTGCCTCCGGTGTCCTCTGCTTCCGCCTCCGCTCCCCGAAGATCGCTTAAGCGAGCAAGATCCAAGGCGAGGGGTGAGTATACATCTTGCATGTCTTTGCTCATACTAACTAGATGTTTCTAGGCGGTGATATTGATGCAGAAGACCATCAGGCAGATCAGGCGCAAACCGACCACGCCGAATTTCGTACCTACTAGTAGTATACAGATCCACAACCACATACTTGGCGATTATCTTGTATTGTCTCATAGCCTAAATTCGATACTGGTTCGTCTTCCCATGACATCTTTATACCTGAATGGGCTATGAAGTAAGGGAAATGTCTTGCGCGCTCAAATCACTGTTAGCAAGGCCGACAAGCTCACTCGTCTCTGATTTCGAGTCGGAGACATCCATAGCAGACTCCGTTATTAACCTCGCGGCTATATTCCCACCTTGATCGCAAACGCGGAAGGGAAGCTCTGGTCAAGCTTTCGCTAGTTGTGGGAATATGCATGCGAAGAAATCCCCAAGTGTACATATCGACCGTTATTCACAAATCAAGGAAGAACAAAAGAAACTGAAGGTCATAGTTTAAAGGTCTTCGTCCAGATACCTTGTGGCGGGAACCATGGGCTCATCAACTACATCGACGGCTTTACGGGCACCGTGTCTAATCACGGACGACGGATCAGTAGTTTGTCCCAGATAGGTCGGTGCGTGCTAGCTTACTCGATATGTAGATGAGTCTTGAGGCTATTCATTGAGTGTACCGCATGGTAGTTATACACGCAGTGGCCGCAACGAAGGAGTTCGCTAGGATTGGTGGGAGTGTCCGTGAAATTCTTGACCGCTCTTGCTTTTCTAATGTTATCATGAACTGCAGATCGCATGCTCCGCCAATCTATATACAGAGATTTTAGGTTAGACTCTAGGTATACCGATGATAGTCTATAATCACTTACCATTTATCGAGATGGCACGGTTGCTGAGAAGCAATATCTCGTAATGTTTCCTGAATGCAAGGGTGCGCATGATAGAGCTCAACGGGATGCTCTCCGAGGCTGATATTTGGCGGAGCCTGCAACTCAGATGAACTAGTGTCATGGAAACCAAATAAGACTGATACACACGTATTCATAATCCTTTTTGCATTTTTAGTCATCTTCGCAGTAAAAGCTGTACTCCACTGCTGGAGAGCGACGCAGGTCTTCGACAAATGCTTAGTATATGCAGTGTGAATTAGATTAGTACTACCTTCATGAACGGAATCCGTGCTCTCTGCCGACGCTCCCAGACCTACAAGTTGATGCCTGAGTAATGGAGTGCGTGAATGGAGGAGGAAGCTGACACTGTAAAGTTGCTGAAGTGACTTATTTGCCTTCGCTTCGATATATGCCTCCTCTGCGTCCACGATGTGCTGGAGAATAAACCTGCGGCATTTAAAAGACACTAGTAAAGAATCGTAAATGGCCAGGGTTGCGAATAACGGAGGTCGTGAATGTAAACTCACATTTACGATCAGCTTCAGCAAATGCCAGCCACTTCTGGAGCTTTCGGCTCAAGCCCACAGCCTCGTCCCTGGGCAATCCAGGCTTGGGCCGAAGATGAGTCGTGATTCTTCGAATTTCCCTGGCATGAAGGATCAGTTAGAACTTCTGCAGCACGCATATATTCAACCTCACAGCTTGTGTTGCATGAAGCAGTCCCGCTATTCCGTCCGTAAGTAAAAGAGACGTCAAGAATGACGATTTCGCACCGATAAACACAAATACAGACGGAGAGCGAATATGAGAGGGATTGTGTACGACCATCGGCGGCAGACCTGGAGACGTATGGCAAGTTTAAACAAAAGTCAAATATAGAGGAACATCAAGCTCACGACACACGGGCCTCCTCCGAAGACTTGGGAAGCATATTGCTGCTCAGAAGTACCGTCCTCGGGTAATGGTGGAAGCGAAGGGCGAAAGGCGAGCCTAGTACGCTTCCAGTACTCAGGTTTGTCGTTCAGAATTGTATAGAACAGCTTGCAGGTCGCACGTAGCATTACTAGTTCTACATAACCACTCTTGCTGAAGATCTGTAAAACAGCGTCGGCTGCGTTTCCCACTGGCATGATGAGCAGAAGAGGTGTGAAACCAACTGACCCTGAGGAGAACTTCAAAAGGAAGTTGAGATAGCCGAATGTTCGTGGATGAGGGTGAAACATATGTGACGCTGGTGTTCATGATGGAAAGGTGTCTCGATTGTCGAAGTAAGAAGTAAAGACGTGTAAGCGCTCGTTGTAGGGTAAACACTCCCGGCATCCCGGCACTTAGATGCCACACGCACAAGCATCCCCTAAGGTGCCCCCTAGCCAACCTCATCCCTACAGCAGTTCATAGTGGTATAGGATAGCCTCAGACTGAGCTGGATATTATGGACTATTATTTGAGATGTACTCATTCTAAGAGATAGAACGCCTATTTTCACTAAATAGTAGCTGCAGTGCGGGCGGGATTAACAGAAGCATTCTATAAAGGAGTAGTGCTATCATGCCCGAAGTGTCAGCCACACTATGAAGCACAACGGCCAAGAATCCCAACTTGATAATATGTTTACCGCTGCTTCTGGCTATGGGGGAGGACTCCTACAATTGCCAAACTGCATAACTCCAACGGTACTGGCGGAATATCACAAATGCGAGGGTTGGGGCACTAGCGGTGTGAGGAAGTGATTCCACGACAAGATCACATAAAATCTACAAGTAAATACGATGGCGGCCATCATCAGGGGGCCCGAGTTCGTTCAAAGCGTGACACTGATACCTCAAGCAAGGCGTACTGAGCATGGTTATAGGTATAGTAGCACAAGTAACTATTGATCGTAAGTGGAGTACAATGTAGGTGCGAAGTCGTATTCGCTGGTGTGAATGCGAGGACCGGGAAGGGTGTGTTCCCACCAAAAGCGAAGTAGGAAGGAAGGGAAACCGAACGCCACGTGACGAACGGAACGGAAGAACGGGACGACAGGAGGCGCCGCGTGCGCACTACCTGGCTCGACGCTTCGCAACGCAACGGAGGGAGGGAAAATACTTCTTATTATTCTTGTAGGTAGTAGCTAGATACTATATATACTTGTAGTAATGTAAATAACAATGCAGTATGTGCATGTGTGATCAAGTAATCTAGTACCTAACATAGAATGCGGCCGCAGCTGATACGGACCGAGATAAGAAGTAAACGAAATGATAGTATACGTACGAAATAACGAGAATCCGGGCTCGAACAGGGTGCAATCCCTACAACAAATTTTGTCGCGCACTAGAGGAGGTCTGCAAAAGATCGAGCCCGCCAAGTCACTCACCAGCGTGACGCCCGCCCTTCAGGAGGTGGAGCACGCGCGCGGGGGTTTGGAAC
The DNA here is from genome assembly GCA_012980535.1 of Pleurotus pulmonarius. NCBI lineage: Eukaryota > Fungi > Basidiomycota > Agaricomycetes > Agaricales > Pleurotaceae > Pleurotus > Pleurotus pulmonarius. Next base: position 3,676,045 of record SJKF01000003.1, on the reverse strand, counting down.
AGAATACGCCTCGTGAGCGAAGGCGGCGGGCGAGCTTCCGGGTGATGGATGTCAGAGGAGTGTATCCACGGGCATACGGTGTGCGTTAAGTAGCTCGCCTTGTGAGATGTCGAGCCCGCCTCAGAGGCAAAGTAGAATTGATCACCCGCCAGAGACGTATTTGGTGAACGGTGCAGAGGGAACGCAGAGGGCGCGTCGTCCATCGAGGACGCGACACGCCCACGTGAGGGTGGCTGGGCAGACTTTCTCGTTTGTTGAATACCTATGTTTAATAATAGCACGCCGCGGAAAGGTATATAAACCCCCCACTTCCGCTCTCTCAACTCACCATTCCTTTCTTCCTTTCCACTTCCATCTCCTCCTTCTCATCGCACCATCGACCCATCGCTAGGTCACTCAAACTGAACCTGTGATGGTAGGGCTCGGTCTCAGTCACCGGATCCATCCTCGCCCACCCGACAGCCCTTTCGTCCACGCTGTCGACAACGAGCCGTTTTTGGCAGATGGCGCGCCAGGTGGCCCTTGTCACGCCAGGAGCGCTGTGGGTGCTCGTTCCGCTCATTGGCCTCTGGCCATGGCGGGGCGGGTCCCGCACCGTGAAGATAGGCCCTGACATGCTATAGGGACCAGACCTACGGACATCTGAAACTGGCGGTAATCGTTGGAGGCGGGTAGATGGTGGAGGGCCCCGAGCAATCGGGCAACGTCGGCGAGGGTAAGAGTATTGTTGATTCCGCGAGCTGGGGCGTGCATGCCAGGCGGGCTATCGTCTTGGGGGATCTCGGTAGGATGGGATCACCGCCCTTGAGCGAGCTAGACTTCCAATCCCGTCATGACCCGAGGCGCCCGGCGAGCGGGTAAACGGATGCTAGTGAGGGCTTGGGCGGCCCCATCTGATTCGAGCTTCTACGCGCTTAGGTCTCTGGTTCAAGACGCGATCGTTCACCACTCACCTTCTCATCCTGGACGGGTCGCCGGTTCGTGTGCGGGGATAATGTTCGCCCTGGGCGGGCAGGAAGGGGAGCTCTGCTCCCCGGTGAGTACTTCATCTTCCTTCTGTTCACAGAATACTGATGACTTTCCTTTTGGATGCCCGGTACCGAGTCGACGCTGGATCTTAGTGTACTCGTAGTCCTGTATTATTGCAAATAACATCCTTTCACGAATCTCTACTCAGACGTTCAAGCTGTGAGGTCAATCTTTTCTTTGAGTGCGGCAGGGAAAGGGCTCCGGAAACTTACTATTTATCGAGTCGCTGCAATGATTTGGTTAGCTTGGATCCACTGAGTCACCTTGACTCTTCACGTTGCTGGCTTGCGCTCGCCGAAAGCGTGCATCGTGGAAGGAGGTGTTGGATGGTCGGAGCCTGAAAAACTTCCCAAACCACGGCTGCGACCTATCACCTTTACCTCCTAGAACACGGTGCTTCATCCTACCATAGATATGCACAAAGTGGCAAAAATTGACATGTCTACGCGAGATGTTCCCATGACCATTGAATACGGTTCGTTGTCCATCGTGCGGCACCACTGCCACGCGTTAGTATCGAGCCCCAAACCTTTATATAATCCCTATAATCCAAGGGGATGTCAGAGGTGTCTTGTTCATGATACCTGGCCCGGACGCTGGTAGTGGTTGTTAAGATTGTTAAATTGAAGGGTGGCAACAAATCCTGAGCCTTCACGAAGCCTCGTTCTAGCATCGGTCCCATATCGCTCCAAGCCCCCGCGTGAAATCTTGTGGAATGTTTTAGGAACAGCTGAGATAATCTACATAGCTACTAAATGGTTAAAAGTGAGGTTTCGTCGTCGCAACCTAACATATCCAACACGTTTGAGACTATCGATAGGCAACCTTCGTTTGGAATTCGCGTCCGGTATCAGAATAAAAAATACACAAGGAACATATCTACGTATGTACATCGTATTCAACTCGAAACTACGAGTAACCCCATGACTGTGGATGCGAAAAACGATCTTCCCACAAGAACGCTCTGGGCGGCCACTGGGGCACGACGTCCCAATCAGGATCCGTCTCGACCTTCATATACTCTACTTTATCGACATACTCTTGCAGATGCAGCAGGTCTGATACTACAGCCTCCGGCCATGGTGGCAGGGGATCGCCGTTAGCATCAAGGATGGGCACGGGAGGGAACGGGGGTGGCGACCCGTACGGTGGCGCAGCGTATCCACCATACCCATCCTCTTGTCCGTTATGTCGATTCTTTCCGTCTGATATCACTTCGACTAGCTTTAAACGGCTGTCGCGCCGATCTCTTTGCTCTGCGAATATGGATAGGCGGAGGACTGAGAGGAGGCGGTCACCGTAGATACGCAGTGTCTCGAGCTGCAGACAGAGGAGCTCGCCGTTCGGGTCGTCCTTTGGTGAAGTGAGGGCCGAAATGATTGGATGAGAAGGTCGGCGGCTGATGACCAGGGTGACGAGGGAACGCAACGACGAGAAGAATGTCCGCCACTCTGTTATGGTTGGTTCGCTTTTATAGGGCGATCCAAGCCACAATGTTTGCACCCCTCCAAGATTTAACATCGTAGGTGCTTCAAGGATGAACTCCGACGGTTGAAATTTTCCATCTACCTGGAGCGTGTCCGAGGTGGAGATGATGCCGTACTGATGTTCGCTTCTCCAAGAACGGGTGGCGGGAGTGTGATAAGGGTCCCGCGAGCTCACGGTGATGCGGAGTTCTTTGAGATCGTCACCTTGCGAGCTATACAACGGGAAGACGCTCGCTAGAGACGTGGGCCCTATGTGCGGGTCTACCGTGGCGAACCAAAGGTAGAATTCAATGGGTTGAAGGATGATAAGAAAATCCAAAAAGGTGGCGATGGGTATGACGGCATTCCAGTGTGAGATGCAGAGCCTACGAAGGCTGGGCATCATGACCTTGCTGTGAGTTGTATTATCCGCGATCGGGCTAGTACTCAGAAGGTCGAATTCTTCGAGTTGCGGCGACAATTCTAACATATCTAACACGCGGGACAAAGTGTAACGCTCGCGCGGTCCGCCCAAACATAGGTGGGTCAGCCCGGCGAAAACGTGCGAAGGGAAAGTGGCCATGCACTGTAAAGTCAGTTGACGTAATTGAGGGGTTTCGCCACCAAAAATCTGTTGGGGATCCCAATTTTGATGGAAGTGCGCCCAAATAGAGTCCAGGGATAAGGTCAAGGACTTAAGATTTGGAAGGGGTTTTGTCATCAGGGCGCTATTGCAAACAGAGTCCTCGTCCATACCCATGATGTGGAGTTCCTCTATACGGTGCGCATTTGTGATGAGGGCATCAAGTAAACGCGTGGTCATTCGGAAAGGACTGGCGGAGGGCACCAGTGGTGGCGACAGCGGCACAGGATTCCAACTAGCCCATCCGGAGGGCGGGTCTATGGCCTCGCCCGCATAGACCCTCAATGGAACATCGCAGGAGCGTTGAATCGCTAGTAGGGCAGACGGGCCTTCGGATTGAGCGATAGTCGTCCATAGGCCGGGGAAGCTAAGAGAAGCCTCTCGCCATTTAGTGCATACTCGTGAAACCGTTTGGATTGGTGTGTGCAGTTTGGTGGTATTGGGGAGAAAGTTCTGAGGGACTTCGTAATCGATGAGATGAGAAAATATGACCGCTAGAACCTCGACGGGGATCTTGTGCACCGGGGACGACATATTTCGAAGTGACCGAATGGCCGATACAGCAGCATTAGCCTTCTTCTCCAGTCTGTCGTGCTACACATGCTGTCGGTGAGAGCGAAGATTTGACAGAAACGAAGCACACCTCTTCTTTCGAAAGTTCTCCTGGCATTCTACATAATGTTGTTCCAGTCAGGTAATTGTCTGCATCATGAATGATGCGACTCACATTCTCGCCAGCGCTGCCAGCAGGTGGTCCATTTCCTTCAACAATTGGTCGGCCATTCCGTCGATGAAGGTAAGATTTGTCCCTTCGTATATATGGCTCCGAAGCTGTACAGCTTATCAGTTACGTGCTTTGACTCGAGCAACGCCGCGTTGTGCAGTGCCCCGGCGTCAAATGCCATCAGAGCACGAAAGGGTGTCATTCGGAATCTTTACTGACCAGTGGTCGCGCACGCGCAAGGGTAGTCTATCTTGAGAAACTGGGAAGGTCGGAGAACCAAGACATGGATCGATGAAGGAAGATCACTTCCAAGCGCCCGCCCCACTGCGGAACGTCGTTGGTCGGTCCGAGAACCTACCGCCGCCACCGCCGCCACCGGCGAGGCGCGCGCTAGACTCGGAGTTCATCAAAACTTTCCTCAACGCCAGTGGGCTCTTCATGGCCAATAATCGTAGGGGAGAGGAATTGGCCCACGGGGCTTCCTTGAAGGACTTGACCGATGACTTGGTGCAGCAGCTGTCGCAATTGTGAGTGATGCCCGAGGCCTCATCGATCAGCTTCCAGCAACTGCGGCGTGCTGACCTGTGGAATAGCACAGAAAGTGAGAAGTTCGGCTCGGAGGTGAGTTGGGCAAGCTTCTGCAGTCCACGACGCCTTCCAATGACAGTCGCGGTGCAGCTGGAAGACCTGGAGCAGAAGCTGTCGACGGCACTCTCCATGGTTCGCTCATTCCGAAATATGGCATCCCCCGTCCACCGTTTACCGCCAGAAATTCTAGCCAGTATATTCCAGCGGCTGCAAGATCTCTCTACGCCATCATCGTACTTCCCTCAACTCAATGGCGGTGCCGACTACGCCGCCAACACGTACCCACTGGAACAAGTTGCCCTCGTGTGCCGAAGATGGAGAGAGGCAGCACTCGCAGTACCAGCCCTATGGTCTACTATATTCCATGCGAACGATGCTCTGATACATAGGTGCATCTCCAGATCGTCCGCGGCATTGTTGAATGTATTCATCCAGTGTCCTTGGCACGGGATAGCTGTCGACCAATCACTAAGCCGAGACCTGGCCCTCATGCAGGCCATAAAACCCCACCTCGACCGAGTGCAGGAACTCCATCTCATAGAAGTATCAACTGCGTCCATAATTGCCAGCGACATTTTGCAATCCCCTGCGCCTATGCTTGAATCTCTCACCATTTCAGTCCAATATCAAGGCTTCTCCACGGCCCCAAACGCCCCCTCGCTCACCACTCTCTTTAACGGAGAGACACCGAAGTTGAGACAAGTAGCCCTCCAGGGCTTTACATCTTGGTCGCCTAATATATTCCAAAACCTCACTCATCTCACGCTCAGCCACCAGGACACTACTCTACCTATTGCGCTATCGCAGTTTGTGTCCTATCTAGCTGCGTGCCCTCTCCTCCGTGACCTATCAATCATACGACCTGTTTTGACCTTCGGGGGCAACGCCGTTACCCCCAAGGTACCCCTTGACCACCTGCAAACCCTCAGCCTGGGTTCGTGGTCTGCTTCGCAACACATCTCCCTATTCGTCAAATCCATCACCCTCCCTTCGTTCGTGAACATATTCATCTGGGGAACCCGTCACGGCGCAGACGACGCGATCACCGACATCTGCCCCTTCGCTCCGGCCTTCATCTCCTCCCTCAACATCACCCAACTTCGGATTACTCACAACGCCGACCGGCAACTAGGGTCCTTGGACCTAGGCTGGGGGAACGAAGATAGCTTGTACAACGTCTTCCTCACACCGACCAAGCTACAGATCGATGGCCAGTTCCTCCCGGACAGCGTGCTTTTAGCTGCTCCCACGGAGTTTCCGCTCGCTACGGTGACAGAATTGTGGATCGGGTGCCAGTCATACCCAGAACTCGAAAAAGACCAGTGGAAGACTTTCCTTTCGGAATTCCCTCTCGTCAAAACGTTAGTCATCTCTCGCCGGTCGTCTCAGCCGATAATATCAGCCCTTACCCTTGAGAGAGGCCCTGATGATGCGTCCGCGTCTGCACCGACGACTGTAACTACGACCGCGACTGGGATTGCGACTGCAGCTCAGCTCCTCTGCCCTCACCTAGAAACGCTTCGCCTTTACGCAGACACCTCTCGGTCTGTCCTCCGCCTTGCCATCCTGTCCGAGGAGCGAATGCGCTTGAACCATCCCATTCTCACTTTACAAGTGATCTCTTCCGCGACCCGGCATTCCTCCCGGCGTAACCGTTCCCCCGAGCTAATATCGGACCTGATGTATCTCAAGAAGTACATCACAACGGTAGAATGCCACCACAGAGAATCTAGCATGAATTGGGAATTGATAGAAGAGTGGCCGCCCAAGGTGTTTGATTGGGTGCAGGCTGAAAGACGGTGAGGAATAGAAGCCTTCCTTCACACTCGAATATATGTTCAGATATTTCCACAGAGGAGACGATTAGCTATTTGGTTCATGCCCAGTATCATTAGGAAAGTATGCGTAGACCTGTACAACATGGTGATTATATATGTATAATACATTCCGCCCGACACAGCGTGCCCTGTCCTATCATTAATGTCCAAAGTGGAACTGGTAGCTACCGCCCTGGAACCCGCCATGTTGCTGTTGGAAGAACTGCGAGAATGGATGTCCACTTCCACCGGCGTGGAACGGATGTCCGCCGAAACCACCTTGGCCACCCATAGGATCGTTTGGATCGTCTCCGTTATCGAAACGTTCTCTCAATTCAGGGTTCGATAGCACCTCGTACGCCTCATTGACGGTCGCCATCTTTGCCTCACTTCCTCCTTTGTCGGGATGGGCAGTCATGGCGGCCTTACGGAATGCCTTCTTGATGGTCTTCTGGTCGGCGTCGCGTGAAACACCAAGTACTTTGTAGTAGTCTTTCTGCTTGGATTGCTTCAACAGCTTTTGAGCTCTTTGCAGACGGGCGTGTATCTACACAGCACGTTAGCTCGGGCACAGTGGGGAGCGACGGAAGGCACTTACATCACGATTTGATCTTCCACTGCTCTCGAAGGCTTTCTCGAACGCGCGAACGGCATCCTCGTACTCCTCTTTCTTCAACAAGGCCTCACCACGACCGACGAGTCCGTCGGGATCATCGCCAGCGCCATCCATCTTCAGCAACTCCTCACACCAAGTCTCGCCACTGCGCACATTGCCGAGTTTGACATAGGACTTACATAGCGCGCTGACTATCTCCTTCCGACGAGGGCTGGATTTCGTTGGATCGGGAAGTGGTACGGCGGAAGAGGGGTGCTCGAGCAGCTGCTCGCGAGCGGTATTAGATTGCATGGCATCATCAAAACGCTTGGCGAGATCGTTGGCCTTGCCAGCGGAGGTTAGTAGTGTCGTGACACCTTTCCAGTCTTCCGAAGCCAATAGTTGTTCTAGCTTAGCGAAGGCTTTATCGAAGGCTTTGACTAAGCGATGAGCGGTTAGGCATGGTTTAGAGTCAGGGTCTAAATGTAGGCATTGCTTTAACGTGGACATGGATGATGGGGATGGCGGTAGGAAGAAGTATGACAGGCGGAATATACGGATTAGGGAAGTGGTCGTTGGGGGTGCGAGGTGAGAGAGCCGCCTGTAAACGATTAGTTGGCGTATCAGCAGAATGTACCCTAGAAACTCACGTCATATCACCGACAGCACCTTCCAAGTCACCGACAGCCATAGCACACTCTACGCGCTGCTGCCTAATCTCAATGGAATGTGACGCGATCCTCAAGGCTTCCGTAGCACTCTCCGTACACGCAGTCCAGAGCTGCGCCTTCTTGGCCTGCGCAGTCTTCTTCGCAGCTTGCTCACCGAAGTTTATGTCGTTGAGCAGCTCGTCCGCAGTGGAGTCAGCTTTGGCCTTCGCGTAATATTTCAGAGCCGTGCGAGCATCTGCGAAATGCCCGTCCTTGGTGTGAATGCGTGCCTTCATCAAGTGTGCATTATCGAACGTATTCGATGTCAAGGAGAGGACTTTCTCGAAGTCGTCCAAAGCACTCGAGTGTCGATTCAGCGAGAAGTAGGCGGTGGCGCGCTTGTAGAACAACAGATAATCCGTGGGCGATTGTTCTTACATATATGATTCAGTCCTGGAGATATTTGCCGCACCAGAGGTCAAACTCACCAATGGCCTCCGTATACACCTTCGCAGCTTCATTGAACTGCCCGGTGGAAAGCAATACATTCGCGCGGTTGATTAATGGCAAGAGTCCGGGTGGGTAAAGGTCGCCACCAGACGGCTCAGTAGCGTGAACGGCGGAAAGGAGGGAGAGGACAGAGGAGAATGCCAGCAGCCTCATCGCTGGAAGTTGGAAGTTGAACTGCAAGCTCGAATTGAGCGACGTAAATAATGCAACTGCTGGCATTACACGTATCATTCCCACGGTCACTAAATCTGTATCAGTATTCTCACGGTTACATTGGACGTTCGATTGAATCCACGTTCGATACTATATACTTACACGGCGTTGAATCGGCAATGATACATCTAAACCGTCCTCGGCAATGCAGAACTTCTTGGTCACATTTTCTCAGCTTCAACACTGCATGCCAATACAGTACATGCCCGTGTTTGCAAGGCATGGTTTGAACTAGCCATTGAAATCGTGTGGTGAGAGGTGCCCGATCTCACTTGCCTCCTACAACTCTTGTCACCTCTGTCGGTGGTGGATGAGGTAGACTTTGACGAGGGGCCTGTGAAATTCGTATGTCTTGTCAAATTGATACGCCTTTCTGATGCAAAGAGGCTGATCATCTCGATAGTACACTTTCAGAGGTGAAGTCGAAGAAAACGATTGGGAGCGGTGGGATATATACGCCAAGCACATCCGGAAGCTCGTCGCCCAGCATGAGCATGCGCTCGACGACGATATCTTCGAAGTGCTCCTACCGCCTTCTGAGATGTTTTGTCAGAATACATTACCCAATCTTACATGCCTTGAATGGTACACCAGGACGAATTCCTATCCCATCTTCTGCAAAGACAAACTCACACGTCTCACCCTACGACTGGACCCTCTATGTTCGTTGGAATGCGTTTGCGAAGCTATTTCTATGATACCTCGCGTCAATCCACTCCTCGAATCGTTGACACTTCGGCTAGGGGAGCAATGGACGGATCCCGGCACAGAGCTGGGGCATTGCTCCGACAAGCACAACTTGGAGAAGAACATATTGGAGCCGTTAGCGGGGTTAAAGGCGCTGACGCAGTTGTCCATGCCCGCACGCTTTTTCACTCCCAAGATTACTCGACAGCTTGCCAAGCTCGGTCGCTTGACCACATCCAAGTCCTTGCCCATCCCCGACGGAAACTAGGCGGTGAGTACTTCTAAACAATGGGAATAAGACTGGGCATGCGAAGACTAGTTGTTTTTGAGGAATCTAGTACATGTACTCGAACATTCAAGCACCCAGCACCCGTACGAAAAGGCTTCATTGGTTAAGGCTCGAGCTCGAACCATCGATTAACTGGTGATTGGTGATGAGGCGGCGGGACGGGGAATAATTTAGACAGTGAGACCTAGGTGGGGCTGGAAGGCGTATATCTTGAGCTTTGAACAATCTCACCTTCGTATTTGGATCCCGATATCTCTCATCGTTCGTCTCCCGAACGAAAAGTTGATTAGAAGAAAAGCAGCCCCCTCTCCCCTGTGATCACATGATCTCAAGGTTACTTGCCGTCTCGTAGAGCCTAAGGTAGCTGTTCTTTTCTAACCACCAAGTGTCAGCACGGATGAAAGTTGGCAGACAACTCCTTGCACCATTTGTGCTGCCTTTTGCCTTTGCATGGGCACCAAAGCAGGCCCCAGCAGCATTTCGGCATCCTCAAAGCGACTCTGTCGACTACATTAATCCGTGAGACGACGCGAGGCTCTCATCTATACCCTGCTCACGCTGCCTAGGCTGATAGGAAATGGTGGGGATACTCCAAACGGCTCAGGTGGTATGATACCATCAACTGCTCCCCCTTTCGCTATGACGCGATGGGTTGCTCAGACGCGACAGAACTACGTTTCGGTGACTCCGTACAACCACACCGACACGACCATTCACGGGTTCCAAGGCACGCATCAACCAGCAATATGGATGGGGGAAAGTGGACAAGTAGTGGTCGTCCCAGGGGCAGGTCGTGTTCAGAGTCAATTCCACGATCGGGGGATGGTGTTCGACAAGGCAACGGAAGTGATAACTGCTAGCTATTATAGCGCCAATTTACGGACCAATAGCGGCGATAGTATACTTGCAGAACAAAGTGCTAGTGCGTGTCATTTTCATCATGAAAATTAAACTCTTTAACAGTCGGACGCCAGCCTCGCGTGTAGGTCATCTACGATTCTCTTTCACGTCGACGCAAGCTCCATACGTCCTTCTCGAAGCTAGTCGCGCGTCAGTCATGGGTTCTGCTGACCCAAACAACGTAACATATCCTCTCGGCTCCATCTATATTGACCCGGAGGCGAAGGAAATCACTGGCACAAATGCCGAACGACAGGACTTCATAATAGACCCTGTATCGACTCCAGCTCGCGGATTCAAGGGCTACTTTTGCGCAAGATTCGATAAACCTTTCCGATCTTGGGGAGTAGTCCAGAACGGCACTGCCAGTGAAGATTCCTCTGCTACCGGACCATTGCTGTCAGGCTACGCTACATTTGACGCGAATGACTCGGCGATCAACGTTCGAATTGGGGTTTCCTTTATTTCCATCGATCAGGCCAGGCGTAACCTCGATAACGAGATTCCTGATGGTACTACTTTAGAGGACACGGCTACGACAACCAGGGCTGCTTGGGCAGAGAAGATGGACCGTATTCAGCTTGAGGGCGCGACAGAAGACGAGAAGGTCATATTCTACACTGGCTTTTATCACACACTACAGTATCCCTATGAAACTAGCGAAGACGGCAAATACTATTCCGGCTACGATGACGCCGTCCATGAGGGTCTTTCGTACAGCGGGTATTCGATATGGGTGAGCCTCTTCCGAGGAGTACGAAACACGCTACTCATATCCGCTTGAAGGATACGTTCCGTGCCGAATCAGCATGGTTGATCCTGTTTGCCCCAGAGCGTGTACCAGGGATGATCACCAGCATGCTTCAAGACTACAAAGAGGTATGTACTTCAAATGACGCGCATCGCTTGCAAAACTCAATATGCTTAGGGAGGCTGGCTACCAATGTGGAAGAATATCATTGGTTCGCCGCCATTCGTTTTCATCTTAGCAGTTGATCTTAATCTTCGCCTTCAGAAACCAATATTATGGCAAGTCTGATGTCCCATCCAACCACAGTGGTGTACTCATTTTGGATCTGAATCTCAGGTTGGAACGCACGCCGACTCGCTCATTGCAGAGGCCGTGGTCAAGGGAATCACGGGCTTCGATCTAGATCTCGCTTGGGAAGCTGTACTCAAGGATGCGACTATCCCTCCCGTGAATGATTCTACAACATCGTGAGCCCATAGCGTTGATGTCGTTTCGCTGCCTTACGTCGTTACTCTAAGCTATTTTGATCGAGAAGAGGTATGCAACATGATATCTTTATCTTGTCCCAAATATTCATCGGAAAGCTAGAATGTTGATTACGAAGTCAGAGCGGGTCTTTCCTCAGTCTACGACACCAAAGGATGGGTTGCTTCAGACATCCATTCCGAGGCTGCTTCTCGTACCCTCGATTACGCTTGTGAGTCTCATTTCGCTGGCTCTTTACGCACCACATCCGAACTTGCTTCACCAGACGACGATTATGCCGTCTACGCTCTCGCTGAGGCCCTGAACAAGTCGTCCGAAGCCGCGTTTTTCCTCAACCGTAGCCTAGAAGCGCCTTTTAGTATCTTCAACGAAGCCACTGGATTCATGGAGGCTCGTAACGCGGATGGCTCGTGGGCTGGCGAAGACGCAGGCTGGACCGAAGGCGACAAGTGGGCGTATTCGTTTGACGTCGTCCACGATATTCCTGGTCTTATCGCTAAGAGAGGCGGGAACGCTAGCTTTGTCAGATCTTTAGAAGAGCATTTTAACGGAGGACACAATGACCACACTAACGAGGTATGTTATTGCATTTCAATCAGGTATCCGTATTCAACCAATCTGCCCATAAAGCCTTCCCACCACATCCCTTACCTGTACGCACTCGCAGGCGCTGCATCGAAGACTCAAGAACGCGTGAGGTCTATAGCAAAGTCTGACTATGGTACCTCACCTACTGGCCTCGCTGGTGTACGTTCGATCTCTTGCATCAGCCATACAGGAAGACCAGAACATAACAATTGCTATAGAATGAGGACTGTGGTCAGATGAGTGCGTGGTGGCTTTTCAGCGCCCTTGGATTCTATCCCGTCAACCCAGTCTCAGGCGAATACATCGTTGGCTCGTAAGTCAGTAATCTCAGCACTTGCTTCCTAGCTAAACCGGACTGTTCTCTTGCAGACCGTTCTTTGAGAAAGTGACTATTGATTTGCCGGGTGTAGAGACGCCGCTGGTTATCACTGCTCGCGGCGCACCTTCGGATGTCTATGTTGCATCGTTGTCAGTCAACGGTGCCCCAGTTAACGAACCCATCATCTTTCATGAACAAATTGCTCATGGAGGAGAAATTGTCTTTGAAATGAGCGCAAAGCCAGCACCCTGGGCATATAATACTGTCGTAAGCCTACCTCTTATGACGCCCATTCGAAGTTTGACCATGCTGGCTAGGGTGTAGATACGCGTACAACGCCATCTGTCATCCACAACGAACTCTGATAAATACTCGCCCACTACAGTATGTGAAAGCGTTGAAAACTTGCCCCGGTCTAATCAGTGTGCAAACACTATCCACTGGAAACTATGACTTCCCCGAGTGTACTCTGATTACTAGACGCCAAATCATTTTCCAAGGGCTGATGAATGCTCCAACTCGTCGTGAAGGGCGATGACTTTCTCAACTTCCAAACAATCTCTTGTGCTCCGGTATCTATGCGCTTGACTCCACTTTGTCCCCGCACTCGGATCTGTTACAAGCTGTGCACACACCTTCGACTGGCAGATCATACTCCCACTCTCACGGAAATTAGCTCGGCTTCTCTTTGGCCCTCCCACCGTATAATCTCTTTCTCGCCCACGTCTGTCCACCGCCGCATTATTGCAGCTTGATATGTCAAATCGCGTGGAATCGAATATGCGCTTTTGCGACATTTCCGAGATTATACCAGTGCTGGCGACTGCACACGTACCGTCCGCGAGGAGGGAGTTCTCGTCGCAGCTTTTATCCCACATATTGTAGACGCTCCCTCTGTTGGTACGTAATTCTTCCGGACTTCTTGCCAGATCAGAAGCACAGTGGCTGCGTGGACGTTTTCTCGAAATGGCTCTTCTTCTTGATCCCTCGATTACAACGTTTTCCGTCCGTCGGGCCACTGTGCTGTGGATAATCCTCGGATGAATGCAGACGGTCCGCTTAACGATCTACGAGGACTGTATGTGCTGCTGGCCTGGTCATCTGCTACGCAGGCTCCTCATCTGGCGAATTTTTCACGAGAACTCTCAAGGCTCATGTTTACGTTGACACCGCTCTTTCACCCTACAACGTTTATAAGTCTTCTGTGAGGCCCCGATTCTTCCTTCATTTTTCTTCTCCCTTACCCCCGTTCTCGATATGGTCGGCCTGGTCCTCGGATTGGTCCTGTCTACAGGCGTGCTTACGGCCAAGGCCAACCTCTTTGGTGTCCGAGACGACCTTCATTTTTCGCTAGAGGCTCGACAAGAAAATAGAGATGGCTCTCGCCCGGTGTACAAGAACCCCAGGGCGTCAATCGAAGCGCGGGTGAATGACTTGCTCCCTCGTATGACGCTAGAGGAAAAGGTTGCACAATTGTATGTCCCGAATAGGTTTCTTATGTTACTATCAATATGGTGTTCGCTCCAGGATTCAAGGTGATCTAAATGGATGGATGGATATGAATGACCCGTTGGACAATACATTGGTGTTTAACCAGACGGGCTTGGTCAGTCTTCCATTGTATACTACGTTTCCACTGTCTCAATTACCACTACATCAGGAAGAAATGATGCGCCAAAAAGGTGGCTCGATATGGGGTGGCTATCTTGTACCCTACGAGAAATTCGTATTTGCTGTCAATGTTGGACAGCGTTATCTAATGGAAAACACTACTCTGGGTATTCCTGCCCTCATACAATCAGAAGGTCAGTCAATATATACAGAAAGTATACCTCTACTTACCCATTTACGACTACGTGCAGGTCTGCACGGCTTCACCAATAACGGGACAATATTCCCATCGCCTATTGGTCTCGCCGCAACATTTGACACTGATCTCATGAAGAAGGTGGCGGGTGTTATTTCGACCGAGGCTGAGGGCCTGGGGATCAATCATATCTTTGCGCCCGTATTGGATCAAGCTCGAGAGCTCCGGTGGGGACGAGTTGAGGAAGGTTACGGGGAGGATCATTATCTCACTGGCGAGATGGCGCTAGCTTATGTGCAAGGGCTGCAATCCGGCAAACGTCGCAATGCAAGCACGACGGCAGTTGCGAGAATGGCTGCAACTTGCAAACACTTTGCTGCTTTCGGGAGTCCTCAGGGAGGCTTGTACGTTCCATATTTTTTGTGTATTTGACGCCTCTGACACTAACCAAGAAACCTTGCCCCGGTGGCTGGCGGTGAACGTGAACTTCGAACCGTACACCTACGGGCTTTTGAAAGGGCGTGCATGGAGAGTATGACTATTATGACAGCATACTCAAGTTACGATGGTATTCCTGCTATCGCGAATGATCGTGAGCGTCCCCATTGTCATTGAAAGTACTGGTTCTGACTGCGTTCGGACGTGATAGACCTCCTTATTGACATCGTATGTGATGCTATTTTCACAGCGGTCTATTCTAACCGTGTTATTATAGCTCCGGGAAGAATGGGGCTATAAATACTGGGTCGTCTCCGATGCTGGGTCTGTCGACCTTCTAATCACCCTTCATGGCACTTGTTCCACACGAGAATGTGCTGCTAAAACAACTCTCGAGAAAGGCTTATCTGGGGAAATGGGTGGTGGAACGTATACATACTTGACATTGCCCGGTAAGGAGTCGACCAATGCCCTCACCACGGAACTAATTGGCATCCAACGCTTGTGCTCAAAATGTATAGACCAGATCAGAGCGGGACAAGTTGACATCAAAGCGCTCGATGCCACTGTGAAGTATATGCTTCGCACGAAATTCTCTCTAGGTGTCTTCGAAAGTTAGTGAAGGCGCCCCCCTCAAAAATCTCTGCTTATGCGTTTTCACCACAGACCCTTATCCTTACGACGACTACCTTTCATTGCTTCGCACTCCTGAGTCGCAGGAAACCCTTCTTGCATCCGACCGCGAGTCCATCGTCTTGCTTGAGAATCGCCAAAACACACTACCACTGTCGAAGAACATCGGGTCCGTTGCTTTGATTGGCCCCCACGCTGATAGAGTTTCAGTAAGAAGTCATACACGCGATCCTGTCGATTTTTTCTGAACCGAATGTGCGCAGTTTGGCGACTACGTTTTCTTTAATGCCACTCTCAACGGTGTCAGCCCCCTCGCTGGGTTTCGCCAAGTTCTCGCCGACACTCAAGTACAAATCAACTATGCCGAAGGTTCAAAGCTTTGGTCCAACGATCAGTCTGGATTTGGCGAGGCGGTGAATGCAGCACAGTCGTCCGATGTCGCGATCGTGATTGTTGGGACGTGGTCATTAGACCAAACTCTCCTATGGACGCCAGGTACCAATGCGACAACAGGTGAACACGTCGATGTGCACGACCTGGCGCTAGTCGGTGCCCAACTGGATCTTGTGAAAGCCGTGGAAGCAACAGGAAAGCCTACCGTCGTTGTCTTTGTCAGCGGTAAACCTGTCGCGGAGCCATGGATTCAAGCTCGTGCGTATCTTGATCGCTGAATCTGTGGCAGTTCATTTATGCTGGTCATATAGATGCCGATGCAGTCATACAACAGTTCTACCCGGGAGAGAAGGGTGGATTAGCGCTAGCCGAGATCATCTTCGGAGATGTTAATCCATCAGGTCAGTCTTTGTCTCCTACACTCCTACAATGGGCTTTGAGGCATTGAACGCTTTCAAGGTAAATTACCAGTGTCTTTCCCTCGCGATGTTGGGACAACGCCCGTGTTCTACAATTACTTGAAGGGAAGTCGGCCCTTGGATCCCGGGAGTGTTCTAGATGACGGCACACTTCACTTCGGACACCAAGTACGTACCTTGTCCTCTACTTCACAGGGTAGGGCACGCTCTAAGCATCCGTCAGTACGTTCTCGACAGCCCAGTACCTCTGTGGAGCTTCGGACACGGCTTGAGTTATACCACGTTCAGCTAGTAAATCGACACACTTTCTGTCTTTCTCTCGTGTTCTGAATCGTGATTACAGCTCCAACATAGCACTCACGCCTTCGACCGTCAGTAAGAACGGCAAGTTCACCGTCAGCGTTACTGTTAGTAACACAGGTGCTGTGGCCGGAAAAGAGGTGGTTCAGGTACGTTTATAATGCTTTTCCTTGTGCGACTCGTTACTCACCGCATTGCCAGATTTATGTTACTGACATCGTAGCGTCGGTGGTCACGCCAAACCAAGAGCTCGTTGGGTTCCAGAAAGTGGACATACCGTAGGTCTCCTTGCGGGTCTTCACTCCACATCCTCATCCTGATCATGACATAGTGCTGGAGAGTCCAAAATCGTTTCGATCGACATTCAAGCATCACAATTGGCCGTGTGGTCGCTCCGCAACGCTTGGGTTGTTGAATCAGGAGAATTCCTCGTTAAAGTTGGCACTAGCGAGCAGAGCTTTGCCAATGCAACGCTAACAGTAAATTAAGCCAGTAGTTGAAGTTCTGCCATCCATCGACCCTCCGAAAACATAGAATAGTTTCCTCCCAAGGCGGGAGAATTTGGGCCTATATATGTGACTAATTTTTGTCAATTCAGTGATATCCTGATATCTATAGACCAAATAAATAACGATCTGAGGAGCCGTCACGCTCTTCATTCCTTATTCTTGCACCACCATCATCTATCCCACCAGCCCACATTACGACGAAATACACTACTACAATGCCCGCCTATGATACCTCTCCGGACGCCTTGACAGAACGCGACCAGTGTATTCTCTCGCTCAAATTATTCGAGGAACTCGAGGAGCTGCGAGCGCAGAAACGGGCAGCCGAGGACGCGTTTGTGAATGATATCAAGCAGTGCATTCTCGCCACCGCACGCGATCAGGACGACGAAGCTGAGCTCACTTGGGCGACGATGAAAGCCCAACGCACAGCGCGGGCCTTCCTGCGTAGGTCAGCAACGAAGATGAAATCAGGTATGGACTATCACTACGCCTTTTCGGAGACTGTGGTCTGACGTCGATGCTCTAGAGGGCGTGCCTCGCAGCGATCCTCTTCTCTTCCAACAATTAGCGCAAACGATCTTTAGGCGGGTTGAGGCCCCGCTGGCAACTACTTCCTCCGCCTCCCCCAGCTCCAAACGGAAAGCCGACGACGTCGATACAGGAGATAAGCCATCAAAGAAAGCCAGTTAGTTAATGAATTTCTCTCCGCCCATCCAACGCTTACGAACTCTTTTAGAAATTGCAAGAAAGCCCGTTCCTAAAATCTCTTCCTAAATACATCCTACTAGATAGCGTGTCAGCCACTGGTCAACGGATACATAATTATCATTTTACATATTCTACCTTCCACAGCATCTATTTCTAAGGTTGGAGTGAATGAATCATCAGCGCTTCAGCTATATTGTAAGTGCTGGCGTGTTAGCTGTTACCATTGCCAGTGGCACGACTGTCCGCGATGACGAGGTGTCACGCCCAAGAATCAGGGTACTGTAGTCAACAGGATAGCCCCAAAGCGCACCGACCGGCGGGGCTGCTATATGTTGTACAGGTTGGTACAAAGCTAATAAACCTATATTCGAATCCATGAGTTACCTAATAGTGTCTATTATATGTCTACGTGCAACGATTCGTCCAAGTGAGCACTTCGAGGGACAAATTACTTATGCTGGATCCGCTCCCACTGCTTCATACACGAGTATCCGTCATAGTCTGCAAACGGAGTCGGCGCGCCGCACGAACGAGGATGAGAATGCAGCGATGGGATAAGAAAGGATGAACAGAAGAACGCACCGAAGTTTTTTGCGGGATTGCACCCGCACTGGCCGGCCTCCCATGCCTCTTGGCTGCGCGGGCAGTGCGTGTACGGATTATGCTCGTACCCTATCTCGTTGAAGAAGTGGATCTGGTCCTTGCTCGCAAAGAGGGCGGCGCCGATACTATGCACAGGCGCGTCTCCCCACCGCTAGATACCGGTAAGCACCGTTAAGCCATCAATCAAACGCGTCTATATAGACTATGTGGAAGGCAACGAGGCTCACCTCGTAGTAGAACCCGCCCTGCGCGTCGAGGTAGTTGAAGTACGCTTGATACGCCTCCCCGCGCCAGAAGTTGAGGTCCGCAATCTCGAAGTTGCTCCAGAAATGGCAGCGGTTGTACGTTTCGCCGTTGTTGTCGGACATGTAGTCCATCGAGTTGTCTTTGGCGAGGTATTCGGGGTGCAGCTTGATGAAATCTGCGATCGTAGTGGAGTGTAAACGGGCATGGGTATGGTTTGACCAGGTTCGGTGCAGAGGAGGCACGGGAGAGACGAATGCGCACCTTTGACATGTCCCCATAGTGTAGGGATCGTAGCCTCGAATTCGTACATGGTGATTGTAAACCCTGGCATTGCCGCGCTTGAGCTTCGTTAGTGCATCACGAGATGTTACCGTACGTACCATAGGTCTTGTTGTTATTTTCCATGTAAAGGAACGGGTCGAAGTTGATATTGCAGTGGAAGTGGATGTCTGGTCTGCGTAAGAGTCAGGTTGGAATGCGCGACGAGAAGGGTGGTGAAGCGCGGTTTGATGGACATGGGAGATCGACGTACTCAATACGCCAGTACCATCTGTACTTTTGGAGTAGTTCGTGGCGATAGAAAAAGCCGGAGTTGAACCGACACATATTGCGATACGAGACGCTTCCTATAGCACACCAATTGTGAATTTCACGCACAGTCTAGTAATGGGAGGAACTCACCGCCGTAAATTATATTATCCTTCACCATCTTATCCCGACCAGCGGTCGCCTTCGCCTCGTCTATCCAATCTGGTTGGTACCAGTGATCGTGAGGAATTACTCCAAACTCAGCCGACGTTGATACGATGTTGGAAATGCGCCTTCGCGGCAAAGGTTCGTCAGCAATGAGGCATGCTTTTGGACGAGGTGTCCTTACCGTTTGAAGTCCTCGCTAAACTCCACTTCGTTCAAGAAGACGTACGGGTATTGGTACTTGTGGTTGAAACGATCCTCGATGTCTCGTATACTCTTCACCGTGCCATCGACGTCTGAATTCCTTGCTAGTATAACAAAGGTTGCGTTTGCCTTGGGTGGGTCCGCATGCAAGAGTTCTGTGATATCTGTATCGTCTGGATTCATAGGAGGTACGACGATAGATATTTCATCCCCCGGGAACGCCGTATCGTCAGACGACGTAGGAGATTGCTTGAAGTGGGACGCGATATTTGACATTGAAGTGATCCTCCCATATTCTTCGTGCGTGAAGCTCAAGAGATAGTGTAAAGATATCTAGAATTGTCAGATATATAACAACGTCACAGAA
The DNA here is from genome assembly GCA_012980535.1 of Pleurotus pulmonarius. Lineage (NCBI taxonomy): Eukaryota > Fungi > Basidiomycota > Agaricomycetes > Agaricales > Pleurotaceae > Pleurotus > Pleurotus pulmonarius. The sequence goes on along the minus strand of SJKF01000003.1, from coordinate 3,656,467 downwards.
AGAAACGAGCGCACCACCACCCCTAGCACCAGCAAAAAGTACCGCGCGCCGGTGTTCATGTCCACAAGAAGCAAAGCGAAGACGGCTACAAAGCCTGGAAGAAGATGAGGAGAAAGCAAGTATCCGAATCTTGAGAGGATTCTACCTGATGGTCCCTGTCTGCTGCGCTGGCAACTGTCGGGGCTCGGGGGCTGTAACCACGAGGTACAGCAGAAATTACTCCGTTCTCCGTATTCTGCGAGTGCGCGCCTGGATTCCGCCCACAGGCAAAGGCGAGCTTTCTAGAGAACGTGAAGGTGGAAGGAGTATAAACTGGAAATGGATTCAAGTTCGTTGGCAACGGGTATTGAATTAGCGCCCGTATTCCTAGCTGCCTCAGCTAAAATAGGGGTGCCCACCAGTCCACGTTCTCCGAGTCCAATGCCCACGACAGCGGATGCAGAACGAAGGCAGCGGGATCGACAAACACTCCCAGTCGAACTCGTATCAGAGATAATTTCTTTGGTCGCGCCGGAGGAGTCCAAGAATCTGCTCCCCGTCGCGTTTAGGTCCAATGTTGAACAAGAAGCCTTTCGAACTCTCGCCAATGCTTCTCTGGTGTCTCACTCATGGAACACCATCTGCAGCCGGCACATATTCCGCACAGTCTGCATATCCAACACCAACGCTAGCACTCGGCTCTCGTTCCTGCATTTTGAAGCCTCCCACCTCGCAGAGTACATCCAGAGACTCTATGTCTGGTGGAACGTTGACACCCGCCCCGCTTCCGAGTGGCTCGCAGAGTGTTTTCACAGGATGAAGAACTTTCGTGAATTGATACTTGTGTCGTCTTTGGTGGGCATGAATCGACGAGTCCTCGCCGCGGGGGTCGTGCCTGTCTTTTCCGCCTGTCACCTTCGCAAGCTGACCTTACGGGACTGGGTCTTTGCAGAGGATGCGTACGATCTCCTTGGCATGCTCTCCCCAACTCTCGAAGAACTAGCGCTCGAGAACATCGATACAGAAAATATCGAGATGCAAGTCCCCGCGACCACTCACTTAGCAGCTCTTCGAAGGCTAGTTTTAGTCGATACAGTTCATCCGATGCTCAGTGCCGAGCATATCATCGAGTGTCCCCGCCTCGAATACTTGGAGTGCCGATGGCTCCTCGATACCGATTCTTGGAATATGCCACCTTGGGTTCCAGCCGGTTTAAAGGAAGTTGTACTCGGCGGCACGTCATGTTTTGCCGATTGACTGTTTCCCGCCCGGACTCATTTTGCTGGTGCAGGTAGTATTATGAGTGCCCTTCCCAACTTTGGCCAGACTATACGGCCATCTGTAGTACGGATCTCCTTGTTTGGGAACAGGCCATACATCAATCACTTCACTTGGTTCAAGGATTGTATCGGCCGCCTCCCGTTTCCCAACCTCATTCAAGTCTTCGAAATACGCATTTACATCGGCATCCCCACGCCTGTAAACAACTTCCTTCCGGCAACATCAGACTACGAAATGATGTCTCAATCCCTTCAACCCCTCTGGAGAGCTGGCGGTGTGAAGAACATCGCAGTGAATATCACTGTCACTTTCGATGGCGAGCCCGATGTGGTTCCAGACTTGGTGCGAGAGTCAGCGAAATTGAAGACTGGGTTCGCAGGGCTGTCGCCGGCTTATGTATCGGACATGCGGTTCGTCGTGAGCGAACAGTTGCATGTTAGGATGACCAGGGCGACCGCAGTTGATATGTGTTGGAGCATACAGAGAGTGTGATCATCTGTCGAACTATCCCCCGTTGAAGGCAATGTACGTGGCCAGTACCTTTTCAAAAGCTGACGTTTGACTTATACGCGTAGACGATTAATTATTACCAATAAACCTATGGTGTACCACCACTTCAATAGAGAGCAAGACGCGATACCGTCATTCCAGAAACGTACTGCGGCAGTCTGAAAGTTGTCCTCGGGCACGAATTTGGACTTCAGTTGGCTGAGCACCCAAGCTTCGGAAAGCGGTCGTAAGCGAGCTAGAACTTTATGCATATGGATTACTAGCGATATACCAGAGAGTTGACGTTCGCCGATCATAAAGACACATTTTCACCAACTCCGAATTCACTCGCCTCTTGCAAGCACAATTCCCAGACTGGCGTCACAAGTACTAGGAAGTAAAGGTGTGGTACGTGTGCATAAGCTCTGGTGTGGGAGAGTCGCTGGACAGCAAGCTTAGGTATGTACTTTGCGCTACCCTTTACCAGTTTCGAAAGAGCTCAACCATACTAATTAATTCTTCGCAGCTGGCAAGTAATGTTTCAAAGCTTTGATTGAACAAAAATTCTACCACAACGAGCCTACAATACCCCGAACCAAACCCCAAACGCCTCCGTATAACATCAGAAAAGCCGAGATAAAGGAAGACATCAGTATTCTGTGAACGGAAGGAAGATGAAGTACTCACCGGGGAGCAGAGCTCCCCTTCCTGCCCGCCCAGGGCGAACATTAGCCCCGCTCGAGAACCGGCGACCCGTCCAGGTGAGTGGGGAACAATCGCGTCTTGAACCAGAGACCTAAGCGCGTAGAAACTCGAATCAGATGGGGCCGCCCAAGCCCTCACTAGCATCCGTTTACCCGCTCGCCGGGCGCCTCGGATCATGACTGGATTGGAAGTCTAGCTCGCTCAAGGGCGGTGATCCCATCCTACCGAGATCCCCCAAGACGATAGCCCGCCTGGCATGCACGCCCCAGCTCGCGGAATCAACAATACTCTTACCCTCACCGACGTTGCCCGATTGCTCGGGGCCCTCCACCATCTACCCGCCTCCAACGATTACCGCCAGTTTCAGATGTCCGGAGGTCTGGTCCCTATAGCATGTCAGGGCCTATCTTCACGGTGCGGGACCCACCCCGCCATGGCCAGAGGCCAATGAGCGGAACGAGCACCCACAGCGCTCCTGGCGTGACAAGGGCCACCTGGCGCGCCATCTGCCAAAAACGGCTCGTTGTCGACAGCGTGGACGAAAGGGCTGTCGGGTGGGCGAGGATGGATCCGGTGACTGAGACCGAGCCCTACCATCACAGGTTCAGTCCGAGTGACCTAGCGATGGGTCGATGGTGCGATGAGAAGGGGGAGATGGAAGTGGAAAGGAAGAAAGGAATGGTGAGTTGAGAGAGCGGAAGTGGGGGGTTTATATACCTTTCCGCGGCGTGCTATTATTAACCATAGGGATTCAACAAACTCGAAAGTCTACCCAGCCACCCTCACGTGGGCGTGTCGCGTCCTCGATGGACAACGCGCCCCCTGCATTCCCTCTGCACCGTTCATGGAATCTGCCTCTGGCGGGTGAGTGATTCTCCTTTTGCTCCGAGGCGGGCTCGATATCTCACAAGGCGGGCCACTCAACGCTCACCGTACTTCTGCAGATACAATCGCTCTCCCGCCCAGTAGCTCCAGCCACCAACTATATCCTGTTCCACACCCCGCCGCACGTGTTCCATATCCTGAAGGGCGGGCGTCACACTGGCGGGTAACCTGGCGAGCACGTATCACTTTTGCGCCGAGGTCGTCGATTCAACTTGAATGTCTCGCTATCTCCCCGTTCTTCTTGCGAATACCAACTTGCGAGATGTTACCCATCACTTTGAGGCGCCTGTATATCAATCAAATATGTGGTCGTATGTTTTCTCGCTGCATTATTCCATCCCAATTCTAGGGAAGGTTACTCCTTATTTTCTTTCTCTTGTTGATATACTACTCCCTACGACCAATGGATCAATTACGTCCCCCCCTGGTTCTAGACGAAGTCTCCATACATGGGCGTGTCGCGCCCTCGACGGTCGACGGGTCTGCCGCGTTCGCTCTGCACCGTTCCCCGAATACGCCACTGGCGGGTGATCGATCCTACTTTGGCTCTACGGCGGACGGGTCACTTCATAGGGCGGGTGCTCAAAGGGTAGTGTTCTTTGTGTCACGCCTTAGAGGAAATTGCCACATACGACATTGGCGCAGGGGTAGTCCCTTGGCTACCCCCGTGCGTCGGTTTCATTCTCGAGATCTCCCTTCCGGCAGCACGATTCGCTTTTCGGAACAGTTCGGTATCTACTGAGAGTTTAGTCGATTTGGGACTGCGGAAGAACTGCATATATGATATACACAACCAAAGATCAAGGGAGGTTCGCGGAATCATGCACAGTTAACGGTGCCCTGTTTGTAGCTAGCACCGTGATATCAAGCTCAAGACTTCTAATGACCATTCTTTCTACTGCGCTCTGTGGGTTTTGTAAGGTTAGTGATAGGTGAGGAAGCAGAGGTGATTGAGTCGTATGGGTAGGGGCCATGGCCTCATGCGCCGTCAATTCTGCTGGTTCTGCGGAATGTCTTCTAACACTCATCAGTGTCAGGTTTAGTTAGGCAACAGCTCATGGTCAATCCACTTCAAAGATCGCTGCGCTGAGGGCTTGGGACGATAGTATTTTTGTCCGACACGCTGGGAGAGGCGAGGCTCTGAGGACTTCCTCCTTCTCAGGCTAGTTCACGGCCAAAGTCCAAAGTTGCTACACCGAGAGGATGAGACTAGCCACAGGAAGTACACTGCCTCATTACTGCACAATTGTAAGGACTATGGAAGGCGCCCAACTTCGAAGCAAGCTTAGGCCTCTGAATTTCGTTGCTGGCCAGTTGCAAAAGCAATGGATTATGATTGGAGTATGGTCTAGTATGGTATTCTATGAGGTTAGCGCCCGTGCTCCTGGGCGAACGCGGCCACCGCTTGGTTCCCACACTCACCTTCAACACTATAGTACTAACGGTAGTATGAATCTCCCAGTCGAACTTGTATCCGAGATTATTTCTCTGATCACACCGGATGTGTCCAAGGATCTGATTCCTGTTGCGTACAAGTCGACTGTCGGCCAAGAGCCTCTTCGAACTCTCGCCGCTGCTTCTCTAGTCTCGCACTCATGGAACGTCATCTGCAGACGGCAAATATTCCACACAGTCTTCATGTTCTCCGACAACATCGTTTCTCGGCTCTCATTCGTTTACTTCGAAGCCCCCCACCTCGCAGAGTACATCCAGAAACTCTATGTCTGGTGGAACACTGACACCCGCCCTGCTTCTGAGTGGCTCGCAGAGTGTTTCCACAGGATGGTGAACTTTCGTGAACTGATCCTTGTGTCGTACTTGGCGGGCATGTACCAACGAATCTTCGCCGCGGGGGCCATGCCTGTCTTTGCCACCTGTCACCTTCGCAAGCTGACCTTACAAGACTGGGACTTTGCGGAGGATGCGTATGATCTCCTTGGCATGCTCTCTCCGGCCCTCGAGGAGCTAGTACTCGATAGGATCTATACAGAAGAGTTCGAGATAGTAATGCCCGCCCCCGCGACAACCCGTTTAGCAGCTCTTCGAAGGCTAGTTTTAGTTGACGTAGTCCATCCGATGGTCAGCGCCGAGAATATCATTGAATGCCCCCAACTCGAATTCTTGGAGCTTGAATGGCTCTACAATTCCAATTCTTGGCGTACGCCACCGTGGATTCCCGCAAGTTTAAAAGAACTTGTGCTCAGTAGTGGGTCATCTTCCCTTCATTGTATTTCATCCAATAGGTTTATTTTGCTGGTCTAGGTAGCGGCAGCTGTGTCATCCCCGACTTTGGGAAGGATATCCGACCAACCGTAGTAACGATACACTTGTGGAGTAATGGACCTTCCTTCCGCGATCTCTTTGCTTGGATCAAGTGCTGTATCGACCGCCTCCCGTTTCCCAACCTCATTGAAGTACTCAAAATCCACATCAAGAAGTATACCGGCATCCGAGACGACCCTCTTCCAACAATCCTAGATTATGAGACGCTATCCCGAGTCCTCCAACCCCTCTGCAAAGATGGCGTCTTAAGGACTATCGCCTGGGAGGTCTCCATGGATGGTAATCACTTCCTAAATGTCAAGCCCGACTCAGCACGAGAGTCGGCAAAACTGAAAGCCGGCTTGGCGGCGCTATCGCCAGCAAATATATCCGATCTGCAGTTCATCATGGACCGCACACAATTTAGTACTTGGATGTCGAGGAGAGGTGGATTCGACATGCGTTGCGCTATAGAGAGTGTGTGATTTACCAAGCTATTACGGCTGCTGCCTACATAGACACACATGTACGTGGCCAGTACTTTCCGCAGAACGCTGACATTTTACTACCTGTAGATGGCTAATTCCGTACAATGATGGACTGGGATTTCTTGCTTCTCTGTCCGCGAAAGAGAGGTAGGTGGGGGGCCTGAGCACGCAGAGCAGGCATGAGTGAGTCGGAATACCGTTGTCCCAGGAATCGTGCTGCCGCAGTTTGAAAGTTGTCCTCTGGTATGAGGTTGAGCCTCAGTAGACTGAGCACCCATGCATCGGAAAGCGGTTGTGAGTGCATATGGATTACTAGCAATGCACCCGAGAGTTGGTGAGAATGTGTCTTTCATGGCTGGCGGACGTCAACTCCGAATTCACTGACCTCTTCTGTCTCGATTCAAGGCAGGTACTAGGAACGGAACGAAAATTCTCTCTAATATATGTCAGGGACGGAGGGTGCTATAAGAGTCGTCGGGCGCGAATCGCGTCCATCTTGAAGCAAGCTTGGCACTAGACCGTCGGGTGACTCGGTCAAGAGTCGATAACTTTTAACGGCGCTTATCATCCTTACTCAACGTACAACGTTCAACTCATCACTCGCTCAATGACAGCACGCAAGCATCTTTTCCCTCTCCCAGATAGAATTCCTGTCGAAATCATCGCCCAAATCATTGCCATTGTCGCGGACGGTCCACAAGAATGCAATCCCAAAAACGACGAAGACCATCCATTTTGGACTCTCGCTGCGAGTTCTCTGGTGTCTCGCACATGGCTGACCATCTGCCGCCCTCACATCTTCCACACGCTCAGTATATCCGAGAGGACCCTCCCCCGGCTCTCCCTCCTCCACTTTGACGCTCCCCATCTCTCCGGATATATTCGCACAGTCCACATCTGGTGGAATGACGATACCTGCACCGCTTTGGAGTGGTTCCCAGAATGTTTCAGCCGCTTGAAGAACTTACGCGCGTTGCACCTCGACCAAGGGATCGCAAGCCTGTCTATGGCGCCAGCACCACTCTCCGCGGGGATCGTGACGATGCTTGCTGCCCCTGGTCTTTGCAAGCTGGTTTTACGTGGCTGGGGCTTTGCCAGCGATGCCTCTGATCTCCTCACCATGCTTCCTGACACCCTTGAGGAATTAAAACTCGAGGACATCATGGAGACAGATGCCACGGGGAAGGCGCCATCGACCCTGCGTTTAGAGGCTCTTAGAAGCTTAGAGTTATTGGATGTATTCCATTCCATGCTCGAATTCAAGAGCTTCATCGAGTGCCCGAATCTTGAGTGCTTGACTGCGCGATGGTACCGTTTCGAGCCTTGGAATTTACCACCATGGATCCCGGACGGTCTATCGGAGCTCGAGTTATACGGTGTGTCCTTACCGAGGTACCGCGGTTGGTTGTCGATTTACTTACACAAGTCGCTGCTTTAGCTGTACCTGAATGCAACATCCCCAACCTCGGTACTGGTATACGACTATCAGTGCTGACAATCAATTTAACCGGAGACATGTCCATCTCTTACCTCGAGCTCTTCGTTTGGATCAAGAATTGCATCGAGCGCCTGCCGTTCCCGAAATCCCTCAAGTCGCTTACAATCAACGCCACGAACAGCCACCTCGTCGACGATCACTCTGAGGCCCTTTATCCTACGGGATCGGAATGCGATGAAATATCCCGCTTCCTCTACCGGCTCTACCGGCAAGGGGGGCTAGAAACTATTACCCTGAGCATCACGAAGGACATCGAGTCTAGCGCAAGCGATTCTGAGTTGCACATGGACGAGGGGCGAGAGATGGAGAAACTGGAGACTAGCTTCGCGGCATTGTTAGAAGAAAATGTGCTCGACGTGGAATTTCTGCTTCAGCGCTGGAACGATGATGGGATGCCTGAGCCAATCATGTGTTGTAGCATAGAGAGGGCGGAAACGGAGGCGGATTAAGCATTCTGGGTGTATTACTGCGCATTCCATTGCGCACTCCGCTTCTGCTCATAGAGCAAGCTATGTACACGTTCGGTGCTTGCCCGTCTCGCAGCGGATCCTGAGTAAATCGACCTCCGCGCTGAGAGGTAGGATCCATCTCGCCGTCAAAGAGTACAGCGGCCGCGACATATTTGTCGATGTCATCACACTTCTCACACTGCAAAATACATCCTCGCCACGGTGTTGGATAACTGTAGGAGCCCATCAATGGTTTACTATACAGATTGCGCATTACATTTCGCGAGTGCGTGCTCCTACCAAGGGTCTACGGCCACGGGGCGATTCGGTGTTGAGGATCCAGCACCGATCGCGAATCTACTCGAAAATCGAATATACCAAGCGGTGTCAACTTCGAAAACCTATCAACCACCCCCACACCACCTCGTATTCGCCAGTATGTCGGCTCGATTGTGAAAGTGAGCTTCCGGAGTGATCCATTGTTGTGAAGATTGAGGATGAATGCTTCGAAATGGTCAACGATCCCGAGATAAATCGGAGACGTGCCCCAGTGAAGGGTGCCCTCACTCGAAAGCATGACTTCAAGATGCCGAATTTTGTATGGGAGCGCGAATTTGGTAATGAGATTTGTTATTGCCTCCAACGATGATGACCTATGGCCCCAGGCAACAGAGAGGTTCTCTGTGCTGAATTGTCTCTGATCATCGCTGCCTGTGTAATCCAAACAGAATACTATGTAAGTCAAGAAATGCCTAAAAGTGCGAAGCGACGTACCCCAATCCTCAGTGATCGCCAAAGTGACCAGTGAATCTGGAAGAGCATCGCGAAGCGTGTCATACCAATCTTTGCACCACAGAATTTTCAACCTCTGTGTACGAAGCTTGGTAGGTAATAGGCCGTCAAAGCGAATTAAGAACAGTTCCTCCAGCGCTTCCATGTTAATTGCTGGCATCTGCGATATATCCACAGCCGTTGGTCGATGGGCAATCACATCATCCAGCGTCAATGAACGAACCACGCTGGCGGATGCCTCCAACAACATGTGCAGTTCAGGAGCATCAAACGAGCGATCTTGAATGTAAAGAGTCGTGATTGAAGAAGTTGGGAGTACAAGGGGGATGTCCAAGAGTACGAATCCTCTGCAGAATAGAGTGTGGAGGCGAGTGAATCCACGAATAAATTCTTTGATGTCGGCGTCATCAAGTTCGATGGCATTGTCTTCAGGGTCATCCCCATACGTGGGGTCGTAATGGATATTGATTTCCTCGATGAGGGGACGGATGTGCGGTGCGTTTTTCATCAGAGTTGTGCATGCGAGCAGACTTCGACGAGTCTCAATGCAGAGGCTTCGATACAGGAAGGGGAGGGACAAAGTGCGCCAAGCGTTGCAGACCAACGAGAAGTTTTTGAATGTCTCTCCACCGCGTCCGAACAGTTCGAAAATAAGCAATACAAGCTCTGCAGGAATGTGACCTGGCATGATAGTGACTGAGTCTGTGAGACTTTCTCGGACTTGCGATTTCGTTGCACGGTGCCGGCCCGGATTTTCCGCTCACCACCTTCCTACGTATACAGCGTTGCGCTTCATGGTCAGCAAATATGCCCGGGTTTCTAAAATAAATATACATCTCCGCATCCTCCTCTAGGTACGACAACTACGTACGCATCCTGTGCAGTGAGCTACAGGCTAATTCCCAGAAATTCGAATCACCCCTAAATCCAAGTTGAATCGACGACTTCAGCGCAAAACGTTAGCTGTAGTGCAGCAATACGTGCTCGCCAGGTTACCCGCCAGTGTGATGCCCGCCCTTCAGGAATATGGAGCACGCGCGGCGGGGTTTGGAACAGGATATGCCTGACGAGTGAAGGTGGCTGGGGCTGCTGGGGGGAGGAGTTTCTGAGTAATGGATGTCGGGAGGCTGGAGAGCGAATGTATCCGCCGAAGCACAGTGTGCGTTGAGTGGCCCGCCTTGTGAGATGTCGAACTCGCCTTGGAGCCAAAGTAGAATCGATCACTCGCCAGAGGCGTATTCCTTGAACGGTGCAGAGGGAACGCAGAGGGCGCGTCGTCCATCGAGGACGCGACACGCCCACGTGAGGGTGGCTGGGTAGACTTTCTCGTTTGTTGAATCCCTGTGTTTAATAATAGCACGCCGCGGAAACGTATATAAACCCCCAGCTTCCGCTCTCTCCACTCACCATTCCTTTCTTCCTTTCCACTCCCATCTCCTCCTTCTCATCGCACCATCGACCCATCGCTAGGTCACTCGGACTGAACCTGTGATGGTAGGGCTCGGTCTCAGTCACCGGATCCATCCTCGCCCACCCGACAGCCCTTTCGTCCACGCTGTCGACAACGAGCCGTTTTTGGCAGATGGTGCGCCAGGTGGCCCTTGTCACGCCAGGAGCGCTGTGGGTGCTCGTTCCGCTCATTGGCCTCTGGCCATGGCGGGGCGAGTCCCGCACCGTGAAGATAGGCCCTGACATGCTATAGGGACCAGACCTACGGACATCTGAAACTGGCGGTAATCGTTGGAGGCGGGTAGATGGTGGAGGGCCCCGAGCAATCGGGCAACGTCGGTGAGGGTAAGAGTATTGTTGATTCCGCGAGCTGGGGCGTGCATGCCAGGCGGGCTATCGTCTTGGGGGATCTCGGTAGGATGGGATCACCGCCCTTGAGCGAGCTAGACTTCCAATCCCGTCATGACCCGAGGCGCCCGGCGAGCGGGTAAACGGATGCTAGTGAGGGCTTGGGCGGCCCCATCTGATTCGAGCTTCTACGCGCTTAGGTCTCTGGTTCAAGATGCGATCGTTCACCACTCACCTTCTCATCCTGGACGGGTCGCCGGTTCTCGAGCGGGGATAATGTTCGCCCTGGGCGGGCAGGAAGGGGGGCTCTGCTCCCCGGTGAGTACTTCATCTTCCTTCTGTTCACAGAATACTGATTACTTTCTTTTTTGGGCCCGGTACCGAGTTGACCTTGGAGCTTAGTGTACTCGTAGTAGTCTGCAGTTTCTTAACGACAACGATCTTTTTTAACGTATGTAAGTACACTGCGGGATCGCAGTGGACTTGGCACTGCGCAAATCCACCCAGACTTCGAGCTCGATGACCCCGTTGTATAAAAGCAATGAATATGGGCAAGTTATCCTCACCAATTTACAATGTTCCACTCGAAGGCCTTCACTGGATTTATCTCGTTGGCGATTGCTTTGTCCGCTCTCGCTCAGGATGTTTCTCAATCCGGCCTCATCTGGGACGATGTGAGTTCATTTCGTTATATCGCTGCACTGCAACCACTGACTAATAAACTTCGAACAGCTGGAGACGAGCACCGAGTTGAAATGGACCGAGTGTTATACTCAACCTTTGCAATGCGCCCGATTTCAGGCAAGTTGCCCCGAAATCCTTGGAGAATGTCACTACTAACGTCGTGCTAGGTTCCTTTGAATTATTCTGATCCAGAGGGCACGACGGCGTCCATAGCCGTGATCAGATTCCCTTCGCCTCTTGCTGGTACAGAGGAGTATAAAGGACCTATCTTATTGAACCCAGGAGGCCCAGGAGCTAGTGGCGTCGAGATGGTCGAGGGTAGCGGCGAAATGTTTTCCCAGCTGCTCGGTCCTAATTTCGACATCGTTTCGTTCGACCCCAGAGGTAAGGGATTGCATCCTGCTCATGTAAACGGAGTGATACTAAGTTAATTCATAACCCCAGGCATTGGCTTTTCTACGCCCCGTGGCTCGGTCTTTCCCACCGAAGCTCAGAGGCAATTGTGGAGTAGCATACCCTACGATGTCATCAACGCGACTAGCGATGGCCTGACCCGCGTTCGTGCTCGCGCACAGATACTTGGAAAGGTAGTTGCACAGAACGATCCAGACCAGACCATATATTCGTGCATCTCAACACGGAGAATACGGCCAGGGATATGCTTCGAATCGTCGAAGCGCACGGCGAAGAGAAGATTCGCTACTGGGGATTTTCGTATGTTCCTAGACCGCGTTCTTCGTCACCTTGTGGTGCTAAATATCCTTCGGTATAGGTATGGCACAGTGCTTGGCGCGACTTTTGCTGCCTTGTTCCCAGTGAGTAAGAGTTGACCTAGCTATGTGCAAGCCGCTGATTGTATGATGTAGGATCGCATTGAACGTCTCGTCCTTGATGGCACGTTGCGTCCTATGTGAGCTCGATGGCATTTACTGACAATGCTGTACCTAGGTGTCGTGGATGCAGAAAATTACTTCGCTAGTGAGATCCCCCCATACTCGTAGAGATACTCCGCTCATATTCGATCAGCCCTTTACTCAAACAACCTCCTGGACACCGACAAAGCCTTGCAAAGCTTCTTTGATAGCTGCTTCGAGGGCGGGCCTGATCTATGTCCCTTCTATGAATCCTCGCCCCAGGCTATCGCTCGCAAGCTCGACGAACTGACCCAATCGATCTTCCTACGACCTGTCCCGGTTGTGACCAGCCTATCCTACGGATTGGTGGACTACTCGCGCCTCAGGAACACGATTTTCCTCAGCCTTTACTCTCCTTATACCGACTTTCCGCGACTTGCTCAAGGACTCGCAGATCTTGCCCGCGGTAACGGGACTACTCTGTACCAATTTCTCGAAACGCCGGCATTTGATTGTGCTTGCGGGACTCAGGCTCCGCTACAGCCTGTTCTCGATGGGAGAAATGTGATTGGTTGCACGGACGGGAAGGAAGTTAGTGATACCTTCGAGGAATCAGAATCCTACCTTCGAGATTTGCTGCTCCAGTCGCAATGGGCGGAACTCTGGGCGACCTTGAGAATTAGTTGTTTGTACGTGGGATTTCTCTTCGCTTGATACTATGTATCTTATTAGAACCGCCGCCGTTCCTAGGGGATGGCCAAAGCAGGAGAAGAAACATTTCCAAGGTACACCAGTCGTAACGTCTTACCTTGCGCGTTTTGTCTCATATTTGACGCCTAGGTCCGTTCGTTGGTAACACTAGCCATCCCATTCTTTGGATTGGTAATACCGCGGGTGAGTTTCAATTTCGTGGTCTTCTTATCCTCCAACTCACTTCCGTCATGTAGACCCAGTGACGCCAGTTGCATCGTGAGGACACCCGGCATTACTGCCCTGAAAATTATACTCACCCACTCTACTTCATACAGAGCGCACAAAATGGCGAAGGGCTTTCCAGGCTCCATCGTTTTGACACAGGATTCCCCTGGGGTACGTCCGCTTCTCCCCGTCATCCTCCCTTGCGTTCTAAATGCGGTGTTCGACAACAGCATTCCTCCATGAGTGCGCCATCCACCTGCACCGCGGGACATGTCCGGGAGTACTTCTTGAACGGGACACTTCCCGCTGAAGGTGTCGTGTGCCCAGTGGACGGTCCCATCTTCTCGGCGCAGAAAGCTTCTACCTTAGAAGCTCGCCAAGTAGAAGGGGAGGACCAGATCCTTCAGGCTTTGGAGCGTCTCCGCCAGACTTTCAGAGTCGCGCCGCCCTTCTATTTCGGTGCTTCATACGCTACAGCCCAGTCTGTACTATAACAATGCGTTTTTCTTTGTTATTTCGAACATCCTTGCATACGGACAGTCATAAATAATCCTTCGTTTGAGCCTCCCTCCTTGGTTAACCTCCGGTCCTTCCACTGCTCTTCTTGGCTATCATATCTCCGCTCCACCCAGTCTTCTGAGAGGAGACAAGTCGTTTGCTCGAAGCATGGTGTACCATTACCTTATGTTGGTTTTACAAGCTGACCTTAATGTCTGGGATAGCGAGGGGCAAAAATGCACGTCGAAACGAACATAATTATCTATGCCTGATATCCAAATGTCTATCATTGCAAAGATATACAATGCGATTCATAATTCTGGCTGGAGTATTGAATATGCTTTTTCCTGCACATCCAATATTCCAAGTGGTCCCAGCTTCGTCAACCTGTCAGCTAACCCAGCTCCACGTGGTTCGTCGCGGTGAGTCGACGTGAATGTGAACGTGAGCTTCCGCAGTGATCCGTTGTCATGAAGGTCGAGGATGAATGATTCGAAATCGTCGATGGTCTCGGCGTCGCGCAAATAGGGAAGCACAATTTCCAGATGCTGGATCTTGGAGGGAATTGCAAGTCTCTTACTGAGGTCCGATATTTCATCCAATGATGACAACCTGTGATCCCAGTTGATGGAAAGATTCTCTACGCTGAATGGTCTATGATAGTCATGATCTACGCATATTGGAACGCCATTGTGAGTTCACTCTTTATCTTGTCCAGGCGTATGCGAAGTGACGCACCGTAGACTCCATTGACCACCAACGTGACCAATGAATCTGGAAAATCCTCGCGCAGTGTGCTATACCAGCCCTCGCACAGCAGAAATTTCAGCTTTGGCATTTTGACCTTGCCATAAAACGGAAACATTCTGCCAGAGCATGACAAGGCAAGTTGCTCGAGCGCGCCCATGGTTATCGTGGGCATGTGCAACGTGTCTGCAGCGGGGCGAACGTTATAGATCCTTATATCGTGGAATATCAAGGTACGGATTTTGCTGGCAGATGCTTGGAATAATTGTATTACTTCATGTGGTTCGGGAGAATAGTCTCCGATGTAGAGTGTCGTGACTGAGGAGGCTGGAAGTACATCGGGGATATTGAAGATTGGGTATGCGCTGCGACTTATATCGTCAAGGCGGGTGAGGCTGTGGATAAATGATTTGATATCGCCTTCGTCGATTTCGAGTGCACTATCGCTGATTTCGAGTCCATCGTCTTCGGCATCTGCTGCTTCCGGGACATCGTAGTACGACCGCAAGACTCGTACGTATGGGCGGATATGGGGTGCATTTTGCATGAACGTCATGCATGCGAGCAGCTGATAGCGGGTGTTGATGGACAGCCTACGATACAGGAAGGGGAGGGAGAACGTGCGCCATTCATTGCATACCAGCGAGCAGCTCTTCAGCGTGCGCTTGTCGCCATCCAATGCCTTGAAAACAAGCAGCACAAGTTCTGGAGGGAAGCGACCCATGCTACAAGGAAGGGGTCAAGGGGCAGGGGTGGAGAGGGGCTTAGGAGGATACATTTATTGTGCAAATTTTCAATGCCCGACGGCCTAGGATCTACTCAGCAGCGCACGGCGGCCGCCACAACCACACTAAATGTAGTGCCAACTGGGGCAAAATTCAAGCTAGCTTATCGTCGAGTCAATACCAGATATCTGTCTCTGAAGAGCCTACACGAGCCGTAATCGTACCTGTACTTCCCTGTTACAGATCGCATTAGGAGCGGACGACATCTCCTCTAAATCTCCCAATATCGGGCTAAACAACTCGCCAAGCTTCGACGTCCAAACGGCACCCTGATGTGCGATGACACTGGAGTCGACGCGCTTTAGACTCCCGTGCGCATGTACTGATTTCACAGCACGATAGAGTCCTTCATAGTCGGCAAGATCGGGGTAAATCGGTGCATCCCAATACTGAGCGTCCATGATTGCGATAGTGAGTCGTTCAAGGTGCTTGGGATGGGGAAGCCGATTAAGGCAAGCGGCTATCCACGTCGCAACCCGCAAATACGGTGCGTCTTCCTGTTTCTGGATGTTGATCGTCAAGTGAGAAGGGTGTATGGTCGTGCCTAGGTCAGGAAGCGCGGTGTTTGGATCGACTGCAACAAGAGAAGGATAAGCGAACGTTCAAAACGGGGGATGATGAAGACACACCGTTGAAATTGAGGTTGGACAAACCAGCGGGAATCCACGGGGGGATATCCCAAAGCTCTTCGGTATAATGTTCAATTTTCAAAGCTTCCAAGTTCGGACACTCGATAAAGTTGGTTAGGGGGAGGCGAGTGGCATAGCGCTCATGGATTTTCAGACTACGGAGGGCGTTCAAGTGCACAAAGGAAGGAATCTCCGACATGGATTTGGAAGTTTCTGAGTCCAAGGATGATTCTGGGCGGAAGTCGATTTCCACCGATAAATCCTCGAGAGTATCGCGGCAAGCGGAAAGGAGGGGAAGTAGATTTTCCGCCGCTGCGCTCCAACAACGCAGGTCAAGTCGCTTTACGTGCGAAGTGCTTGCGTCAGGAAGCAAGGATACGACGTGGGAGACATACATGGATAGAGTAGCTCTATTTGGATAGCACCAGACAGGAAAGTTGCCGTCCAAGCGTAGCTCGTGGAGATTTGTGAACCTAGGGAGGCGGCCTTGAACCCATCTTGACATGGCACCAGGGTTTTCAGGCAAGCGTAGCTCGAGGTTGCGGATATATGTGCAGATATGGGGTGCTGTGAAGTAGAGGAAGGAGAACCTGGGGATGTCTAATTCCCGGCTGTAGTCTAGGGTGACTGAACGGAAGATATGTGGTCGGCATATGTCATTCCAGGAGGAGCACACAAGGGAGCAAGCGACGAGACCGGTAGGTACGCGGCGGGGTTCGCCGCAGTAGTAAACCTCCTCGTCGACTGGGCGATCGTCGAGCAAGGCAATGATTTTCTTGATGAGCTCAGTGGGAAAGTATTGGCCAGTCTGATCCACAATGATAGTGCCGTTTAGAGTGTGTGGTTCGGGACGATTCACTGGGTGATTTATGGGGGGGCCCATGAGGCGCTTCATCTGGCGAATAGTTGCAGCAACTCCGGAGGCGATTCGATGATTCGCGTCGATTTTGAATCGCCCCATGACTGGCCGACTCTTGTCGTTAGACGTAGACATTGTGTGCTTGAGACACGTATCAGTAAATCATGTCTACGGCCTGCGAGGGCGAACCTACCTGTCCTCAACGACAGTAGGTTTTGGTCAAGATTCAGCAAAGATTTGTTTGTGGGCAACCAAGGAGACTCGAGTTATACTCATCGCTTAAAGGGCCAGTCAAACTGCGCTCATTCGCATGGCAACTGCCACCCGAGAGCGAAGGCGACAAGAGCGGGAGTGAGCCAAAGGCTCATTCTCTTTATTCTCACCTTGATGGTCCCAAGCGAAGGCAGGGCATGGGGTTTTTGCGCACGTAGCGGTGTGTGGGAGCTGATACTGAGCTAGGGCCGTGGGATGCAGGTATGCAGTACCGTGGGGTGGATTCTGAAATCAGAAACAGACATGTGCAACACAGATAGACCCAACGCAAGGTGGTGTCGCCAGTATGCGCGTTCCGTTCGCCCAGCGATGAGGAGCACTTACTCCGAGTCGTACTGACGACGTTGTCTTCGGACTTTCAAATTGCCAGGCGCTCAGCGCTCAACGTTTGACGCTCGCTTGATCTACGCGAAACTAGTCATTTCCAATATGAAGAGAAAATGAGTGTAGTTACTTGTCTGAACAATCGCATAGCAGTCGCTGAATACAAGGTCCTGTTGATGAAGAAAGAGGATAGATTTGCTTTACATAAGGTAGGAGAACATTGAATAATTCCTGCCTTGGTTTTATGGAGCGTGGGTGGTAGAATGCGGGACACTCCTTCCAGAGCAGACGGCCAACAACGCACAAATGCAATAGGTAAGATAATTGCGAGTGGCTACAAATAGGACAAGATACTTCACTCTGTTTCCGTTCTCTGGATGCTACAGCGCATGACTATTTCCCCGCCTCTACGCGTTTTGACAACGAAGTCAAGATGGCGCACCCCTTTTATCAACGTCCCAAACGCAGCCTTCAATTTAGCCAACTCTTGCGCCTTGTAGATCAGAAAATATTCGGGGTTAGGCGAGTCTACACTTGACGTAAAAGTCAAATTGATCCCTTCCAGCCCCCCTTCTTCGTGAAGTTGGGAAAGGAAATTGGAGAGCACCTCGTACTCCCATGGCGTAGGATACAGACCCTCAGCGGGACCCTCAGAGGGACCCTCGTAGGGCCACTGATCGTTCGTGACATTGAGTGTGAACGTCCGAATATAGCTGGGGAATGGCAGGCGTCTGATGCACTCTCTAACCCAAACGAAGAGTTCCAGATACGTCGAATCTTTCGATTGATATATCGTCACCGCTGAGGGCTTTACGGTCGTACCAAAGTCGGGAAAATCGCAACCGGGCATGGCTAAACATACAGACCAAGTAGACTAGCGTCAACAATCACCGCTAGCAAAAGGGGAGAAGCATACCATGCAAAACGAGCTCGGAGAAGCTGCTGGGAATCCAAGGGGGTAGATCCCAGGGGTGGTAGCGATGGAATCGAGCGGTTAAGGACTCGAGGTTGGGACAGTCGATGAATTCTTCCAACCTGACCACAGAGTCATCTACTTCTCGCAGCTCCAGGCTCCGAAGAGCCACCAAGCGCGGGGTCGATCTTGGCTCCGCTTCGAATTCTGATGTCACATTGATTTCCTGGAGGACCAGCTCCTCGAGGGTGGTAGGAAGTGCGGCGAGGAGGTCAGAGCCACCCTTGGCGAAGTCCCAATCCCGCAAAACTAGTTTGCGCAAGCGAGGAGAGGCAATCATTAAAGAGATGCCCGTGGCGAGGGATCCGGGTTTCAGCAACAATTTCGAAATCTCATAGCTGAGGTACAACGCGCGCAAGTTCTTCAAACTACCAAGACACTGAGGGTACCACGCAGGAGTGATTTCGGGTACATAGCCCCATTGTGAGCTGAAGCAGACGACCTGTATGAAATGACTGATGTGGGGAGCTTCGGCGTGGAGGAACCGGAGGCGATTTTCGATCCCTTTGGTAGATACGTAGATGACACGAAAAATATGAGGTCGGCAGATGGAGTTCCATACGCGAGACACCTGAGAAGCAGCGACAAGAGTGTGACGTTCATCGGGGTCAAAATCAGGGTCGGAATCCTCCAAATCGAATTCAGTACCACCGACAACGTTGCCAATGATCTCGGCGATGATTTCGACAGGCAGCTTTGACATTTCGAGCAAGCAAGTCGTTGGTTGAAAAACAAAAAACAAATAAGCGCTCGTGAACAGTCACTGGCCGCGGTTTGTCAGATGGTGAGTCTGCTTCGCTCAGGTAGTGTCCTCGCTCAGATGGTGAAAAACTGATGATTATCCTGCAGAGTTCGAGTAGAAAACAGTCTCATTTCCAATAATACAAGACTACATTGCGACCAGTCCAAGGCGAGTCCGTGCAGGGGCCGACCATACCCGTACCAGCTCTCACAAGTCTGGGTCATCACTGGGGTGGACATCCCGGTTGGATCAAGCAGAGACGGTGATTCCACCTGACGAGATCCCCACGAATAACCGATTCACGTACCAGGACTGTTGACTTGCACCCTTGCTTCTTACCCTACCAGACGTTGCTGCCTCTGGTGCTCAGCCTGGCCCCTACCATCGACACGCCTTTGCGAGACGGGAACCGGCCCTACCAGGTATCAGTAGACACTGATTTCGAGAGCACGTCATGCGGTCATCATACCCCAGGGGTCACATGTACCATAGGCCGTCGGCGGATGCGAACCCTCGCAGCACCGCCCAAGTACCAGCATCACAACCCAGCGGATTGCCCGTCCGGGATGGCGAACGGGTCAGATCAGTCTCTGGTATCGTAGTCTTGATCTAGCAATGAATCGATGAGGCGATATCGAGGGCCAGGAGGAGATAGAAGTGGAAGGAAGAAGGAAGGTGAGGCCTTGAGGAGTTGATTCAGAAAGTCTACTCAGCCCCCTGGGCGCGTTGCAGTCGCGGCCAACGCCTGACGCGTCTGCTCGCTCTCTTCTGGATCCTTCATGAAATACGACGATAGCGGTGGAGCAGATCTACCCCGGCTTCAAGGCGAGCTAGATACTTCGCAAAGCGGGTTCAACGATACTCTTGTGCTGGTACTTATCATCGATCACTAAACGTGGCACACTTGGCCTAACGCATGTACGCCCGTTACCCGCCACCGTCCCCTTTGGTATGGACCCCGACTGTAATATTTTACTTGACGCCTTGACTGCACCTCTACAAGTAATGCCTTTACGAGCCTCCGATCTATTCTCCAATACCGATTCAGAAGCATGCTAGTCAGTCGGTGTCCACATCAACCACTGGAGTGAAATCAGTCAATTTGATCCACCCCTTAACCCAACACGCTTCAGATGGTTCTATGTTTGGCTCCTCTGGATGCATTCCAAATTCTGTAGGTCAAGTATCTTCCTTTGCAGGTGCCGAGTTATAACATCATGACCCATGGTCACGCGCAATTTGAGCTCTAGATACGTTCCCTTGTTTCATTCGACGATAGAAGGGATCACGCGGGTGTCTACATTTACCTCAATCTAAGGTATACGTGTAGAACGCGCATCCTTAGGGCGGCCTGGTCACCAGTGCTGGGACGCGTGATGCTTGTTGTAACATCCCAGAACCCATCTCCGAATAACGACTAACCGCATAGACGGTGCACCGGTTTTCTGGGCCGTTGGAGTATCAGACCGGAAGAACTCATAGACGTCCTTCCATATCAAACCCCTTGCGATGTTTGACAAAGGCACGATGATCGCATCCCGAGCCTCTATATTCAGCATTCTAGCATCTCAACATCAGCGCTATTTCTGTGTACCAGTCCTTCGACTCTTCGCGCAATGGATCTACATTTTAAGCGGGGAGCCACGTGGTGCATGGTCGTATCCGACGTTCACGCTTTCCCTACACTCGAAGGTGACTCTATCATTCTTTCTTATCTCTCAAGCGCCCTCCCGCGAAATATGTGCTGGAGACGCATCGGAGTGTCGCACTTCCGACTACTTACTATTATTGGACTGCTAGCGTGCTTCCCCCGCACAACCTAACTGCTTTCTCTCTCCGGCGACGCGCGGCCTCCATTTCTCAGACTCCAAGGAGCTACATCAAAGTTCGGTAATAGGCCCTTCGTAGCCCGAGTCATCTCTTTCAGCACTAATTGTGCCTTTCCACCACTTAGTCAAGTATACCACAATGGGAACGAATTCAATATAATTCGGGACCAAGCCGCACGAGACACCTGGAAATACGGAGGTCAGCAGACGAAGTTACCGCAAGCTGCCAAAGCCTATAGCTGATTGAAGCGTCTGCATCCATTCGACGTTATCTTATCTGCTGGAGCGATCACAACTTAATCTGTGAAAGAGTATCTCGCTGAGTCTGCTTCATCATATTCGCGTCGCGTAGATCACATGCACAAGAAGGTTGGGGATCGACGGAGATGGTAGTATACAGTATTTTGACAACGTGGTATGTAGTGTATGATAATCCTGATTAATACATCCTTGAGTAGATGTGCGGGGATGCGCGGTGCCATATTAAAGGATATAGGCTCGGAAGGCCTATTCCAACGTCCAAGGTTATAGATTGAATTGCGCGATATGTCGCATAATTGTAAGCGACGCTACTATTTCTACAAAGACAATGAGTCATGGGGCGAAGGCATTCCGATGGCGCGATGCTTACCAACAGCGAGAGGGAAGAAGGGCTGGTAAATCTTGAGCGTGTTTCCTGACGTGCCATAGACCCGCTGCTGGGGAGGTTTTAGGTCGTAGTGTGCGACAAGGAAGTTCTCTGTTGTGCACTGTTAACAATCAGTATGCCAATCAGCCACCATGAGGTAGGAAAGCCTTACAGTCCACTCCTGGCCCTGCACGCAGCCCCGATTCCACGTGTACTCCCTCCCATCAGAACCAACAAACTTCCTGGACAGAGATCTAATAGCAAGTCCATCAGGGCCCGAAATAAATGATTCCGTGCCTGATACGAACCCTCCGAATAGAGACGTCTTGCGCAGGTAACGTGCCATTGGGACGGTCACTTTCGCCTTGGGAAATGAAATGTTGCCTAGCGACTCGTCTGGCGCGAAGTCTAGTACGACTATCGGCTCCGCAGTTAGTGGCTGCGAGTCTCGATGACGCGACGAGCGATGCTTCATCTTGTATATCATGGTGGAGGTGGCTTTTGTTGGACGAGACACGCGTAGGAATAGTCTGTCGTAGATGTCATCGAAGTCAGACGATGAGATAAGGGCAGTGCGGTCCTCCAAGGTATAGACATTGTCTGGTGAAACAGCCTGCATCGTTGAGGGGAAAAGATAGGCTGTAGGGCGCTGTGAGCGGACTGGTTGGGCACCCTGGTCTGAGAGGATGTTGGTGAAGAGAACCGTATTTGACATAGGCTTTATATACTCGGATAACTG
Organism: Pleurotus pulmonarius; assembly: GCA_012980535.1. Lineage (NCBI taxonomy): Eukaryota > Fungi > Basidiomycota > Agaricomycetes > Agaricales > Pleurotaceae > Pleurotus > Pleurotus pulmonarius. The sequence continues at coordinate 3,634,360 of SJKF01000003.1, read as the reverse complement.
ATCTTCGGGATGTAGCGCAGTGTGCTCGAGAAGCGTTTGACCACGGGCCCCTGGCTTGGGTACTGCGACAGTCACAGATCAACGAAATCACTTTAGTCGCTTTTAGGCAATAGACGCACACTGACCCAGTTACGGCATCGCCCTGGAGATAGCGATCCGTCCACCCCTCAGATTAAGGAAGCCAAGGGCCGGAGACTTGTTCTAACGATACGCGACGAGGCAAAAGCCTGTTAAAACTTGAAACCCAGACTGTGACGAATTATTAAAATCGTCACAGTAAATCACTTATGGCGAACCAGTCTTGTTTAAAAAACCAGCGGCGCCTACGAGACTTGAAATAAACAGCATCTACGAACGTGAGCCGTGAAGTTGGATGAGAAATCTGGGGTCCAAAAGACGAACGTTTGAGTGCAGTCCACCACCGTTGGGGTGTGTGCGACTGGATCGCTTGAGCATGGGACTCGTCAGAATCCCCAACAATCAGGTTTGTCATCATTCGGGCTTTGATGCCAGAAGGGACACTCCAACGATTGAGAGGTGTGAGACTGCGTGAGACTCTAGCGATCCGGCACGAGGACGTAGAGAGTTGTCCAGGTGCCTGCACTGGGTCCCGAGATCGGCTGCGAGGTAGAGTCTTAGACTGCAAACTAGTCCCAAGACCAATACATTGCCACCAACCACGCCATCGCATATTTCCGCCGCCTGCAGGCCGCCACGACGATAACGGCAGATGTCCAATTGATTGCTCACGCTGGACAGTCTGTTTAAGAGAGTTCGTCACCCGGGGACACCAGCGTGTATTTCGCGGAAGCATTGCGGAGAAGGCAGGATGTTTGGGCTTAAACGGCAACTAAGGGCGTGTGGGGAAGTCAGCATGGGAAGGCAGATGACCGGTTGCCGAGAGAACTCACTAACACACCGAATGTTGTAAAGTAGCTTCGCGATAACCTTAAGTGACTCAGAAGAATTCCGAATAATGTCAAAAAAACTTATCGGACAATCCTGAGGGCCGCTGATTGTGGCCCATAACTTGCAGCCGCCCATTCGCCCTGAATTTTGTTGCGCACGAGCCATATCACTGCGTCACTGATAGCAGCTGGAAACTTACTGCCCAGGGACGCGAAGGAACAGAACCAACTTACTCACGATGTATCCTGTGACAACGAAACCACAATTAGACCGCCCACCTCGCGCTCGCGTTACATTAGGCAATCTATACTCGCCGCCCAAAAGATGCACCGGTAAGAATATAAAACCGAACGTCCACTTTCCATTCGTTCACGAGTCGATGCGGTTGTGGGTATGAATTCGAAACAGTATTGCGGCGAGGATAGATAAGAGGATAGATGATCCGGAATTTACTGAAACTATAAGGTCCGAATTTAAGCTATGTCATGCGCGCAGCGAATCGACCGATGATATTGGCGGGCGAGCGAGTAGCTGTAGCTGATCTAATACATTACTTTTCGAGCTATTTACTCAGTAGATGACACGTGGGGTGGACAAAATTTTGCGGAGGATATGGCAGAACTCACAGCAGGGGGGATCAAGAATCGGCATCGTCCTATCTATAGCATCTTTCCTCCACCGTCGAAGCCTCCCTCCCGACCGATCATGCTGGCGGACGTCTTCGCATCCAGGAATAGTTCTCCCATCTCACCGATGTCTTCAACTTCTATTTGGTTGCGACCAGCCAGCGACGCTAGAATCGACGCTGGCGTCAGGAGCTGTAGAGCGTACCTACATTATTATGGCCAAGAAGGTCAGCAGGCGAGGATGGCGCGGTGATAATTTCAGCCCATACCGAAGGGAGCTTCGCTCGCCGTCTTCAGCCAGCTTGTCCACCACCCCGGGTCCAAGTTTCAGCCCTTCGACGATTGCCCGCAGCTGCACCACCTTGCCAACCTGATCACGGGTGTAGCTGTCTGTTTTCACAATCATACATCTAATCAAAGAATCAACCACCGGGTCAACAGTACAAGATGTTTAATCTTACCGATCGAGTAAATCGACGGGGATTCCATGAGGCGAGACTATATCTGTGGTGCCTCTCACAAGGGAGTTTCCTCTGTTAGTAGCTAGTATGACAGTTGGAGCCATCGGGGACTCGAGTAGTGCATTCAAATACGTGAAGCATTCGATATCGAGCATGTGCACCTACCATGAGAAGGCAAGGACCAAAGATTAATCCCGCAGTCGTCCGACACTGAATAGAAGAAGACGATACCTCATCAATGAAAACTACCCCAGGGACCACTTCTGCCACCCCCTGATCAACGTAGCCTTTCACCACCTTATTAACCTCACGCCTTAGTTTCTCCGTTACTTCGGTCCGGCCACTCTTCACCAGGCTCCCCATCACGCTCATAATGTCTTGACCTCCTTGGGGGCGAGCATTTGCAGCGTCGAGATCCCCTAACGTAACATCCTGGACCAGTTCTTTCCGCTTGTGTACATCGCCTTTCGGAAGGGGGACATAGGTTTCAGATTCAAGGTCATATGATGAGGCATAGGCATCTGATCGTCCGACACGCTGTGGCAGGGGCGTGAGCGCACTGGGAACAGCGGTACTAAATATTGTGGCTGACCTTGACTGCACCGGTGTTTGCTTCGACATAGATAACGTCTCCGACGACTATTTTTTCTTTCAGGATGGCTTCATAGATGCTAGGATCTAAGCGGAGTTGTTTTGTGCCCTTGACCGTCTTGAGGCCCACAACAACATGCGAAACAGTTTTGCCATATCCGCTGAGCGGGTTCTCGGATTCCGTTGGCGTCAGTTCTGTGACTTCGCCTTCGTAGACTTCTTTCGTCTCTTTTATCCGCAAGCCTGTCCATAAACGGTCAGCTGACGGTCTATACTCTCGGGCGAGACTAATTTGAATGGGAGAATGTCTCTGCAATGCCATTTTGAGTTTCAAGTCGACTCAATTCGCACCTGACATTAAATAATCGGATGGCAACCCGACGTAGCTCCAATGTGAGAGCAGCACGAATCATGCGACCATATGTCACGGAGGGGAGTTTAAACTCTTTGAGTAGGCTGGCCGATAGGCAGAAAAAAGTGTACCGATGAAGCAAGAGGTATATGAGATATGAAATAGCCACCCACCTATGGCTCTTCGAAACACCTCGGCCAGGACTTCCGTCTTTTTCACCTCGGTGCTATACACTTCAGACCCAACCATGGGACAAAACGGTACTTTTGATCCTAGGTCATGGGAAACAGCGAGCGCAAGGGCCGTTTTTCCAGTTCCTGGGGCGCCAACTAGCAAAAGAGCGCGTCCTGAAAACCTTCGGGATTTGATGAGATCGACTACGACTCCGCATGCCTTTCAGGACGCTTGGGCATCAGAATCACGGCAAGATTTATGAATGTGGTTTAACTCACCTCGCGAGCAGTTGTCTGCCCAATGAACCCCGCGCTATCAGCATTGGCGAATCCCTCTGAGGTCAACCCTAGACCTTTAATATGCGAGTGAGGAGCGATTCGCGATGACCGTCCCGCTGATGGCGCCGTAGGTGGTGGTAGCGCATTGTGAGCAACAGGCGCCGACGATGGCGCTGCGGATGTGCTTGCCTTCGCCGATGACATTTCAGTGCAGCGCGCGATGGTTCAAGTTCAAGTTCAGCGTTGAGCAGATCGTCGTGAGCGTGAGCGATCACGTCCCACGTGATCCAGGAGACATCCTCAGGGTAAATTCTTGCACCGTGCAAGAATTACCTTTGCACACCTCGAACTGAGAGTCAGAGGTGGAAGATAAATTACAGTGGCTCAAACAGATATATAGGTGTCTAATTATCTGAAAGATATAACCTGTGCTGCACATGGAAGTTGTCTATCTAATACGGCAGTGGTTAGCTTACGCTCTATACTAGGCAACGCTTATGTGGACCGTTCTGTTCCCATACATCGTCGTCGCTTTGCACCAGAAAAAGGCTACCCCAAGAATCTGTTGGTAAGAACTATGAATTACTGGTAAAGGCAAGAAAACCGAGAAACACTATATTTCATGATCATGACTGTTAATTCAATGCCAAGGAGCTCAGCGCGAAGCGATGAGAATCCGTGAGTATTTGGCATGAGAGTATTTATGAGAGTATTCAGTGCAAATAATATAGTTCTTCGCTTTTGATTAGATTTAGTCGACCTTAATTTGAACCTCCTCCACCGCGAGGACTGGGACCTTGTGAAGCAAAAAATTAATGTTGAGAATGACTTTGCCTTGTGACACTTTCCCCTGAGTACGATAAACATCTACAGTGTACTTATTTCGCAATCACTGTTCCTGGTTGGAGCCACTGGTTAATTTCTCGGGGGTCGATGTGCTTGAGTCGAAGTTTGATGTATCAGCAACCGGGAGGCATACGTTTGCACAGCCTGTAGCTTTCATGTAGCTTTCATGAAACTGCCACTCAGCTCTATCCCTGAGCGACTACACCACGGAAAGAGAGGGAATTATTGACCTACCCCTGACCCCTGGTCAGCCCCCGAGCGATTTTTGAGCTTGGGCGACCGGAAAGGTGATTGCAGCGGCTGAAACAAATATGTAGGTTCTTAAATATCTGGGAGACAAAATTTTTGCTGCGTCTGTTGTTCATTTAATTCGACAGTTGTTCGCTTACACGCGACTAGTGAACGCTGCTCTGCACCGAGACAGTGTTGACCCTTTGATGGGCGCCAGAGCTGGCCAGACGACTAGCACTGCGAGTGCCTCGGATAAGAAGAAGCAGCGTTGCAGGTAGGAGGGTGGTCGAAAGACTAGACTCCGTGGCATGAGCGACGATCTCGACTTCTAGGAAGTAAACATGGATGCAAATAGGGGGTCAAAGAGGGCCTACTGTACATACGCTATACGTGGTCCTGGACTCGTTGACGATATCGGTGGGCTCCAGGGCGATATGGATGTGGAGCTAGGCGAGGTACATACACTAATTGCATCCGCGCCTCGAACGTTACTTGGACAGTAGGAAAGTATATACCACTGATCAAAGCGATAACTGGAGTACGAAGTGGCGAGGACCACATGGTCGTCCGTGGTTTTCCAAGATGTAAATGCGGAAATTGGCAGATAGCATGCTTTTGCACGATCTATACATTCGCGAATGTTCTTGTTACATACCGACTGCGTATCACGCCCTCCGCCTAATTCCCATCTCCTGCCTCTGCGCCCACGCATGGTCCTCGCGTTGGAGACGGAGGTAATTGGTAACGGACTCTAGCGTTGAATTTTTTCAAAGCTGTCGAACGATCCCGGATCATGGGCGTGCAGACCTTCAGACGTTCACCGACGACGTAACAGCGCAGGGCTATAGGAGATAGCGGCAGCGGGAATCAGCTTGGTCTCCGTACTTTAAGGAAGCGAGTGTGATTGGTTGTGTACCCGTGAACCCATACTCCCAAGAATATCGTACAAGTCTGAACTGGCCCATCAGCATCTCCGGCAAGTCTAGAGATTTGCAAGTGCTGGAGCCTTCTGGACGGCAGAACCACCAATAACCAATCTGGTTCGCTCGCGCCTTCCTTATCGATGCGATAGTACTCACAATTGGGGTTGGTTTCGAAGTTTGTGCTCGGCGCTTGATGGCATGGAAGGAGGGTACCCAAACCGGGTATTTCGTAAAAAGGTACCGACATGGCACGCCAAGCGGCTCGGGAGTCAATAACTTTCGGATTCAACAAGCCCAAAGACACTTCCCGCTCATCGTTATCAACGTCCACGACGGTGCCAACGCGCACCTCGACAGAGGGACTGCACAACGCCGTCTCCCCCTCGCGCGTTCGTCTTATCGCCGTCTCTATGTAATATTGCCAGGACTCTCTAGGTCTTGGCGAGCAAATACTGGGCTTGGGCAGTTCTTGGAATGCTTAGGGCCCCGATTTCACTCCACGCAAGCGGGCCAGTTCCGCTCGATGCAGCAGTCTTTCGCTCGGCATTAACTGCATGCAAATGTCGCTTGTCTTGGCATTTTCCAACGAGTGGTGATATAAAGTCAACCCTCGCAGCCCGGAAATCCCTAGCCCCTGGCTTAACTCACGACCATCATGAAGAGCCTGTGGAAGATCAACGAAAAGTCGCTGAAGCTCAACAGCCGCACGAACACCACCATCTCTGTTAGTGTTCCTCCAGCGAACCCGGATTTTACTGCAGTCGCCATCGACGCACATGTTACGACTATACCGCAGTTGCTCAGCGATCTGGGCACTTCGGATGTTCATGGCTTAACGAAGAATGAAGCTGCTCGACGGCTAGAAACGCACGGCGAGAATTTGCTAGAGGGCAAGGACGGCGTGTCGGCGATGAGGGTATTAATTGGGCAGCTCGGTGTGTAGCTCGTTACAGTTCAGCGGACCTCGTTAACTGAAGAAACGCCCAACAGCAAACGCTTTGACACTGGTCCTTATTGCGGCCCTGGCGCTCAGTTTTGGCGTAGGCGATTTCGTAGAAGGAGGCGTAATCGCGGCGGTCATCGTGCTCAATACAACGTACGTACTGCTCCTAATTATAATGACATTATGTGACCTCCTTCAGTGTCGGCTTTTTCCAGGAATATCGCGCAGAGAAGACTATGGACTCCCTGCGCCAGCTCTCCTCGCCTACCGCGGTTGTAATTCGCAATGGAGAGAGCGCGGCCATACCAGCCAAGAATGTTGTCCCTGGTACGAAATCTCTTGCATCATTCTCTCCAGAGGCTTAACGCCCATGTGATACAGGTGACCTGGTGATGATTAAAGTCGGTGACGTCGTGCCGGCGGATGTAAGTGTGCTGAAGCCTTCGTATATCCGACGCTTGCTGACATGGATGGCGTCGCGTAGATGAGGATGATCACTGTCTCCAATCTGGAAGTCTCCGAGCAACTTCTGACGGGAGAATCGATACCTGGTACATTCGGAATTCTTCACGGTTATCCATTGTCTGAGTATCCGTTTGATTTCTAGTTCCCAAGAATACCCAGACTTTCAAAGGCGAGGATATCGACATGCCGATTGGCGATAGGCTTAATCTCTGCTATGCTTCCACAATCGTCACAAAGGGGAGAGGAACAGGGGTTGTAATTGGTACGGCGATGAATACCCAGGTATGTTGGTATGAAATTAGCATGTTCGTGACTGACTTTCGGCCAGATCGGACACATTGCGACAGCCATGAGTAGCAGCAGCACTCGCAGTGACGAAGGAGAAGTCAGTCACGTACCGTGGTACACGCGCGCATACGGAAAGATCATGACCATCCTGTACGACCTTTAGCTTGCATTCCTGACCTACTACTGACTTGGTTTGAACAGCGGTCTTCGCACTGGAACACCACTACAGATCAAGATGAACCAGCTCGCGTATATCCTCTTCGGCTGCGCTTTCATCCTCGCGATCATCGTGTTCAGTGTCGCCAAATTCAAGGTCAACGACGAGGTCGCGCTCTATGCTATCGCATGTGGGATCGCTATTATTCCCGAGTCTTTGATCGCTGTCTTGACCTTGACAATGGCTGTTGGTACCAGGCACATGGCGAGGCAACAGGTCATCGTGCGCAAGCTCGATGCGTTGGAGAACTTGGGCGGTGTCACCGACATTTGCAGCGATAAAACGGGGACATTGACCCTTGGTGAGCAGTGCGGTATTTGGACATCTGGTTGGATATTGATGGCCTTACAGGACAAATGTCTGTGCGCAAGATGTGGCTCGCAGGGGAGCCTACCAAGGACTCTGAATACACAGCGGAGATCGTCTCTGACAACGCGATCGAGCCTGTCGGCCCAGTTCACGTCGGGGTCGATGGACCTGCGTTGGACCCCAAGACCCTAGGAGAAGGCCTCCGCCGCGCCGTTCAAGCTGTCGCACTCTGCAATGTCGCCACGATCCACAAGAACTTGAAGGGCGAGTGGAAGTCCACCGGTGATCCTACTGAGGTTGCGCTGCAAGTATTCGCGACGAAGTTGTCTCTTGGGCGGTCGACGTTGACTTCGGACAAGCTTGGGCCCGCTGATGCACCACGGCTACGGCCCGCTATGGGAGAGAAGATCAGCGTGGATCCCTCGGTCACGTTCCCTGATGAGGAGAAGGAGGCCCCGAAGCGATATACGTTGGCTGTCGAGTTCCCTTTCTCGAGCGAGTTGAAGAGAATGACGACCATCTACTTTGATACGGAGGGTAAAGGCGCGTTGTGTATCATTAAGGGTGCTGTGGGTAATGCTTCTCATATCAAATCGCAGCTTACTGATATTTGCTATCAGGTCGAACGCGTTTTAGACGCATCTACCACATATACACCGTCCCCCCTCACCGACCCCACGGCTACCGCTCCGCTAACGCCTGAAGTCAAAGAACGTATCCTCGCGAAAGCCGAAGAACTCGCGTCCCAAGGTCTCCGCGTCATCAGCATCGGCCAGAAGCGCATTGATTCTGCCATCGCCCGAGAGATCTCGCGCGAGGACTCGGAGAAGGAGCACACGTTCTTAGGTCTGGTCGGTATCTTCGACCCCCCTCGTCCAGAGACACTCGGCGCCGTAAGGGCTTGCAAGGCAGCTGGAATCGTGGTGCACATGTGCGTTTCTCACCTGTAATTTGAACATATGGGCGCGTAGCTGATGCTGACTTACCTGATAGGTTGACTGGAGATCATATCACGACCGCTCGTGCTATCGCTGAAGCCGTCGAAATCATTTCACCTGACGCTCCTAAGAGTGCTGTTATGACTGTAAGTAGCGTGTTTGAACATCGCACCAACATCCAATTGAATAAATGTGATAGGCTGCCGAGTTCGACCACTTGACTGACAAGGAGATTGATGCGCTCCCAGAATTACCCCTGGTCATTGCTCGTTGTGCCCCGGAGACTAAGGGTGCGTGGCAAATTCCGTTCCCTCTGAATTAATGCTCATCAGTGTGTTTTCGTTTCAGTCCGAATGATTCATGCTGGCAAACGGCGCGGCAAACATATGTCTATGTCTGGCGATGGTGTCAACGACTCTCCTGCTCTTAAACTGGCTCCTGTCGGTATTGCCATGGGTATGGGTGGGTCCGATGTCGCGAAGGATGCATCCGATTTGGTCTTGACCGACGAGTGCGTCAGTTACTTGTCTTGCCTTGTATTCGTATTAATTTTCTCTCAGTAACTTCGACTCTATTCGAGCCGCTGTAGCCGAGGGACGCAGGATCTTCATCAATATCCAGCGTTTTATTCTTCACCTCCTTACTACGAACGTCGCCGAAGTTGTGGTCCTCATTGTCGGTTTGGCCTTCCTTGATGAGGCTAGGTCTTCTGTCTTCCCCCTCTCGCCCCTCGGTGTCCTTTGGGTTAACATGGTTTGTTGCCCCCGATATATCCTTGTTGTGTTGTTTGCTGATGGATGTCGATAGATCACTAGTTCGCCTCCTGCGTTCGGTTTGGGATTGGAGAAGGCGCCTGCTAATCTTATGAAGCGACGACCCTACTCTGTGAAACAAGGTGCCTTTACATGGCCCGTCATCATCGACTGTCTTTCCTACGGTACTGTTATGGGAGCCACATGCCTGCTAAATTTCGTCATCGTCATATACGGCGTCGAAGATGGACAACTCGCACGCGATTGCAATCACTCCGCCTCCGAAGCTTGTGATGCCGTCTTCAGAGCTCGTTCCACTGTTTTTGCCACCCTTATCTTTGAGATCCTCCTCTACGCCATCGTCCTCAAATCGTTTGAGCGATCCATCTTTGCTTTGACGCCAGGTCAGCCGTTCTGGGTGGATTGGTGGGCGAACAAGGTCTTGTTCTGGTCCGTCGTTATCGGAATGGTCAGCGTTGTGCTTCGTGAGTTTGGCTTTCATTTTGTTCAAGCATCCGATACTCATTCTCTTCCAGCCATTTATGTGCCGACCTTCAATACCAATGTCTTCTACCAAAAGGGCATCAGCTGGGAGTGGGGCCTGGTCGTCGGGATGACCGTCGTCTTCGTTTTGTGGTCGGAGCTGTGGAAGGTGCTGAGGAAGCACCTTTACAGACGGTGGGAGCCTGCTCCAGTCGACCAGCAACCGACTGCCTAAAGTTGCTGGACAATTCGCTTTCGTTTTTTCATGGGCAACATAGGTTGTCTGGAGTCGTTCAATTGAACTTGCACTCGAACTCTGTATACTTAGACCTCCTGTATTTACCTTTCTTGAGTCTTACGTAGTGATTTCAATGCTATACACCCAAGGGTGTTCACGACAAAAAAACGACAATGATACCAACTCCACCTCACGAGTGTTTTCGTCGCAATTCCTCGAACGCTTCCACTCGAATGGGGAGTTTAAAGAGGACTTTGAGTATTGGAAAGAAAGTGGACTCAAAAAATGCAGCTTGCGCGCTAACCGCGCGCACGAGCGGGGTGCGCCGTTCCTGCTCGATGTGGCCTTCAAGATGCAACGATGTGGTGATTGGTCGTAGCGTTCAGAGTCGTGGTTCAAAGTTGAAAATGTTAAGCGCTCAAACTTGGATCCTCGGTGCTTTGCCGAGAAGCATCGCTGTCACTGGTCAGTTGGGTGGGAGCCAGACTCAGTCAGTTCTGTCCTGTATAGTCTTGTAGCTGATCTATATCAAAGACAGAAAGGTGCTAGGAAGCGTCGCAAGTACTGGTCATATACAATATGACACTAAGGCTTCAGTGGGGCCAAACATCGCACTTCTGAAAAGATGTATGTCGGGCAGCAGCACAAGGCTGCGAAGATTTAATACATGATAATCAAATACAAGCAAGTAACTTAGCAAGTGAAAACGGAGGGCCCTGAAAATGGCAATGCATCAAATTACTATAATAATCGGAAACGAGAATAAACAATACCTGGGATAGTATATCCAGAGAGCGTTTGATAGATGTTGATGGAAATACCAGGGTCTGAACCTGCAACATACGGAGATTCATGAGACACCTAAGTGAATGGGGTAGGCCGAAGAATATACGCACCAGCGTATGCACCCGGGAAGTTGACAGTAGGGGAAGGGGTCGTACTGCCGCCGCCAGTTATTTGGATTTGAGCGCATTCCATCTGGTGGAAAGTTAATAGAAGGTAGATAAACTTGACAACCCCTCACATAAAGCTGTGCTCCTGGGTAAGACCCAGCGGCGTGGAGGGCTTCGTGAAGCCAAGTCAGCATGGCCTCTCGGAACCATTTGCTGGTTAAACTCACCAATCAATTCATGGCGCAACAGGTATTGTCCCGGCTCAATGCATGATGGGATTGTGAAGCTGACTTTCCCAGCGTTGGCAATGAGACGGTCGACGCCCCAAGTATTCGTCGAGGTATCAAGGCCATCTTCGTAAATCTTGAACCATTTTAACCCGGTCACATCGGTCTGGGTAGCGTTGGTCACTTTCGCCCTGGATGTAAGTGGGATCAGGGTGGTTTTCTACGGGCACTCCGGAAGATCGATACTCACAGGTAGGAAATAACAGGGCCCTTGTGGCTGGCGTCAATGGGATCGGCGCTGTCGCCAGGGGCTTATACTTGTAGTGAGCACACGATGGTGATGGTTCAAAGGCTCCGCCTTACTTGCGCCTGAAAGAGTATGGTGCCACTCAGCCGTGACGGTTGCTCCCGCAGGTACCGGGATTATAGTTGACGACACGGGTTGGTGGTATGGGTTGATGCCACCGTTGCAAATCACGTCTAACCAGCTATGTTTAAACTCCCGCGACAATAGAAATATAGAGTTAGACTTACCGTTGGAAGTGACATCGGTGATGGGCTAACGTAGAGAAGTATGATTAGCAAACATACAGGCCCAGGGCCGGGGACACGCTATGCACTCACACCGTCGTAGTCGGGGACACGAATGCCAACCGTGTGTCCAGCAGATACACCATTAACATATAGTTCCTAAAAGAAATATCAACTTTACACGGTGCTATGTAACGCAATTTTGCCACATACCTGGAAGATGCTGTGTGCTTGGGCAGCACCCGCAGCTAAAGAAGCGATTACAGCGAAAGACTTCATATCGAAATTGAGTCGAGTATCACTTTGACCCCCGTATAATGTCGAGCCTTAAATACTGTGCGTCGGTTAAATATCTGGAAAAGAAGTGACGCACTCGCACATCAGTTTATCGTCGGACAAAGTGGAGATACAGAACATCAGCGAAATAGCCTCAGGCTGGGCGACATTTTTCAGACAATATTCCGCGCAGGTACTGGCGAGGGTGTCCTATAGGCAACGAAGTGCTGCAGATATCGTCTATAATTGTGCGTAACCACGCCCTTCAGCAGTTTAGGGCTGATTCGCGACAATAGGCTCCACCAGTGCGTGATATGTTTCTCCGGAGAAGCCAGTCTGCCTGCGGCAATGGCGGCAAGGGAGCCAGTTATCCCGCGGAAAGCACATCATAGCGGCATGGGGGTGTCTCTCTCGATCTGGCATTGAAGAGTGTTGTCGAAGAGAGGATAGATTTTGGTCTGGAGATTGGAGATGGACTCTGATTACGGCGAACCCTAACTAGTATGACCTTCGCGGATTGGGGTGCAGCGTATAGCAGCGATGACTAGGTCACTTCAATTGCGAGCCATTAAGCGGCTGGATGGTGCGTCCCCCGAGACCTGCATGACGCCCAACATCAAGAAAGCGGGATATCGTCGGCGAATGCTTTGCACTTACCGATGTCTGGCCTCCGCTAAATCCCGAGCATGTCCCCTCTATTTGGAGGGCCTATGGTCCATAGCACCGCCTTCCTTCCTCTTACAAAGATTGTTAGTGGGATGATTTACCCTGATTGCCGAGTGGGACATCACTGTACAGCGTAAGTGCATGTGGTAACGGCGTGGAAGTACAGTTGATCATCATTCGGATATGCTTCTATGATGTCTGGAGTGCTATCAGTGTGATGATTCAGTTTCTTGCAGCGGATAGCTTATCAAACCTATTCAATTCGAATGGCGATAAAGGCTTGAATATTTGAATTCCAACACCCAGAACCTTGGGCTTCAGAGTCCCATAAAGAGGTGAGGTGAGGTGATATCCCCGTATTCACCAATTTAGATTGTGTTTAGAATATCAGGTGGACAGCCCGGCATTTGGATTTGTGGATGCTCTTACCGACTTCCAAGTAGTAACCCTCATTTAGTGGCGTCCGCCTAAATTCGCCAATTTAATCGCGATGGCACAGGTGCCACTTACCGCTAGGTTGAAAGTTGTCGTCCCTCCGAGTTCGGATGAAATCCAAACGGGCTCAGGGATCGATGGCTCCCACAAACAATTCAAAGCGGTTCGCGCTCCGCCTCGGTGATCTAATGAAGGCGAAGCGGCGTTCATAGCAGAAGTAGTATATACTTCTGATATGCTGATGGGACCAGGTTGTTCGCGACGCGCGTGTGTCTCCTTTGTTCCCGCCATTTGATTGACTTCATGGGCGTTGTCCGCTCTATTATCGCCGGTGAGTTATATTTACGGCTGATCATCGCAGGTACGACCCGAGCGAGGAGCTCACTCCGGGCTGGGAGCACGTCCGACGGTGTAAGGGGCGCGCCAGTTGCAGACGCTCCGTTGCCTGTTGCCCGATCGCAGCCACTTTGCTTGTGCTACATATTCAGAGCCGCCACCAAAGGGCCGCTCATCAATCATTCAGTCGGTCCCTACTCGGTTCTCGTAAATTGTAGGAAGAAGGTTAGACAAAACGTACAGCATACAGGGCGGTTGATCACTGTCAATTACATACTACCGATTCGTCGGCGACCTCGATGTCTCTGCGCTTTTTTTCAATTGAACCTCTTCAGGGTTGGCCCTTGAAGCAGCCGAGCGGCGAGCGGGTGGCATCTCTTTGCTGACTCCAGCATAGGACTGTTCTCCCTTGCACTTGAGTGAGGTGTGGTCCCCATCTACATCCATATCGCCAATAATTGAGATTGAAAGGCTGATAAACCAACCTGTCTTCGAGAGTATGATAGTCGAGTTCAAGAAAAGCAAGGAGATTTTGGGCGCCTGTCGGACAAAGACCACGTGTCAATAAACTTCGTTCAAAAGTTCAAACTTCAATCATACATCACTTGAAGCCGCCGCTAGCCCTGACAGAGGTTCGCTGCTGAATGGGATACATCGGCGGCCCTAGATCTATTTAGCAAAGGTATGATTTGACCCGAATAGCCCAGCATTTTGAATTTGAAGCTTGAAGCCCAACGTCGACCGTAGGAAAAAATACCTTGCTCCATCTGATGCGACAACTGGCAGTTGGCGTGGCCATTGGCGAATCGGACTGATGATACCGTTCCATGTCCAGGGACGCCGGGACATTAACTTTTAACTTCTAAATCTGTAGTATGTGATTTGCGTTGGAAGGTGGTTCGATGCCACGTTCATTTCAGAGGCTTATCATTTGACAGGATACATCTGCCATAACATCTGCTCGCACCAATGCAATGCTCATGGCCTCCGAGATTCTGATATGGTTCGGTCAGAAACGTTGCCGAATGGGTGTGCACCGTGTCCTAGCGCAACTCGTTCGCGCAAGGGGGTTCCGTGATGCCATCTCGTTTGACTGTCGCAAAGCGTGCGTGGGTTTCGCTATCTATAGGTACAGCCTGCGAGAAGATGGGGAGAAAGTCTCAACGACGGGCGAACCTTTCTTTCCCCGATCTTTCATTCACAGTTCTACCAGATTTCTCATCAAGATGAGATCTTCTCTTAGCCTTTGCCAACAAATTGATCGCATTTACATCATGTTTGAACCGGCGTCCACCGCCTCTTTTTCACGCATTCGCCTGCATAAATAAGCGGGAGTGGCTTCGGCCTACGTGCAGAAGGATGTCCCCTCAGCTCCATACACTCTTCTTCTTCAGCGGGAGAACAAACTCCTCTATCGCCGACCATTTGATTGGCTTACTCTCCGACGAACGGCCACATCATCACCGAATACTTTATTCCACGATGGAGAGCGTGTTTTGTTGGCAGCTATTGTAAGTGACGATGGCTTCTTTCAACTTCTTGTGCTCACTGGGGACGCTTAAGTGTTCCAATATTGTTGTTCGTCCTTGTCGCATCCCTGTCCATCATCACTTATCAACCGGATCCGTTCTCT
The DNA here is from genome assembly GCA_012980535.1 of Pleurotus pulmonarius. Taxonomy (NCBI): domain Eukaryota; kingdom Fungi; phylum Basidiomycota; class Agaricomycetes; order Agaricales; family Pleurotaceae; genus Pleurotus; species Pleurotus pulmonarius. Next base: position 3,619,339 of record SJKF01000003.1, on the reverse strand, counting down.
GACATTCCCGGTCCATTCCTGGCTCGATGGACGCCCCTGTGGTTAGCGTACCAAGCCCGCCGTGGAAGGCGATACCAGGTAGTTGATGAGCTACATAAAGTATGTGCCTGAACTGGTATGATGACGTCTAGTCCCTGATGAACGGGTCCAGCGATATGGTCGATTTGTACGCATAGCGCCAAACCACATCTCTGTAGCAGACAAAGATGCCCTCCCCATAGTCTACGGTCAAGGACACAGAGCATTCGACAAGTCCCCATTTTATCATGCATTTATTGGAGATAAGGCGTCTGTCTTTTCCACAACCGACCGCCAAGACCACGCGCAGAAGCGCAAACTGGTCTCTCAAGCGTTCTCGTACGGCTCGCTGCTTAATCTGACGCCCTTGATCTCGGTTATTGTCAGCAGCTTTGTTGAGAAGTTGGACACGATATGCGAGTCAGGGGAATATGTTGATGCACTCGTCTGGTTTAACTACCTCGCCTTTGACCTGCTCTCTGACCTAGCCTTCGGAGAACCCATAGGAATGGTGGCGAAAGTGGGACTCTTCACCCTCATCTTCTAGTGTCAGATTCTAACTCTTCCATCTCAGGGTTCGGACGCTGTTGTTGTGGAAAAGGCTGATGGAGAAACTGTAATGGAACACGCTATATCCCTCGTTGACGAAGTATGTGATCTCGTGGGACTATCTATCAGTGAGAGGTTGATTGCCTGCTTCTAGCGTGAGCATCTCGCTGCCGTGGTCGGTCATCACCCGACGTTCAGATTCCTATCGAAGCTCCTCCCTGATCCCTTCTTCGTGCGTGGCCACCGAGCATCGCATGGTCTCGAAGACCTCGCCCGCCGCCGTGTCATGAAACGCGTTCGATCAAACGCCCACCGTGACGATATCCTGGGGCGTCTGATTCGCGCTCGCATTGGGGATGGCGATTCGCTTACCGCAGATCAAACGAACGAACTCATCGCCGAGTCGGTTACTCTTCTGTATGCGACAAACGTTGATCGCCCATCACTATCAACGACTGACATGTGTTGTTACCCCCACGCAGGATCGCTGGTTCTGACACCACGTCGAATTCCCTCACTGCTATTCTCCATTTATTATTAACACACCCAGACGATTTCAAACGCCTATATTCGGTCCTCCAGCAGGTGGTTGAGCCCGGAGAGCTGCCACAATATCATCAGGTTAAGGATATTCCTCTCCTGGACGCCACAATAGACGAAGGGTAAGCTAGGCAAGTTGAAGCGACGGGAGTGGTTATTCATGCGACATAGGCTTCGCCTTCACGCAACAACTGCAATAGGGCTCCATCGATCCGTACCCCACGGGGGGATTCTATGTTGTGGCCGCTTTTTTCCAGAATCAGTGAGTGATGGTTCCGCGTGCCTTGATATCTTTAACATTGGTTATGGTAGACAGAGATGTCGGTACCAGCGTGGACCATCCAACACGACGAATCAATCTGGAATGATCCGGAAAACTTCCGACCACAGCGTTGGCTGGATAATCCTGATCTTCGTCGCTATCTAATGACTTTTGGCAAAGGACCAAGGGCATGTGTACGTGGAACCTGGCCACTCCGTCTCCGCTGATATTGATGTATGACATACACACAACAGCTTGGGAGGAAGTATGTGTCTCCAAGCCGATTTCTATCAGTCATTGACGCCTGTGTTCCTTTCTAGTCTTGCTTACATGGAAATGCGCCTTGTTCTATCCACCATTATACTGCGATACGATATGGAGCTCCAGACTCCACATATGGAGACGACAGAAGGGTTCATGCATAAGCCCAAGTGTCTCATGACGCGGTTTAGACGTCGGAAGGTCAGTCAGTGAGAACATGAAGGAGAAGTTCGTCTTCCAGGAGACATTCATGGGAGACAAACTCGTTGGGCGCTGATTTCTAGATATCATCGCTGTTATCACTAGATAGAAGCGAAGTTCGGTTGTAACTGAATGTGTACCATATGTAATATAGGATAGGTGATTCGCCAGCTCTATCTCTGTGGCTCATGCAGTTGTGAATTTCAATGAGGAGAAGGCAGAATCATATTCGGACACGTACATCTGGTGTGGAGCATTATGGTACGGAAATATCTGCGCCAACTAATTCAGAAAGAGGGTCGCAATCTGAAAGACTGACGGAGCCGCTCCAGGGCTACAACAATGGCGTTGTCCTTGTCTTGTCGCATCGCTAAATCTCGGGTAGAACGAATACCATCCGCACCGGTATTGTTCAAAGGCCGCGGAGGAGAGAAGATGGGACGGGTCACAGGGCACACAAGGCCTTCTGCGGGAAGTGTCCCGTTCACGAAGTAACTTTGGATGTACTGTACAGTGCAGACAGATGGCGCGGCGATGGAGGCGTGCTAGTTTCGAACCGTTGAATTCAGAACACGCAAAGCTGGCGAGGTAAGTGTAAACATACTCCAGGCGAATCCTGTGTTAAAACGACGGAGCCTGGATAGCCTCTGGCCATTTTGTGGGCTCTGGAGTAGGAAACTGAGTATAGGTGTATACAATACAGGACTGCGAGCGTACTCACGCTGCAATTGGCGTCACTGGGTCTACACACCGACAGTTAGTCGTTGACTAATTAATGAAGACAAAAGAGCCCGAACATACCCGCCGTATTCCCAATCCATAGGATGGGGTGGCTGGTGTTACCCACGAAGGGACCTGGAATCAGATATTAGATCAAAGACCCACAGGGTGATGTCGAAACTATCTGTACCTCTGAAATGCCTCTTTTCCTGCTGGGGCCACGCCCTGAAAATGATAGGAATCAGCCATCAAATCATGTGTGGGCAAGCGTCACGCACGCGCACGCAACTCTCGCAATGGCCAAAAGTTCTCCCCATTGCGTTTGGCTCAGCAACTGGCGGACGTAGACCTCCGATTCGTCTACGGTATCGCGTACCTCCTGCCCGTCAGTGCACCTGATGACGAATGTAGCATCAGTGACGATTGGCTGTGGAACTGGTGGTCCCGTGCTGCCACCGCAATTGCAGTCGAATAATGGTGTTTCGAACATTTGGTATAGCACAGTCCCATTGCCACGAACCAGATCCGCCAGACCTTGGGCGAGCCTCGGGAACTCGGCGTATGGAGCGTAAAGGCTGTTGAAGATCGTGGATCTCAACCTTGCGTAATCAACCAATCCGTATGATGTGTTACTGATAACCGGGACCGGTCTGAGGGCGATAGTTCGAGTGAGTTCGTCGAGCTTGCGAGCCATAGCCTGAGGCGAAGATTCATAGAAAGGACATAATTCAGGGCCACCCTCGAAGCAGCTGTCGAAGAAGGATTGTAAAGTTTTGTCGGTGTCCAAGTCGTCTGACCAACGAGCTGAGGCAATATCAGCAGAACGAACATCAAGAGGTAGGAAAAGCTCACAGGCGAAGTAGTTTTCAGAGTCAACGACGCCTATGAAGTATAGTCAGTTGAAGTGGTAGGCTTATGCAGGATAAAGCATACCATCGAGAACAAGTCGTTCTACACGGTCCTACGAGGAGCGAGGGTCAGCGGCATGCACATCCGTAGATAGCTGTCCCTCACTGGAAATAACGATGCAAAAGTTGCACCGAGCACTGTACCATACCTGTATGGGCAATCAGCAACCAACGATTCAGGTAACGAATCGCACGAAAACCCCCAATATCGCAGCCTCTCTTCCCCATGAGCTTCGACCATCCGAAGCATATCCCGTGCCGTATTCTCCGTGTTTAGATGCTCGAATAGATGATCTTGGTCTTGCTGGGTGGCCAGAGCCCCCACTATCTGCGCGCGGGCCCACATGCGGCCTACGCCATCGCTCGTCGCGTTAGTGTTATCAAAATATGGATTAGCGAATAACTGCCTCTGCGCGTCAGTGGGGAAGAGGGACGCGCGGGGCGTGGAGAATCCGACGCCTGGTTGTGAATCAAACCGTCCTCAGTGTTTCTTCTTTGATGGAGGCGGGAGGTGACCTCTTACCTCTGGGATCAAAGGAAACGATGTCGAAATTAGGACCAACGATCTGAGAAAGCACTGCGCCGCCTCCTGTGACCAAATCGACGCCGCTACTACCTGGGCCTCCTGGATTCAAGAGAACAGGCCCCCTGTATTGCTCTGTACCAGCAAGGGGCGAGGGGAATCTGATCATGGCTATGGACGCGGACGCGCCTTCCGGGTCTGAGTGATTCAAAGGAACCTTGCACGAAGTTAGTCGTTGCATGGTCTACGTGTGTCAAGGAGGATTACTTGAAATCGAGCGCATTGCAAGGGCTGGGTGTAACAATCCGTCCACTGCAACTCGGTGCTCGTCTCCAGCTGTTCGAACCTCGTCAATCCATGAGTGCGACGTGGAAAGACAACGAGACATAATCACCTCGTCCCATATGAGGGCGCCTTGACCTTGAGCTTCTTGAGCGAAAGTAGGCAAGGCAGTCGCCATCGCGATAAAACCTATGAAGCCCTTCGTAGAAAACATGGTAAATCAATGAGGATATTCCGTGCATTCCCTCTGCTTATATATGACTTGCGCGTACGACATCGATCTGCATAACAGCTCTGATTGGAGCACAGGCCCATCGCGGTTCGAAGCCAATCCACACCACCGCGGCATCAAGTCACCGCGCGCCAACGGGCGGTGCACTTGCCTTCTCACTCTGCATGCTCAAGTCGGTCATCCTCGAACGCTGCTGATAGGATAGTAGTAAGTTGGGGTTGTGTTTTACAGCTCTGGATAACGTAAACGACATTCCACAGCCGCTGGATTTAGACGAGAATCCATATGCCAAGCCAGAGGGGCGATGGCACACGGAAACTCTTGCGAAGACGCTCCAAAACGTCACCTATCTCCGGGTCGTTCGGCACGGGTACGCTACCCTTTCCTAGAGGTTGCTGAGTCGGCTCTGAGTCGGCATCCACGGCTTTGGGAGACTGGGGCGGCGGGAAGATGGGGCTATCTACGGGGCACACAATGCCTTCCTCAGGCAGTGTCCCGTGCATGAAGTATTCCCGGATATATCGCTGCGAGCAAGAGGATGGCGCGGCTATGGAGCAGTGCTGTAAGCGCATTCGGTTGCCGTAATATTGGTGGTGGATGGCGTATGATTAAGTTAGTTGGGGGTGGGCTACTGACGAGGTGAGAAGCATAGACGCACCCCAGGTGAGTCCTGAGTCAGCACAACGGATCCCGGGAAGCCCTTGGCCATCTTGTGTGCTCTATGTATACGGGTACAGTATTGAGGGGAGATAGCGCCGTAAGGAAATAGGCTTACGATGCAACTGGGGTAACCGGGTCTACACAGACACAAGGTCACTCGCGAGTCAGACTAAGAAATCCGGTGATACGTACCCGCCGTATTACCAACCCAAAGGATGGGATGACTCGTATTACCTACGAAAGGGCCTACAAACCAGGGACAATGTCAGATTCGCCTCACTCACAAGGCATCGCAATGAATGGTGAGCATACCTCTGAAGTGCTTCTTCTGCTGCTTGGGCCACGCTCTATCGTGTGAATCAGACAACGAAAACGCCGTATACGCGTGCGGCTCTGAACATACGTGCATCCTATCCTGATAGTAGCCCAAACCTCCCCCCACTGCGACAGGCCCACCAAGTCGTCGACGAACGGCTTCAGCTCCTTGACGGTATCCCGCACCTCTTCGCCGTCCGTGCACAGAATCGTAGTCTGGCCGTCGCGGATGGGCTGCAGCAGCGCCGGCGCGCCGCACGAGCAATCAAACGGCGGCTGCTCGAAGAACTGCCACAGCAGCGTCCCGTCCCCGTCCGCCAGATCAGCCAGAGCGCGGCCGAGGAACGGGAACGCTGCATAAGGCGTGTATAGACTTTGGAAGATCGTGAGCCGCAGCCGCGCGTAGTCGACGAGGCCGTATGAGATGTTCGTTTGAACGGGGACGGGGTTGAGGAAGATGTGATGGGTCAGGTCGTCGAGTTTGCGGGAGATGGCTGCAGGCGAGGGCTCGTAGAATGGACACGCGATCGGCCCGGCTTCGAAGCAGCTGTCGAAGAACGTCTGCAGCGTCTTGTCGGTGTCCAGTAAATTATTAGACCACAGCGCTGTTGTAAATAACATCAGCAAAGATATACGCTTGCTGGAGATGGGGATGTTTACTAGCGAAGTAGTTTTCGGAGTCAACAACACCTAATACTTTGAATCAGTGAGCGTTGGCGACTAAAGGGGACGCGACGTACCGTCGAGTACCAAACGTTCTACGCGGTCCTATACGCGAAAAAGGTTTGAGGCTCGCAGACAAGGAGATGCACGTCCCCTTACCGGGAAGATCGAAGCGAAAGTTGCCCCAAGCACTGTACCGTACCTGCCCCACCATCGTCCAAACTAAGCCCCTCGCACCGAAAGAGAAAAGACCTGTCCACGCACGAAAATCCCCAGTACTGAATCTTCTCCCTCCCATGCGCTTCGACGATCTGTAGCATATCCCTCGCCGTGTTCTCTGTAGTGATATGCTCGAAAACATGCCTCTGATCGTGCTTCGCAGCGAGCCCGCCCATCAGCTGCGCCCGCCCCCATGCACGCACGAGCCCGTCGCTCGTCGCGTTCAGCACGTCGAACGCGCTGCCCCACATCTCCCGCTGTACATTCGTGTCGAAGAACGACGCGCGCGGGACTGACAGCCCAACACCTAGGAGCAATTCAGCTTTATCACACAATTTGGATTTGTGTGTAGGCGCGTACGTACCCCTGGGGTCGAATGAGACGATGTCGAAGTTAGGGCCGAGGAGCTGCGACAAGGCTTGGCCTGCGTTGGCGACCAGCAGCACACCGCTCCCACCCGGGCCTCCTGGATTCAACAGGATGGGCCCCTTGTATTCATCCGTACCCGCCAGAGGCGAAGGAAATCGGATTAGAGCGATTGAAGCTGGCGCGCCTTGGGGGTCGGAGTAGTTGAGAGGAACCTAAGAGTGAATTACCGGTCAGTTTGAGATGTTGACTTGTGTGTGTGTAGCGAATACGCACTCGCAGGCGCGCGCATTGTAGTTGCGCATAGCAGTCCGTCCACTTCAGCTCGGGCGTAGTCTTGATCTACCCAGAAATTCGAAATTCGAGGACAGAAATCTTATTGCTAGCGCACCTGGTTCCATATATCGCTTGGCTCGACAACGCTCTCTGCACCCCCTACAGCACCATCCACCTTCGCACCCGTGCTGACTTGTACGATACTGTTCCTGCTGCTCTCGAAAGCGCCGCGCAGAACGAGCAAGGCAGCGCCTGCAGCAAAAACGCCTGCAAAGACCCTAGAATTGAACATCACGGCTTGAAGAGAACGTTTGATTGTGCCGTGCCCAAGGCCATATGCTCTTCTCTTCTGTCATCAGGGTCTCACGACTCGTGAGGAGTCAGGATGATGCATATGAGAAAATATGCGAAACTGATGTGACTGCGGTGGGCGCCGTGAATTCTATTATTCTGCGCGGGCGCGTTCGTCGCACAGTGATGGAGAAGAAGAAGTGATTGGGACCCCGAGCCACGAGCGGCACATCCCCACCGAGATGGATAAGATTAGAAAACGGGGAGAAAAAGTGATTCGACCCAGGTTCGAACTGAGGACCTTCTGTGAACAACCGAACGTTGTTAGACAGATGCGATAACCAACTACGCCATCGAACCGATATTTTGGCGTAGCAAATCATCTCACATCACTGGCTGAAAACGCGGGGACGCTCTTGAGGTCACTGTGGCAAATGCACGCGACGTTCGTCAGTTCGGATATGGTGTAACGGCTAACATTGCCGCCTTTCAAGAGCGCGCGGCAGCTCGGGGTTCGATTCCCCGTATCCGAAGTGAAGTGTTTCCCGCAATGATGACTTTTTTACGCTACTCAAATACTCGCCTTTGATCATGGTCGAAACTACAGAGCCAAAGAGGTACAGTCCGAACTCGTAATAGCTTGGTCGTGGTGTCAGAACGCACAATGAAGAACAGGAATCCATAAACGGCCCAAGTCACACTCAAATCGAGCACCGGGCACCCTGATGCAACGCAATAACCACAAGGGACGTACTTAGCATGAAAGTCCTACAGCGTATGGGATGACGGTCTGACACCAAACTAACTGTCAGTATTTCGCATGCTGATCGCCGCCCGCATCATCTCCACGTCCGCCTGCTCCACCCTTTCCACCTCCTCCTCCTCCGCCCCATTTGCCAGCCGCCACGCCCTCAACATACGCCTATATCCCTCGTACCCCTCCGCCATGCCGTCCCCTTCTCCCATCACGTAGGACATACACATCAAATGCCTTAGCACACGCCCATACACGTGCTGGCTCTCCAGCCCCTCCTCCTGCACCAGCCCCAGCAGCTCCAAAGTGTCCGCAAGGAATTCGGGCGAGGGCGGCGCAGCGCGGGCCCATGCCGCGACGTCGGCAAGCCGGCCACGCGACTGCCGGAGGCGGAGGCGGGCCTTGTCGGAGGCGGTGGGGTTGAGGCACGCCGGGCACGCACAGACGAATTTGTAGATGGCGAGGAGCGAGGCGCTGCGGTCAGAAGACGGGAGGAGGGGGTCGCGGTAGTGCGTGGTGAGCTCCGTGCCTGCGGGGATGGCGCGGCAGGCGGAGATGTGCATTGTGGACGAGGACGCACGCCAAAGGCGGATGGTGTTTGGGCTGCAGCTGCAAGCAAGGTGGAGCAAGTGAATTTGAGTGGGGATGTGGCAGGCGAAGCGCACCTGTGGTTTATTCGCGAGATGTCGTTGAAGACGGCTACGCAGGGCGGGTCGTCGTCGGAGTCTGCGCACGGGTGAGAGTTCATATGAGCTCGTGTCGTGCGAACAGTGGTGGCGGCGCGGGCGGCTCACCAGCGTGATCGGACTCCTGCACATCGTACGCGTTCGTGTTGAAGATCCCGACGAGCAGCGGGCACTCACTAGCACTCTCTGGATGCACATTGTCCAGCTTCATATACGCCTCTTTCTTCCCATCATCAAGCTTATCGAACGCGCTCTGCAACTGCCTTAGCCCGCGTGAATCAGCCGTGGGATCTCGAGGTGACAGTGCACATACGAGGTCGTTGGAGATCATGGCCCCCTCGGGTCGGAAGAGGAGCAAGGGGGACTCGACGATGATGAGGTCCCCAAGAGCGAAATCGATGGCCGCTACCACCCCCAGGCCCTTGGAGGGGATTGCTTGGATGCGGTAGACTTTGGGGGAGTGTCGGTCTGAACCCAATCCGACGGCGTCGCCCCGGATGTCCTCGTCGTCGTGTTCATCCATGGGACTTGTGCATGTGCATGAGTGGTCACCGGTGAGTGGACTGTCGGAGTGCGAACACCTTCTTATTCGAGCGCTTAAGGGCGCTTAAGGAATTGGGTTCAACGACCACTGACTCACTGACTCACTGGAAATGCCCGCAACGATATAGCTCCCAATTGAAATCATCATAGAGAGCGTTACCGTCGCTGGGCATGGTCTCGATTAAGACTGTGGCCTCCGCCGTACACTCTCGCCGCCTCTTTGGTGTCTCGTTCGTGGAATTGCCGTCTGTCGACCCCATGTCTTTCGCTGTATCTGCATATCTACCGATAATATTCGCCGTCACCACTATTTCCTTCACTTCAAAGCTCCCCACCTCTCTGAATTCATACACGCAGTCCGCCTCTGGTGGAATGAGGAGCCCGATAGCAGCACTGCTGCGTGGTACCCAGATGCCTACGCTCGGTTGAAAAACTTGCGTGCATTGCACCTTGAATACGGGATTCCATGCCTCATGATTGATAAAGGATCCGGGATCCCTTACCGTGGGGATCACTTCTATGTTTACGGCCCCTTGCCTCCGTAAGTTAGTGTCTCGCGGATGATACTGCTCCCTACACACGATACCCATGCGTTCTCCTTCCCTCTGTAAGTACGAGGTCTGATGCCTCTGGGCTCAGGTCTGAGGGACGGAACTTTTTTTTCAACAAACACTGAGCCTGCTTCCAGGTATATTTACACACTGCGGTTGCCAGGTTCCACCATCCAGTGATCGTTGAGGCTCTACGCCTATGATTGGGAGCACTGCTTCATAGCACTCTCAGTGATATATCCGGCATCGCTTAACCGACGAAATGGCGTTGGGTGCCCGGTGTGTACTCCTGCTCTTCAGAGGCTCGTCGCAGCGGTTGATACTTCTAAGAAAGGCTCGGGGCGTGGGGCCCGCAGCCACGACTCGCGAGGAAAGCAGTGCTGTCTCTCCACGCCTTCACGAAACCTCGAAACCCCTCCCATGGTATGTGAACCAATACTTTCGCTACTCCTCGGTGGCATGAATCTATTGATGGCCATAAAACGAGGGCCACAGCTCGCGACACGTTCGTAGTGTCCTGTAGGTTGCAATATATGGGTATCCCCATACTGCGCACATTGTCTTCGGCTGCGGGGATAGCCACGTCAGCCCCATCAAGTTACATCTCATATTTATATCTTACATATAAGCAGGCCATATGCATACGGATTTTCTACCAAATCACGATGCTCAGCAACAAGGCCTTCGTAGGGCTTGTTTCATTGGGAGCGAGCTTTATTGTCAACGTTCGAGCTCAGGATGCTTCTCAAGATGGTCTCATTTGGGACAAGGCGAGTGCATCTCGCGATCTCAATGTATAACCCTCGTTGATTAACGAACTGCGAGCAGTTAGAGACGAGTCCCGAGTTGAAATGGACAGACTGTTACACACAATTGCAATGTGCCCGATTGCAAGCACGTACCCCAGAATCTCTGTCTAATACTAGGACAGTCGCTGACGCAAATCCAGGTCCCTCTCAATTACTCAAATCCAGAAGCAGACGCTGCGTCAATCGCCGTCATTAGGCTCCCATCGCCACTCGCTGGTACGGATGACTACAAGGGCCCGATCATAATCATCCCAGGCGGCCCTGGCGGCAGCGGCGTGGAATTGATAGTAGACAACAGTGCAGTGCTTCCACAGGTGCTTGGCCCCAACTTCGACATCGTTTCGTTTGATCCCAGAGGTAATTCGCCTCTCTCTGCATATACGAGACGCCGACAATGCATTATCAGGCGTTGGGCGATCTACCCCCCGCGCATCCTTCTTCGACACAGAGGCGCAGAGGCGATTCTTCGACACGTCTTTCGACGTGATAAACGCGACGAGCGACGGCCTCGCGCGTATATGGGCACGCGCGCAGATAACGGGGGCGCTCGCTGCACAGCATAATAAGAATAATATATTCGAGCACTTCAACACCGAGAGCACTGCACGGGATATGCTGCAGATTGTTGAAGCACACGGGCAGAGGAATATCCAGGCCTGGGGCTTCTCGCACGTCCCTATTATCTCTTTCGGTGGGTGAGGGATTGATAATTGTTTGTATAGATACGGGACAGTGCTAGGAGCGACGTTCGCGTCCCTGTTCCCAGTGAGCCAGATCACATGCAGGTATGTATGATTCACTGAAGCATTCACGATGTAGGACCGTATAGATCGTCTTGTCCTCGACGGTACGTTGTGTCTGATGCATCAACGTGGGCATTGACGAATGCCGGCTTAGGTGTTCTGGACGCTGAAGATTACTTCGCTAGTGAGGACTCTCGCTTGATGTCGTAGGGCTTACTGATTTCGGCGTAGCCCGTTGGTCCAATAGCTTGCTGGACACCGACAAAACCTTACAAGCCTTCTTCGACGGCTGCGTCGAAGGCGGCCCCGACCTATGCCCTTTCTACGAATCCTCTCCTGAAGCTATCTCCCGCAAGCTAGACGACTTAACTCGCACCATCTTCCTGCGCCCCGTTCCAGTTCAGACCAACAGTTCCTATGGCTTGGTCGACTATGAACGGCTGCGGATAACGATCTTTCGAAGCCTCTACTCGCCCTACGCGGACTTCCCCATCCTTGCTCAGGGTCTCGCGGACCTCATCAACGGAAATGGGACGGTCCTGTACCAGATGCTCGAGCAGCCCGTATTCGACTGTGCTTGTGGAACGCCTGCCCCGCTAACGTCGATTGCGGACGGCGGGACGGCAATTATGTGCACAGATGGCGTAGAAGTGCGCGATACGGTGGACGAGCTGGAGCCGTTCGTGCAAGGATTGTTGAGAGAGTCGCAGTGGGGAGAAGTGTGGGCTGGCATAAGGATCGGATGCACGTATGTCGATCTTCTCTGGCCACCCTGACGATTACTGACGATGCGCTTCCAGGGCGTGGCCAAAGCAGGAAAAGAGACATTTCAGAGGTAAACATTTATGCGCTGTGACGTTGTACGATGTGACTCTGAATTTGGTTTAGGACCATTCTTGGGTAACACCAGTCATCCTATTCTGTGGATCGGCAACACCGCGGGTACGTTTGCCCACTCACCTTCCGCCCTGAACTATCTTACCATCGAGCTGTAGACCCAGTGACTCCGATTGCAGGGTAAGTCCACTTTCAAAACTAGTTTTCCGTCACATATGCTCAACTTCTCTCCTTCCTCCAGAGCGCACAAAATGGCCAAGGGCTTTCCAGGCTCTGTCGTCTTAACGCAGGATTCACCTGGGGTATGTTGGCATGCCCATTGGTTCTCACCCCACACTCAAGGACCATTGTCCACCTATAGCATTGCTCCATCGCCGCGCCGTCCGTCTGCACCATCGGCTTCGTTCAGGCTTACTTCATGAACGGGACGCTACCTGACGAGGGAGTTGTTTGCCCTGTGACTCAGCCCATCTTCTCTGGACAGCCGGTCGGCGGCGTGGTTGGCTCCACAAAGCGCCGAGATATGGAAGTCAAAGAAGAGAAGGACGAGGAGCTTGTTCGGGCTTTGGCTCGTCTTCGCGAGAATTTCAGAGTGCCAATACCTTTCTAGACTAGGACGTTGATTTGATCCACTCCTTCGCCCCCGTTGTTTTCGTCCAATCGAATTCAAATGTGACTTATTCGCTTGGATAGAAGCGGGAACAATACCGATGCGAACTCGATTCACGACGGCCAAACCAAGCACCATCCCATTGACTTCCGTCGATATAAGGTGATGAAGCTACTCATTGTGGTGCTCTCCAGCGTTTTGCATCAGAATGAACCAACAAGTAAGAGTTGTTTTCATCCTATAACTGTGAGATCTTCGGAAGCGAGATGTGTGGCGATAATTGGGCGTTGCTTGCTCAGAGCTCTGCTCCAAATCCCACTCTGTACACGACGAAGCAACAATTATCTGTCAATTAGTTCGGTGATTCGCAAGTTCTGTTCCTCCCCTCAGGTACAACAGGAAAATAGTCGAGTTCGAAATTCATATATGTGCATCAAACGAAATACATCCTGATATGCGAACAAAATATTTATGCCAAACCTCCTAGAAAGGCGTCGGCACTCTGAAACTGTGACGGAGGCGCTTCAAAGCGTCAACAATATCTTGCTCGTCGCCCTCCCGTTTCCGCGATGCCAAATCCCTGGTAATACGAGGTCCATCTACGGCAGTACCGCTCGCGTTCGCGGCTGCGAAGATGGGGCCAATCACAGGACACACAACGCCTTCAGCGGGGAGGGTGCCGTTCAAGAAATAGCTTCGGATATGTTGGATGGTACAGAGTGATGGTGCGGCGATGGATGCATGCTGAATTGCGGCATTGCCATTGAGGAATTAGAACACACGAGGGCTGAAAGAGGTTGACGTACCCCAGGTGAATCCTGCGTTAGAACAACGGACCCTGGATAGCCCCTGGCCATCTTGTGTGCGCTGGAATAGGGGGTATTGAGTACGGGCAAAGCAGGACTGCGAGCATGCTCACGATGCAAGAGGTGTTACTGGGTCTGCGTCGATCCAAGAGTTAGCCGGAGATATACGATAACAGGTAAGAGATGGTGAAGAGGCAAGTAAATGGGTTCAAACGCACCTGCGGTGTTGCCGATCCAAAGGATAGGATGGCTGGTGTTGCCCACGAACGGACCTAGGAACGAACGTTCGAACATCAATCAAAGACGCGCTGAAAGACATCCAATGACTGTTTATGCATACCTCTAAAATGCCTCTTTTCCTGCTTCGGCCATGCTCTGAAAGAAAGCAACCAGAATGAGCACGGTAAGTCGTACGGCGTCACATGCAAAGCCAAACGTACGTGCACTCGATCCGCAAGATTGCCCACAACTCCCCCCACTGCGACGTGCGCAGCAAATCGCGGACGAAGACCTCTAGCTCATCCACAGTATCGCGCACCTCCTGCCCGTCCGTGCAGCTGATCGCAGCTCTGGCATCCTGGATCGTCGGCAACGGCAGCGTATCTCCGCAATGACAATCAAATACCGGCTCAGTCTCGAGCATTTGGTAGATTACAGTCCCATCGCCCTGCAAGAGATCCGCGAGACCGCGTGCGAGTCGGGGGAAGTCCACATAGGGCGAGTAGAGGCTTAACCCGATTGCTCCTCTGAGCCGTGCGTAGTCGACCAGGCCGTAGGAAATATTGGTGACGACGGGGACGGGACGCAGGGTGATGGTGCGTGTCAGGTCGTCGAGTTTACGGGAGATAGCTTGGGGAGATGAGTCGTAGAAGGGGCAGAGATCGGGCCCGCCCGCAAAGCAGCTATCGAAGAAGGTCTGGAGGGTTTTGTCAGCATCTAGAAGGTTGTTCGACCAGAGAGCTAGTTCAACGGATATCAGAACAGGGAGTTTCAGGACGGAGAAATATCGCACTGGCGAAGTAATTCTCAGAGTCGACAACACCTGTGTAATACACTCAGTTGACGTGTTAAGTTTACTTGGTACAAGTCATACCATCAAGAACAAGGCGTTCTACACGGTCCTACATAGAATGAGGATCAGCAACATACATATGTACGCACACTCTCACTCACTGGGAACAAGGAAGCGAAAGTCGCCCCGAGCACTGTGCCATACCTACATGGGCATTCAAATATTCAGCATTAAACGGCTCCAGCAATGAAGAACAAAAGCCAGAATACATACGAAAGCCCCCAATACTGCAGCTTCTCCTGCCCATGGGCTTCAACCATCCTTAACATATCGCGTGCCGTATTCTCCGTATTCAGGTGTTCAAACAAATGATCCTTCTGATCCTGCTGGGTAGCCAGTGCCCCTGTGATCTGCGCCCTTGCCCACATGCGGCCGATCCCATCGCTCGTCGCCCTGATATCATCGAAAAACGGGCTCCTGAACAGCTGCCGCTGCGCTTCAGTGGGGAAAAACGACGCACGGGGCGTAGAGAACCCAACACCTGGTTGAAAACAAACCGCGTTCCCTTCAGCATAGTTACAAGGAGACAGGGTGGCATTTGATTACCTCTGGGGTCGAATGAAACAACGTCGAAGTTCGGCCCAAGGAGCTGTGAGAGGACAGCGCCGCCACCCACGACCATGTCCACGCCGCTGCCACCCGGACCGCCTGGGTTCATCAGAATCGGGCCTCTGTACTGATCAGTACCAGCAAGAGGCGAGGGGAACCTGATCACCGCGATGGACGCCGACGCACTCTGTGGATCAGAGTAATTTAGAGGAACCTAGGGTGATGGGACGACATTAGCATTCGGGATTCCAGCCAAACTCGATAAGAACGTACTTGAAATCGGGCGCATTGCAAGGGCGAGGTGTAACAATCCGTCCAATTCAGCTCCCCACGTGTCTCTAGCTGTTTCATTGTATTAATACACGGTTGCACTATGGTGGACGGGATAAAAAGAGAGAGATTTACATACCTTATTCCATATAAGCCCAGGTTGAGAAGATGCTTCCGAGTCCTGCGAGAGGGCGGGCAACGCGGCCGTGAGTGCAAGTGCTACAAAGCCTACGAAGGTCTTTGTAGAAAACATGCTAATTGCTAATAAATGAGAATATTGAGTCCAATTGTCCTCCACTTATATACGACGAGCACGAAGACATAGATCCGAGAGCCTCCTCGTCAACAGCTCTGATCGGAGCACAGACCGTTCGCGAATGCACATTGTCCGCAGCATCAAGTATGCGCCAAAGGGCGGTGTACTTACCTACTTACACACGCATGGGTAGAGCGTTGTGGAATACAGCTCGCCGATAGGGTAGTAAGTTCAGGGTTTGTGTTCTGTTTAACAGATCCCATCAACACAAGAACGATGCGCAGTCGCTACGTAGCGCAGTTGTGGATTTTCAACGTGGATTTGTGCGCCAAGCCAGAGGCTCCATCCTTTCCCCTTACCCCGAGTTGAAGGGTATTGCGAGCTGTTGAAACGCCTCCAGTTCTTGAGATCTAACCCGCCGTCGGTCTATGCCCATGTGGTGTCAGGTACACAACGGTAGTGACAATACTCCACTGGGGTGTGGTTGTGCATGAAGTAATTTCCCGGACATTTCGCTGAGAGTAGATCTATGGGGCGGAGATGAAGCGGATTCGGTTGCCGTAATGTTGTTGATTAGTGGGCTGTGAAGCTAAGACTTGGTTGAGGAGGAACATAGACATGTCACGACAAGCCTAGTGTTACAGCACAATGATTATGCTCTGAGCGCATCCACGCGCGCGCGAACAGGCAAGGGTGGACATCTTCGGGATAAGGTTGAGGAATCCAACACGAAAGACCCTCGAGATAGAAAAATGCTGGTACGGTACAAGGATGATCGATTGGAGCCCTGCTTCGATGGTGTCGAGAGTCCATTAGCTTTCTTGGATGTTGACGTTGAGATCAAGTACGAAAATGGCTTGATGGTAGGAAGTTCGAGATGCTTACCTTCGGTCTCCCTCTGACCACACGGCGCTCCAGACAGGTCAACCACCTTCGAAAACACCTAAACACCCAAAGCCAGCAAAAGCCGTCGTTTATCTAATCTATGGAAAGAAAGAGAATAAAAAAAATACATAGTCACACCAACAGCGTAATATGGACTACAGGCCGAAGACTACGAAGCCCGGGTTTGGATCACAGACAACACAGCGGACGTCAGCGTTGGAAATTACGTGGTAGGTAGCTTGTTGTAGTCGTACCGTATCCCGTTTAATGGGACCTCATGACCACGGTGGTACAACTGCGTCTGCTTTCTCCGCCACGAAGTTAGTCTGGTGGCCTTGGTGTTATTTCTGTGGTGGAGAGTACGTCCTAGGCGGGGACCGGTAGATTCTAAGAGTCTCTGCGGCGGCGGCGACAGTGGTGATGAGAAAGTAAGAGAGTCTGCCGCCGGGTGGCTGATAAACACACATGCGGCGGAACAGACTCGCAGTGACGTAGTGAGCCTCACCCAACATATATAAACCCGCCAGATACAATTCATCCCTCCCATCTCTCTCTCTTCACTTCTCCCAGCATCTCCCACCCGCCCTTATCGACTCATTACCCAGATCGTCGCGGGGGAGGCCACGATGTTTCGTAAACCGACACCCGCCTTGGAGTCTTACTCTGAGCCTTGCCGACAGCTCTTTCGGTTCTGCGTCGCTCACGATCTCGTCCACGGTGGAGTGCTCAGCCGGAACAGCACGCCTGGAGGGCGCTGGATCTTGCACCGATGCCTTCGTGTATTCGGGGTAAGTCCAGGGTTCAATGAATGGCGGTTCAGCTGGGGGCTGGGATAACACTGCAAATCGTGGAGTGCGGGCTCTCGTGTGGTGGCAACGGCCGGTGGAGAGCCTTGTAACGTCGGTGTTGGCAGGGGTAATGGCGAGATTGCGGGCGAGGTCAAGCACGTGGGTACCGTCGTCTAGCCTCGATCTCGCCGCTGTTACGCATCCCACCCGGGTTTGATCGGGCGTGTACCTCTGTGTGCGGGCGGTGTCTCCTGGATACCATACCTCGAGCATCTTCGTATCACGGTCACGCCCAGCGAGGACCCCGGTGCGCGTGTACATGCGAGTCTTTGGGTGTTTAAGTCGTAAGATGAAGATGCGGTTCGACTCTTACTTGTTCTCTCATCCTGGCGCGACGACGTTGGAGGGCGACGTGGGGAGGGGACGCCCTTGGTGAAAGCGGGCAAGTGGGGGCTCAGCTCCCCGGTGAGTGGCTTCCTCTCCCTATATTGATGGAGTACTAATATCTTCAATGGCGAGGTACATGCTTCGGCTGGGGTTTCTGAAGTTCGCGTCTGCAGAGTGGAATATGAATATCTCTTTCGTGTATATCCTACGATCTATACACCCAAATAAGTAAAAGTTGAATCTCATCAGAGTAAGAACGAAATGCTTGATTTAGATCAATTCAACGTGCCGTTCTAGAAAGGAGTTGGCACTCTGAAATTCTCGCGAAGACGAGCCAAAGCCTGAATAAGATCTTCGTCCTTCTCTTCCCCCAGAGCTCGGCGCTCTTGCGGGCCAAGCACACCCCCAATGTCTACAGGCTGCCCAGAGAAGATGGGCTGGATCACAGGGCAGACGACCCCTTCGTCGGGGAGCGTTCCGTTCATGAAATATCCGCGAACGAAGCCGATCGTACAGACAGAGGGTGCGGCAATAGAGCAGTGCTGTCGTTGATAGTAATTCAATCATGGGCAACTTGAGTTACGAGAAGGGGTATAGGACATACCCCAGGCGAGTCTTGCGTCAAAAGGACGGATCCGGGAAAGCCTTTGGCCATCTTGCGTGCTCTGAAGTCAGAAGAGGTATTTAGTATGAGTAGTACACCCGAGCCTGGCAGAGTAGACTTACCCCGCAATCGGAGTGACGGGGTCTACAGACCGAGACGGCCAGTCAGTCGAACGATAAATAAGAGAGTGCTGAAACGTACCAGCGGTATTGCCAATCCACAGAATAGGGTGGCTGGTATTACCCATGAAAGGGCCTCAAGGGGACATAAATGTCATTATCACACCATATGACGCCAATATGTGGGGCATACCTTTGAAATGCCTTTTTTCTTGCTTAGGCCAGGCTCTAGGTATGCAGTATTAGCAAGCATCGGTGTGCAACCAGGCAAGATAGTCGTACGAGCATCCGATCCTTATAGAAGCCCATACTTCTCCCCACTGCGAATCCCTCAACAACCCCTGCACGTAGGGCTCCAGCTCGTCGACGGTATCGCGTACCTCTGCGCCATCCGTGCACATAATAGCCCTCCCACCATCTGAAATCGACATTAATGGCGCTGGCTCCCCACAAGCGCAGTCGAATACGGGTTGTTCGAGAATCTGATAAAGAACCGTCCCGTTGCCATGCATGAGATCCGCGAGACCCTGAGCGAGCCGAGGGAAGGCTTCGTAAGGCGAGTAGAGAGTTTGGAAGATAGTTATCCTCAGTCGCTCGTAGTCGACCAGTCCGTAGGAGAGGTTGGTCTGAACTGGGACGGGGCGGAGGAAGATGGTGCGGGTTAAGTCGTCCAACTTTTGAGAGATGGCCTGAGGCGAGGATTCGTAGAAGGGGCATAAATCGGGACCCCCTTCGAAACAGCCGTCGAAGAAACTCTGTAGGGTCTTGTCTGTGTCCAACAAGT